>CAJZBQ010000021.1:0-1230287 GCA_914767885.1 Blepharisma stoltei | reverse complement strand
AACACCCTAACACCCTAACACCCTAACACCCTAACACCCTAACACCCTAACACCCTAACACCCTAACACCCTAACACCTAACCCCTAACACCCTAACACCCTAACACCCTAACACCCTAACACCCTAACACCCTAACACCCTAACACCCTAACACCCTAACACCCTAACACCCCTAACACCCTAACACCCTAACACCCTAACACCTAACACCCTAACACCCTAACACCCTAACACCCTAAACACCCTAACAACCCTAACACCCTAACACCCTAACACCCTAACACCCTAACCACCCTAACACCCTAAACACCCTAACACCCTAACACCCCTAACACCCTAACACCCTAACACCCTAACACCCTAACACCCTAACACCCTAACACCCTAACACCCTAACACCCTAACACCCTAACACCCTAACACCCTAACACCCTAACACCCTAACACCCTAACACCCTAACACCCTAACACCCCTAACACCCTAACACCCTAACACCCTAACACCCTAACACCCTAACACCCTAACACCCTAACACCCAAACACCCTAACACCCTAACACCCTAACACCCTAACACCCTAACACCCTAACACCCTAACACCCTAACACCCTAACACCCTAACACCCTAACACCCTAACACCTAACACCCTAACACCCTAACACCCTAACACCCTAACACCCTAACACCCTAACACCCTAACACCCTAACACCCTAACACCCTAACACCCCTAACACCCCTAACACCCTAACACCCTAACACCCTAACACCCTAACACCCTAACACCCTAACAACCCTAACACCCTAACACCCTAACACCCTAACACCCTAACACCCTAACACCCTAACACCCTAACACCCTAACACCCTAACACCCTAACACCCTAACACCCTAACACCCTAACACCCTAACACCCTAACACCCTAACACCCCTAACACCCTAACACCCCTAACACCCTAACACCCTAACACCCTAACACCCTAACACCCTAACACCCTAACACCCTAACACCCTAACACCCTAACAACACCCTAACACCCTAACACCCTAACACCCTAACACCCCTAAACACCCTAACACCCTAACACCCTAACCACCCTAACACCCTAACACCCTAACACCCTAACACCCTAACACCCTAACACCCTAACACCCCTAACACCCTAACACCCTAACACCCTAACACCCTAACACCCTAACACCCTAAACCACCCTAACACCCTAACACCCTAACACCCTAACACCCTAACACCCTAACACCCTAACACCCTAACACCCTAACACCCTAACACCCTAACACCCTAACACCCTAACACCCTAACACCCTAACACCCTAACACCCTAACACCCTAACACCCTAACACCCTAACACCCTAACACCCTAACACCCTAACACCCTAACACCCTAACACCCTAACACCCTAACACCCTAACACCCTAACACCCTAACACCCTAACACCCTAACACCCTAACACCCTAACACCCTAACACCCTAACACCCTAACACCCCTAACACCCTAACACCCTAACACCCTAACACCCTAACACCCTAACACCCTAACACCCTAACACCCTAAACACCCTAACACCCTAACACCCTAACACCCTAACACCCTAACACCCTAACACCCTAACACCCTAACACCCCTAACACCCTAACACCCTAACACCCTAACACCCTAACACCCTAACACCCTAACACCCTAACACCCCTAACACCCTAACACCCTAACACCCTAACACCCCTAACACCCTAACACCCTAACACCCTAACACCCTAACACCCTAACACCCTAACACCCTAACACACCCTAACACCCCTAACACCCTAACACCCTAACACCCTAACACCCTAACACCCTAACACCCTAACACCCTAACACCCTAACACCCTAACACCCCTAACACCCTAACACCCTAACACCCTAACACCCTAACACCCTAACACCCTAACACCCTAACACCCTAACACCCTAACACCCTAACACCCTAACACCCCTAACACCCTAACACCCTAACACCCTAACACCCTAACACCCTAACACCCTAACACCCTAACACCCTAACACCCTAACACCCTAACACCCCTAACACCCTAACACCCTAACACCCTAACACCCTAACACCCTAACACCCTAACACCCTAACACCCTAACACCCTAACACCCTAACACCCTAACACCCTAACACCCTAACACCCTAACACCCTAACACCCTAACACCCTAACACCCTAACACCCTAACACCCTAACACCCTAACACCCTAACACCCTAACACCCTAACACCCTAACACCCTAACACCCTAACACCCTAACACCCTAACACCTAACACCCTAACACCCTAACACCCTAACACCCTAACACCCTAACACCCTAACACCCTAACACCCTAACACCCTAACACCCTAACACCCTAACACCCTAACACCCTAACACCCTAACACCCTAACACCCTAACACCCTAACACCCTAACACCCTAACACCCTAACACCCTAACACCCTAACACCCTAACACCCTAACACCCTAACACCCTAACACCTAACCCAACCCCTAACACCCTAACAACCCTAACACCCTAACACCCTAACACCCTAACACCCTAACACCCTAACACCCTAACACCCTAACACCCTAACACCCTAACACCCCTTTAGGCTTACAAGGAGCATTTTTATAATCTTAATTAATGCTAATATTATTGAGTTTGATAGATTGCTACAATAATTTCTTTTTAATTTATTTATATGAAACTTTATAAGAATGTCAGTATATGTTTAGTCCATAATATATCTTGACAACTTGGTAAAAGCTAGAGCACGCTGACTTAAATTAAAAGAGGCAGTCTTCTTGCTTAATGAATCAGGGAAAATGCAAAGACCTGCACATTTGCATAGAGAATGCTCATTAAGATCAGAATCAAGCAAGCAATATTTATCAGTAACTCTATTAAAAATCTCTACTTTTGACCTTTTTTATGCTTTCGATGCTTTTTTCCATTTGGATTTGTCACAGAAATATTTTGAATCTAGTAAGCAAAAATCATTAGAATCGCTTAATTTTGGTAGATTTAAAGAAAAATTTTCTTAATTTGTATGAATTTCTGTTTTGATAGAGAGCAATTGAGTAATTTTCATTTGTATAAGAGCAGTTTGCATTTATTGCTTTGCTTTTATCAATACTTTTTTATTTTCCTGTAATTTTAGGCTGGAAGAAGATGTGCTGACCTTACCAGTGCTCATATTAATAATTATAAATATTTTTTAAATTCATTATAATTTGCTTTAAATTTAATGCAAAATTGCATTGCAAACAACCTGATATGAATATTTAAATAATTTATATTAAATTTTATTATAACTGTAGCGTTTCTCTTGCATCGTTTTTTACTTAAATTTATACGCTTAATCTTTAAAATAATTTGATAGCAAAAATGGATAAAATAGAAAGGAGTTTGTTGTGCATCTTAGTGCTAAATTTTTGCAGGCCAGGTTTTAGGCAAAACTTCCTATATTTAGGATTTATAAAGAGCTTTAAACTAGCAAAATAAAGTTTTTCAATGTTGGAATGGTATCCAAAGGAACTCTAGGAGACTAAGCTCCTTTGAATTATAGAGAGTCAGGTTTCCATGCAAATAATCATAATTTCTTAGAAATCTAGCAAATTTTTGATAGGAATTTAGGATTTCAGTGAGGATTAATTTATTTTACTTTATTTAGAAAATAGTCTTAAATTATTTTAATAGCATGCCGAACATTTGATAAAGCGAGCTCTTCACAGATTTTCAACGTTTTCCCAAATTTATCCATATCTCACGAAAACTTACCCCATAGTTAAGCATGCCGCTTGCTTTAATCGAAAATATTTATTAGAGTGTCAATTTTTATAATGCTATTGAAAACTTTTGTTGATTTTAGTTATAATTGGCATCAATAAAATTATTATTTAAAATATTTATTCCAAAATAGTCTAGCTCATTGGCAAACAAATTTTCTTGCTGAAATTTCTATATGATGAGCGTCTAAAGTGGCCTAAATTTACAAATATCTTGCTTTGAAACTTTAATCAGCATTTTACAGGTTTCAACGGAAAAGAATAATTATTTAGACTTTATGCTAGGCAATATGCACTTTAGGCAAACTTTATTATTAAAAATCACTAGTTTTATGAATTTAGCCTGCTTAATTCTTGTTCTAAAAAGCAAATAATCCTTTATTTCTATTAGCTAAATGGTAAATAATCGGATATATCTATTTAAATCTAGTTCAAAATTTTTATCCATGGTAGTGAAGGAGCCAGCCTCAAGGAAGACAGAAAACTCACTCTTGAGCCGTCAAAGTCTACAAAAAATTCGAAGATGCTCTCTCTATCAAAGCTAGTTCTCTTGGTAGACCATCGGCACACTTTTAAAAATGGCAGATGCTCTTGAGCAGTCACCCGGCATATTACCTATTTAAATATTAAAATTAATTGCTTTCCGCATTTTCTCCTATTTCTATGGCAAATTCAAATATTATACTGATTAATTTTTAATCTTTGGCATGCAATAAACAAAAATGTATCTGAACATCATCCAAACCATTTGAATACCAAAAATCTCGATTAAAGCTCCATATAAATAACTAATTGCCCAAAACCCACATCAGGAGCGCATAACTCCCCTCTGTTAGCAAGCAAAAAATTTTGTTAGCTGACACTGGGCGGCTAATTTTTATTTTAAAATATATATAAATCTTATAGTAAATTTTTGTTTTTACATTTAAAAAAAAAATCCAATTTGTAAAAGTTCAAAAAGCAAAAAAATAATTTAATTTGTAAAATTTATCTTTTAAAATGCAAGCTGTTGCTAAATTATACAGAATTAGTTAGATGCTTCATTAATAATTATAACTTATATATCAAAATTGTTTTTTCATAAAAAAAAATTTTTTTCATGGAAAATAAAGATTTTTCCAACGGATTTGTTCGATCACAGAGAGTGGTAGTAATATATTTGTTTAGGATAGGGATTCCCACAATCGAGCCAGAAAGCAAAATAGTCCCCAAGACAATAGAAAATCTGAATCCAAAACTTTTTGGTGAATAATCGATGCATAGCGTCATAACCATGAGTATTTCTATAGGGAAAGTTATTAAAAGTGCATAAACCGTATAAAGAAAATAGTGGGCTTGATAACGGATAAACAAGGACTGTGTGGATTTTGCTATTAAGGTTTCAGTGTCTTCATATATATAGAAGAAAAGCCCTTCCAAAAATAACTCAAACAAAATTATAGTCATGATGGTAAAAAGTTTTAATAGCCTTGAAAGAGTGGATCTGTATAAAGCTAGAAATCCGAGTACCAAATGCCCTTCAATCAGCTTCTCCAGCACAGTCTCGAACTTTTTACACTTTGACTTGGGATTTTCTTCTTCCTCTTGCTCAATTTTATTATGCTTTGCAAATGAACCTTCAGTTCAATTTGGACCCTCTTCTTGAGGAGATCGAATACTATTGCTTCTATAAGCAGTTTCTGGCGAATCACCACCTGCTTGTATTCTGTATATATCCAGATCTTTTATTTCACTTGGGTTTTCTTTACGATCTTTTGATTTTTTGTTGCAATTTATGCCTTTATGGATAATAAAGTCAAAGAACATGAAAATAGGAATAAGGATAAAAGGAGAGATTATAGTTCCAACAAGGATAAAGATGGGGGCGTAATTATGCTTATCATCTTTTTCTTTATCTTTATTATCATCTTTATCATCATCGTCATCTTTATTAGGAATTGTTGCTGGATCTTCTGAAATTTTATACATAGAAAAATGGGTAACTGCAAAAGAAATACTGGAATTGCTAACTTTAGATTTGGAGCAATACGAGCTTGTCCAATTGGAGATAGCTTCGTTATAAAAAAAGCAATTTAGCTCTGAATTAAATTTTTTATAAATGGGTAGCTCAATGGTAAAAGGATATTGAACAGTTGAATAAGGTTTAGCGTCTGCTTTATGAGTTAATAGTGCATAATTGCTATAGCTTCCTGAATTTGAAAATCCAAGTGAAATAATTCCAAAATGTTGACTGTCCTCTTTTGAGCTATTGTAATAAATAACTCTAAAATTCATGATATCTGTATTGTCGAAAGAAAGTGATGCTGGGAATTTGATAGACCCAGAGCTTCCAAGATTCATGGTTCAATTCAATCACTTGCTTTGAAAATTTCTATAATTATAAATAAGAGTATTTTCTGTATTTTGGCTGCCATTTAGCGAGCTTTGTGTCACTAAATCAAGAGCTGTGGAAGCAACTATTCATTGATTATAAAACTGGTCTAGTGTCCAAATATACTTTTCAAATGCTTGATCTCGATATTTACTATTTCTACCATAAAGCAAATAATTTTCTCCAATTAAAACGATTTTTTTAATATCCTGAACTGTAGGAATTAGCGATGGATTATTAGCCAATATGCCTCCAAGCAAATTGAAAATTCCATGATATAAGACTAAGCTCACCAAGCCTGTTTGGAGCGTTAAAGAAAGCGTAGCATCTAGAACTAAGCTCAATATGCTGTTATTTACTATATTACTATTTCTTACGTATTTCTGCAGATCATTCCACATGATATCAAATATATTTCAATCAAGCACAGACATGCTGCAAAAGAGCGCAATAGAAGATGGAATATTATCAGTATCAATCGTGCTTTTCCAATACGCATATGCCAATGAAGAGTTTTGCCAAAGTTTTGCATCATATGGATTTATAGTAACTTTTAGCGGATAGTCTGAGCAAGTTAGAAGTTGATCACATACGTGAGCATTCAGCACATTTGTCCCAGAATATAAATAAGTAGTAATTTTATTGCTTTGGGATGCATGTCCAAGCGTATAGTTAAGTCCGTTTCAGGTGTCTTGGAATGTATAATATAGAGGATAATTACTTTCGTCACGATCATAGCACCCAAATATTGAAATTGTAAAAAAATCATATAGTGCTCTCCCTGAATCTGGGACGATTGATGTGGATTTTCTGCAAACGGCACCCAAGTTTGTAGTAATGTTCAATTGAGATCGGAAAACAACAGAATTTTCCATTATATATAGTTGAAAAATATATGTCTCTCCTTCATTGAAAGTGTAAGCTGGAAAAGAAATTGTGGACAAATAATTGGGAGAAAGTTTAACCCCTCTTCCAGAAATCTGGCTCCATCACATCTCAGAGCCTTGTCTTGCTGAAACTGCAGCTGAAAATATATTTAATTGCTGACTGTTGATCATTATATTATCAGTAGGAATTTCAACTGTTATGCTAGAATCTTGGTCATGGACATGAATAGAAATATCTTTCGATTCTGATCTTTCACCTCTATAAATTTTTGCTTTAATGTCTCACTGGGCTCCTTTTATTAACCTAGACGAAGGAATTATAGTATAGTCTCTATATAGAAATAGATTATTTTTATTAATATTTTAATCTTCAGAACGGTATTTGCTATGCATCTTTTTATATAAGTCGGACAAATACAGTTGTGAGATGCCTATTCAGACTTATAGCTCTTTCCCTTGAATAGCCTGATAACGGGATGAAGCCAGCCCGTTATCGGGCTATTCAAGGGAAAGTGAGATAGATGATAAAGTCAAAGTGCCCTAGAAAACCCGGTTTTTACGTTTTTAGAACAAAGCCATATCAATCTATTGTGTGCATGGATAATACTTGAGAAATTATTGGTGGCAAACAATTTTTCGCCATTTGAATCTAAACATTCTGATCCGTTTGCATGATTCTTGCAAGAGAAATCATAGAATATAGTTGATGATGGAGAGTCAGGATCAAAAGATTCGCTAGCACTCAGAATTAAATCTCTATTGGGCGAAGTATCTCCGCTGGACCTTGACAATTGAAGATATAGCGGAGAATCTGTTACCTGAATTGAAATAGAAGCATTTCCCAGAACATTTATGCCATTAGACAATTGAGAAGCTATTGCAGTGAAAATATAAGACATTCCTACTTCTAATTAAATTAAAGTGCTAAAGTCTTTCAGATTTGATGTCTCTGCATGCTTCTAACCTTGCTAGGCGGATATTTAGTTGCTATTTATAACAGCGGCCTTCTCAAGGAGCAGGACTTGCAGTGATTGCAAAGAATCTCAGCGGTTAGAAAGACTCCTTATCAGTACACTATCGGATATATGAAGCTAAAGGCTTCCCGATATCTTCTGTCAGTCATCTTTGGTAGAGTTGACACCCAGGGGAGAAGAAACCTCATCCCGATTTCGGAGCAAGAAAAAGAGTATAGCCTTAATATTATCCAGATAATCAATACTTGTCTGGAGTTAAGGTTTACCACCAAGAGTCCCACCCTCGAATAAATAAGTGTTAGATCAAAGGGCTTAAACCTTTGCTTCAGCTATAAGTTACTTTTTGCGACCAGGATGTTGCAGAATCGTAAAGAACGTATTTAATCCCACCATATCAATTATTCCTATTTCAAGCAAACCAGGGTATATTGTGAATTTGTCAGAATTGCTCCCAAAAAATTGAGCTGGCGAGTGATTCGATGAATTTAGTTTTTGGAAAGTCCAAATTCAGTCAATGCTCTCAGTAGAATCGCCGCACATGTGGACGATTCGTGGTTTTAAGGTAACTTGATCGCTAGCTTTTATTGTCATATTGCTGCCCTGGTCAAACTGGACTGAAAGGGTGTCTTCTTTCACAACTTTGGTAACCATCGTAAAGTTGCTAGATAATCCCAATATATTCGTAAGGGTTATAGTCGTGTTTAAGGAAGTCACAGGTATATTGGAATTAAATCACAGCTGAGAAATATAAATTGTGGAATCTTTGTTTTCAGCGATTTTTGATGACACTAGAGAATTCGATGGGCTCAGAACCGCACTTCATTGGTAGCTAAAAGATGAGCCAATAAATCCTGTAGATAGGTCTACAGAAAATATAAGAGGATCGATACCGCAGAGAGAAAAATAAGAAGGGCCTGATAAAATTGCTTGAGGGTATATGCTTTCTTCAAGTTTGGGTTTGACTGCTAGTGGCTCGTAGTCTAGTGTGCATTTGTCTTCTCCACTTTTAATTATATATAATCCATTTAATAAGATTTCGTCTATTCTCTGTGTAAAATCTAATCCTAACCCCCACCTCAGTGAGCAAACACAATTTTTTTGATCGCTCACGGAAGGGAATTTTTTATTTTTTGAAAGCTAAAATTAATTTAATTTGCAAAATTTACATTCCAAGATGCAAGATATTTAAAATTTTATAAGTAGCCAGAGATTTCATTATATCACATATATTTAAAAAAATTTTTTGTTCACTTATAAGGGTCATTTTCACCCAAAAAATAAGGATTTTTCCATTAATTTTGTGCCCTCACAGAGGGGGGACTAATGAAATCCTTAAAGTTCTGGAATCAACCCATGTGCAAATCGGATTTTTCCCCATTTTCTCTAAAGAGGAATCAAGCAGTACTTTATCACATGCTGCATCAACTGTAATGTCCACATTTACATAAAAGGCTACATATAAAAAACTCATTGATGGCGAAAAGAAAGCGCCACTAATCAGTGCATTTGATAAATATTTTTTGCATGTGATACATTTGCTATGAGACAAATAGTACCCATTTCTACAACTGCAGGCCAGATTTTGAGCATCAAAATATGAATTATCAGTACAGGAGCAAGAATTACCCTTTAATTCAGCATTTGGCACACATCCATAGCAAAAATTCCCATCATTTTCACTGCAGGAGGTACATAGCGAGTTGCAAGTGGCTATACATTTATTTGAGTTGTTCAAATAATACCCAAATTTGCATTGGCATAGCCAATTACTGCCAAGTTCTGCATTTTGTTTACAAGCAGTGCATTGTGTCAAACTTGAGCAGGCAGAGCATAAATTTGGGCAGCTCACGCATTGGTTATTATCATATGGGTAGCTTGTGTAGCCTTCATTGCAAGCACAGCTTCCTAAAGAACTGACAATATGCATTAAATCAGGCTGGGCGCATTCAGAACAAGAATTGCTTGAAGAGCAGGTTTTGCATTTCTCTCCACAAGCAAGGCATCCAGAGTCTGTAGAGCTACAATAAGGATAATAGTAAGAGTTGCAGGTAATACAGACATTTTCATAAGAACAGTAAGTTCCACTGGAGCAAATGCAATTAGAATAGTCGTTTGGATCTTGCATCATTTGATCTGGTAGAATACATGAATTGCATCAAGAAGAATCGCAGCTATTACAAAATTGTCCACAGCCTTCCAATCTTCTTGCTGTATATTCATACTTTGATGGCTCTTGATAAGAATGGACAAAGTTTAGTCCTTTTGTACGAAAATTTGGATTTGCACAGCACCAGGACAGAAGAAGTATATTAACTATACTCCATTTTGAAAACATTACAAAAACCATTAATTTGTAGATAGTTCAGCTTAGCTAAAGGTGTGTAAATCCATAAATTGTAAAAAACGCATTTTATATGCTCAAAAGCTAAAATTCTAGTAAAAAACTAAGACGTAGACGAAAAAGCTTTTCTGTCAAAACGAAATATAATTACTATAGTTGTACATATCCTAAATTGACGCCTCAGCTATTGTGCTGAATTAAAACATTGCTTACATTATTTTTGGCTTAAGTTAGTGTGTGCTTATATTAAATTATTAATATATAAGAATAAATTCTTTTAAAATTATTATTCAATAAGCCTAAAAGAAGCATTTTACAGTTTAAACTATAAAATTTTACTAAATATAATTATATTAGATAATAAAGAATTGTTTAGACCATTTATATATAGATTATGCAGTTTAAAATAGCGCACACTCATCTCTTCTATGGATGTTATCATACACGATATCACTTTCATGAATGCTTCGAATTTCCTTTTCTGGGTTCCTATTGAAAGGACCATTTTCTTTATCATCTTTAGCAGCTGGAACTACAGTTTTTGGTTTTTCCTGCTTAAATTCTTCTGGAGGACGGATTTTATGAAAATCTTGAACGGCTTCTTCATTAATGCTTTCATTAACTAATTTTTCAGCTGGCTATTTGCCACCTTTTCAAAGTAAGAGTCTATTATTTCTATTATTTTTTGATTCATCTGTAAATCGATTTTTTTTTCTTCGCTTCTAAGTTGCTGTTCTTCTCTAACTAATCTGCTTATCAGCTTATCATTACATTTTTTACTCCCATAAAAACGCAGTTCATCATCATCTTTTAAAAACAGCTTATTTCTAATCCTCGATGCTCGAAGCTCATCCATTTGCTTTGAAAAGCGCTTTTCTTCTTCCTGAAGTATATCGTTAATAATTTTTGAAGCGAGTTTATCTTTTTTATGTGCTTCTTTTAGCATTCTAACTTTAGAAATTCCATTCTCTTGCTCTAATAAGCTTAAACATTCGCTTTCAATGTTCTTATAGTATTGTAAATCTGTCTTATAATTTTCGATCATTTTTGGAATTTCTATATTGTCAATTATCCTATCCTCTCTAAATTTCATCTCTTTACTAACTATTTCACTTTTTTCATTTGGGCGAGATATGCCACCATTGTTCAAGGGATCTTTAGAATTCTCAATCTTGTCGTTCAACTCAATTAATTCTCTATAGCTTAATGACTTTACTTTATTTTCAAGCTCTAATAATTCTGGATCATGCTCATATTTTGATTCGCCATACCTTCACCTTTGTTTTTGATTATCTAAGTCTTCAATTTTTTTCGTGGTATCATCAAGCTTTTTTTGCAATTTACTAATATTTTCTGGGTGATTTGCAATATGCAACAAATTTTTTACCTGATGATCAATTCTTCTGGTTTCTCTCTCAGCTTTTTTAAAGAACTTTTTCATTGCAATTTTACTAATTTAATAATTTTTCAAAACCTATATTTTTTGTGAGCATACTTTCACACCAAAAGAATTAAATTTAGAATTTAGCATTTATAACCTTGAATTTAAGCCTCATCTTTTGCTATAACCTAGCAGCTTATATTAGTTATCTCATTTACGATTAGGAACTATATTTGTTATATTAAATATGCGTGCCTCTTGTTTAAAGAAAGCATAGTAATCAAAGTAGACAGATACAAATTTTAAAATGTGCTAAATTGATTTGCAATTCTTTTCAGTATACCCGCATAAAGAGGATAATCTAGATTTATTATAAATTGGCATTAGGCATAAATTATTTTCTTAATTGAAACGCTATAAAGATAAAATTCAAATGGCAAAATGATTTATTCCGATTATATTGATATTTTAAGATTGATAGATTTTCATAATCAGATGCTTCATATATATTTTTATTGTTCCTAAAACAATTTAGATTGCTGCCTACAAAAATATTGAATTCTAATAAATAATGAGCCAAGCTGAGTTTTAATCAGAAATTTTTCATTTATGCTTATTTAAAGAATAATTTTGAATTAATTTTAGAAATTTAAATATATTTTGTGAAAAAAATTTTAACTTCCCCCAATAATAATTAATTTTTTTTATTATTAGGGATGCAAGATTAAAACTGATTAGCTATCTGCTTATTATAAAAACGATTTAAAGAGTACCATTCTAGCATAAATGAATTTTTTTAAATCTTTTGTTAAAACCTAATATATTTAATAATTTTAATAGCTTTGAATGCCAAATATTCTTTATCAAAGATATTTTACAATAAGATATTATAGATCAAATTATTAAAATAATAAAACTTACCTTATTCAAACATAAATCTCCATAATTTTATAAAATGAGTACTCTTAAGCTTCAGCCCTTACTTCTCCCCTTCGCTCGCAGGCAAAATTATTAGAAAATCTCTATTTTTGTAAAGTTTAAAATTTTTTAAAATAAAATTGATATATATTTAATAATTGTAATAATAGGATCTCCAGCTAAATATCTTAATCTTTAAGTAAATTCCATCTTTGAAGCATGCATTTTATTAATTAAATTAGTTATTTACTAATTTCAAAAGAAATCATATATAAAACATGGGGAACTAGTAAAGACAGCAATTTCATCTCAAGAAGAATATGATGCCAATGCTCAAACAATTGTAGAAGTAATCCGACAGGCCAGCCAAGCTCAAGCAAAAGATGTCATAACAGCAGTTAAAAAAGCAATTAAAGACAAGCATGTCGATCCGCCTTCAAAACTGCGAGCATTAGAATTATTTGACCAATGTATGATGACTTCAAACGTTAATTTCTTGAGTTTTGCTCAAAAAAAGATTATGAGTCGGCTTACAATTTTGGGTCGTCACAGAAAGCAAAGCGCAAATCCAGATAGAGGCAATGACATTTTTGGGCCAATGAGCACTTCTTCTCCAGGAAATCAGGATGCTTCCAAAAGATTTTTAGTGCTGTTATTAAACAGAATTCAAGCTTGGGCATTAGCATATGGAATGGGCCCAGATGGGAAGCCAAGTCAATATTATGTTTCTTACAATACACTAACCAAAGAAAAAAGTTAGTTTAGTATAGCCATAAGCTTTTGCCTTGTCTTGGTTTAAAAAACAATCTCGAAGGAAGAAAAATAAAAGGCTGGCATTTGGATTTCTTGCCGAGCCACCTGTCATGGTAAAAGCTCCTCTTGGCAGAGCCACTGTCTTTAGAGTGCCAGATGGTCCTGGCAAGGGAAGACTATGCTCTATGCAAAACATGTCTAGCCCATGGGATAACCTTCGGAGAAGAAATAAAACGCTCTGATTGGTAGGCTTACCATTGAGATGGTCTATTGCTATCTAGAATCACCTGTCGTGCTGCCCACCGCTCCAAAAAGAAGTTTCTCAGAGTCCAATCAGCGTCACCATTTTAATTCTATTAATCAAAGAAGGAGTTCATTTCCCAAACCCACAAAATCGTTCTCAATCAGTAAATATCCCTGCCCTTAACTCTCAGAATTATCAACATTCTCTGCCTTCTCCTTCTCCTCCGTCAGCTAGGCACTCAATTTCCCATCCGCAGCCCTCTCAACGTCAAAAAGAAAAGCCTATATCTGAATTTAAAACTGAGGTTGACAGCATGCTGAATTTCTTTTCAGAGATCACCCAATATCCAGAAGATGAGAGAGAGACTCTAGATGACATTGCAAAAAACTTAGATAAAACTCAAAAAGAAATCGCTAACAGAATTAATACTGCTGTGAACTCAGGAGATGATATTGGTGCTGGAGAACTTTTAGAATTGAACGACAGAATAACATCAGCCTTAGAAACTTATAAAAATCTAAAAAAAGGATCTGACTCAGAACAAGAGGTCGATGAAGACATTGTAGCATCCAGACCTTTACAAGGCCCCGCCCCTGGGATGTCTAGCAACCCAAACAATGCTGCCCTGGAAAAAGAGCTTCAAGACTTAAGAAACGAAAATAAGACCTTACTCCCCCCCATCCTTGATCGAACGACTCGCAATCGTTCGATCAAGGGTGGGGGTTAAAAAAAAATTTTTTTGGGAAAAAAAAAAATTTATATATAAAATAAAATATATATAAATTTTGTTTTATTTACTTTTAAATAAGAGGGTTAAGAGTATTTAATAATTATTTTTACAGCAAAAAATTGATATATTTTAATTTATTAGTTACCCCTTTAAACTGTATAAATTTTAATTTGTTACTTATTAAATTAAAATTTGTTTTTTAAAAATTTTTAAAAAATCTCTATTTTATTAGATTATTGAGTTTTTAAGCCCATGTTGATGACTAAATTACTTTGAATGGTTGATTTCGAAGCTTTCTATCGTCTCAAAGTCTCTGAAAACAACTTCATTAGGTACATCTTCCCAAGCTTTTGATAACTATTATATTTTATATATATAAAAAAATTTGCATGATATGAAATTCGTTCGATCAAGGATGGGGGTTAATTTCCCCAATTTTTAGGAATTTTTACAGTCAATCGTTCGATCAAGGATGGGGGGGAGTTAAGAAACGCTATGCAGCTGCGCGAACAGAACTCCGTTGATAAATCCCAGCTTGCAAAGCTACAAGCAGAAATAAATAAACTCAAAAAAGAAAAAGAAGACTTGAGAGTTCAGCTAGCAGAAAGAGACCAACAGATACAAAACTTAAGCGGAAAGGTCCAGCCAAGAGTGAACCCAGAAATCCAGTTGCGGGTGGGCCAAGAAGAAGCCAAATCTCCAAAGAAAGGCAAAGAGCCAGATCCTTATGATTCTATGAGCAGTGACAGCTCAGAAGATGAAGCTCTAGTAAATAACATAGAATTCTATAAAAAGTGCAACCGAAAAAGCAAAGGGATTTTATACGAAAACCAAGATGTGCAGATTGGCATTCAGGTCGCCAAATCAAACGATCAAGTTGTTGGGATGATTTATATAGGAAACAAAAGCTCAGACCCAATCACTGAGCTAATTACAGAAGTCCCTGACTACTCAAGGGAAGGGCTTACGATCAATGTCACGCCAATAAGTTCTACCAATATCACGCCTCAAGGCTCACAAGATAACAGAAGGCTAAATGCAACATCTACTCGAGTGACAGGCACAGTCCCAAAAATGAAAATCAGGATTAGACAAGGCCACTTAAAAGAACTTTCTTTAAATATCCCAATAACCTTAGCTAGATTTCTTGAGTGTCCAGAAATTTCTCTTAATGAAATTTTTGCGCAGTGGGAAAGGGTGGCTTCGACAAATAGAGAAATTTCAATAAAACTGCAAAACCCCAGACCATTAAAGAAAATCGCCAAAGATCTGTCATTCAATGGAGTTTTTCAGATTTTGACTTCAAATGAAGTAAGCACGTTTGCAGCGAATCAGCTATTTGGGGTAAGTCAGAAAGAGAAGCTTATTTTTGTGATGGCAGAGGTAGATGAAGAGAAAAGGATGGTCAGACTTGCATGCAGATGCGAAATAATCGAATTGAGGAATGCAATAATTCAGCTATTGAAAGAACAGTTAACAGAATACTAAAAACTATTTAATGCCTCACGATTCTATAGGATTTCCCATAAATTATTCTCAAAATTAATTAGTTTACTTAAGAAGGCTATCTAGGAAAAAGGGTATACATTAAATTAATTATTTTCAAATTTTCTCAAGTCTTTTAGTATATGCAAAGACTTCCTCCTTATGCTCGCATTATATTTTGGAGTTTGTGCTTCTTTTAGCTCTATCTGCTTGTTTCTATTGTGTTCTTCTCGGCTGTTTGGTGATTTGTCAGTGGCTGGACTTTCTTTTGATCTTTCATTGATTAATGCAAGATCTCTTTCTGTGTGGCATGTTTTTACTCTGGAGATCTCGCCCCTTGTTTTGCCTATTCGTAGTTTGCTGTTCCTATGTATGTCATTTATTTTTATGCCTGTAATGAATGATGAAATTCATTTTGAGGTCAGGGCATCTTCTATGCTGATCCTGCATGAGGGATTAGGATCTGTCATTCAAATCACCATTTGGATTGCTGCCTTTGATGCACATAAAGTGGGGGCCTATGTGCATCTGACCTCTTGACGCAGGTTTTTCAACTTCATGGCCAAAGCTTAATGGGCTATAAACCATTCGATATTCAAGGTTGGCTAGAGTTTATATATTTCTGAGTAAGTTTTGGCTTAGCTCCTGATTTTGGAAATCGAGATAGTCTGTCATTGTTTTAGGGTCCAAGGTCTTCCTCCCTAAGAAGCCAGGAGTTATCGGCTCAGGCCATAGAAACGAGTCTTTTCATTGCAGCTGCTAAGAGAGGGCACTTTAAACCTGCTAGACTCCAGGGTTCTCCTCCCTAATACCCATTCACCAAATGCAAGGCCATAGTCTGCCCTCTCAAACTGGATCCATTAAGGCAGGAGTCCTCAGCGCGCGAAAACTTCAGTCTTACATGTACCAGAAGTTCAAGGAGCAATCATTTCAACCAATCAAGCCACCAACAGCAGATGAACCCACTTGAGGGCCCTTGCTAATTACATACCTAATAAATCTATTCCCACCTCTTAATTAAGCTTAAAACTAAGGATTGCTGCCCTTGATACATGGCTTCATTGCTCATCTTCGAAAAATAGCCTGAAATCCTTGCTTTTAGCTATCGATTTTTGATTCCATCCTATTTCACAATAAGGAAAAACTCCTGACAGTAAAGTATATAGTAGTATTCCAGCTGAATAAATGTCAACCTTTGAAGTATATGGCTGCTTCATCAAAATCTCTGGAGCTACATACCCAGGAGAGCCGCACCTGAGTTTCATACTTTCAGTATTTTCACATGAAAGCCCAAAGTCAATAAGTTTGAACTCAATATCATTTGACTTAGACAGCAAAACTATGTTTTCCAACTTTATATCTCTGTGTGTGATACCCATTGAGTGCAAGTAGCTCAAAACTTGTAAAAGTTTATACACAAGTTTTGCAGCTAACTCCTCAGGGTAAAAGGATTTCAATTTGAGCCTTTTCATAAGATCACCGCCAGCCAAATAGTCAAGCACTAAATGTATATGAGTTTCGCTTTCATAGACTTTGTGCAGTTTTACAACATTTGGGTGGTCAAGTGATCGCATGATTTTGATTTCGCTCACAAGTTGTGCGAAATTACTCGGGAAATTCACCACTTGTGATTTTTCGATGGATTTTATGGCGAAATCTTGCTGAGTCTCGATATTTTTAGCGAGGTAAATCTTCGCGAAACCGCCTCGGCCTATGACTTTGGCGAATTCATAATCATCTTCGACGTTAGTCATGATGGCGATTTTTGATAAATTTTCGACCCAATGGTCAAGATCTTCGCTGCTTTCTGCATAAAAGTCAAATCCATGGCTTTTATATAGAATTCGGAGCCCATATCGAGATCTTTCATTGCAAGTTTCAACAAAAGGTTCCACTATTTTCCATTCAAGATTTACCATTTTTTTGGCTACGCTCAGGTCCTTTTTGAGTACAAAAAGAGCTTTGCCAGAAACCAAAATATTTCTTTTCTTAATAAGTCCTGGCTGAATTAATTCCCATAGGACTCCTTGATAAACCAAGCTTTTCGTTAATTTTTCCTTGGCTTCTGTTGTTGGGGTTCAAAACTCCCCTGATTTTGAAATGTCTGACTTCTCGAATATGGTTTGCATTAATTTATAAAAAACCTACAAATGGAGTTAAAGAAATTGCCATAAGATCTGAATAACTGAAGAAATTTTAAGGCATAAAAAAAAGTTTCAAGTGTCGCATATTTATTGTATGAAATTATTATATATAATGAGAAATGAAAATGGAAAAATTATTTTTTAAAATAAGTCGATAAATGGGAAATTCTTACTCCCCCCCCTCCGTGAGTGAACAAAATTTTTTTGTTCACTCACGGAGGGGGGTTAATTTTTTTTTTTAAAAAAATTTTATATATAAATTTTATAAAAAATATTTTTTTTCGAAATTTAAAAAAATCTAATTTGCAAAAATTGGAAAGCAAATATTAATTTTTTTTTGTAAAATTTATGTTTTAAAAAGCAATTCGTTTAAAATTAAACAGAATTAGCTCTAGAT
Source organism: Blepharisma stoltei (assembly GCA_914767885.1). Taxonomy (NCBI): domain Eukaryota; phylum Ciliophora; class Heterotrichea; order Heterotrichida; family Blepharismidae; genus Blepharisma; species Blepharisma stoltei. The sequence goes on along the minus strand of CAJZBQ010000021.1, from coordinate 1,211,825 downwards.
TTCATTATGCTAATTATCATTTATATATCAATATTTTTTTCCATAAAAATTTTTTGTATTAAAATAATTTTTGTTCACTCACGGAGGGTGTTGGGCAAAAAATAGGGATTTTTCTAATGGTTTTGTTCACTCACGGAGGGGGGGAGTTAGAGAATTTGCGGGCGATTTTGCATTAATTCAGAAGATAAGATGCATTTTAACTCCCCCCTTCTGTGAGTGAACAAAAAAATCTTGTTCGTTCACGGAGGGGGTTAATTTTTTTTTAAAAAAATATATATATATATCTCTAAATTATAGAAAATTTTTTTTTTTCGAAAGTTTAAAAAATCCTAATTCGCAAAGCAAATATTAATTTAATTTATGAAATTTATGTTTTAAAGTATAATTTGTTTTAAATTAAACAGAATTAGCTATAAATTTCATTATAATAATTATCATTTATATATTAATTTATTTTTCATAAAAAATTCTTCTATTTAAATATTATTTTGTTTGCTTGGGAGTAAGTAGAATTAAACTTATTAGATTGTTTTGCAGAATTTTTGACTGATTAATTAAAAAAAAATGCCGAATTTTAGTAAATAATATGCATGCAAAATTTCTTATGGATTTCTTTAGAACCCATTAAAAATGTATTAAAGAATTCCAGCAATTGCTTAATATTCACAACCTATTGAATAATAACTCAGTTGAAAATTTTTAGTCTTTAATTATAAACTAGCAGTTTGAGTAACTTTGATTTAAAATGAAAATCTTCGATTCAAGCCCTCATTGGAAAAATATATCGTTAGATGTAGATATATATATCAAATAAAACACAAAAATTCAACATTTTATAATCTTATTATTTTAAATCGGTCTTTGGATTAGATAAAGTCAAAATAGAACACAAAATTTTAAAGCTTTAGAACCAAATCATGTTGAATTCGGTCTCAGGCCATTGTAAGCTCATTTTACTCTTACTCCATCCTCCTCCGAGAGTGAACAAAACCATTGGAAAAATCGCTATTTTTGGCCCAAAAAACCCACCCTCCTCCGTGAGTAAACAAAAATTTTTTTATGAAAAAAAAATTGATATATAAGTGATAATTAGTAATGAAATCTCGAGTTAATTCTGTTTAATTTTAAACAAATTGCGTTTTAAAACATAAATTTTATAAATTAAATTAATATTTGCTTTCCAATTTTTGCAAATTAGGATTTTTTTTAAAATTTAGAAAAATTTTTTTTTTATTTTTTTATAAAAAAAAAATTCCCCTCCATGAGTGAACAAAATTGTTTTTTTAACTCCCCTCCATGAGTGAACAAAAATTTTTGTTTAACTCACGTATGGGGGGGGAGTTAGCCAATTTAAGGTAAATCAGCGATAAACTATTCCATTTTATTCAAAAGTTTGAGTAATTATCATTTAAGACCAATACCGTTGCACTTAATAAAAATGATAAAATAATTTAAACTTAAACAATAATTTATTGTGTTTTTATATTTTATCAGTCTTTAGCTTCTTTTAGAAATATTTCAAGCTAAAATTTATAAATTGGAAGGCTGTGAAAATACTAACGACTCTTCTCCTATTTCCCACTTTTTAAAGCGATCTTGGGCTATGAAACCCAAATCAAAATTTGAAAACACGACTTAAGTATAAAACATCAGGAAACTTCACAACTTAGCAGCCTTATATTAAACAAAGTATTATTGAAAAAAATCAAATATAAAACCTTAATATGACCCTTTCAACAGATAAAACATCCCCTATCTGGCAAGCTTATTAAATTAATAATCCTATTAGATTTAATTAAAACATAGCTTTCCTTTTTTTGCAGGCATATTAATTTTATTTTATTCCAAAAACGCCAATATAAATAAGAATACTTTTAATACAGTTATTTTTTACACCTCCTTTTCTCTTTGCAGACATCATCCGCCAACTCAAGCTCTTCCAGAATTTTCAAGTGCTTCTTTCTATTTTTACTCCCTTTACTAGGTGATTTCGGGAGCACTTCAGTCCTGGAGCTTACTTCCCTTCTTTTTCTTTCTGGAGATTTATTTTCCCCAACCTCCACAATGGCAGTTTTAGCATCTTCTTCAATGCTTTCTCTGCTCATAAACAATCTTCTGCTTGCTTTTATTTTCTGAGCTTTATATTTTTCAAGTGATTTCCCTCTGGTTAGAGGCGACCTGATTTCAGGCGGAGTCCTCTGCAATACATTGACTCTTACCCCAGACCCTAAGACTTGGAATCACTTGATTTTCTGAGCTTCACTTGCATTTAATCTGCTTATAGGATCAGGATTTGCCAGTAAATTGATGACATTTATGGCTGCCTTTGATACATGTCCCCAGCAATGCTCGTCGAAAAATAATCTGCCATTTCGATTTTGTGATAATTTTTTATCACCGGAATATCCTTCAAAAGGATGGATTCCGCTTAATAGCGTATATAGTACAATTCCTGTGGAATAAATATCAACCTTCTCATTGTAAGGCTGAAGTTTTAAAATTTCTGGGGCTAAGTAGCCTGGGGAGCCGCATCTCATTGTTAAACTTCCATTGCTTTCGCAGGCAAGGCCGAAATCGATAATTTTGATCTCGATGTCGCTACTTTTGGAAACCAAAAGAATATTTTCAAGCTTGATGTCACGGTGGACAATATTTTTGGAGTGCAAATATTCAAGCACTTCAAGAAGTTTAAGAGTTATTTTCCTAGCTAATTCTTCTGAGTAAAACCCTTTGCTTTTTAGCCTTCGGAGAAGGTTTCCGCCTTCTAGGTAATCAAGGACCAAATAAACATGGGTTTCGCTCTCATAAACTCTATGCAATTTAACAATATTTGGGTGATTCAGCGATCTCATGATTTGGATCTCATCTACGATTGGGTCAAAGTTCTTGCCAAACTCCATGACCTTGGCCTTGCATATTCCTTTTATTGCAAACATCTCATCGCTCTCTATTTCTTTGGCTAGCCTTACGTCTGCGAAGCCCCCTTTCCCAATTTCTTTGACAAATTCATAGTCATCTTCAATGTCATTTTTTATACAAATTTTCGATAAACAGTCAAGCCACTTATCGAGTTCTTCACTGTTTTCAGTATAAAAGTCTTTGAAAATTGAGCGTCTCTTAAGCCTGAAGCCAAACCTTGTATGGCTTTCACAGCTTTCTGAAAAAGGTTCTATTGTTGTCCAATTCAATATGGCCATTTTGCCAACAGTTTCCATATCATTATTTAGTGAATAGAAACAATACCCTGAAAGCATGATGGTTTTACAAATGATTCTGCCCTGCTCCACGAGTTCCCACAATGTTCCCTGGTAAATAAGATCGCTGAAGAGCTGTTCGGCTGGCTCTTTGATGCTCACCCAGAAATCCTCACTGTTAAGATTATCAAAAATCGACATGCTGGTTGTTGTAAATTAATATATATAAAATTTACCATAGATATTATGATTTTAAGAAAACAAAAGATATAGCTAAACTTAGATAGACCTCTTTTAGGTTTTAAATATAATCAAACAATTTAGATATATGGTAAAAAAGCGATTAATTTTGGACCTGAAATTTTAGCTCAATGTGAGGGAAATTGGAGAAACCCTAGGAATAGGAAATTTTGTCAGAGGATAATGATCCTGGCTAATAATCAAAGGTTTTAAATTAATAATTATCCTCACTGCTATTAATTAAATCTTATTTAAATAGCTATTGAATGAAAGCCAGTAGCTACCTATCCCCCCGTGAGTGAACAAAAAAATCTTGTTTGCTCTCGGAGGGGTTAATTTTTTTTTTAAAATATTTATATATATAAAATTTTATAGAAAAATTTTTTTTTGGAAATTGTAAAAAATCCTAGTTCGCAAAAATTTGAAAGCAAATATTAATTTAATTTATAAAATTTATGTTTTAAAACGCAAATTTTTTTAAAATTAAGCAGAATTAGCTATAGTTTTCATTATACTAATTATCACTATATATCAATTTTTTCATAAAAACTATTTATTCGCTCACGGAGGGTGGATTTTTGGGCAAAAATAAGGATTTTTCTAATGGTTTTGTTCACTTATGGAGGGGGGAGTTAATCATTATCCTTGATTATGAATACTTCCTCCATCCATGCTTTCCTGCAAATATAGTTTGAATAATTTTCGCCAAAATTTTTATTGGTGATTAAGTTGAAAGAATAATGATAGCTGAAATTTAAAAAAAGCTCTTTTAGTATTACTGAGTATTTGAAATAAAGCATTTAAATATTTTCTAAAATATTCTAAATGGAAATAAATCTACCTGGAATGGCTAAATCTGATCCTCTGCTTAAAGACTGATTTATCAGGGTCATCAAAAATTGGAAAAAGTTAAAATTATTATATTGACAGCTTAAAATAAATGAGTTCTGGACTTTCAATATCATCTCTATGCTGTCTGATTAAAAGAGGTTAATCTGCAGATAGAGTAGCTTTCTTGATACACAGAATACCAAAATGTTTGTTAAAGCTCTAAATGCTTTAAGACTGTTCGCGATGTGCAGGGCTTAAGATTTTCTTTATATGCTACTGCTGCGATTCCAGTTTTAATCAGATTTCAAAAAAACAAGGCAAATTTGCACTGATGGCCTTGCACTTCAAGCTAATTTTTGAAAATCGCTAGAAGAAACTGTGAGGGAGAAGGCAGTGTTTAAGAGAATGCTTAATAATTATGCTCTTTGAATTAATAATAAGAAGAAATTCCATGCATTATATGAAAATCTTTTATATGCACTGCTGATCTTTCTGTATCTATCGAGCATTTCTCGCAACTATTTGTTTAGGCAGGATCTCAAAGGAGATATAACTAAATTTGTAAAAATTTAATTAGAGTCTTAAGTGAAAAATGGGTCTTGGAATATTTGAACTTTAGGTGGAGATATTTCAATAAAGTAAATTAAAATCTCATAATCATAAATTAAAATATACTGCATGTACAAGAGCATTTATCACCAGACACAATTTTTGATTTAATTAATTTGTCTAAATCAGTATTCCTATGCAGATAAATAAGCAATGCCAATAAAAATTTATATTCTTTTAAAAAAAAGAAATTTTCGAGCAAATTAGCTTAATAAGCATATCTGGCCGCTGATTTCTTGGAGACTTATCATAAATATATGAGTCCAGAAGGGATGTGTCTATGTTACTATCAACTTTTCTAACTGAGAACGCCAAAGAAGCACGCTTGGACGTCACATCAGTTAAAGAAGATCGATCGCTTTGTTTACAGTCGCTTTTTAGAGTGTTTGAAGGAGATTGGGGCTCACTTATCTCTCTTTCTTCTGTTTGTTCAAGAATCACACTCAAAGTTCGATTCATTCTTTGTAATTATTAATCGAATGCATCCAAAAATACACACTTAATATGTAAGATTTTTGGATCTTGTCTATTTGTTTAGAAAAGTTGGGTTTTTTATTTAAAGAATTTGTGATAAATCAATAATGAAGAAGCAATTGCATTTCAATCGAAAAAAAAAATCATCCGAAGATTTTTTTAGTTTATATAAATTTTATTAATGCAGGGGTGAATATTAACTTGAAAAGATATCTTTATATAAAACTCTTACTCCCCCCCCTTTAAATTGCTTTAAATTGGAACAAAATATAGGTAAAATTTCCACTTTTTTGGTAAATTAACCCCCCTTCAAATTGGAACAAAATTTATTTTATAATAAAAAATTATATATAAATTTTTATCTAAAAAGTTTGATATAAGTTAAATGTTTCTTTTTAACTAAAATTATAAATTTAGTTGTATCTTGCTCTTGTTTAAAGAAGAGAGTATAAAGAGCATCTTATTTAAATAAATTTATTATCCTTAGTTGCTAAATTTTTAAAAATGAATTAATTTTTTTTATTTTATAAATTTTTTATAAAAATTTTTATTTTTTTTAATGAAAAATGATATTTTTTATTTAAATAGTTTTGATATAAATCAATGCGAATTCCTTATAAAATTTTAAAATTTACTTATTTCTTGCTTTATTTTAAAGAATAGAGCATAAATAATATCTTATTTAAACAAAATTAGCACTTTGATTAATAAATTTTCTACAATTTTTTTTTTTAATTTTTTTTATCAATAAAAATAATAATTTTTTTGCGTAAATAATTTTGATACAATTAATAGTGGTGTATTAACTAATAATTAAAATTTATTTATATCTTGCTTTGTTTTAAAGGAAAAAAAGTAAATAGCATTTCATTAAACAAATTTATTGATCTAATTCGATAAATTGTTTGTTTTTTTATGCTTTTTATAAATTTTTTTTTTATAAAAAATATATTGATATTTTTTTTTAAAAACAAAATTAGCCCCCCTTTAAATTGGAACAAAATTTTTTGTTCCAATTTAAAAGGGGGGAGTTAGATATAAAAGCAAAGAATAAGACTTTCTAAACTGGCAATAAAAATATTTGAAAATTTGAAATTGCTGTTACATAGAAATTGATTAACCTAAAAAATTATCAGATAAGAAACGGCTGAAAATATAGAATTTGCTTGGACGAGAAATTAGGGATTTAGAAAAATTTTCATTTTCTGGCTTTTATATTGATCTATTTTACAATAAATTCTTAAAATGAAACTGGATTTTTGATAAAAGGCATTAATGGAAGATATATCTGAAAGCTGATAAATATTCAACCTAAATATTCAGATTTTTAAAACTGATATCTCTTCCGTCGGAATAGCATCAGAATCTCTATTTTAATTTCCCAATTGTTGATGCTAAGGCTATCTTATCAGGTAAGCACTCCAAAGCATCCTTCAAAAGGGCTAGAAAGCCTTAGCTGATTGTGGTGACCTCACTCTAGCTCGCCTCTAGCTCGTGCTCTGACTAAAGGTCACCCTTTTAGGGGGGTGCCAAGTAGTAAAAACACATGCCTCCTTTTGCCCTCGAGCCAGCTGAGCTGCCCTTCAGCTAATCCATATTTGGCATTGTGAATAAAGGTTCACCTGCAAACCTGAACCTGTAATAATGAAGTCCGAGGGGGAAAATATCATCGAATAGAATTAGTCATTTTTATTATTATTATCATAAAGCTAATAAATACAATTTAATATTTTTCATTTTTGAGAAAAATATGCAAAAGTGGAAAAATAGAACATTTGAGCAGCTTGAGTCATAGGGTACTTTTATCATAAATTGAAATTAATTCTTTATAAAGCTTAAACTCTTCTATAATCTATAAAATCATTAGTTAATATGTGAAAAAAATTCCTTTTGATAATCTCTTATTTTCTTCATTGGAAAATGAAAGCCATGCTAAGCAACCTGCCAGCGTTAAGAGCATAACGGTTCATTTCCAAGGCTGGATTTTTTTCTCATGAGATTATGAGACTTGAAATTGTGAGTGCCTAGTAAAAACTAGAATTTCATTATGTCGTTCATGCACTTTCCAAGCGTCATACTGGGTGCAGCAGCCTGACCTTCGAAATCCCATTATCCCGAAGTTGGCAAGAATTTTTTTTTCAAACTTTTGAGGTTTGCAGTTTATGTCAAACGCGACATGAGAACAACCGGGCCGCTTTGCTTTAGGCATGTGGTAATTAGGGAAGCTCTACAGCTCGACTGGCGATTTATCCACGAATTGGATTCTGCTTTCGGATGCTGGCTGACTGAAGATGAAGAAAAGCATTTAAATCACTTTTCTAGCGTGCCAAGAACTACTCAATATCACTTAACTAAAATAATCTAAGTCCTCTCATAAACTGGAATCGATTCTTGACGTTTAAAAAACTGTTTATTAGGCTTGCAATACACAAATTCTAGCAATTAATTATGAAAACACAAATTAATTAAAGCTAGCAGACAAAATATGTCCAAGATCTGCTTTCAGAAGCAGCTGGAAGGCATCCTTCTTCAATTAAGTATTTTCTGAGGAAATTCGAAAGCCATATATAATTAATCTGATAATTTAAATTTTCTTGTCTTTCTAATTAATCACAAAGTAAGCATTTGTATTTCATTAATTAGCATGAATATTCTAGAATGTCATATATAATGTGAAGAAGTTTGCTATTTTAATAATTCCTCTAATTGTATATCATATTTATATGTAGGCCTCGCATTATTTGAGCATGGCTATTATTTCTCCATCTCTATGTTAATATAAACTATAAATTTATCGCTAATCATGAATGCAAGACTCAGCGTAATCTCCGAAATATCTGAAGCAAGAGATCTTAATCTTAATTAACTTTAGCTTGGGTAGCTTACCTTTCATAGGGTTAGCTGCCTAAGAAACAGTTTCTAGCTCCACAAGTCTTCTCAAGACGCTAAGGCGGCTGCATCTCTATGAGTCCCCAAATGTTCGTGCCTAGAAGCAAGAGAAATCAGCAATCCTCCTTCACGGTCAAATACTTTGAATGGAGCTTTATTGCACAAAGACGGAAAATTTCCAGATTTTTTCAGATCAGCTATGAGTGATTCGCTAGGCTTACCAATAAAGAAGTTTGATAGTGGACTGGACACCAGTGTAATGGAATCATTTTGTTCATCCATCGTTCCACGAACAAACAAATATATTAAAATATCCTAATTTTTGGGACATAAATAATTCTTGAAGATCCATTTAATAGACTATCCTGAAATACCATAATGGTATTTTCTAAAAATTTTTTGTACCATTAAAATGACTGGTATTTTCTGGACTTTAATTAGTATATTCCATATGAAAATTATATAATAAAAATTAAGAATTTGTATTTTAAAACATAATTTTTATGAAATAATTTAGCGTTTCCCTTTTAAATTATTACAGATTTTGAAAATAATCAAATAATACTAGATTTAATATACACTACCTTTCTGTTAGTGAACTAAAAAATCTTGTTTGCTATCTGAGGACTGATTCAGATATTTCTCAAAGACCAGAAACAGATTTAGACAAATTAATTAACTCAAAAATCATCCCAAGAGGAAAGTGCTCGTGTGCTTGTGCTATTTACTAACTTAGATATAATTATTTATTCATGAAACTACAAAGTTTCCATTTTCCAAAATAAATGGTTTTCAATGGTGTTATCAGTATGGCGTTGCGAGTCATGTCTGAAGACTGCTAGTAATTCTTCATAATTTGCTTATGTAGCATTTTATAAATTATTCTAATAACTCCCCCCTTTTAAGAACTTGCGATAATTGATTTTTTTTATGTAATTAATATAGTGAAATACACTAAGTAGCACGGGGATTTTTTGAATGGAACTTAAGCCAAAAAAGCCCCGTGCTGCATAGTGTATTTCACAATATTTATTATAGCAAATCTCTAGCTAAATATATCATAATCTAAGCAAATTGTCGCCTTAACCATAAATTTTATAAATTAAATTAGATTTTCTTTTCAAAGCATGCGAGATTCGAATTTTTTAAAATCAGAAACTATTTATTTTGCATAAAAAAAATTCTTATAAATTCAATACTAACTCCCTTTAAGAGCGAGTAAAATATCTTGCTTTGGCTTAAAGGAGTGATTAAACAATTAGAATAAAGCAATTTAAAGCTCAGTAGCAAAAATTATAGATTATTTGTCTTTTACTAGATAATTATAAACTCTACAATTTTTATTAGGAATTATGATGTTAAAATTATTTTGAGTCTTATAGGGAGTGAACTGAAAAATATATGCATTATTCATATTGCTAAATTCAATGAAAGAAGTTATTCTATCTTTATAAGCTAATTAATTATGCTTTCATTACCATCCCTTGCTAAAGAGGAAAATAATTCGAAAATCTCAATTTTGTTGTATCGAACAATTTGTTTTTAAAAAATAATATATAATTAATGATAATTCTGTGGACTAGTAACTAATTTTATTAAGTTTGTGTGTAAAAATATAAATTTTTAAGTAAAAAATTTACCGCAATCAAAAAATTCTTGCATGATTGAGGATTTATAAAAAATTATTAACTCAAATTAAGTTATAGAAAAATATAATTAATCTATGATCATTCATTTAGGAACTAGCAAAGCTTCCATTTTTGAAAAATCAAAACTTTTCAATTGTACTATAATATGATCATGATCTAAAGCCCATGATTCTCCCAAAATTTAATATAAGGAAGTTTATTTAATATTTGACTCAATAATAGGAGAAGTTATAGATTGTTTGTTTATGCCCTAATTTATTAAATACAAGAGAAGCAATTTTAGCACCAAATTGAGACTGATTCAGTTATATATTGTTGGCAAAATATAAAGCAATTATTTGATTTTGACTCTGCAAATTTTTTCTCAGGAATTATTAAACATTCTTAAATGATAATTCAGTTATTATTGAACAAATCACTATTTATTACTTACTTATTAAGCCCATTAATTCCCCCCATTAAATTGGAAACAAATTATCGGTAAAAATCCCATTATTTTGGTATTTTAACTCCTTTTTTTAAATTGGAACAATTTTTTTTTGCAATAGGAAAATTTTATAGGTAAAAATCTTTATAAGCGATTAGAATATATATTTAAATAGTTTTTACACTAAAGCAATTATTTTTTGAATTAAATCTTCATAAAATAATAAAAATTTAAAGTATTGTGTTTAATTTATATTTTTAATGTTTTTTAAAAAGAAAATTAACCCCCCTTATATTATATTAGAGCATGAATTTTTGTTCCAATTGAAAGGGGGAGCTAAAAGCATGCAACTTTACTGAAGAACTTCCTCCGCCCGTAGCACCCCTTTGTCTGCTCTCCAGTTTGTGCACAACCTCACAAAGAGAACTCCTGCTGGTTGAATTTTCTGGCCGAATCTCACTAAAATGGAATTTTTTGAGCCCAGGGCATGATTCCTGGTTTCACACTATGGAATAGTCCGATTGGCCAGGCAATTAGCTGCTAACGCTGCTATAAGACCCCTTTCCAACTTTCAACCACCAATTCCCTCTGAGGCAAAAACTTGGCTGAAGCATGCGTTCTGCAAACCCAATATCGCGCTTCACCAAACCAGAAAAAACCTAGGTGGATTCAGATTCCTGAATATCATCCTTCTTTCCTCAAGATCCCTATGCATCCTGCGAGATGGCGGCTTGGTTCGCCATACCATTTTAATGTATATCAATTTTGATCAAATCAAAATTCATAAGTTTTTTATAGAAGTTAGCTTCTATCAAATTCCTTTTAAAATACTTACTTATAGAATATTATTAATCATTTATCTCTCTTTTTGGCAGAAGGCTTCAAACGCTTTTTTCGCGACTTCTTGCTTCTCAGGGTTTCTTACGAAAACCCTCACATATTTATCACAATAATTCCCAGGAATTAACGTGCTAACTTTTTCTCGAGGAATCAAGAATTTTGAGTCTCCTTTATAAAACCACACCCTGTCAGCAGGATTCCCATATGTCAACGTAAACGGCTTTACTATGATATCGTCCACAGACAAAGGCTCAGAAGTCGGATTATAGCTTACAATGTTTTCTCGAGTTATATTCTGAATTGACACATCTGCTGGATAAATCAATTCTCCTGCAAGCTTATATAGATTTCTCCTCTGGATCCTATTGATAATCTCTTTTGCAGAATCAAGCTGGCTATCTTTGGTTATCATAATTTCGTTGATGATATTATCAGTCACCTGATAATAAAGTGCAGGATCAGCTATTCTTTCTTTGATGTTCAGCACAGACTCGGCAGCTACAATGGCATCAGTAAACATTAATCCGATAGACTGCTCCACTCTATGTGAGTAGCACTGCTGGAACAGTGAAAACCTGTTCTGAAACAGACTGTAGACGCTATGGACCACTTTTTCATGATAGCAAATAGTGTCGTCAATAACTTTGGAGTTTTTCATAAGTCTGTCTATATCTAGAGGAAACTCTCGGAAGCCTAAGCAGTAGCAGTCCCTTTTAATGTAATCGTATTTGTCGACATCAATCGAGTTCAGTCGATTGTTTACTATTTGGTCCATAAACCCGCATCCTGCCCCTGTTATATAATTTGATACTTTTCTTATATCTTCTTGCTCTATGTCCAAGTTATAAGTATCAATCATATACCTGAGCAAGCTGACTGAAGCTTCTTCATGTGTCCAATTGTGGATCCCAAGAGCTGGGACGACCTCTGCATCGAAAACATGCGAAAAAGGTCCATGTCCGAGATCATGCATGATTCCAGCAAGGGTTATATTTGTGAGATCATTCTCTGAGATTTCGAGCTCTGGCTGCTTTTTTTTGATGGTGGCTAAGAGCTTCCTTGATAAATATCCAACGCCTAAACAATGCTCAAAGCGGCTATGAGTTGCCCCTGGGAACACATAATTGGATGTGCCGAGCTGCTTTACATTTCTCAACCTCTGGAAGACTGGGTTGTCTATAAAAGTTCAGATCTTTGATGAAAATGTGACGTGACCATGAATTGGGTCGAAAATCGTGCGTGAGGAATGATGATCTGAGTTTTCCATTTATACAATTGAAAAATTCAGCCAAAAATATCTCTAAAGGCGGTAAATGAAAATTAATGCAAATTATTAAGTATATTGATAAATTACTGATAAAGGATCGAGGTCAAACTCAGTCGTACTTCCTTGCAGCTGGCAAGCTTTTCTTACGTCAGGAGTTAGCTTTGGGGTAATTAGATTTTTGAAACTTTGATATGTACAAGGATTTCCACAGCCAGGAATTGTCTGCAAGACATCATTGTATAAGACTTGTATTTGGTATACATCATTATTGTCGTATAGCTCAAAAATGAGAGATGAAGCATAAGGAGGGTTGATGTTATCCCAAATCCCCAAAAATATCAAAAATCCAATCAAGGTAACATCGTGGGTAGAGTATAAGGACATTTTGGGAGCTGCTGTCCCATTAATGGTAGAATCAAACTGACTGAAAATAGCCTCCATAAATTCAGTAGACGAAAGACTTGTTGCTTCTGAGGTCCAATAATAGGAATACTGATAAGTGAGGACTTCTTCCATAGAATTGTACATTTCTTCAGTAACTCCAGCAGGCCAATCATACCCATGGAATTTCATAGAGTGCAAGGTATCACTGAACACCCCGCACTCAGAAAAAGTAGCATTTACCTTGAAAACTTCTAAAACCTGCTGCTGGAGGCCGTCGTTGTATTGGGTCACTTTTCTTTCATAGGTCGAGGTGCCTTGCTGCTCTGTTTGGATTTCTGCAAATCTTGGGCAATTTGCAAGACGATAGCCGCTGAGCATGTTATCATATGGTTCAGTTACTGTGTTTATAGGAATCATTTGATATCTGTTAGCTACAGCATTTAGCCCAAGCTCCGCTTGGGCATTAGCTAATCCTGAAACTTGAATAGGAGGGACTGCTTTTTGAGCTAAAAATTGATTTTTTATAGCAGCGCCTTGTGGGAAAAGACCAAATAGCTGGCTTTCAGCACTCATGAGAGTTCTATTCAAGTTAGTTGAGCGGACATAAACATCTTCAACACTGTAGTTTGGGCCTAAGAGCTGAGCTGTTTCTATATATCTTCTTCTAAATTCCACCCCGTTTAAGTAATGCTGCCTCATTCCTTCAGGAGTTAATTCTCCGTAGCCTTGTGGCCAAACAGCGTTATCCCATGAAAATTGCTTCACTGGAGACCTGGCTCCATGTCTAAACGTCTCTACCACACTTACAAGTGCTGCATCACAGGCCAAAACGACTAAAAGAATCCACATCTTTTTATATAAACACGGTGAAATTAATTAGAAAACAATTTAAATGCAAAACTTTTATAATAAACTTGCTTTATTATGAATAGTCATAATTCCCAATTAATCTTTAAACAAAATATCCCTTGTGTATTTCTCTTCACAGCTTGCTATATTTAGTCTCTTTCTTATTCAGTCTCTGGTGAAATTTTCCATAAAACTCCTCACCACTTTTTCATGCCAACTAATTTCAGGTGTGGAATAAAATGGTTCTTCCGCTTTTCCTTATCGCAGGACTTCTTTTAGGTGTGAACTCCATCAGAGTCGGCAATGCAGAGACTTTTTTGCTTAATCCAAACTACCAAGTTGAGTATTTTACAGAACCGATTGACCATATGAATCGTGATTCAGGTTTCATCAACATCAAAGCTTTGATTATGAACGGAAGCCCTTCAGGGCCAGTTTTTGTTTATACAGGAGGGAATCATCCAATTGAATACGAATTCCAAGGCGCTGGGTTCATCACTGAGTACTTGCAGCTTGAATTAAACGCGACTGTGATATTCATTGAGCATAGATACTACGGCGACTCAGTTCCAAGTGAAGAAGACTACCAATACCTGACGACGAGCCAAGCCCTTTATGACTTCGCTGACATCTTAGACCAAGTCGTCCCATCTAACACCACAGCTGTCATTGCCTTTGGCAGCGTCTACAGTGGGATGTTGGCTGCTTTCATGAGAATTAAGTACCCTCATATAATTGATGGAGCCATTGCAAGCTCAGCACCTCTGCTTGCCCAACTTGATACACAAGGGACTGGCTTCTCCAGAGTTGTGAGTTATGATTATTATAATTAAATATGGCATCATTATCTATATATCTCCTTCAGCAAATAATTGATTATGAGGTTCAATCTGATCCTTAAGAATGCTAAGGAGCGACGCACAACTGTATGGCCCATGAAACTGAAAGGTGATGGCTTTCTACCAACCTAAGATGGTAGACCTTTAGCAACTAAACATCTCATACGAGGAAAAGCAAGGTCACCGTCAAAGACTGAATAATTCCCCAGAGACTCCAATTAATTCCTCCATTCAGATTTTTACTGATAAAAAAAATAGAAATTCTAGAGACTCCAGCTGCAGTGAGATGAGACCCATCAGAGAGATTAAACGAGATAGATTAATTAAGGCTTATGATTACTCAATGAGCAACGTAAATCAGCTCTGCCACATCTGGATCACTGATGGTTTCAACATTTTGAGCAACCTTATCAGCCGCCCTACCCTTTACACTGCACTGGAAGACACTTTCCACACTTGCCAGTCCTTAAATGACATGGGCGACATTGTCCAGCTTCAAGATTGGCTGACTTCTATTATCAAGTCAATTGCTTTATACAACTTCCCTTATGTTTCCAATGTCTATGGCCCTCTCCCACCATGGCCTGTCAACGTGGCTTGCCAGCTGCTTCAAAAATACAACATGGCTCCAGTTAATCAGTGGTCAACACTTCAAGGGATGTATGAAGTCGCTAATTTGTATTTAAATTACACTGGAAGAGCTACCTGTTTTGATATTTACAACGTCTTTGAAGAAGGACAACCATGGATGTACCAACAATGCACTGAGCTTATGATGCCTATGGGACAATACGGCCCTATAAAAACTGCCTCCAACCCTCTTGGAGGAAATGACATGTTCCCAGTCAGGCCATGGAGCACTGCCCAATTTATCCAAATGTGCCAAAGCGTGTTCGGCGTGACCCCTAAGCCAAGTTGGATTTCTGTGAACTACGGGATGTCAGCAAACGTAAATGAGACCTTGCAGTACGCTTCAAATATCGTTTTCTCTTATGGACAGCTTGATCCATTCAAGTACTCCTGCATTCAAGACGAAATTAACCCTCAAACGACAGTTTTCTACATCAGAAACGCCACAACTGCAGTCGATCTGAGAACTCCTTCCCCAAATGATCCTCAAACCCTCATGTACGCAAGAAACCACGAAGAAATCTTAATCAGCCAGTGGATTGCAGCTAAAGCGAGCTCAACTGCATAGTTAAGCTAAATTTATTAGTTATCTTAATTATTAACATAATCTAATAGAGTCCATACTGCGGAACCTATATACAAGTGCAGGATCTCTAGCTAATATCTTGACTATAAATTAAATAAGCCAATTTTTTGATCCAAATCCAGTTTTCTATATAAAATAAATATTCAGGTAACTCTTTCATAAAAAATATAATATAATCAAGCATAATTTTTGCCCAGCCTTATAGCATTTCTCACATCTCGCTTTTTATTAACAGTATACAAGCTTTTCGGCAATGGTATATTGCCTGTTTGGTTTGGGTTTGAAAATAAATTTGAAATGTTATTAAACGACGTATTTGCTTCTATAGGAGACGATGCATTTTCTTGGATTAGCTGAATTGACGAATAAGAGCTTGGCAGTTTTATCCTGGATGGCCTCTTTTTCTGCAGCTGGATTAGGAGTTTCTTTTTTGGGGGTTCTTTTGTATACGTGATTTTTTCTGTGTGCGATTCTTTGTGGATGTTAATAATTTCTATTAATTTGTTTTGTAGCAGCCTTACCCTGGCGAGATACTGAAATAAAAGATTGCATGCAGAGGTGTCGAACTTCTTGTGGTCTTTTTGTTTATTTAATATATTATAAGCACCAATAGCGCCTTTTAGCGCTTTAAACATATAGTAATGCAGCTTTTTATTTTGCTTGAAAACTTTGAGCTCGTCGTTTTCTTTGAGCTCGAAGAATAAGCTTGGAATGCTGGGCAGGCCGATTTCTTCAGGAGAATTTCCATGCTCTACTCGAGAATTACCATGCAAGACCATAGTTGAAATTTCTTTTAAAAGGCCTAAGGTTTCCTCTAAGCTTCGGTTTAAAGTTACTTGGCTTTCATAAGAAAGTTTCTTAAATATGCCTTTTCCCTAATATGTGTTTATAATACGATAATATTTAAGTCAAGCTATTTAATAGAAAATGGCATAGCTCTACAATTTCTTCCTGAATTTATTTTACATTATTGAATTTTTGGTTCAATTCTTTGGATTTTGACTCAATAAGTGTCAGTTCTTGATTAATAGCATAGGTCTGGAATTCTTCGTCCCTTATAAGCCGTTCATTGTATTTTCTAAACGGTAGCCCAAAAATTAAGCTGATTCTTGAACTTGGTTTCACGTTAAATGACTGATGCCGATTTTCAAAATTGGGTGAAAAAGTCATAAAATGCCTGCTTTTCTGAGGATTCATTTGATGGCAGGACGCTCGCCTTGGCAGCGTTAAAAACACTGAGTTTTCCATAGAATTTTGTGCCATTGCCTAATAAAATGCTTACAGCTTTATTCCGAGCCTTCTCTTTCAAGCCGAAGCAGGTTCCGTTCAAGAAGTGGAATATCACCAGAGGCGACCACGTTCACATTATTTCAGGCCACGAGAAGGGCAAGCATGGACGCGTTGTGTGTGTCTTGAAAAAGAGAAACCAAGTGATAGTGCATGGGGTTAATTTGAGGATCAGACACAAGCGGGCGGGCGTTATGAGCTCAGAGTCAACGACAACTTATGAAAAAGAATCCCCGATTCATGTGTCCAATATGCTTCTTTCAGATCCAGAAACAAAGAAGCCGACTCGTGTGAAAATTGGATATTTGGAAGATGGGACAAATTACATTAAGGTTTTCTCCATAGTTGTCTTTGCCTCTATGTTTTCGACCACCTGCTGGGCTGTAGAAATACAGTTGATGGTTTCCTCTATGGACAGATCGTGCGACCCCATAGCCTTAGCAGGTCAAGAAGACCTCTCTTTCAGATTGTCATCGGTACTATGGAGATAAAGGCTAACCCAAAACCTCTTGAGGACTGGCTATATCCTCAGGAGTCGAAGGGAAAAAGCGTGACATCAGATAGCTGATAATTGCTTGTGGAGTCTCGAGTTGACTCTCAAGGTTTACTCATCTATAAGGGTTATGGACTATAGCCTTTAAGCTATAATTAATTTTTGCAACTAAGATCTGCATTGCCGTCAGAGCATATTTATTCACCTCCACTATATAGATGGGACAAGGGTCAGGGTCTCCAAAAAGAGCGGAGCCGTCATACCAAAGCCAAAGAGAAACAATTTAACCTATGAGCGCAGGCATAAGAAAAAAATTGATGGAGTCAAAGATACCAAGACTGAGATAGCGCTGAAGAGGACGTATTTTGGAGAGGATTTCGAAAAGATTAAGGAGGAGTTTAATGAGTACATAAAGAAAAGAGAAAAGGAAGCAATGTGGCTTGTGTTTCCTGAATAAACTAATAGATATAGGATTAAATCATTTGAGCAAGCATAGTAAAAATTAATTAAATTTGATATTTGGACAGCTCTAAGTTATGACTTCCATTATTTATCATATTGCATTGTTGATAAATCTAAAAGTCCTCCCAAATAAAATTTTGTCATTTTTTTTTGTTATAAAGATAAGGCTATTTTTTTAAATATTATTTTCTCTGCTTCAAGAATCTTCAATCTATTATTAAAAGCTGAGCTTAATTTTTGTTTAAAAAAGCACTATATCTTTAAAATTAAAAAAAAATTATGATCGAAATTAACTTTTATCATCAGAGCAAGTCCCTTTTTTTTTGGAGCTTATTTATTTTATCAAGCAGTCTGGAAGTGATAATTGTTTACCCTGATAATAGAGGTGATACTCCTGAAAAAAATAATAGTTTATCAGAATTCTCTCTGTCAAATAAAGCTAGCACTGACGTAGATTGGCACACATGCTATTACTCTGAGGTTAAGGACTGTTTAGAAGAATTCCCAAATGCTGTCATTCTCCTTGATTTATCAACTGATTATGGAAATCAATATGCAATTTCCCAACTTTGCCTTGATAACCGCTTAATTCACTTGTCATATCAATTATTTTCTAAATATTCAATTCAGCAATCTTATTCAATTTCATCTTCACTGAATGAGCAACAGGGTGCGCTTTTTTCACTGCTGGGCTACTTTAACTGAACACAAGGAGTGGCTTTTATTAATCAAAAATATTTGGAAGCCAAAAAACATTTTCTTAGTTTTTCAGCTGAGTTTAAAATTTTATCTGTAGAAACAATGACAAGTTTTGATGATTTAGTCAACAGAGAGGTCTCAAGATTGGGTGCGACGCTTTATTATGTACTTTTGGAGCCTTCAGAGTCGCTTTTTTTACAAAAATCGTTGCAGAGTGCAAAACTTTTGATAGCTGGTAATGGAATTATATTGAACCAAGAAAGTGGCTATGGATGTGAGCTTGAAGGCGCTTTAATTATTACTGAGATGGGCTATGAGAACGACTTATCATTTGAAGAATATGTTCAACATTCTATTATAAATACTATTGGTTTCATATCAAATACTACATCAAGAGGAACGTATGATGAAATCAGGATTCTACTTGACTCAAGCATGTCAACTCCTAATAATAAGCGTAACTTTTCGATTGTTAATATTCAAAAAGGCAAAAGAAAAATTGTGGGATCCATTACTCATGATGGAGTCATTATTTTTAATATCCCTTTTTTAAATTTATTTGCCTGATTATTACTTACTTCAACCATTAACCATTGGAAATTCCCTATAATCATTTTTAAGAGCGGAGATAACTTTTATTAATATAAATTTATATATAATTAATAACTCTCGAGATTTCTAGATAATCTTTTAAATTTTAATGAATAAATTAATTAAGTTTTACCATTTTTCTAAAGTCTCTTAAATAAAGATTTTCCTTGCTCATAAAGGGGAGTTATTGCCAGCTTTTGGTGTAGCTATCTAAAATGATATAATATTACATTTCCAGGCAATGCATATTCTACCCCAAAGTCAGCTAAAAAAGTTTTGCATTTAAGTATCAACGCTGGAACAACAAACCCAGGCGCCCAACCAAGTATGACACAAAAATTAGGATCAATGGGAGCTTACGCATGCTTGAAAAGAATCAACGAAGGTAACGATATTTTGCCAAATTTTCATACAGAGCTAATCTAGTATCCTCTAAAAGCCCATCATTATGTTCTAGATCTAATTATATCTTTCCAAAAATTAAGAATTTGTTAACTAATATGAAAATTAGTCAATATTAAAAAGCATATTTAACTTCGACTGTGGGGTCACTATATTCAATGCAGCCTTTGCAAAATCTTGCTTCAGCCACGACATTGATAAATTAGGCTTGGCACATCTGAATTCATATGGATCTGGAATGGCGATAGGCACAATGAAAACTTTTGCACAACTAAACATAAGTCTCCCTTGCATTGGAAGCACCAATGGTGATATAAGCCTAAAATCCTCCCAAAATTATCCTATGTATGTCAGAACTATCTCTTCAGTGACTTATATCGAAAATATAGTGCTCGTCAAAGCACTTGGGTGAAAAAAGGCAGCAATTTTATATGAAAACAGCTCATGGGGGATAGCTAGTTATTCCATTACACAAAATACTGCTAAAAGCGTAGGCTTGGAAATTATCAATTCAGAAAAGCTGAGGGCGATCCCTCCTAGCTTAGACAGAAACTCCATAAAAAATCATACAGATGCATTCCAAGGGGTTATTGATTCTCAGGCAAGGCTTTTTATTATGGTTTTTCAATGCCCAATGTGCAACTATGCATTAGAAACCTTTTACGATTTAGGAATGAGAAAAGGGGGATATATGCATTTTAATTTAATTTATTAAATTGCTATATTAGAGCAATGCTTTCCTAATTCAATATAAAGAATATAATTATTTTTACAGTGACTCCTGATCCCTTAACATATATTTCAATTAATGATACTTCTTTGCAAAAAAGATTGGAAATCGGACACTCCATGATTCGCCTCATAACACCAAGCTGACTGGGAGATATAGGCCAAGATGCTTTAAAACGAATTTGGGCGATGTATAATATAGCACCAAATACTTTTGGGTGCAATTACTATGACGGTGCTTATCTTGTAGCAAATGCCCTTGATTTCATGATAAACAGAGGACAAGATTATACGAATCCTTATAAACTAATGCAAGCGCTCAGGGTTCAAAGATTTGCAAGCTGCACTGGATATGTTCAAATAGAACAGAATAGTAATGATAGGATTTTTGATTTATACCAATTTGAAGTTGCCAACGTGAACCAAGCACAAGGGACTGCAAATATTTCTTTATTCCTATATGTTTAAACTGCCAAAAAAAATTAGGTATTTTTGGATGATAAAATACTATATTTTTTATATAAAAAATAATGCCAATTCATGTATAATAAGAATAGTTGGAACTTTAAAGCCATTTAGCACACAGCTGCTTTATTTTGAAAAACCATTGATTTATCCAGACGGTACAACTATTAAGCCTCCTGATTTAAGAGTGACTGACGGTAAATGCCCATTTCCAGAAAACAAAATCCAGACCTTCGCAAAAGGAAGAATCTTGCTTTTCGGGATATGCTTTACTATGGCCTTAATTGCTGGGATAATCACATTTTTGATAAGGAAAAAATGGTGGAATGAGAGAATAAATGATCTTGTGGAGCGCCAAGAAGTTTCTTTGCAAGATTTCATAGTAGCTGCCACTATCGTTATTGAAGCTTTTCAATTTGCTTCTATGGGACCTGATTTCCAGGCTTTAATCTCTCTATTATCTCAGCTCAGCCAAGCAATATCTTTTGACTTGAATGATTTTATAGAGTTTAAAAATGGATTTTTTTGGATAATTGCAGATATTGTATTAGGCTCTATTGGGCTATGAGTCATTCTCTGTACTGTGGTTCTGCTGACCCCCCTACATGGAAAAAATATCGGTAAAATTCTACTTTTTGGGGATATTAGCCTTATTGCTGGAACAAACTTTTAAAGTTAAAAATAATTTATAAAAAAATAGTATTGACTTAATTTAATAAGTATAAGGTTATTTAACGTTATATAGATTTTATCAATTAATTATTCATAAAAATGAATTAAATTCAAAAAATATTTTCTCAATTTATATGTTTTATTATATTGATTTAAACAGGATTTGTTGTCTATTTAAAATTTGGGGAGTGAGGCTCCATGAAATATATGATAATATTTGGATATTCAGGAACTTAGGTATATTATCAGAATATTTAATACCAATTTTGGGCAATTTATGCTTTATTCCTTTTATATCAATTTGTCTTGAAATGTTTCAGTGTGATCAGTCTATAGGAGACGACTTCACCGACAGTTTTCTTGCGAAAGACTGCTATTATTTCTGCTGAAAAGACGAACATCTAATATACGCGCTCCTTTCTATTGTAGCTTTGCTTTTATACCAGCCGCTAGCTGTCTTTTTTAGACCGGTTTGGCAAGAGCTGCAGCTAAACCTCCACGTAAAAGCATTGCCAATTTATCTTATGGTTAAGTCTATCGTGCAAATGATGCTAATTACTCTAACTTCCTCTATTTAATTAGTAAAATTTTGAAAATAAAAATTAAATTTGTAAAATTCATGTTTAAAAAGCCCTAAATAGTAGGGATTTTTGATATTTTTGCTCAGGGGGAAGTAAATAAAACACTTAAGAGAGCTAGCGATATATCGCATGGAATTGTTTTTATAGTTATAATGACTGCATATGTGTGGTATATTTTAAAATACAATGCTTTTAATTATGGGAGATTTAACTTCTGGCAAGCACTTAGTTTGATTGTAGTGATATGGTTAGCCTTATTATCAGTTATTTTATTATCAGCTGGTGGGAACTCGATAGTTTATATAACAATTTTGATTGTAGGGTGGGCTATGATTGGCTTGGTTGGCATTTTGATACAAAAGAAAAAATACCCAAGCTTGCTTTATAAAAAGAAGCCAAGAAATGAGTCTGCTTTATTTAGTTTCGCGTTTAACTTTAGCCTAAAAAGCAGTATTTATTTGATAGATGATTAAGTAATATAAAGTATCCTAATATATTTAGCCTATATAGATATCTTTAAATACTAATGGCTATATTTTTAAATATCTTTAATTCAAAAAGGTGCATTTATTATTTGTTAATGATATACTAAACAATAATTAGGAAATATCTCCCCAATAATTGTATGGTTTTTACAATAAATCGATCTTAAGACTTAAAAATGTAAAGTTTATTTAAAATTTCTTCATTAAATGATAAAGAAATTTGCTAGTTGAAGAGAAAGCTAATGATAAGCATGCCATAACCATGAAGACGCGATGATACATATTTATCTGATTCATATATTATTGCAAATTAAAAATAATCAAGCTACAAAGTATATAATGATAATAAGTATAAATCCTTTCCTTGCTCAAATTTTCTCATACTTTATTGTCCTACATACAATTACCTAAAATAAGAGCCACAATAATCTAAAGCCAAAATTGCATCTTTAAAAGTTATTTTTGCTTTAATATTTAAAATCTTTATTTGCAATTATTTTTAAGAATTAAACCAATATGATAATTCCACATATCCGATCACACGTTTTTTGGAAAATCTTGACATTATTCACTTTTTTGCATTTATCCTCTCCATTAGAAGTTATAATTGCCTATGATGAGAGCCTTTATCCAGATGAAAACTTTATTCTAAGCATAACTCAATCGTTAAGTGGCTCTGTGGACTGGCACAAATGCAGCATCTCAAATCTTCCTCGCTGCACTGACTATTTTCCCACTGCGAGAATTCTTGTAGATTTATCAAATGATATAGCGACACAAAGCTCAATTTCCCATTTATGCCAAAGTCGGATTTTGATTCATTTAGTTCTCCAAAACAACGTGAAATTTGAAAATAAGTGAACTTTTGCGCTTGGATCTTCCAAAACTCAGCAGATAAATGCTGTATTGTCTGTACTGAGATCCCTAAATTGGACCCAAGGGATCGCTTTTAACAATAAAGCAAATTATGATGTAAAAGAAGCCATAAAAGATTTTTCATATGACTTTAATTTTTTGGCTGTTGAAGAAAAATCAAGTATTGAAGGGCTTATCAATAAAGTCGCTTTTCGAGAAGGCGCAACTGTATATTGTATCTTTACAAACTGAGAAGAGTCATTAGAAATCCAAAAAAACTTAAAAAAATCCAAACTTCTAACAGCTGGCAATGGGATTATTCTTGATCAAGAAAGCAGCTATCAGTGTGAAACTGATGGCGCTTTAATAATCACTGACTTCGCACACGAATTTGCGATTTCTTCTGACGAATATTTTAAAGACTCCATCATAAGTGCGGTTTCTTTCATTATAAACCAAACTTCAAATGAAACCGCCTGAGATATTCAAATCCTTATGCAGGGCTTCCGAAATAGTCCTAACAAAAACAAGTTTTCTTTGGTTAATATTCAGAACGGAAACAGAGTAGTCGTTGGGTCAATTGTAAATAATAATATCCTCATAACAAATAATCTGACTTTTCCCGGGCCCTCAAATACTATTCCAAAATCTACCAAAAAAATTTTGAATTTGAGCATAAACGCAGGCCCTACAAATCCTTATGCATTGCCAGCAACAGGGGGTGTAATTGCAGCTAGAGGGACTTATTTTGCAAAAGATGAAATAAATGATGGCCACACTATTTTGCCTAATTTTCATATAGAGCTATTTAGCTACGACTGTGGTGCTACCGTTTATAATGCAAAATTTGCTTATAGCTGTTTTCTCAACGACATTGATAAATTCGGCTTTGGCCATGTGTCATCATATGCTTCCAATGTAGCTATTGGAGCAATGCAGACATTTAAGCTGCTCAATGTAACATTCCCAATAGTTGGATGCTCCAATACAGACGCTTCATTGAATTCCACTGCAAATTTTCCTATGTTTACAAGGGTGGGCTACTCCATTGCGTATGCTTATTCATTGCTTTCAGTTTTGATCAAAGTTATGGGATATAAAAAAATTGCGATTTTATATCAAAATGATTCTTGGGCGATCGGAAGGTCTTGATATTTAAATCCAGCTATAGATAAACAAGGACTAGAAATCGTGAACCCAGAAAGCACCTGGTATATTCCTGCAGGCCTTGACAGAGAAGGCTTAAAAAATTATGCAAGCACGATCCAAAGGATTGTTGACTCCCAAGCTAGGCTGTTGGTTTTGACTATGCAGTATCCTATGTATAACTTTTTAATGGAGTTTTTTTATGATCTTGGCATTAGAAAAGGTGATTTATTTTTTTTTGCGACTTATTTGGATCAGTTAACTGCTGCTGGAAAGGACGATATTTATGCATGAAAAAGGATTGCAGTCGGAATCCCTACTTTTAGGATGCTTCCACAAAATTGAGTAGGCAAAAAAGGAGCGAATATTAAAGAAAAAATCACATCTATGTATATAGCCTGATCATGCTTTGAATTGGACTTGTATGATGTCTCCTGATGTTAGATGGGGAGTTGAAGAACTAGAGCTCATTGGCAAAGCAACTCCATGGCAAATCCATTTTTTATCGAAATTTATCATCTGGGGGTTGACTTTGCTAGCAAACGTTGGTTAGAAAACTCCCCATCTGACGACTCAATCCCGATCCAAAGCAGGGATTGGGATAAAGAGCCTACAAATTCCTATACTTGTCCTTATTATGATGGAATATATATAATAGCTCATGCTTTGGATTATATGATAAATAGAGGGCAAGATTACACTGACCCTTATAAGCTAGAAGCAGCTATTAGAAACCAGCAATTTCAAGGCTGCACAGGAAAAGTGACAATTGAGAAAGGGACTAATGATAGAAT
This sequence comes from Blepharisma stoltei, assembly GCA_914767885.1. Taxonomy (NCBI): domain Eukaryota; phylum Ciliophora; class Heterotrichea; order Heterotrichida; family Blepharismidae; genus Blepharisma; species Blepharisma stoltei. The sequence continues at coordinate 1,186,456 of CAJZBQ010000021.1, read as the reverse complement.
TGTTGACGTCTGAGACATCGAAATAAACCAGTTCGACGACGCAGGAAATGTTATAACTCAGTTTATCGGGAAATTAAAGCCTTTTTCCTCACAAATTTTAAGTATCACAAACCCCATCATTTATCCTGATGGAACTACTATTAAACCTAGCGACCTAAGAAATGAAAATAATAAATGCCCATTCCCTGATAAGGACATAAGGACTTTTCCTAAAGGGAGAGGACTGCTTTTTGGGATTTGCTTTTTGGTTGCCTTGGTTACATTTGGAATTACTGTTTTAATATGGAAAAAATGATGAAATATATCAGTCGACGAGCTGAAGAAAAAAGAAGAAATTTCAGTCCCAGATTTAATCGTGGGAATATCAATAATCGTTGAATTTTTCCAATATACGTCGATGGGGCCTGAAACTTCAATTTTTTCTTCAATAGTTTCGAAATTTGCTAATTCTTTGTCACTGAATTTAGATGATATTTTAAAGATGGAAAATGGGGTATTTTGGGTGGTTGTGGAAATTGTTTTTGGAGGGATTGGGCTCTGAGCTGTTCTATGTGCTGTTGTTTTGTTAAGGCTTGATGAAAAATGGCAGTTTATTTCTATTTTTAAATTTTTATCATGACTTGCTGACTATCTCATGCCGATTTTAGGGAATTTGTGCTTTATTCCTTTTATATCGATTTGCCTAGATGTGTATTTATGTGATCAATCTGTTGGTGACGATTTTACAGACAGCTTTCTTGCAAGAGATTGCCACTATTTTTGCTGAAAAGATGAGCATCTGGTATATGCAATACTGTCTTGTTTGGCGTTGATTTTATATGTGCCTTTGGCTATATTTTGTAGGCCGCTCTGGCAAGAATTGCAGCTAATGCTTCATGTCAAAGTCGTTCCCTTATATTTAGTCGAAATAAATATAAATAAATTTATAAAAAGCATTTCCTATAAGCAGCCCGAATGGGTTTAGTAACTGGGAGCTTCTCTATTAGTTGGTCAGGCTAACTAAGGATATTCATAGAACCTATATATATTATATTATTTTAAAAAAAAAACCTCAATAGTTTTTAAACTAATAAAATCAGATAAATTCGATCTAAAATTAATTTTCTGATAAAAATCTTCGTCTAATCTTTTTCTGATAAAATTTCTAATCAAACATTAATTTTTTTTGAAATATGCCTTATATTTGATGGTAAAAAGTATTTTTCAGATTTCATTAATTGTGATGAATAAAACTATAAAACGATCTCAAGAAATAGCCCATAGTGTTTTGTTTATAATAGTCCTGCTGGTTTATATTATATTTACTTTTAAATTTAAGCCCTACAATTATCCAAGATTTAGCTGATGGCAAGGTTTAAGCCTAATTGGTGTTGAATGGCTAGCTTTTATATCTACGATTGCTATAGGGATCCAGGATGATTTCATTCCGCTTTTAGTAGTTTTGATTTTTGGCTGGTTTATTATTGCCATTGTTGGACTCTATATTCGGGTCCAGGTCCAAAAATCATACACTCTTTTGATGGTGTACATTTCACAGAAAATATTTGGTCAAAATTGGTTGAAATTTTTTCTTAAGTGAGACATTTGTCACCAAAAGGTTGAATTTCGACCAAATGTCACGCTATTTAAAATTTTTCGACTAAATGCACTTTCGATAAAATGCACACAAATAAAACTACACAATCATTTTACATTGAGCCCTATATTCAAAAGAAAAAATATCCCAGTCTGCTATTTAGAAAAAGTACCAAAGATACATCAACTTTGTTTAAATTTGCTTTTTCTTTTGGAAAAAGTGTTGGATTTTCAAAGGGAAAAATATTCCCAAAAGAACAAAAAATTACTTCCTTCCCCCTTCTTTGAGAAACCATTGGAAAAATCCCTATTTTTTGAACAAAAAGTTTTTTTAAAAAATATTTTGATAATTATATATTGAATCTCTAGCTAATTCTGCGAAAATTTTAAAATAGCTTGCATTTTAAAACATAAATTTTACAAATTAAACTAATATTTACTCTCCTCCATGAGCGAACAAAATTTTTTGTTTGTCACAGAGTGGCAGGAGCTAATAAATTATAATTTTTTAGTTTTATTGTAATCTTTATTTTTAGACAAAGCACCATTTAAATAAAAATTAGTGTTCACCTAAATAAATTTTACTTTAAAATATTACTTTTAAAATTTATTAAAGAAAAAGCATAAATTAATTATCAAACCTGTCTTACGCACATAGGCTAATACATAAAGATAAAGATAAAAAACAGCCCATTATTTATGCGATTGCATTTATATACATAAAATGGCGTATGGCGACCGACCCACCCTTCCAGTGGTGGTTACCCATGTATATCCGGGCATGGTTTTTGGAGCCAGGAATTAGCCCAACAACGTCCGGGACCTCGAAGCGAGAGGCCTAAGCGCGAGAACCGCTGTTTTTGCGACCAGACCCATGGGCAGTTATTCGTGACTTCTTTTTGCCAGCAGCGCTCAGCCCAGTGAGTGCCCGAAATGAGGCAGGGTGAATTACCTGCCTAAGCTGCTTTAGTGGCTCGCCCCGAATGGCGAAAGCTGTTGAGTTCTTTCTCGGGATGACCGGAAAAGAGGGGGAGGCGAGTTAGACATCGAGACGGGGGTCTCTCCAGTTTAAAAGGTGCCCTTCAATGGGCAGATCTGGCGGACGACGAAGCGGAGTTGGCGTAAACTTAGGCGACGATCCAAGTTGGAAATGGAGGTGGTCAGCAAAGCCGGTATAATACGGCCCTTGACAATACCTCTACCGAGAAACCGGGGGTTTCGGCCCGGGCTTGGTGAACGCTCTGCCACCACACGGGAAACCGTGGCATGCGACCTCGGACGTAGTAGGGACTTTAAATACCCAGCGTAATCTTAATCTTAATCTTATGCGATTGCATTTGACTTAATCAGGAAAGCTATAAACGATTCCATTATTAATAAGAATTATTAGAAATATTTAAACCATTTTTATAAAAATTTATAATAATAATAATAATATTTCTTTTCAATTTAAAATTATTTTAATTTAAAAATAAATACAATTATATAAAATGCCAGTGATATCATGTAAAAATTCATAGCTAATTATTTGTTTTTAGTGCCAATATTTAATTTTTAATTTCATGCATGTTTTATATAATTCCCCCCATTTAAATTGAAACAAAATCTCCTGTTCCAATTTAAAGGGATTTAGTTTTTTTTTTTAAAGAAATATCATATTAATTTTTCTATAACAATTTTTTTAACATTTTCTATTAGTTTATTTTTATGAAGAATTTTTGAAATTATTCTATTTAATGTAAAACTGTTTAAATAGCATTCTATTATACTTTTTCTATTAAATTAGGTCAAAAATAATTTTATAAAATTAGTATTTTCCCCCCTTTAATTTATTTTTTATAAGAATTAATTTAAACAATTAATCTATTTAGTTTGAACTGTTTAAACAGCATTCTAATTCCACTTTTTCCATTCAATTAGATCAAAATTAATTTATAAAAATTAGTATTTTTACATACAAATTTTCCTAGAAAAAGAAATATTTATTCGTGTTAAAGCCCCAAAAATGGAAATTTTACTGATTTTTTTGATTCCAATTTTGAATGGGAGGAGTAAGGTCTATTAAAGCAGCTTGATTTTAAAGCGATTATTTTAGCCTCTTTCTCTCTCAATTTTTATAATATCCTCTTGCATAATCGGAAGTTTTCCGCTTGGAAAATGTTCAGCTCAGCAGACAACTTTTGAAATTTTCAAAAAGAGTTGATATGGTCAACATTCACTTTAATTAGACAAGCTAGAAAAATATTACTACAGATCAGTAGATAGCTTCAAATAATAGTTATTAAGTGATAGTATGAGGGCAAAAAATTATTTCTTTGAAATCTTATCTTATTACTTATTTTAAATATTTATCAATCTCTTTCTTCTTCATGGTAAATAAGCTGCAAGTCAATATTTAACTCCAGTTTGTATTTTCATGGGTATTTCTTCATAAAACTTTTTTATGTGCTGCTAATTCTTAAACAAAAAATTTTTTTTGATATAATAATTTTATATGAAAAAAAATTGATATATGATTGATAATTAGTATAATGAAATCTCTCGCTAATTCTGTTTAATTTGAAACAAATTTTGCATATTAAATAAATATTTGCTTAAATTTCAAGCAAAAAAAACTTACTATAAAATTATAAAAATTTTTTTTTAAAAAGAATAATCCCCTCTATGACCGAATAAAATTTTTTTGTTCGCTCAAGGGGGGATTAAGCAATGCTGCTATCATCTAATTAGAAAGCCTCACTGAATCTGAAAGCTTATCAGTCCGATTTTAAGTAAATTTTCTTAAAACATAATTTTTTTTTAATATTAATAACATAATTTTAATATGACAGCTTCAGGCGTTCTTCAGCGTTATTTCAGAAAACTTCTGTTATTATTTGCAATATCACAATTATCAATTTCATTAGAAATTATAGTTGCCTATACAGATAGTAATTATTCAAATTCTGGCAAGTGAAATGAAACCTCTATTCTTGAAGTGACTCAATCGCTAAATTCCTCAATTGACTGGCACAGATGCGAAATTTCAGTCATTGCTGAGTGTATAGACAATTTTCCTGGCTCATTAATTCTCCTTGATTTATCCAGCAATTTAGACACCCAAAACAAAATTTCCCAATTATGCAGCAGTAGCTTCATAATTCACCTAGTCCTAGAAAGCAGTTTGAAATTTTCTGACGACTGGACTTTTTCCCTAGCATCATCAAAAACTGACCAAATAAATGCGTTTTTAGCAGCTCTAGGCTATTTGGATTGGACGCAAGGGATTGCGTTTTATAATCAAGAGAATTATGATTTTAAAGGAAATGTTGAAAATTTTTCAAGTAAATTTAAGTTTTTAGCAGTTGAGGAAAAATCAAGCATTGAAGAACTTGTAAATAAAGTCGTTTTTCGAGAAGGAGCTACAGTGTATTGTGTATTTTCTCATACCTCAGAGTCACTTGAGATCCAAAAGCACTTAAAACAAGCAAAACTATTATCAGTCGGTAATGGAATCATTCTAAACCAAGAAAGTGGGCATCAGTGCCATACAGATGGAGCCTTAATTATTACTGACTATGGGCAAGAATTTGTTGGTTCTCCTGAAGAATATTTTAAAAATTCTATTATAAATGTCATTTCTTACATTTTAAGCCATATTTCAAAGGAAACTACTGAAGATCTCCTCACAGTGCTTAAAAATGATCCTGGCAAAAACAAATTTTCTTTAGTCAACATCCAGAATGGCAAAAGAATCATTGTTGGAGAGATTATAAATAACAACGTTTTTATTTTAAATAATTTGACTTTTCCTGAAAAGTCAAGCACAATTCCAAAATCGACCAAAAAAATTTTGAATTTAAGCATAAATGCTGGGCCCACAAACCCGAATGCACTGCCAGCCACAAGTGGAGTAATCGGCGCCAGAGGTGCATGGATATCAAGAGACGAAATAAATGAAGGCCGCAGCATTTTATCGAATTTCCAGCTTGCGTTTTTTAATTATGACTGTGGAGCTACCGTCTATAACGCGAAATTTGCTTATAGCTGCTTTTTAAAAGACATTGATAAATTCGGCTTAGGTCATATTTCATCGAGAGCCAAAAAAAGTCTCCAAAAAATAATCCAAGGAATCCAAGAAAATCCAAGGAATTCCAAGAAAATCCAAGAAAATCAAAAAAAAATAAAAAAAAAAAAAATCAAAAAAAATCAAAATACTCAGAAAAAATCCAAAGATTTCAAAATAAATCCAAGAAATCAAAAATATCTCCAAAAAATCAAAAGTTAAAATCCAAAACATCCAAAATCTCCAAAAATCTCCAAAAAATCCAAAAAATCCAAAAGAATCCAAAAAATCCAAAATTAAAAACTTCATAAAATTTGAAAAAATTACAAAATTTAAACTAAGATAATATAACCATCATAAACATAAATATTAAGCTTTATGGTTAAGATATATTAATTAATAAGCAGTCTGAGAGGATAATCAATTACTATATTGTTTTAAAGTCTGTGATACAATAGAACATAAGGCTTTGCTTTTCCAATACATCTTGTTATAGTTCTGTCGATTTTTAACAAATTACCATCATTTCTCATCCCATCATGCATAAAGGAGCCTGTTATTGAGTTGAATTGGCCATTAATCTTTATAATAGGGCTTTTAACTAGAGACGTAAAATGTGAGTGCTGTTCCATAATAATTCCTGCCAAAGTGTACTTCACTGTCTTACATTCTAAATAGTTAATTTTTTGTAAATTTATTTGACTTTCGTTTTCGTCTAAAAATATAAAACAATATAATGGAACCTTAATATTTTCTGGAAGGACACTATCTTTGGCTTTGCAAGATCTACATTCAGTTTTAATTTGTTTAAATTTATCTTCAAGAATTTCATTAAATGAGCTATTCTCAGCAATTCATCCTATTAGTGGAGGTAATCTAATTTTCAGTTGTTCACAGTAATTGCACGCCTTGCAAGCAAAATTCCAATGATAACAACAGCAGAACTCATCAACTCCATTGAGGAGATTTATCAAAGTCGAAAGCGATCCCCTCCATCCCGCATCCTTCTTTAAGTCTTTCGTTTTTATTGAAGAACTCATCAATTGCTGTATTTGATAAATTATTTAAGCCCTCTACTGCATTTAAAATGTCTGCAACAATTGGCAAGCTGACATAATTATTTCAGAATTCTTCTTTTTTGTTACAAATCGCTAAAGAAAGCAATGTAAAAAAGGCATCAAATCTGCAAGAATTGTTATGTCATTTTATTCAAGGTAATTTCTCTAAAGATGGTGCAATTTTCCTTTTCTATTATTATTAGAAGAGATTGGCACAGATACATGAATATCCTCATTTATACCTTTTTTGCTTTTGATCATTATTGTTTGTAGTGGCTCCCCTTTGGACTCTTCATTATTAGGATGCAATTTTTTAGGCTTTATTGGAGAAACTTTTCCATTTGCTATGCATTCAGATATTTTTTCATAATATTTAAGATAAAACGACTTCAAATGCTCTATAAAATCGCTTCACATATAATTTGGAGATCTTTTTGGAAAATGATTTTTTTATTTGAGCATTTAAACTCTCAAGAACCGAGTTTGATTCCTATCTTTGATCTTTTATATCATTGTAGACCAAAATATTGTCTTCAACCAATATTTTTCAATTCTTTTCGTAGTAGTTTAATAATTTCAATTGTGGCTCTCTTTCAAATTCATTCTTCAACTTTAAGAGTGTTGCATTCAAAGAATTTGGCTTTCAGCAAATTTGAATAAGCTCTTTAATGATTTTATTTGTTTTATCTTCCACTTCTTTGTTATTTTTAGGCAGTAATAATAATTTTTTTGCCTTCCCTGTTAAGGCTTTGCGAAAAATGAAACAGACAGCCTACAATTTTTTTCCCTGGAAAGCAATTCTTCACTGCAAGCATGAGAGATTTTTCAAAGTTAATTGTAAATGACTCAACTTTTAGCTTTAAAGAGTTCACCTGAGTTATAAGTTTTATCTTTTCAAAAACTGCTTGATATAGAAAGGTATGCTTTGAAGACATTGCAATAAAACAAGTAGGCATGTAATGCTGGCTTTGAGGATCTATAATCAGAATAGTCAGTAATTGATAAAACCCTGCAGGAATAACTTTGAATGTTCCATCCATATATCAGTGCACACTTTCTCTTAGATGAGATAGCTGTCACTTAGTTGCTCAAATTATATAATGATAAAGATCTCCAGAGTAATTAATTGATGATGATCTAAAAAATGAAATTCCTTGACTTTGGATTGAACTTAATATATCTGGCGCAAGTCTCCAATCATTTAGTCCAGCTTCTTTCTTGATATTTTGAAATATTTTGGAAATTTTTATTGAAGTAAAGTTCTTATAAAGCTCAGGAAACTCTGCTTCAAGTCTAACATTAATTTCACTCTGCAAAATAGATGGATTAGTAAAAATTAATTCTCTGACTTCTTCAATAACCATTTCCTCTATAGATTTTAGTTGCTTTTCTTTACTTTCACTTATCAGATCGATGTTTTCATGATTATCATGATTCTTAATCCAGACAAATTCAAAATGTTTCAAAAGGGTGGGTTTTGGATTTTGATTGATCCATTACAATTTTTATGATTACATTGGTAATAAGTCCAATCCTTTGCGCGATATTTTATATTAAACACAAACTCTCCAACTTGTAGTTTAGTGTCTTCTCTTAATCAATCGTAAAATTTCAAATCCATATCTTTTTATTTATACACTAGTCACTTTAAAAAATGATTTTGGATTAAAAATAGAAGACTTTATTAAATTTTCTTGATTAGCACATTCAAAATTACCTTAATTCTCTATTAATTGAAATTAGTTAATTTTTATGTGTGTTGATTTTTTGGAGGAATTTTGGATTTTTGGATTTCCTTGGATGTTTTTTGGATTTTTTGGGTTTTTTTGGAGTTTTTGGATGTTTTGGATTTTCACTTTGGATTTTTTGGATTTTGCTGGATTATTTTGGAATTCTTTGGAAAGTTTGGATTAATTTGGAGATCCTTGGAGATTTTTTGGTGATTTTGGAAAATTCGTGGATGTTTTGGAGGATTTTTGGATTTTTTGGAGATTTATTGGATTTTTTGGACTTTTTTTGGATTTGCCAAAGGGCCACCCATATTTCATCATATGGCTCAAGTATAGCTGTTGGGGCATTGCAGACTTTTAAATCCCTTAATGTGTCTTTTCCTGTTGTGGGGTGCACCAATTCTGATGCTTCTTTAAATGTGACCCAAACCTATCCTATGTACACCCGAGTCGGTTTTTCCACAGCTTATGCTTCATCATTACTCTCAGTTTTAATCAAAGTTATGGGATGGAAAAAAATCGCGATTTTATACCAAAACGATTTATGGGCAATTTCAAGGTCTTGGTATTTAAACCCAGCTATCGCAAGTCAAGGCTTAGAAATAATGAACCCAGAAAGCACCTGGTACATTCCTGCAAATCTTGACAGAACCACTATAAAAAACTACACCAATGTTTTTCAAAAAATCATAGATTCCCAAGCAAGATTATTGATAGTAACGGTACAGTCTCCTATGTGCAATTTTGTGCTAGAAATTTTATATGACTTAGGCATGAGAAAAGGCGATATGCTAATTTTCGCGACTTATTTGGATATGCTGACCATTATTGGGACTAATGACACTTTTCTATATAAAAGACTAGAAGTTGGAGTTCCGATGTTTAGAATGATACAACAGAATTGGGTAGGGGAAATTGGGGGAAAAGCCAAAGCAAAGGTCATGGAAATCTATAAAGAGCCTACAAATGCCTTTACTTGCCCTTATTATGATGGAGTTTATCTTTTGGCTCATGCTTTGGACTATATGATAAATAGAGGGCAGGATTACACTGACGTTAAAAAGCTAGAAGCAGTCATAAGGAATCAGCAGTTTCAAGGATGCACAGGAAGGGTGACAATAGAAAAAGGGACGAATGACAGGATTGTTGATGGGTGAGATATTGAGGTCAGTGAGGTCGATTTATCTAGTAAAATTACCACAAAATTTATAGGTAAATTAAAGCCGTTTTCTTCGCAAATTTTAAGTATCACAAATCCTATTGTTTATCCTGATGGAACTACCAATAAGCCAAGCGATTTAAGGAATGAAAACAGCAAATGCCCATTCCCTGATAAAGAAATAAAAACTTTTGATAAAGGAAGAGGGCTGCTATTCGGAATTTGCTTTGCAGTTGCAGCAATTTCTCTTGGTATTACAGTGATAATATGGAAAAAATGATGAAATATCTCAATTGAAGAGCTAAAACAAAAAGAAGAAATTTCTATAGAGGACACAATAGTAGCGGCTTCTATTATTATAGAGTTTTTCCAATATACTGCTATGGGGCCTGACTTCGATATTATGAGCTCTGCTATTGCAAAAATTTCTGATGCTTTATCATTAAGTCTATGGGATATTTTGAATTTCGATAAAGGGACTTTTTGGATTATTGTAGATATTGTTTTTGGAGGGGTCGGGGTATGGGCACTTCTTTGTGCTGTTGTTTTGCTAAGGTTGGACGAGAAGTGGAGGGTTTTTTCTGTTTTTAGGTTTTTGTCATGGCTTGCTGACTATCTTATGCCTATTTTAGGGAATTTGTGCTTTATTCCGTTTATTTCAATTTGCCTTGATATTTTCTTATGTGACCAGTCAATTGGAGATAATTTTACTGATAGCTTTCTTGCAAAAGTTTTTTAAAAATTATATGGTTAATCTGGCCATAAGCGCGCAGCCCAATACCATTTGTCTCGTCGGCTCCAAAAGAGCATCTGGAGTTCAAATGAGGAAAAGGAAAGCCACCATCCTGAATGTCCGAACCGAGCTCTTGGGCAGACATATCATCTGAAGAATGCACCGCTGTCCCACAAGGAAGCACCAGGTGGCAGGCAAAATCCATCTAGCCTATCTGGTAGAGACAGTAGCCTTCAGGAAGAAGCAAAATTTCCTTCATGGCATTCCCATAGCCTGAAGGCCTACTTCAAAACGGACAGAGCCCTGCTTTCAGCTTCATCAGGATGATTCCTTCCTGCGCAAACAAGCATTGGCCTTGAAATCCAATTTCAATCAACATCACCATTTCTTTTTTTTTCTTGCAAGGGATTGCTATTATTTTTGTTGGAAAAACGAGCATTTAGGATATGCAATAGGTTCATTTCTTGCATTACTTTTATATGTCCCGTTAGCAATATTTTGCAGGCCTCTTTGGCAAGAATTACAGCACATGCTTCACGTGAAAACAACTCCACTATATTTGATGGTAAAAAGTGTTCTTCAGATTACTTTAATTGTGATGAATAAAACAATAAAAAGATCTCAAAGCATTGTACACGGAGTTTTATTTGTCATTGTGATGATTATTTATATTATTTTTACATTTAAATTTAAGCCATATAATTATCCAAGATTTAGCTGATGGGAAGAATTAAGCTTGATTGGAGTTGTGTGGCTGGCTTTGTTATCTACAATTGCTATTGGGATAAAAGATAATTTTGTTCCTTTGCTTGTCGTTTTAATAGGTGGGTGGCTTATCATTGTTGCTATTGGATTATATTTTATTTATTTAATTAAAGCCAGAATTGATAACACATTTTAAGATTTTAATAGAAAGCAAGAGCCGTGCTAAATTATGAAAATTAAATAAATCAAGATTATATGTTCAAAAGAAAAAATATCCTAGCTTATTATTTAGAAAGAGGGGCAAAGATACATCTACTTTATTTAAGTTTGCCTTTACTTTTGGAAAAGGCGCATTTTCGAAAAAAATAATGCCGACTGAGATCAAAAGTGCTGACTAGCTTATTATAAATAATTAATTGTCTCATTTTTCTTCAGATAATAAAAATATATCATTATTTTACTATTTATAATTTATTTATTGTGCTGAAGCTCTGATGAGGCACTTGAAGGCGCTATTCTAGTCAAAGCTTTGCGTGAACTTCTTCCAAAGGTAAAGGCAAATTTAAATAGATTTGTTGTGTCATTGCCTTTCTTTCTGAAAAGTAAGCTTGGGCATTTCTTCTTTTGAATATAAAGCCCGGATATTCCAATCATGGCCCATCCAGCACATAATAATACTGTTAATATTGCAGAGTTTCCCTTACTCTTTCCTGCTTCCCTATGGCCAAAAAATTTGTTTTTTAAACAAAATTATTTTTATATATTAGTGATTTATTATTTATGAATTTAAGCAGTTGCATTCTAAAACATAAATGCTACAAATTATTTAATTTTTCTAAAAAATCATATATTAAAACTTCCATAACAAAATATTTAGCTCGCTCAAAGATGGATATTAGCGCCTAGTGCGATTGTTGACAATATTGCTAGTCACACCACTCCGATTAAGCTTAAGTTTTGTCATAAATTGAATCTTGAATAGTTATAAGGCTTGAACTTAAATAGAAAAGCAATATAAATGATCATTACCAAAACAAATAAAGCTCCATGAGTAATACACTCCAATGAATTCTATTTGACAAAATAAGATAAAGCGTAGATTTTAGCTAAATTTGGCAAGCCTTAAATTTTTGTACAAATATAGCCAAAAAATATTTATCAAAAGCCAACTTTATAATATATATTTATTATGAGACAGTATATCTTGGGCTCTTTTTACTGTCTTATTCATCACTATTAAAGCCACCTGAATAATTGTTTTTACCATCAAAAACAGAGGGGCTGCTTTTACATGTAGTAAAGATTGGAACTCCTGCCAAAGAGGCCTGCAGAACACTGCAAGTGGCTCATAGCACAATAAAGCGAAAAATGACAAAATTGCATATGCTAAATGTTCTCCTTTTCAGCAAAAATAATAGCAGTCATACGATAAAAAACTATCAGTGAAATTATCTCCAATAGATTGATCACATACAAAAATATCAAGACAAATCGAAATAAACGGAATGAAGCACAAATTTCCTAAAATCGGCATCATATAGTCAGCAAGCCAAGCTATAAACCTGAACAGCGTAAAATGCAAATATTTTTCATCCAAGCGAAGAAGAATTACTCCACACATAGAAAGTCATAGAACTATCAATCCATAAACTGCATCAACAATGATCCAAAACATCCCGTTCCTGAGTTTTATGATATTTGTCATTTCCAAAGTTAAAGAGTTGCTGAAATTTCCTAAAGCCGAGCTTAAATATGACATATTAGGCCCCATCGAAGCAAATTGGAAAAATTCGATAGCGATCGTCGCAGCGACTACGGCGTCTTGGAAAGAAATTTCTTGTTTTTCTTTGAGCTCCTCAATTGAAAATTTCCATCACCTTTTTCATATAATAAAAGTAATTATAATTGATATAAGAGTAATAGCAAAACAAATGCAAAAGACCAAAATTTTTCCTTTCACAAAGGTTTTTATCTCGCTATCAGGAAAAGGGCAGTCAGTGTTTTGGTTTCGTAAATCTGCAGGTTTTATGGTAGTCCCATCAGGATAAATAAGTGGGGTAGAGATTTGTAACATCTGAGTGCTATAAGGCTTTAATTCTCCTATAAAATACTTGACAACATTTCCATTTATATCAAATTTATCTGCTTGGACGCTTAAAACTGACACAAATCTGTCATTGCTGCCTTTTTCTATAATCACGCTTCCAGAACAGCCTATAAACTGTGTGTTTCTTATTACACTTTCCAGTTTATAAGGATTTGTATAATCTTGCCCACGGTTAATCATAAAATCAAGAGCATGGCCTATTAAATAAATTATATCAAAATAATGGCACGCAAAAGAACTGGGCGCAGTGTTATTATATAATTGCAAAATTTTTGAATATGCGCCCTCGCCAAGTTTTCCGACTCATTGCTGCCCAAAAAAAGTCATCATAGGGACTCCGATTTCCAGCCTTTTATAAAGGTAGTCATCAGTCGTCAAAATATTGGACAGAATATCGGGGACAGAAACAAAGATAAGTATATCGCCTCTCCTTAGGCCTAAATCATAAAAAGCTTCTATTACATACTGTACTAATGGGACTTGGACTAGAAGAATAACAAGCCTTGCATTTGAGTCTATTACGCCTTGTAGGATATCTGAATGATTTTTTATGGTATTTCTGTCAAGTCCTATAGGAATTGCTCTGGTATTGTCAGGATTCACTAAAATCAAATTATGGGTATTTGCGCCTAGGTTTAAAAAATAGTAGCCATTTTGGCCTCAGCTGTCGTTTTGGTATAGAATTGCTGCTTTTTGTCAGCCAAGAGATCGTAATAAGACAGGGATCAAGGGAAGTGTAAATGATGATGAAGGCCAAACCCTTTGATACCATGGATATAATGTGGAGGAATTAAATGAAGGATCTGAATTAATACCTAAAAGAGGAAAATTCCAATTTAAATTAGATAAAGACCCTATTGGCAGGAGATTTCCACCCTTGCATGCTCATCATTACAGAGGGATCTTGGCAGACACCCTCGCTGCAGCAGGCAAGGGATTCGTGGGTACCGATATTAACTTCCATGGCACTCAGAGTCTATGACTCCGTGACTCGGGTCGAAACTCCTAGTTCTCGTTGGACAAATGTACCTCCAAGCCTATTCAAGGGGCTTATCATCCACTCTGAGCTTTGCAGGACTTGTCCTTTCCAATGGTGTTCCAAGAGGCAAAACACACAAGTCCTAGGGATTAGCTCCCTGACGCCTTAGCAAAAAGATAGCACGATATACATAAGGGTTTTACGTCCTCTTTCGCCCTTTTCCTTCATGTTTGGCCGCTGAAAAAATCGGCAAGGAGGCCAGTGGTTTTTCAGCGCCATTTATATATATAAAATGCCAGTTTAGTGACTTGAATAGTTTTACAGTGCCGAGAGCCATTGAGGATGCATATGATACTATGTGAGCTAAGCCAAAACTATCAAAATCCTTTTGAAAACAAGCTTTGGAAAATGTTGCATTATAAACACTAGCACCACAGTCATAATTAAACATATTAATTTGAAAATTTGATAATATTCCTAGCTCCTCCCAATAATAAGGAAATTCTTGCTTATTCTTGGAGGAGTTTTGCACAAAATAGTAAATATTAATTAATTTTTTTTAAGGTAAATGCCCAAAATTTGCATCTTCACTACGATCTGATCATATAAAATTTACTAATTAAAAATTTTTGCAAAAAACCCCAACGAATATATAAGAATTTGCTTATTACTTGGGGAGTGAGGTACCCGCATTTATATAGCTGACAGCTAAATATGAACCTCTAGCTGCAAGAGGGCCGACAGTTGAGGGTGAATAATTCGGGTTTGTAGATCCTGCTTCAATGCTGATATCTAGGATTTTTTTGTGTGATTTTGGAATAGACGTAGTATTTCCTGGGAAAATTGGGTTATTTGGCATAAAAGCCACTCCTTCAATAATCGATCCAATTATAACCCTTTCCCCACCTTGTATATTGATAATAGAAAATTTATTTTGCCCATAATGAGAATTATGTTCTTTTTCTAATATATTTACCACATCGAGAAAATTTTCAGAGTTTTCGATTTCCTTGAGAAAAGTTAAAATAGAAGAGCCCAGGTATTTTTCTTCAGAGTCAGCGTACTCGTTACCCATATCAGTTACTATCAAGGCTCCTTCTATTTTACACCTGTAGCCGCTTTTCTGATTTAAAATAATTCCATTCCCTTCTGTTAATAGATTTGCCTCTATTAAATAAGTTTGTATAGAAATCGATTCATTATTCTGAGTAAAAATATAATAAAGAGTTGATCCTAACGGTGGCACAACTCTCATGATTAAATTTTCCATATCAATCATTGATTCAATTGTTAATAAATTAAAGCTTTCGGTGAAATTCAAAAACATTTCCTGGTTGTACCAATTTGTAAAAATTGTCCCTTTACTTCAGTTATAAAAGTTCAGTAAAGTAAAAAATGCACTAAATTTGGCTTTTTTAGACGAAATGACAGAAAAAGTCAAGTCATTGTGGTATTTAAACTCGTCTTGAGCTACTAGATGAACTTTTTTATATTCCCTACAAAGCTCAGATATTTCAGCTTGGGTGGTTAGGTCTTGCGATAGATCAATTAAAATGTAGGAGTCTTGATAAAATTCTATACATTTAGCTGCTGAAATGTATGGGCAAATATGTCAGTCTATTTGAGGACTGGCATCTACTAAATAATTAATCAAAGTCTCTTCATTTCACAAATTGCCTTTGAAATTTTCATTACTTTGGATTAAAATAATTTCTAGAGAAAGCGAAAGGTTTAGGAGCAATGCGACTAAAAAGAGCTTTAAAAAAAGTCTTCGAAGTAAAATAAACCACATTCTTACTCCCTTTAATTTGGAACAAAAAAATTCTGTTCCAATTTAAAGGGGGATGATTTTTTTTATATTCAATTTTCTTTAAAACATTTTAAAAGAATTATAAATTAATAGAAATATTTTTGGGTTTAATTTCTTTTATGAAGGGTTAAGCCAAAAATTGATCGATTTGTTTAAATAATATTTTACTTGCGATTTTCTCATTAAATTGGATCAAACAAATTTTATAAAATAATATAAAGTTTTCCAATAAAAAACTGTTCGAATTTAAAGGGCTAATATACTTCCAACTTTAAGGGCGGAGTTAGCATGTTTTTATAATACCATTTGCAATTATATCAATTAAAAAAGAATTAAAAAAAGTCTTAGTCCACCCCTTTAAATTGGAACAAATTTGTTTTCAATAGGAAAAAATATTAACAACAAAAATCTAATTTTTATAAATTATTTTTATATATATTAGGCTAAAAAAAATATTAATTAGATGCTTTTCACACCAAAAGATGGAAGGAGCAATCAGCCCGGAATGAAGGGTTCTGAAAACTGGAGATTTAGAAGACGATTTTAGAGAATTTGCAGATGGAATGGAAGCTTTGAAGGATTTTTTAGTGGCTGATTTTGGCTGACAGATGTGGAAATTGGTTGTCCTTTAGAAAACTCAGGAAATTCTATTCGATGACTCTATGTACCTAATTTATGTAAAAAGTGTAACTAGAATGCCATTTAAAACAGTTTCACACTGAATATTAATTTTTATTCATAAAATATATTAAAATTCAAAGCATATGCATTTATATATTGAAAATTTTAAAATTTTCAATATATAAAGTGCAATAAAAAAAATTAACAATCCCTCCTTTAAATTGGAACAGAATTTCTTTTCCAGCTTAAATAGGAGGGAGTTAGTATATATAAAAAATTATCTGCTATTAAGTTTTTTATTTTTGTTTTGAGATTCTAGTGAGCCACTAGAAGGAGCTATCCGATTCAAAGCTTTTCGTGAACTCTTACCAAAAGTAAAAGCAAATTTAAACAGGCTTGCTGTATCATGGCCTTTCTTTCTAAAAAGTAAACTTGGGCACCTTTTTCTTTGTATATACAGCCCGATAAGGCCAATAATAAGCCATCCAACAAATAAAAATATAGTCAAGATCACAGAGTTTCCTTTTGTACCCAATGCAACTGTGGATAATATTGCAAGCCAGACTACCCCAATTAAACTCAAATTTTGCCATAAATTGAACCTTGAGTAATTATAAGGCTTGAATTTATAAAGAAAAACAATGTAAATAATCATCACAGCGATAAACAACACCCCATGAGTAATATACTTTGCTTAATTAAAAATTGTATCTATATATAAAACCAATACCTATTTTAATAATAAATAAATTTTCATTATTTCTCATATAGCTTCGAATTTAATACAATTTCTCATATCTTGTGCTCTTTTTACTGTCTTATTCATCACTATTAAAGCCACCTGGATAATCGTCTTGACCATTAAGAAAAGAGGAACTGCTTTTACATGCAAAAGCAGCTGCAATTCTTGCCAAAGCGGCCTACAAAATACTGCTAGCGGCTCATAGCACAATAAAGCGAAAAATGACAAAATTGCATATACTAAATGCTCATCTTTTCAGCAAAAATAATAACAGTCAAATGATAGAAAGCTATCAGTAAAATTATCTCCGATTGACTGATCACATACAAAAATATCAAGACAAATCGAAATAAACGGAATGAAGCACAAATTTCCTAAAATCGGCATCATATAATCAGCAAGCCAAGCTACAAACCGAAAAATAGAAAAATGGGAATATTTTTCATCTAAGCGGAAAAGAACAACTGCACACATAGAAATTCATAGGAGGATTAACCCATATACAGCATCAACAATTATCCAAAAGACACCATTTTTGAGCTTTATGATGTTTGTTAGCTCCAAAGTCAGAGAATTGCTGAAATTATTCATAACTGAGCTTAAATATGAGATATTAGGCCCCATCGACGCATATTGGAAAAACTCGATCGCGATTGTAATAGCTACAATCAAGTCTGGGAAAGAAATTTCTTGTTTTTCTTTGAGCTCTTCTATAGGGATATTCCATCATCTTTTTCATATAACAAATGTTATTATCATTGATACCAAGGCTATTGCAAAACAAATGCCAAAAATCAGGATTTTCCCCTTAATGAAGGTTTTTACTTTATCGTCAGGAAAAGGACAGTCACTATTTTGGTTTCTTAGGTCTGTTGGCTTTGTAGTAGTCCCACCAGGATAGACAAGTGGGTTAGTAATATGCAAAATTTGTGTGCTAAAAGGCTTTAGCACTCCTATAAAATAAGGAATTACGTTTCCACTTATATCAAATTTATCTGCTTGGACGTTTAAGACTGATGTAATTCTATCATTGGTTCCTTTTTCGATTATCACGCGCCCAGAGCACCCTGTAAACTGTGTATTTCTGATAACACTTTCCAGCTTATAAGGATTTGTATAATCTTGCCCACGGTTAATCATAAAATCAAGAGCATGGCCTATTAAATAAATTATGTCAAAATAATGGCAGGCAAATGAGCTTGGAGTGGCATTATACTGCTTCACAATCTTGGTATAGGCGCCTTGGCCAAATTCCCCAACTCATTGCTCCCCAAAAAAAGTCATCATAGGGACTCCGATTTCCAGCCTTTTATAAAGGTAGTCGTCACTTGTCAAAATATTAGTCAAAATATCTGGAACAGCTGTAAATATTAATATATCGCCCCTTCTTAGGCCTAAGTCATAGAAAGTTTCGATTACATATTGCACTAATGGAACCTGAATAATAAAAATGACTAGCCTTGCGTCTGAATTGATAACTCCTTGTATAATATCTAACTCCCCCCCTCCGTGAGTGAACAAAACCATTAGAAAAATCCCTATTTTTTGCCCAAAAAACCCACCCTCCATGAGTGAACAAAAATTTTTTTAATAGAAAAAATTTTTTATAGAAAAAAAATTTGATATATAAGTGATAATTAGCATAATGAAATCTAGAACTAATTCTGCTTAATTTTAAACAAATTGCGTTTTAAAACATAAATTTTATAAATTAAATTAATATTTACTTTCAAATTCTTGCGAATTAGGATTTTTTTAAATTTTGAAAGAAAAAAAATTTTTATAAAAATTTTATATATAAATTTTTTTAAAAAAAACATTAAACCCCCCCCTCCGTGAGTGAACAAAATTTTTTTGTTCACTCACGGAGGGGGGAGTAAGTGATTTTTTATTGTTGCCCTGTCAAGTCCTGTAGGAATCGCTCTTGTCTCGTCAGGATTCACAAAAAGCATATCGTGTGTATTTGCTCCGACTTTTAAGTAATAGTACCCACCCTGCCCCCAGCTATCATTTTGATAGAGGACAGCTGCTTTTTCCCAGCCAAGAGATCTTAATAAAACAGGGATTAAAGGGAGAGTAAATGAAGTTGAAGGCCAAACCCTTTGATAAAATGGGTAAAGGGTTGAAGAATTAAAAGAAGGATCTGAATTAATCCCGATAATTGGAATAGTCCAGTTTAAAGACTTGAATAATTTTAACACCCCGAGAGCCATTGAGGATGCATATGATACAATGTGGGCTAGGCCAAAGCTATCAAAGTCTTTTTTAAAGCAAGCTTTAGCATAGGTTGCATTATAAATAGTCACCCCACAGTCATAGTTAAACATGTCAATTTGATAATTTGGTAGCATTCCAGAGGTGCCTGCGTTTATATAGTCTATTGCTAACTTATCCCATTTCTCAGTGAGCGAGATTTTTGTTCACTAGAAAAAAAATTTTTATAAAAAATTTTATAAAAATATTATAATGATTTATATGTCCTATTTGCTATTGAAAATAGGCAACAGTATGAATATTTCGGATTTTGAATACTAAATTTATTTTTAAATAAAAAGCCTATTAAATTTATATAATTTATATTTGAATCGCTAGCTTTATAATTTGTCGGTATTTTATTATTATATCATTAGATTAGATTGTCTAAAGCCTTGAGCCCTCACAAGCGTTCCTCCTTGATTTCAAGCCAAAACACCTTCTAGTTGGTGGTGGGAAATTATGGGTCAAGCACTGACTTTACTGGGAGTCTCCATTTTAGATAATATGTGGGGACTTCTGGCAAAAAAAATTCATTTATTAGAGGCTAAAACTACAACGGGATTATAATTACCATCTGATATGGGTAAATAACCCTTGCCACAGAGGGAATGCTGCTCGTCTCCATTATCATGTCATTGATAACTTTTAAAAAAAGTTTATTTAAAAAAAATTATCTCAAAAATAGGTTTTTACTAATTGTTTGGTTCCTAACTAAGGAAGGTAGTAAGTAAGCTCCTCTAGCTGCTACAGATCCTATTGTAGAAGGAGAATAATTTGGATTTGTAATTCCTGCTTCAATGCTGAGGTTTAGGATTTTTTTGTTGGATTTTGGGATCGATGTATAGAGGTTTCCTCTATATAGCGCTGAAAGCGCAGACATTTTCCCAGGAGCTTTCCAAGTTCGTCGGACTAAATCGCTTTTTGGTCCGACCCAAGGCATTGATTTGGTGCAACCAAACCGATAAATTCCGATCAGAATTTATCGGCCTTACAGCGCCAAACATAGGAAACTTCTATAGTTTCCCCCGGGAAAATTGTGCTATTACGGATTATAACTTGCCCATTAATAACAGATCCAATTGTAATTCTTTTTCCAGCCTGCACATTGACAAGCGAAAATGCATCTTGCCCATAATGAGATTTCCAGTTACTGCTCAATATTGTAATTGCCTCAAGATAATTCTGAGTGTTTATTATAGCATTTAGAAATTTCATAATAGAATTTTCCAAATATTTTTCTTCAGAATCGACATTTTCTTGTCCTTCCTCAGTGACAATTAAAGCACCTTCCGTTTTACACTTATACCCACTTTTTTGATTAAAAATAATCCCACTTCCTTCCGTTAATAAATGTGCACTTTCTAAGTAATTTTGTATAGAAAGGGATTCATTATTTTGTGTGAAAATATAATAAAGAGTCGATCCCAAAGGAGGCACAACCCTCATTATTAAATTCTCCATGTCAGTTCACGATTCAATAATCATTAATTCAAAATTTGAGGTAAAATTCAAAAACCTTTCTTCGTCTTCCCAAGTCGTAAAAACTGTCCCTTTGCTTCAGCTATAATAATTTAGGACTGCAAAGAAAGCATTAAATCTGTGATTTTTGGAGGAAATGACTGAATAAGTCCTATCGTCGAAGTATTTGAACTCGTCTTGGATAACTAAGTGCACTCTTTTTGACTCTTGGCAGAGCTGAGATATTGTAAGCTGGGTGCTTAGGTCTTGGGATAGGTCAAGCAGTATATAAGCGTTTGGATATGAATCTATACATTGGTAGGCTGATATGTGTTGGCAAATATGCCAGTCGATTTGAGGAGCAGAATTCTGAAGAAAAGAGGTTATAGTTGTGGCATCTCATAAAAAGTCTTTTTTGTCGTCGCTATCTTGAATAATAATGACTTCTATGGAAACTGCAAGATTAATAAATCACGCTAAATAGAATAGTTTCATAAAAGATTTCTGTTTTAGCACCAGTGGCATTGTTTTTTTAATTAATTTCTTGTTAAACTAAAATTGAATAAGAATAAAAATAATTATTTGTGAAGCAATCTGAGCGCTTTTTGTCGAAAACTGACCAGCTAAAATTATGATTAATTAGAGCATCTTGCCAATGAAAGAAGTAAAGTAAAATCCGCTATAAATAAAAAACAATCTTAAGAATAAAATATCGATTAATAATTTTATTTAATAAATAGATTTAAAAGAGATGCTTTTTAATATTTTTCACGATAATAAAAAAATTCTGTATTTCTAAAAAAGAAATGTAATTTTTATATTTTTAATTATATTTATATCAGCCGATTGTATTTTTAAAGTTAAACCTACCTTTGCCTAGACTCTAAACTCTTGTGTTGGGAGTGCTGGAGCTTCACTATTACAGTTAATAGCTTGAGTGCAAGTTTTCAGCTGAAATCAGTGAATCGTTTAAGCAAGAGTAATTAATCTTCTTAAAATATAACTGATATATATAATTAAGGTAGTGACTTGTAAATACTTGGGTGCTAGTATACAATCTACTGGTGGCCAGCTTTGATCCCAGACTTGAGAAAGCACGAAAACTGACCACCAGAATAGGCCGTATACTAGTTCCTAAATATTTTCAAGGCACAATAAAAATATTTTAAATCTGCAAAAATATTAAATTTATAATTTTATCCTCAAATCAAAGTGTTTAAGCAAGGCTAACTAATCTCAAGATTTAGCTGCATAATAGCATCATTGAAGCATCTTTCTGGGAATATTCTGAATTATAAAAAAAGTTTTACCATAAGTTTTGTTGTGAATTTTAAAATCTGCTTAACCTTTACAGTTTGACCTTTTTACTTTCATATATTAATTTCTTTTTAACGATTTCCATTATTTATTTTTTGGCGCTCTGACGAGCTGCTTATGGAGCTATTTTAGTCAACGCTTTATGAGAGGTCTTACCAAA
Source organism: Blepharisma stoltei (assembly GCA_914767885.1). Taxonomy (NCBI): domain Eukaryota; phylum Ciliophora; class Heterotrichea; order Heterotrichida; family Blepharismidae; genus Blepharisma; species Blepharisma stoltei. The sequence goes on along the minus strand of CAJZBQ010000021.1, from coordinate 1,164,001 downwards.
TGTAAAGCAAATTTAAATAAACTTGTTGTATCATGAAGCTTTTTCTGTATAATAAATTTGGATACTTTTTTCTTTGGATGTACAATACAATTCAAATAATATAATAATAAACCATCCACTAAACAAAAACACTGTTGAAATTATGGAATTCCTTTTGCGCCTAATGCAATTGTAGATAGAATTGCTTGCCATACAACGCCCATTAAACTTAAATTTTACCACAAATTGAACTTTGAATAGCTGTAAGGCTTAAGGTGAAAAGAAAAGTAATATAAAAATCCATAAAAAAAAATAAATAAACTCCATGAATAATTTTTGGGCTCGTCTTACTGTTTTATTCATCACAATTAAAGACACTTGGACTATTGTCTTTATCATTAAAAAGAAGGAGCAGCTTTTACATGGAGCATCAGCTAAACCAGCCTAAAAAAGGCAAGTGGCTTATAACACAATAAAGCAAAAATTGATAAAATTGCATATGCTAAATACTCATTTTTATTCAGTAAAAATAACAGCAGTCATATGATAAAAACTATCTGCAAAGCTATTTCCTATTGGCTTATCGCACACAAAAATATTAAGACAAATTGAAATAAAAGGAATAAAGCCCAAGTATCCTAAAATCGGCATCAAAAAATCCCCAAGCCAGTTTACAAAGTCTACAAACTTTGATTTTTCATCTAAACGAAAAATTCACATAAAAATCCAAAGCATTATAAATTCACGCACAGCTAAAAGCACCCCATTTCGAGTTTTTTAATATATGTTAATTCTAGAGTCAGTAATTGCTGAATTTTCCTAAATTGAGCTCAAATATGAAATACTAAAGCCAATTGAGACAAATTCAACAAAAGTTGAAGGGAAAATAAAGAGAACTTGGAAAAACTGAGGAGAATCTGTGGTAGAAACCGGAAGAAATGCTGGGGATCGATAATTCCTGTGGCAGCATAGCTGCTGAAGCTAAAGGTAAAAGATTACAGCGTGATATAAAAGCTTATTACAAATACGTTTTATAATGAATTTATTTAATTATTTAAACCTATATATTAAGAACTATAAATATTTAAAATGAAATAGATTTAGTTTATAATCCGAAATATTAAAAAAATGAGATTAGTTAGGCTTGGCTAAACGTGAACTCAATGCTAAAAAGGCTTGGAAGAAATAAAACTAAATATATAGCTTTTTACCTAGAAATAAGAAGAAATAGGTCTCTGAAGACCAAATTTGACATTCAATTTATTGGCGCTAGATTTATATGAAAGTAAAAATTCCTTTTTAAAGGAAATAAAAGGGAAAAAAATTTTAAAATATCATAAATTAATATAAATCTAGATAGAGTCCTGCTTATAAATTATATGCATTGTTTATTCTCGCATTTTATTTCGTAGAAACTAAGGAAATTTTCTTCTCTTTTTCGACAGAATATTTGATTTTGTCATGAATTGCATGCTTTAAATTGCTCAATTCTATTAAATCAAATAAATTAAAATTTTAATACTTAATCTCTATCAAAATCTGCAGGCAAAAAATGGATTTCAAGATTGATCATAGAGGCCTATTTCTTCTTATTTCTTAATTAAGTCGCATGCTTAATCCTCATATAAATTTATCAGCACTTATCTGATAAGTGAATATTTTTCAAGGATTTAGCTAAACATTTTTAATAAATTTTATCCAATATTCAACAAATAATTTTTTATAAATCTAAAATAAAATTAGCTGTTTGCTTATGAATTTAATATAGGGGAAATTGAAAAAATAGCAAGCTGCTTTCGCATTTTTCTATTTTCCAAGTAAAAGCTCCTCTATATTTTTTAAAATGTGCAATAAAATTCTGGGGAATATTAAAGAATAGAAGTTAAATATATATTTACCCTCTGATCCTAATTCGCGTTTTATTTATTCTTTGTTGAATAATTTTTGCAAAGAAAGTCCTTTTTGCCTTTCATATTTATTCATCTCTATTTCAAAATCGATATTTGTTTGAAATAATAATTGGTTTTCATGTAAGCTTCAAAAATCTAGAATTTTCGTTTTTTAGATTGATAAGCTGGATCCCTTTTCCAAAATAAATGATTTCACTTTATCTTGAGCTTCAATTTTTTGCATTTTTTAAGGAATTGAATAAGGTTTTGAAATCTTAAATTTTCAGCAGCCCTATCTTTTTATTAGATAGATATGAGGTTTACTTTAATATCTGTCTATTCTTAGTAAAAGAGAGATATTTAAGTATTAGATTAAGAAAAATGTTTAAAGTCTCTAGAGAAATTTTTTTTTTCGCTTCGATATTTTTTTGTTTATTAACTTTAGAAAAAATTTAGAAAATCAGAGAAGTAGATATTTTAATTGGGTATTTATTGAATGTAGTATTTTATTAAATTAAAATAAGTTTTAAAATTTAAGAAGGTCAAAAATTTTAATTTTCCTTATTAGATCATTAAAAAAATAATTTAAATAAATTTATATATTCAAAAAGCTAATTTTACTTAAATAATAATCTAATTGCTTTGAGTTTAAATAGAACTAGTTATTGGCAAATTTGTAATTAGTAAAATTAAATTGGGTATGATTAATTATTATTTTTACCTATAAACAATAAAATATTCGCTCGAATTTAAAAGAGGCTAATTTACCCAATATTTTGTTCCAATTTAAAGTAGGAGTTATGATTCGCAAAAAACTTTATTAGGAAAAATGTGCATAAATTTAATAAATTTTTTTCTCTTACTCCTGCATTGCTTTTATTATCTCTATAATTTTTATAGGGTCATATGATTGCAAACGAAGTAAACTATTTTTTATATCAAATATTATAATATCTAAAATTCAAATAACTTTTGGTTTAGTTATAAATGGTTTATTCCCTATCACTGAATACTTTCCTCGTCCTTTTGCTTTCCTCTATGGTCAAATCAGATACTTTCACCCCATGCTTTGACCTTATTTTTACCAAACCTTTTTACTCTAGCTCAGATGTCAAGGTAAAACAAGATAGCACTCATTTTGCTAACACAAGCCCTGCTCAAGCCAATTCAGATGTGGAACCAGCTTTTAGTTGCTCATCAGTCCATATGAACAACTTCTCGTGGAGATGACTCATAAACTTCACACCTTGTGGCAATTATGCATCTCTTAATCAACCCTTAATCCCCTTTATGAAGTGACAAAATTTTCTTGCCTATCCATTGAAAGGTTAATTTTTAAATTTTATATTAAAATTGTTTGGGAATTAAAAAAATCAAATTAGAAAGTAAAAATTGATTCAGTGTGTGTTGAATTCATTTAAAATTTAAATGAATTAGCTCGATATTTGATTATAATAAATATCCATTTAAAAAAAAAATTTGTTTGCTCACGGAGGATCGCCAAAAATAAAAGATTTTTTTACAATTTCGTTCTCTAACTGGGGAGTTAGCACAGAAGTAATGAAAATTGGAAACTCTGCTTTCAATTCTAATTCTTATATAGGAAAATCAACAACTGAAGGTACTTTAGATTTTGATTATATAGACGGTAGTGGCAGTACAAAGAGCAAATCATTCTCTTTTAATGTTCCAAGAAGTAATTTTTATACTTATTCTGTAAGTATTTGCCATATAAATCTAGCCACAGCCATAAAAAAAATATTTATCTAAAATTTAAACACTCAAATAAATTGACGATTACCCTTTCTCTTCTAGGCTTGTTAAGAGTTGAGGAGTTTGCTGCTGTCAGAAACCAAAAAGAGAAGAAAATTGAGTCTAAAGCAATAGGAAATTGTGTTCGGGCAGGTTTTGCATCGCTCGCCCAGCATTTTCTTTCAGTGGCACTTGAAAAAAAGGTTTTAACGCTAGATAGCTCTACTTTCAACAATGTTCTAGTTGGAAAATGCACTAACTAGAAGTTCATTTCTAGCTGGAACAGTTTATAAAGGGCAGCTGTTGATCCTTAACCTCCCCCTCAAGATGGGTTTGCCATTTAAAGGATTTTGCCAGCCCAGGTCAAGGCAGAGCGACTGTAGCTAATTAGAAGAGGCTAAGATTGAAAAAGTTGCGATAAGTTCAAACCTAGTTTCTTTTAAAATTAACAGAATCAGCTAGAGATACTAATTTATATACCAAAATATTTTTTGTTTGTTTTGACACAAAAATAGGGATTTTTCTTAATATTTCTTTACTCACTGAGGAGGAAGTAAATACTTTTCTATTTGTTAAAACTGAAATCATAAGGCCATCTTATCTTAACACTTTCCTAAGCTTATCTTAATTAGTAAATAATGCTGCTTCTCATCTGCGAGAGGTATATTTAGACTCCTGGATTTTTATTGTGATGTTTTGGAATGACATGAACACTATGATTATTATGTTTGGGCAGGATTCAATAACAAACAGCCGTAATGGTGATTATTATTCTCCAACTGGTGGGGCTGTTGGCTTTGGTTTTGGTGTTAAAGCTCATTTTGTATGAACTTATTTGGTTCAGTTCAGCTAGTATCTGGACTCCTTTTAACTCAATTATTGCATTTGATTTCTCGGACAAAATAAAAAAACATCGATGGGACTTGTACAGGGACCTGCTCAGATTCCTGGTGCCATCCTACTCAAAAATGCTTAAGCTTAGCAGCTGCCTGCACTTCTTGCGATTCAACTGGATGTCAAGCTTGTGGAACAACCATCAAAGATCCTTCAACTTTTTGCAATGCTAACTCCCCTGCAAAACTGTGCTAAATGAACATCTTCTACAGTATGCACTCAATGCAATTCAGGGTATTTCCTCTATGATCAAGCTGGAGCGACATCATGCGTTGGTAATTTTTATTTAGCTTGTACTGACTCCTGCCAGATCTTGCACAACAACTCCTGATTGTTTTAAGTGTGCTAACTTAATTGTTCAAGATGGGTTGACTTGTAGAGTTGATTCTGTTGGGTATCAGCTCAGTTTCTCTAGTCCAAATATTGAACTTGATTTTGCTCATCCCCTTGTTTCGACTCTGACTAAAGGTACTATTGAAGTGACTCTAGGTGATGCAACAGTGATTGATACCTCAAGTTGGACTCTAAACTCTTGCGTTGCAGGCTAGGCTTGCTTGAACGATACCTTAATATCAGCAGGGAGCTGACTAACACTCAAGTTATTAGTTGTAATTGTGCAACTTACTGCGCTAATCTCATTTCTTAATATTTTGACTTATAAATAAAAATATTACAATCAGCTTAAATATCAAATAGATTTATTTATCAAAATGCTTTTACTAATAATTATTAATGTCACGCTGAAATCAAAAAAGATCTTTAATGACAAATCAGCTCTGGCTAAGCTCATTGCGTTAATTAGAGTGTATAAGGTATCTAATGCCACACTCCACTAAAGGGCAAAACTAAAATGGTAACGACACGAACATTTCCGATTCAAAAGATCGGAGCATCCCAAATAACTGTTGCTATTCTGACCAGAATTTTAATCCAGAGTTATACCCAACTCAGCTCCTGCGCGTGCTCTACCTAACTCCCTCCCCTCCGTGAGTGAACATAATTTTTTTGTTCACTCACGGAGGGGTTAATTTTTTTTTTTTTAAAAAATTTTTATATATAATTTTATAAAAAGTTTTTTTTCGAAATATAAAAAAATCCTAATTCGCAAAAATTTGAAAGCAAATATTAATTTAATTTATAAAATTTATGTTTTAAAAAGCAATTCGTTTAAAATTAAACAGAACTAGCTCTAGATTTCATTATACTAATTATCACTTATATGTCAAAATTCTTTCCCATAAAAAATTTTTCTACTAAAAAAAATTTTTGTTCACTCACGGAGGGGGAGATTAAGGGTCATTCTGCTCATTTGAAACTCTGAACTTCTCTTTCACATTGTGTGGCAGCTCCTCTTCTTATAAAAAGTTATCCATATTGGTTTGAAGAAGCTCAAAAAATCTATAAATAGAGCAGAAATTCAAGCTGTTCCTAAATTTTTAGAAAATATTTTGATTTTTAAATTAAATATAATAACAAAATTGAATTTTTTAGTTAAATTTTATTAACTCATTATTTTAACGTAATATTATCTTACTCCTCCTCTATGAGAAAGACAAAGATTTAAATTCACACGAACTGGGGTAATTTTTTCAAAATTTAAAAAAAAAACTTTAATCAAATAAAATTGTTGCTATAAAATGTGAGTTGCTTAAAATCAAGCAAGACATTTTGCTATAATAAATATCACTTTGCATAAAAATAGTTTTTATTACAGATTTTTATATTAAAAAATATTTTTACTCGCAGATGGTAGATTTTTAACCAAAAATAGAGGTATATCAATGGTTTTGTTCGCTTGTGGAGGGGGAAATTAGTTTCTTCGAAAAGAAATGCGAGAATAAAAAATATCTATCAATATATAAGCAGGATTCTATTTAAATTTATATCGATTATTATATTTTAAAATTATATCTTTTAAAAAGGTAATTTTTTCCCTCATATAATTGAATTTCAAGGCTGACCTCCATATGCTATTTTTTTTTATTTCTTACTCCCCCCCCCCCCTCGTGAGCGAACAAAAAAATTTTGTTCGCTCACGGAGGGGGGTTAATTTTTTTTTTTAAAAAAAATTTATATATAAATTTTATAAAAAATATTTTTTTCGAAATTTAAAAAAATCCTAATTTGCAAAAATTGGGAAGCAAATATTAATTTAATTTGCAAAATTTATGTTTTAAAACGCAATTTGTTTAAAATTAAACAGAATTAGCTCTAGATTTCATTATACTAATTATCACTTATATATCAAAATTTTTTTCCATTAAAATTTTTTCTATTAAAAAATTTTTGTTTCACTCACGGAGGGTGGGTTTTTGGTCAAAAAATGCCGATTTTTCTAATGGTTTTGTTCGCTCACGGAGGGGGGGGGGAGTTAATAAATAGCTTTATCTTGAACTTTCATCTTTTAATCTTCTTATAAGACAGATTATAGTTGTTTGATAAGCAAATATTTTTTACAAGATTCGTTTGACAGCGAAGTTAAACAATTTTCTTATGCTAATAAACGATTTGCACTATTTTTTATTCAACATTCGACAAATAGTGTCTTACTCTTAGCTTTTGATAGCTAATAAAATTTTATATGAAATTAAAAAGCCTTATTGTAAAACCTTTGTCCCTTTATTAGGAGCGTGGTTTAGACACCTTAATCAATCAATCAATCAATCAATCAATCAATATTATCTAGCGGCAATTAACCGCCCAACGATCCTTATGGATCATTTTTAAATCAGTAGGTAATCTTTCTCTGTCTTAATTCCACTTCATCTTTCCTTCCTGATTCTTCAAGATGCTTCACCGCTCTTTCCTTCAGTGTCGCTGCATGGAATTTCTTAACTAGTCGATCCACCTCCAACGCCACTTCATGCTTCCCTTCCCTACTTCAGTTGTCTATTATCATTTCATATCTTCACGTACACATCAGTAAATCCATTGCTTCTATTTTGTTATAGTTTCACTGCCAACCGTCCTGCATTTCAACTTCATGCGTAGCTTGTGTATTTTCACTCATCGGCGCTCCATAATATGGCATGTCCTGTAGTTGCATGTCCTGTATGAGCAAATCTTCCTGTTGTAGCATCGGCCATTCTAGACGATTCCCTTGTATAGCGCTGTCATTCAATGCTTGCTTCATCCGTGCCTCTTCCTCATCAGATATGTGTGCATCTTGTATTAACATTTCAGGTGCTGCATTTGTGTGTGCATGTGCATCTTGCATATCATGTGCCACCTGTATATCATGTGCAGCATGTGCTTGCACCGGCTGTAGTTGTGTTCCAAGTGTAGCATCAGTACCTGCAGACGCCATAATTTCTTCAATATTTTCGTCCATAATCGCCCCACAATATGGCATGTCTTGTAATTGCATGTCCTGCATAAGAAAATCTTCATGTTGTGGCATCCGTCACTCCATATGATTCCCTTGTGTGCCACTGTCGCTAAGTGCCTCTTTTTTGTCAATTATGTGCGTGTCTTGCACTAGCATCTCAGCTGTTGCATTTGTATCCCCGTCCATAATCGCCCCACAATATGGCATGCCTTGTAGTTGCATGCCTTGAATAGGCAAATCTTCATGTTCTAGCATTTGCCACTCTAGATGATTCTCACTGGCGCTCAATGCTTGCTTAACCCGTGCCTCATTTTTGTCTATTATGTGTACACCTTTTCCTAGCTTTTCTCGTACCTGTGCAACCTGCATTACCAGACCTTGCAACGGGTCATCATACAATGATACATCCATTATCAGTGCATCCTGTAACACTTTATTTATGCTATTTTTTAGCTCTGTTCTCTTCGTCACATACATTGGGCATTGCACTAGCATGTGCTTCTCAGTTTCCACCACCTTGCAATTATTACACAATGCGTCTTGGTCAGATGTCTCTTGTGTGCACAGCTATTGCTGCTGTTAAACCCTGCTCTCATACTGTGCATAGCACCAATTGCCATGTGCATATTGAAGTTGAGCCGAACATACGCTGGAGTGTATGTAGCCTTGGCTCCCTCAAACGTCCATCTGTAGAGGTCCGTTGTTTTGTACGTCTCGGCTTCCAGTCTCTGCACCATTTCCTTTAGGTTACATCTCTTTACAGCTTCTTCTAGTATTCGTTTTCACTGTTTCGCTTCTGTCCTCTTAATCTGCTTGTTGTCATATTCCTCAATTCCCAAATTATTCATATAAACTTTGCATCGTTTTTCTCAGGCCAGTGCATTGTGCTTATTGATTTTCATTATCACCTTTGTGAGCTGGTCCTCTGCTTCCAGCATTTTCTTTCTAAAGAACAGGGTGCGCATTCTCATTTGGTTCTTTAAACTGATTCATCCAAGGTCTAGCCCTGCTGTTTCTCTCGCTGTACCTCTTGGTGCTACCAGTATAGCTCTTGCTACTCCCATCCTCTCATTTTCAGCTACCTTCATCGCAATATCATCTCAGTTTTGCTGGCTACATTCCTTCGCGTACAATGCTGTTGGATCTATACACGCTCTTGCTATGATGGCCTTTTTTGTTGCCTTTATGTTTTTCATCATTGTCAGCATCGCTTTAGTCGATCTACATGCTGCTTTGGTCTTCTCCGTGGTTTTCTTCGAGTCTGCTTTGTTATGTTTTCCCCTTGCTATTATTTTGCCCAAGTATTTAAACTGTTTCTCTTGCTTTAGCCTCTGTCCGTTTACTCCTATATGCAGATCTCCGGCTCTACTCGAGTAATCTACCACGACCGACTTACTTTGGTTAATCTTTAGCGAGTAGTACTTTGCTCATTGATCGCATATGTCGCAGAGTGCCTGTAATTCTTTCTTTTTATGTGCGAGTAGCACTATATCATCCGCATAGAGTAGCAACCCCAGTTTTAATTGCCGGTCTTCATCTACTGTAACCCCTATGTTCATTTCGTCTATTTTCCATGCTAGCTCGTTTGGTATAAAATTAAAGCATACTGGAGATGAACTTCCACCTTGTCTCACACCCTTTTTTATACTGATAGATCTGGTTAGATGTTCGTCCATAATTATCCTGCTTTCTGCCTCTTTATACATTGCTATCAGCATTCGTATATTGTCTGTGGAGATCCCTCTTTGCTTCATAGTCTCGTATAAATTGTTGTGTCTTATTGAGCCAAATGCTTTGCTAATGTCCAAAAATGCGCATCTTATTTTCCTCTTCTTCAGTAGACAGTACTCAATTATTGTTCCCAATTTATGTATCTGGTCAGATGTCGCCCTATTAGTGATGAATCCTGCTTGCGATGTGTGCATAATCATTTTCGTATTTATTTCCTGCGCCAATCTCGTCGCAATTATTTTGTCTAATATTTTGTAGACCGTGTTAAGTAGCGTTATTGGCCTGTAATCCTCCGGTGTTTTAGTACCTTTCTTTTTTGGGATCAGAACCACTAGTGCTTCCTTCATTTCTACCGGTAAGTATCTTTCTTTTCAAATCCTTCGGATCAGTCTCCAATATATTTCCTTCATGATTTCCTCGCCTTCTTTAATTAGCTCTGCCGGTACTCCATCAGGGCCTGTTGCTTTCTTATTTCCCAGCGTAGATATGGCTCAATTCACCTCTTCCCAGGTAGGCAATATCGGGTCTGCGTTAGGGAGATCAGTCTCAACCACCAAATCCGAGTATTGGGCCTGTCACCATGCTACCATCTCTTCTTCCTCTTTGCCACTAAGCTTTATTATTTCGGTTCTTTTCAGTCTTTTGATCCTGTTGTAAAGGACTCACATGTCTTTTTCACCAATGATTGCATTTTCGATTTCCTGCTCCCTTTTTGTAAGGGCCTCTATCCTGCTCCTTTCTCTTTTAAATTCTTTCATTTTTAGCCTGTGCTTTCTCATTAGCTCATCATACTTTCCAGCATCCTTCTTCAGCGCCTTTAACGCTTTTCACCTAAATCTCCGTGCTTCACGAAGCAGCAACAAGGAATCTCTTCCCAGCACACTTCTTTGCCCATCTTTGACCCCTAATACTCTTTCCGCCGATCCAAGAACGATCTTGTTTATCTCCCTGTAGATCTGTCCAACATCTCCATTCATGTCCAGGTCCTGCAAATCTCGCTTGACGTCTTCTTGATATAGCTTGAGGTATGTGGAGCTTTGGAGCCTATCGAGTCTCAGCATTTTCTTTGTTTGTCTGTTCGTCTCTCACCATCCTTCTCATATTTTAAGGAGTACTGGTAAATGATCCGATTTGATCGGGTTATTTTGAATGTCCTCATAGCTTATCACTTTGCCTAATATGTGTCTGTCAATCGCGCAGTATTCAAGGCAGAATGTGGATCCACTTGAGTGTAAATGAGTCGGTTTGTTCATCGGCAGTATCTCCAACCCTCATTCGTCACATAGTTGCTTAAAAAGATGTCCGTTTCCGTTGGTTTGGTCTGATCATCACCCTCTAATATGAGCATTGAAATCTCCAAATAGTAGTAGATATTTTCCCCTAGCTCTCCCCCATTCACAAGCTTCGTTTAAACCCTCATAGAAAGCATCCAGAGCCTTTTCGTCCCCTTCCTTAGGTGAGTAAGCTTCTATTATTACCTGACTCTCAATCACTATCCCTGCTATCCTTCCTTGAGTAAATTCTTTGGTTTCTTCAATCGCTAGTCCTTTCCTATATAAGATTCCAGCACCCGCACTTCTTTCTGTTCCTGGGTTGTGGCTTCAGTTGAATCCATTGATTTTTGGTAGGAAATCTGTTTCTGAGCAGTGTGTCTCACTTATTCCAAGTATTCTACCCCCACCTCTTGCAGAAATTTCTCTATCTGTTCCTTCTTCTGTTTTACTCCGTATATTCAGGTGAGCGATCGCCATAGTCCGATTCTTCCTGATTTTAGCTCGCTTCATTGGTGGATCAACTAGTCCTGCTTCTTGCGGAGTTCTCTTTGCCAGTCCACTCGTCCTCCCATCTATCTGCTCTTTTGTTGCCTCTGTTTTGGCTTCCTCAGCTTTAATCAGCCCAGCATATGTAGAGTTATTATGTTTATCGTCTTCTAACTTCATTCTTAATCCTAAATTCTCCCCTATAGCCTTCACTCGCACCCTCCTTTCTTCCTCCTTCTTTTTCCTCCTTATACCATCTACTCGTATTCTTTCTTCTCTTTGCATCTCCATCCTTTTGTGGCCCTCATCGTTATGTCCTATCTGCTTACAGATCCCACAGAGCAGCGACGCTGCATGATTGATAAAGATTCTCCTACCTTTTATTACGATTTCCTCTGGGAGGTCTATCGCATCTTCCAGTTTCGCAAACTCTCCATAAATCCTGTACCTCGAGTTGGGGTTGAAGTGAACTGCATATCATGTATTCTCATCTCTCATTATGTTGTCTATCACAACCTCCACTACTCTGCACCTGCTCTCCAAGGCTTCCAAGACATCTCCAATTCCGATTTCTATTGGTAATGTCACTTGCATGAGGTACCTGAGAAAGTTAATGTCACCGTTTCTACCGACTGGTCCAACTGGTACATTTACTTTTTGACTTCAAAGCTGGATCATCATTCTTCCTTCCTGCAGCAGTTGCTTTCTAGCCTCGCTCTTGGTGAAGATGACTATTGCATCTCCGGACGGCAGCTGTCTGCACTTCAGGATATCTCCAGGTTTTGCCGCAACTTCCAGTGCCAGTATGAGTGCAACATAGAGCTCCTTTTTTCACCTTTGTCTTCCCTGTTTTTGTATTTGGAAAAATAGACCTTTATTGAGTTCTCGAGGTATTGTGATTCTTCTATTTCAGGCAAAATTTCGTTTGGAGCCAGGAATCCGAAAAATGTTCCACTCCCGCTAAGTCCCAAATGTTGAATTTCTTCTTGGGCAGCCTTGAGTGTCACAATCTTCTTTTTCTGCTGACTCATAAAAATGAAAAAAGTTTAGACACCTTAATCACTTTAAATAATGTAATTAGCTCAGCCAGAGCTGCTTTGTCATTAAAGACCTTGTTTTATTACAGCGTGAATTAAAACATTATTATAAAATGCATTTTGATAATAAATCTAAAGTGGTTTTATGAAATATTTTTATTTATAATTTATAAAATATTAAGAAATGAGATTAGTTAGCTTGGTTAAACGATACCTTAATCTCAGCAGGGAGCTGACTAGCACTCAAGTTAGTAGTTGTAATTGTGCAGCTTACTGCGCCTGCAACGCAAGAGTTTAGAGTCCAGCTTGAGGTATCAATCACTGTTGCATCACCTAGAGTCACTTCAATGGTGCCTTTAGTCAGAGTCGAAACAAGCGGATGAGCAAAATCAAGTTCAATATTTGGATAGAGAAGCTGAGTTGGTACCCAATAGAATCAACTCTACAAGTCAACCCATCTTGAGCAATTGAGTTAGCACAGTAAAAACAATCAGGAGTTGTTGTGCAAGAATCGCAGGAGTCAATACAAGCTAAATAAAAATTACCAACGCATGATGTCGCCCCAGATTTATCATAGAGGAAATACCCTGAATTGCATCGAGAGCATACTGTAGAAGATAAACATCTAGCACAGATTGGAGGGCAGTCAGTATTGCAAAAAGTTGTAGGATCCTTGTTTGTTCAGCAAGCTTTACATCCAGTTGAATCGCAAGAAGAGCAGGAAGTTGCCAAGCCTAAGCATTTTTGAGTAGGATGACACCAGGAATCTGGGCAAGTTACTGTGCAAGTCCCATCTAGATATTTGAGGTTACCAGACGAATCAAATAGAGTAATTTGGTTACTATTGCTCGATAAAGTAAATCTGCTGAACCAAGAAATTTCATACAAGTAAGCTCTAACACCATAGCCAAAGCCAAGAGCCACAGTACCAGTTGGCTTTGAATAGCCACCATTATGAGTCTTTATAAGTGAATTCTGCCCAAACATTACAATATGAATTAGCCCATTATACCAATACATTAACAAGTAAAACCAGGATTCTAAATATACATCTTACATATGAAAAGCAGCATTATTTAATAATTAAATAGATTCATTTATCAAAGCGTATTTTATAATTTTTTATATCACTGCTGCAATAAAAAATAATCTTTAATGACAAACGAGATCTGGCTGAACTCTATAATGGAGTATAAAAACGCCGTTCTTTGTCTAATGGTTTTAAATGGAATGGATATAGTTTTAAGAAAGCTTGAAATATGCAGTAGATACATCAGCTTGGATACTTAATTTTTGAGCTTTTAGGCAAAAAGCTGTGCAATTATAGTAAGAACTTGCACAAAAATCAGCTCTCAGCTAATATTAAATTATCTGTCAAACAAGGCTAACTAATATCATCTCTTAAATTTTAAATATATTTCTAGGAAATATTTTCAATTAAAATATTTCGCTATAATTTTTCAAATCTTCTAATCTTTTAATGTAGAAGGTTTTTTTGCAATTTATATTAATTTGTTTTAAATAATGAAATGCTAAATTTTTTAAAAAAATATTTAATTAATTAAAGTTTCAAAATCTTAAGATATTTAATATCCAGCACTTAAGGGTTGATTTTTAAATCAATTATAATAATAAAATTTAATTTAATAATTAAGTTTCAACGAAACATTATCTTAGCTTTTTAGATTAACTAATAATACTCTAGTCTTTGTTATGCAGAGTTCCAAAAGTAAAGGCAAGCTCGAATAAATTGATTAAAAAATAAATATATTAATTAAAGCTTTTTTGCTGGTAAAGTCATTTTCACAATCTTAAGGAGGAATAAGATGATATTTGTGAGTAAATATATTTAGCCAAAGCAATAAGATTTTATTTCAATCAATTTTAGTATTTGAGATAAATTTAAAAAGAAAAAGTTTCATTTTATCATTAATTCAGTTAAATTATAAATAAATTTAAAATAATTTATATGCAAAACTTAAATAGCAGAATTCAATCTTATATTAATATGGAGCAACTTTATCTTTTGAAATACCTGTACTTTTTCCAAATGTAAAAGCAAACTTAAACAATGTAGACGTGTCTTTTGCGCTTTTTCTGAATAACAAGCTTGGGTATTTTTTCTTTTGTTTGTATAATCCTACTATTATAATAATAACCCACCCAAGAAAAAGTATTGCAAGTAGTGAAGTAAAATAATTTTGTATTCCTATCGCAATTGTAGAAATAAACGCTAGCCATGCAACCCCTATTAAAACTAACCCTTGCCACCAACTGAATCTTGCGTAGTTGTAAGGCTTGAATTTAAATGTAAAAATAATATAACCAATTAAAACTGTTACAAATAAGCACCCATGAGTTATGTCTTGAGACCTTTTTATAGTTTTATTCATAACGATTAGGGTTATTTGAAAAATGGTTTTTACCATCAAATATGTAGGACTTGTTTTTACATGAAGCATTCCTTGGAGTTCTTGCCAAAGAGGTCTACAGAAAATAGCGAAGGGCACATATAAAAATAATGCTAAAAATGATAATATTGCATGAGTTAAATGCTCATCTTTTCAGCAAAAATAATAGCAATCTCGAGCAAGAAAGCTGTCTGTAAAATTATCTCCGATGGATTGATCACATAAGAAAATATCTAAACAAATAGAAATAAAAGGAATAAAGCACAAATTTCCTAAAATAGGCATAAGATAATCTGCAAGCCACGATAAAAATTTTATGACTGATAAAAAATTCCATTTCTCATCAAGTCTCAATAAAATTACAGCACAAAGAATTGCCCATAATAATATGCCTCCAAAAACAATGTCGACTAATATCCAAAACACTCCATTTTCTAATTTTATAATATCTCCTAAATTCAATGAAAACGCCCCAGAAAAATTTGCGATAAAAGGACTTAAAATCGAAAAATTCGGCCCCATAGAAGAATATTGGAAAAATTCAATTACTATAGAAATTGCTACTACTGTATCTTGCAATGAAATTTCTTCTTTTTGCTTAAGGTCCTCATTTGTAATGTTCCATCATTTTTTCCATATAAATAGTGTGATAGCAAAAGTAACTACTGCAACAAAAAAACAAATCCCAAATAGCAGTGCCCTCCCCTTTGCAAAAGTTTTAACTAATTTTTCTGGGAACGGACATTTACTGTTTTCATTTCTTAAATCACTAGGCTTAATAGTAGTCCCATCAGGATAAAAAAAAGAATTAGATATCGTAAAAACATGTGAAGAAAATGGCTTAAAAGTTCCAATGACTTGTGTAGTAACATTTCCTTCACTATCAATCTCATTAGTTTCTATATCTCAGGAATCCACAATTCTGTCATTACTGTCTGAGTCTGTGGCTATTCTTCCTGTGCACCCTATAAATTGCTGGATTCTGATAATTGATTCTAGTTTATTAGGATCTTTATAATCTATGCCTCTGTTTATCATATAATCTAAAGCATGAGCTAAAAGATAAGTCCCGTCATAAAAAGAGCAGGTATAGACAGTAGGAGATTGCTTATGAATAGCTGTGACTTCTGCTTTAGCTGCTTTAGCTGCTTGGCCAACTGTACCAACCCAGGTACTCAAAGATAATCTCATCGTCGGGATTCCAACTTCAAGTCTTTTATACCTATAATTATCGATATTCCCAATAACTGTGAGAGTGTCAAGATAAGTTGCAATTGTAATTAAATCGCCTTTTCTCAAGCCTAAATCATAAAGCAATTCAAAAAAATAATTACACATAGGATATTCTATACTTAGTACTAGTAATCTCGCTTGAGAATTAATAATGCCTTGTGCAATATCTGTGTAGTTTTTTAGGCTTTCTCTATTAAGCCCTGCAGGGATTCACCAAGTATTTTCCGGGTTTACTATTTCTAAACCTTGGCTTTCAATTGCTGGATTTAAATACCAAAATTTAGAGAATCCTCATGAATTATTTTGATACAAAACTGAGACTTTTTCCCATCCCATAGCTTTAAGTAAGACAGAAAGATAAGAGGATCCATAAGACGCTGTAAACCAAACCCTTGTGAACATAGGATAACTTGTTGTAGAATTCAGTGATGGCTCAGTGACTGAGCAGCCCACTACTGGTAACGTCACATTTAGTTTTTTAAAAGTCTGGAGAGCTCCTATTGCATTGCTTGAGCTAAATGGTGAAATTTGTCCTAGCCCTAATTTATTTATGTTTTTGCTATAACAATTATAAGCATATTGTGAATCGTAAACTGTAACGCCACAGTCAAAACTAAAAAATTGAAGCTGAAAATTCTGCAAAAAGGTGTTTCCTTCATTTATTTCGTCCATTGCGAAGTATGCGCCCCAAGAACCGATTTCTCCGCTAGTAGATGAAGCTGCATTCGGATTTGTAGACCCAGCATTAATGCTTAAATTTAAAATTTTTTTGGTTGATTTTGGAATTGAATTTGAGTTGCCAGGAAAAGTCATATTATTTGATATTGAGATAATATTATTTACAATTGATCCGACAATGACGCGTGCTCCATTCTGGATATTGACTAAAGAAAATTTATATTCAATTTGGTATTTTTGTAAAACTGATAATATATCTTGAGCAGTTTCGTTACTCCAGAATTTGAGTAAAGATTTTTTTGGCCGCTTTTAAAGGGGAATTATTATTTTTTAATATTTTATATTAAATTATTCTAAAATAATTAAATATTTGAAATAATCTAATTTATTTATAAATTAAGGATTTAGAATACAATTTGTCGAGAATTTTATTATAAAAATTATTAATTTTCTATGCAATATTATGATAAAATTATATATGAAACATTTTTTTGTTTCATTTGTAAATAGCATTTTTCCTCGCTATTAGGGGAAGTCAGATATTTGGCTTAAAATATAAGAAATCACATTTATAATAGATTTTTTCAAGTACTCCTCAGGAGAAGCTGCGAATTCTTGGCCAAACTCAGTAACAATTAAAGTTCCATTAATATTACATTGATACCCACTTTCTTGATCCAAAATAATTCCATTACCAGCAGTTAAAAGTTTTGCATTCTGAAATCATTTTAGCAGCTCTAAAGACTCTAATGAGCTAGTAAATATATAATAAACAGTAGCACCTTGTCTTACAACAACTCTATTTACTAATTCTTCTATGTTTGATTGTGACTCAACAGTTAAAAAATCTATGTTTGAAGAATATTCTTTTAATTCTTCTTTGAGACTATGATTTTCAATACTTTTAATTGCCACTCCCTGTGTTCAATTTAAATAGTCTAAAACTGACAAAAATGCATTTATTTGCTTATTTTTTGAAGATGCAAGTGAAAAAGTCAAGTCGTCTTGAAATCGAAAATCACTTTGTAAAACAAAATGGATTATCATATGACTTTTACATAAATGGGAAACTGCATTTCTGGTATCCAAATTTTCAGATAAATCTAACTATCCTCTTTGGTTAATGAAAACCATTAAAAAAATTCTATTTTTGGAAAATTAGTCCCTTCGTTAGCAGACAAAAAAATTATAATAAAAATTTGTATATAATTATAATAATAAGATAAGTTTTCAATAAGATTTTCCATTTTTCGAATATAAAAATACTCTTTAAAATCCAAAAAAATTTCTTTGCATATAATTTATAATGCCAAAGCATTATAATAAACTAGCTTTTGGTATCAACCAATATATTTTTGCTAACCAATCAAAGGAAGGAGCAAGATAATTAATGAATTCGGGAAATAGTCAACGCAGTTAGCCAAATTTGAGATTCTGCAATTGTGCCAGTCTACTTGAGAAGTTAGTGATTGGGTGACCTCAAGAAGAGATGTTACATTTAAGTCTCTGGAATTTAAATTATAATTGTCTTCATAAGCAAGAATAATTTCTAAAGAAACAGACAGCTGAAAGAAAGTAAATAGTAAGATGATGGGTTGAAAATTCTGACGAAGTCTTCATAAATATGCCATTGTTAATGCAACTTTAATATATATGCAAAAAAAAACATTTAACAAAAAATAAATTAATAAGACAATTTAAGATTATAAAGCTAAATATTTAATATTAACCTAATTTGCTAAGTATTACCTGATTTCCAAAGAATCTTCCAGCTATTTCTATGATTAAAATAAGCATTATACAGTAAGAATAGTTAAAATTTAATTTTATTCTATATGAAATTAATAAATTAAGCGCTTAATTTATAATCAGATGTGATAAAATTACAAAAAGGTTAAGAAAACAATTAAATTTAATAACTAACAGTAATTTTCTGAAATTTATTAAGATGGATTATTTAAATTACAAAAATCAGAAAATTAAGAATTTGAATTTAAAACATAAAGGTTCTTAATTAATTAGGATTAATATTTTGATTTTAAATTTTTTATTCTTCCCTAAATTTTTATTTAGAATCAAAAATAATCTTCTTATAATATTACCGATACTTAAATAGGAAGAAAATAAAAATAATTTTCCAATATTTTAAATTTCTTTTCTCATCAGACTTTATTCTTTATGATTTTACTTTTCTTTTAAAGCAAAATTCCCTTTTTCCTTCAAGTCGCTCTAAAATCAAAGCTCAGGGTTTTTTTAAAAAATTACTAGGCTTATACTAGATCTCAATTCATAAAATTCATTTAAAAAGTAGATTTAGAATACCCAAAACAGGCTTTTATTATTTCGCTCTGCTTTAACCAAATTTAAATATGCATTTGAATTTATAATATTAAACAAAGCCATTCTTAAGTTTTATACCTTGATCTAAACTAATTTTATTTAGAATAAATCTTCAAGATAATTTATAATATAAACAATATTTATTTGGAAAGACCTGCACTAATTAAAATTTAAGGCTAAAATACGATTTTTATTTAAAATATTTATTTTCTAATAAAAATATAAAAATTAAGTATTACGTTTATATTAATCTTTTGAAAATGGAATAACTTTTTCTTTTGAAATAATTGTACTTTTTCCAAAAGTGAATGCAAATTTAAACAAAGTACTAGCATCTTTTGCTTTTTTCCTGAACAATAAGCTCAGGTATTTTTTATTTTGAATATATAACCCTATAATTATAATAAGAAAATTTCCAAAAATTAGAATTGCAAATAATGGATTTGAGCATTTCTGTATTCAGATAGCGATAGTGGAAATAAATGCCAACCATGCAACTGAGATTAAAATTAATCCTTGCCACCAACTAAATCTTGGATAATTGTAAGGCTTGATTGCAAATGTAAAAATTATATAAATTGCTAACACATACCTCTTGAAAGTTTATTTGATTATTTAATTTTTAAAAATCATGAATTTAAATAGGCTCATTGATATAAAGCAAAATCCTTCTGAGTGGCTGCCTATAGCGTCTGCCCCTTATTAGATTGCCTTTGCGAGGATTCTGCGCAGCAACTTGGAGCTCTGACGGGCCACCTAAAGGTGACAAGTCAACTCCAAGTTGACAAATCATTGCAAAAGGGCACGCTGTTGTCAATTTGGAGTTGACTTGTCACCTTTAGGTGGCTCGTCAGAGCTCCAAGTTGCTGCGCGGAACCCTCGCAAAGGCAATCTAATGCGGGCAGACGCTATATATCCTAATTTTATATAGTAAAAGATACTATTAACATATATTATTACTTAAAACATAGAATAAATCTGGCATAAAAAATTTATTTATAAAGCTAAGATTCAAAGAGGTTGATAATGAAAATCAGGAATAAAATTTAAAATAAATTACACACAGAAATTTTTGCAATAAAAGGGCTTAGAGATGAAAAATCAGGTCCCATAGAGGAATACTGGAAAATTCAATTATTATTGATATCCCTACAATTGAATCTTTGAATCTTGCACAGATATTTCTTCTTTCTGCTTAAGATCTTCATTTGTAATAATCCACCATTTTTTTCATATAAAAATTGTAATAGCAGAGGTAACCACTGCAATAAAAAAGCAAATCCCAAATAGCAGTGCCCTCCCCTTTGCACAAGTTTTGACTAATTTATATGGAAATGGGCATTTACTGTCTTCATTTCTTAAGTCACTAGGCTTGATTTTAGTCCCGTCAGGATAAGTAAAAGAGCTTAATAAAGTAAGTTCAGGAGAAGAAAAAGGCTTAAAGTGCCCTATAACAATTGCAGTAATGCTTCCGGAACTATCAAGTATATTGGCTTCTAAATTTCAGGATTCAAATGTTCGATCATTGCTATCTGAATCTATTGTGATTAATCCTGTGCACCTTATAATTAAAAATGGGATTATTAAGAGTATACTCAACTGTCCTGATATTCCGATACCCCATAACTTGTAGTGGCTGCTCCTTTGCCAGTTAGGCAATCTTCGATAGAAGAGCCCTTAAGCTGCTCTGCACATCTATCTTGCCAGTTCAGGCCTTACTTTACGTTAAGTTGCATGAGGGCTCTTAATTGCTATAGCTCTTTCCCTTGAATAGCCCGATAACGGGATGAAACCAGCCCGTTATCGGGCTATTCAAGTGAAAGTGCTATACTTCTTTGGCTAGGTTAAGGGATCTGATGCAATTCTTCCTATAGGAAGATCCATTCCAGCTCCATTAAGGCTGTCTCATTAGCTGTACTGTTTAGGGCTTCTAGGAAACACTTGCCATTTTCCTCAAAATTCTATCCATGTGATCCCAGTTGGGCCTTGCCATTTGTCTGAGCCCCATTCTTTTGCCTAAACGCTGATGGTAAAGACGCAGGCTTGCAGAATAGTTGCTTTTCGTTCGATAAGTACATCTTTAAAGGGGGCAAGCATACCGAATTGAGCTATCCAGCTTGCTCTGGCTTTTGAATTCGAATTACTTTATAATGCCTAGATACCTGAAGGACCTGCTATCCTTAAAGGTACTCCTTTAATAACTAAAGTCTGTCTCCCAGGATTCAAGCATTTGCATTGTTTCTGACAAGTTTGGCTGATTGCCAGCGAGAATCTCTAGCATATTCTAGCATTCGCTTAAGGTCCTGATTTGTGCGAGCTGTTAAGGCAATGTCGCCAGCATATAGCAATATCCCTATAATGGTATGATGCTTGATAGGATCTGTATAATCTTGACCTCTATTTATCATATAATCTAAAGCGTGGGCTAAAAGATAAGTACCATCATAAAAAGAGCAGGCAAACACATCTGGAGCACTAGTTTATGAATAGTCATGATTTCTGCCTTGACTGCTTGCCCAATTTCGCTAACCCAAGTACTTAAAGATAATCTTCAAATAGGAATCCCAACTTCAAGCCTTTTATATGTATACTCATCTTTTATCCCAATTACTGTTAAAGTGTCTATATATGTTGAGACTGTAATAAAATCGCCATTTCTCATGCCTAAATCATAAAGTAATTCAAAAAAATAATTGATATGGGATATCCCATATTTAGTATCAATAATCTGGCTTGTGAGCTGATAATACCTTGTGCAATATATGAATATTTTTTAAGGCCGATTTGCAGGAATTCACTGTGTGCTTTTAGGATTTACGATTTCTAAGCCTTGGACTTTAATGGCTGGATTTAGATATCAAGATTTTGATATTCCTCAGGAATCGTTTTGATACAAAATTGCAATACTTTTCCATCCCATAGCTTTAATTAATACTGCGATATAAGAAGATACACAAGAGTGTCAGTAGAACATTAAACCAAACACTTGTAAACATAGGATAAGCTACTGTAGAATTAAGAGATGACGTTGAAGCTGAACATCCAACAACTGGAATTTTAAATATTAAGACTTTTAAATGTCTGAATGCTCCAATTGTCACACTAGAGCCAAAATGATGATATTTGTGCCAGTCCTATTTTATCTTTATCCTTATTAAAGCAATTATAAGCAAAATTTGCATCATAAATCGTAACACCACAGTCAAAAGTAAAAAATTCAATCTGAAAATTTTTTAAAAAAAGTGTTTCCTGTATTTATTTCGTCTGTTGGAAAATATGTACCCCAAGCTCCATATATAGCACTAAAAGATGGACCTGAGCCAGGATTTGTGGTTCCAGCATTGATGCTTAAATTCAAAATTTTCTTAATTGATTTTGGAATTGTAATTGAGTTACCAGGAAAAATTACAATGTTTGATATTGACACTATATTGCTTATAATAGATCCTACAATGACCCTTTCTCCATTTGGATGTTAACTAATGAAAAAGCAATTTCCGATTTGATAATTTTTTCAATACTAATAAAATATCTTCGGTGGTTTCTTTAAAATATAAGAAACTACATTTAATATTGATTTTTTCAGATATTCCTCAAGAGAAGCTGCGAATTCTTGCCCAAACTCAGTAAAAATTAAAAAGCCATCAATACTATATTGGTATCCGCTTTCTTGATTCAAAATAATTCCATTTCCTTCAGTCAAAAGTTTTGCATTTTTCAAATTTTTTTGCAGTGTAAGAGACTCTAAAAAACTAGTAAATATAAAAAACTGTAGCACCTTGTCTTACAACTACTTTATTTACGAGTCCTTCTATGCTTGACTGTGACTCAATTGTTAAAAATTTAAAATGAGTAGATCACTTTTTAAGCTGCATTTTTATGCTATAGTTCGGTAGTTTTTTAATTGCTCTCTATTTAATCCCTCCTCCCCCTGCGAATATGCAAAGTTTATTTTTCAGAAATTAACTAGGCGAGCGAAAAAATTTCAAGAAACATTTTTGCATATGAATTATTTTTTTAATAAATAATTATATAATTAAATCTTTAAGGATTTCTATGTATTTTTCATCTCCCATAAGGTTTATAAATGTTTCATTAGCTTATTCATATCTTCTGGCCTTGCACCTAGTCAGCACTTTCTTTCTTTCTTTTAATTTGCAATATTTGATTTAATTTCTGCTATAATAAAGATAGCTTTCACTATAGGAATGTCCTGGATTCTTAATACTTTTCCACTGTTTTTTTTATGAGAACTAAAGCAAGTTCCCAATTAATTTAATAACTTTGAACCTATCTAAATCTTGCAGGAAAATAAAAACCTCCCTCTTATATAAAAATCACCAAAAGCAAAGCATTTCATTATAGCTTAAAAGCAGCATGTTTGGATTAATCTTTATTCTAAATGCAAGAAATAAAGCTAATGATTCTAAAATGAACCTTTTATATTACTAAAAATTATCTTTTGCTAATTTGAAGGTTAACTTTTTGATTTAAAATTAAAAAATTCAAATAAAGTTGCTATATGTATAATTCGAAGTGGCTAGGAATAGCTAAAATCTGGATAATGGTCGCATAAACATTATTTTTTAATTATTTTACTCGATTTTTAAGCTTCTTTACCAGAAAATTTTCTATCCTTTATTGCGACTCAATAATCTAGACGGCAGATTTTAGCGTCGAAATTGCTCAATTTTATCAGCTTATAAATCTTAATATCAAGAATAAGGAAACTATAAACTGTAAATAATTTTTGCTAAGTAAAATTTTTTGGTATTCTTGCACGTAATAAGTATTTTAGATATAATTATGCAGGTCTTTAGGATAGGAGATGATAATAAAAATTTATCGGAATCTATATTTTTAGACTAGACTAGGACCTTAACGGAAAAATTAACCTTTGATCAGACTCAATCAGAATTTTTGGGGGCAGCCTCTTAGAAGGTTAAGCAATTTTACTCCTTTTCCGTCTCCGTGAGCTAAGTAATTCTTATATTTATACTTAAGAAATAATCTGATGTAACAATTTTTAAGTGATTAAGGAGTCATGACCTTAAACACGAATCATTTTACACTCGAATAAGAAGGTTAAACATTTAATAACTAAGCAGTATCAAGAAGCATTAAATTATCATCTTAAAATTTAAAGCGCCAAGGGAAAATTTTTTTCTGTGCTCGCGGTTACCATTTTTTATCTATGCTGGCTATTGAAATTAATTGAATTTGAAAAACTCAAATATCCCGTCCCTAGCCTTTAAGAATAATTACGGAGTTCATTTTTCGATTGCTTTTAACTTCACCAATGAAGATGCAAAAGTTCTTAGCTATTTAAAGAAGCCGATATCTAAGCAAAA
This sequence comes from Blepharisma stoltei, assembly GCA_914767885.1. Classification (NCBI taxonomy): domain Eukaryota; phylum Ciliophora; class Heterotrichea; order Heterotrichida; family Blepharismidae; genus Blepharisma; species Blepharisma stoltei. The sequence goes on along the minus strand of CAJZBQ010000021.1, from coordinate 1,139,618 downwards.
TTTTAGTTATTCTAATAATTTTTAAATATCTTAAGAAATAATTGTGATGGTCTTTAGAGTGGAAGATCATAATGAATTTAATCACAATATTTTTTTAGATTAGTTATCGGAAAAATTAATTCTTATTCTTAAGAAATAATTTGGTTAAAATATCCAAGTAAAGACTCATATCATTAGAAGATTAAATTATCATCTAAAAAATTTTTAATTGCAAATGGGGAAGATAATTTTATGTGCTTGCGGGTAGACATTTTTATCAGTGCTAGCGATTGAAAAATATTAAATCAAAAGGAAGACTTTTCAAGGCTGCTTTGCTCTTATGTAATTATAATCAGATTGTTTTTAAAACAGCAATAAGCTCAAATATTCCATTCTAGCCTAGTAAGGAATAATCACGAGAATTCACTTTTTGGCTATTTTTAGCTTTACCAATGATGATATAAAAGCTTTAGTTATTATTAACGAAAGCCGATATCTAAGTATTAATTTTAAAAAACGCTAAGCATCTCGCTGTCTTCATAGATGAAGAGATAGATTTAATGAATCCATATTTTTAAAGATTTAGCAAAAAAATTTTTAGGCTTAGTAAATATGGATCACCCAAAATTATGGTTTATCTCTGCAGTCTTGCTTATCTCGCCAGTCAGAGTCTTGGCATTTACTGCATGCCTTGATTGGATTTTCACTAAGCCATATTATGACTCGTCAAGCTGCTCATTCCATAGCCAAGGCGGTTCAGATGTCATCGCTATAGATTCGGCCTCATATTGTAGCATTTTAACCAGTGCCGTCAGCTGCGGGTTCATGTATTTGAACCAATACACCGATTGAACTCTAGCTGGAAGCTTTGCAACATGTGTCAGTGCAAGTTCAAGTGAATTTGGGTTGGGAATTTGGGCGAAGTTTGAATCGACTTTAGGGATATACCCAATACTATTGGAGACTTGACTAACCAGAAAAGCTTATATTGAATAGGCTCAGACACTAGCGGGACTCTTGTCTTTACTTTTATTGATGCTAATTCCAATCGAGACTCTAATGACTTTTCCGTAGACGTGCCATTACGTAATTTTTATTTAGATTCATGGACCTTTTTGGTACTATATTGGGTAGGCTCAACCTTTAACATTTATATGCCAGGACATCAAGCCATTTCAAAGACTGCAAAGCCTGGGTTTACCTTTTTTGCTCCAGCTGGCGGACAAATCATTCTTGGTAGGGGACTTAAGGCTTATTATTATGAAATGATTGGGTTCAAGTCAGCTACAATAAATGCTGCGACTGATGTGATTGCTTTATCTGATGGCTCAACAGCAGACTATGCAGCCACAGGGACTTGCTCAGTAAATTGTGCTGATACTTATTGTCATCCAGTAAAACAATGCCTGGGATCGTTAAGTTCTTGCAATTCTTGCGACACAAGTAGCTGCTTGCGATGCGAAACTGGCTATTTCCTTCATGCTAATGCAGGCTTAGCAGCTTGCCTTTGTAATTTTTATTTAGCTTGTGCTGAATCTTGCAGTTCATGCACCACAAGTCCAGAATGTTTTGAGTGTGCTGAAATTATTGTTAAAGAAGGATCTACTTGTAGCCTATATTCTATTGGATTTCAAATCAGTTTTGCTGCCCCCAACATCAAAATTGATTTTGCTTCTCCACTTACTGCTACTCTAACTAGATCCAGCTTTGTGGTTAAAGCAAATGATGGATCAACAATTAGCACTTCTGGCTGGACATTAAACTCTTGCACTGTGGGGGCAACAAGCTGCATTATTTTGACGGACAACGTAAATGAAAGCATGCTGCCTATTGAAGCTGAGTTGGATTTTGCTTAATAAGGGTAATTAAGCTTTCTTTTTAATTTTCGTCTTATCATTAAATATTAATTAAAATGTCTCTTTAAAGATTTTTTCCAAAACACATTTTAATGTGTACTTCTAATATATAGTTTTATAACTACACTCAACTAATTCAGCCTAGACTTTGTTATGCAGCTCCAAAAATAAAGGCAAACTTGAATAATAAATCAAAAAATAAATATATTACTTACCGGTGAGCGAGCAAAAATATTTTGTTCGCTCACGGAGGGGTTTAATTTTTTTTTCTTATATATAAATTTTAAAAAATCCAAAATTGGAAAGCAAAATATTAATTTAATTTATAAAATTTATTTTTTAAAACACAATTTTTTTTTAAAATTAAATAGAATTAGCTATAGATTTCGTAATAGTAATTATCGCTTATATATTAAAAATTTTTGTTCGCTCACGGAGGGTGGGTTTTTGTTCAAAAAATACGGATTTTTCTAATGATTTTGTCACTCACGGAGGAGGGAGTTAAAGCTTTTTTTCTGATAAAGCCTTTTCACAATCTGAAGGAGGAATAAGATGATATTTGAGAGTAAATATCTTTAGCCAAAGCAATAAGATTTTGCTTCACTCTGTTTTAATATTTGAAATAAATTTAAAATGGTTTCATTTTAGCATTAATTTAATGAAATTAAAATATTTATATGCAAAATTAACTAGCCGAATTCAATCTTATATTAATATGGACCAGCTCTATCTTTCGAAATACCTGCACTTTTTCAAATATAAAACCAAACATAAACAATGTAGATAAGTCTATTGCGCTTTTCTGAATAACAAGATTGGGTATTTTTTCTTTTGTTTGTATAATCCTATTGTATAACAATAAAATACGTCGTCATCCTAGAGTTATTCATCCTTTGTTAATTTCATTATTATGGGGTTTGGTTTCCCCGGTATAATTTAGCTATATAACAAATACCCAGGCGCGTATGCTAGGGCGCCTGAAACTTGAATGTTAGAAAGCATAGAATCATATATTTTACACTTGAGAATAGACAGCCTTTAGGAGAAATAGGGAGTCAAGTTAGATTGATGCAACTCTAGTCGGGCTTTTGGGACGTCTAGGTTTCATAGAACCTCATAAATAAAATGGCATTCAGTCCGAGAGAAATTAGCTTTGCTAATTTTCTCTCCCTCAAGAGATTTTATTTATAGGATTTATTTTGCGTGGAGAGAACTTCTGCACAGCAACGGCCAGAGGAATTGCTTCTCAGTGTATCAAGAGGCTCAGGCTTTACCACTTAGAGCACCTGAGGAGCTTGATCCTTAGGTGGAGCACACGCAGGACCTAAATCTGATGATAGTGACGACAACGCGCCAGGTGAGATGTGCACCTTGGCTGGTGGTGGCAGTTTTTGCATTTTACTTCAACATATCGGATATTTTCTGCCTGAATTCCAGCTTGCATACATAAGTCTCATATTGGTTGAGTCGATAGCCTCAATGACATCGAGTTCTTTAAGAAGAGTATATAATCCTACTATTATAATAATAGCCCACCCAAGAAAAAGTATTGCAAGTAACTCAGTAAAATAATTCTGTATTCCTATCGCAATTGTATAAATAAAAACTTGCCATGCAACTCCTATTAAAATTAATCCTTGCCACCAACTGAATCTTATGAATCTTGCGTAGTTGTAAAGCTTGAATTTAAATATAAAAATAAAATATATGAAAATTAAAACAATTGCAAATAAGCACCCATGAGTTATGTCTTAAGACATTTTTACAGTTTTATTCATAACATTAAGGGTTTTTTAAAATTGTTTTTGCCATTAAATACATAGGACTTGCTTTTACATGGATCATTGATTGGAGTTCTCACCAAAGAGGCCTACAGAAAATAGTGAAGGGTATATATAAAAATAAAGCTAAAAATGATAATATTGCATGAGTTAAATGTTCAACTTTTCAGCAAAATAACAGCAATCTCGAGCAAAAACCATCAAAGCATCATTCTTGGAAATATTCTAAAATAAAAAGGTTCCAAATAAGTTTTGGTATGAAGCTCAAAGTTGTTTAAACTTTAAAGATCTTTTAATTTCATATAGTAGCTTGTTTTGATAATTTCTTTATCGAAATCTGCTAGCAAAAAAGAGATTTCAAGACTAATCATAGAGGCCTACTTCTTCTTATGTCTTAATAAATAGCTCTTATCAACAGGGAGCTGACTAGCACTAAAGTCATTAGCTCTAATTGTGCAGCTAACTGCGCATGCAACGCAAGAGTTTAGAGTCTAGGCTAAGGTGCCTACTAATAATCAAGATCAATATTTGAAGCAGAAAAATTGCTGATCACCAGCAGAATCGACTCTATAAGCTAGCACACTTAAAAAATCAGGAGTTTCTGTGCAAGAACTACCATGAGCTAGAGCATACTAAATCGAAATTGCAAACACATGATGTCACTCCAGCTTATCATCTTGATTATATTGAATACACTTTATACCTAATGAAATTTGGTACAGTTTGAAGGACAGCCTAAGAAATTAAAAGATAAAATAAAAAGCATTTCAAAATATCATAAATCGATATAAATCTAAATAGAGTCCTGCTTATAAATCATAGGCTTTTTTTATTCTCACATTTTCTTTCGCAGAAACGCTAAGATAATATCTCGTTAAAATAATGTATTAATAAAATTAATTATTAAAATTAAATTTTTATTAAAATTAGCTTTTAAACGCTAGGTTTTTTAAGTTTTTGAAAATTTAATTTATTAAATATTTCTCAAAAATTTTGCAAACAGCTTGCTTGTCTGCTCCATTTTATAGACTTTTTGAGCTCAGCAAGAGCTGTCATTAAAAATATTTGTTTATTACAGCGTGACATTAAGAAATTATTAGAAAATCATTTTGATAAATGAATCTATTTAACATTTAAACTGATTTTAAATATTTATTGAAGTATTTTATTTATAATTTATAACCCGAAATATAAAGAAATGAGATTAGTTAAGCTTGGTTAAACTTTAAGACCATGTTTAAAGGTAGCTGACTAACACTCAAGCTATTAGCTGTAATTGTGCAGCTTACTGCGCTTGCAACGCAAGAGTTTAGAGTCCAGTTTGAGGTATCTATCACTGTTCCATCATCTAAAGTCGCTCCAATGCTATTTATAGTCAGAGTCGAAACAAGTGGATGAGCAAAATCAAGTTCAATATATGGAGCAGAGAAACTTATCTGATACCCAATAGAATCAACTTGAACAATTGAGCTAGTACAGTAAAAACAATCAGGAGTTGCTGTGCAAGAAGTGCAGGAGTCTAAGCAAGCTAAATAAAAATTACCAATGCATAATGCCGCTCCAGCTTTATCGTAGAGGAAAGACCCTGATTTGCATTGAGTGCATAGTGTAGAAGATGAACATCTATCACAGTTTGCAGGACAGTCTTGATTGCAATAAGTTGAAGGATCTTTGTTGGTTTCTCCACAAACTTTGCATCCAGTTGAATCGCAAGAAGTGCAGGCAGTTGTTGAGCTGAAGCATTGATGAGTAGGATGGCACTTGGAATCTGAGCAGGCCCCTGCACAAGTCCTATCAAAATATGTGTAGATACCATCGCAATCATACATAATCATATAGCCTAAGAAGTACCAACCTGATCCATACCAAGAAATTTCATATAAGTAAGCTCTAACACCATAGCCAAAGCCAGCAACCCCACCAGAAGGTGTAGCATATAATGAAGTACGCAAAAATCCTAATGGTTTATCAAACTTATAAATATCAATTAAATCTGATTTCCAAGTTAGCATCAAAAAAATCCAGGATTCTAAATATTTAATAGAAAATCTCAGCAGCTGATTCATAACTGAAACAGATATTTTTAATTGAGTATTTATTGAATATAATATTTTATTAAATTAAAATAAATTTAACTTAAATTCTATGATTCATTTAAATTATTTTAAAACCTTGCTCTTATAATTCGCCAAAAAACTTATTAGCTTATTAGAATATGTGCATAAATTTACTATTAAATCTATTTCTTTTATAAATTGCTTATTCCCATCACTGAATATTTTACTCGTCCTTCTGCTTATCTCTATGGCCAAAGCAAGTACTTTCACCCCATGCTTTGACCTTATTTTTTCCAAAACTTTTTACGATAGTTCAGATGTCAAGGTAAAACAAGATAGTAATCATTTTGTTAGCACAGACCCAATTCAACTAACTCCGCAGTAGAACCAGTATTTGATTATTCATCAGTATATATGAGCAACTTCGAGTAGAGATGACTCATAAACTTCACACCTTGTAGATCAAATGCTCGATCTGTTGGGCTTTGGGTAAATTTCCAATCAATCCCTAGTTCAAAAGTAATGAAAATTGGAAACTCTGCTTTCAATTCTAATTCTTATATAGAAAAATCAACAACTGAAGGTGCTTTCGATTTTGATTATATAGACACTAGTGGCGCTAAATACAGCAAATCATTCTCTTTTAATGTTCCAAAAAGTAATTTTTAAAAATTAAATGTTTTACCCTCTAAATTTAATTTACATTTATTTATTCTCTGCTAATTGAAATTCTGGGCGAGAAAGTTCTTTTTATCTTCCATTTTCATCTATCCATATTTCAAAAACCGATAATTTGTTTAGATAATAAATGGTTCTTCAGTTTAAGCTCCCGAAATCTAAAATTTTCTGTTTTTAGATTGACAAGCTTGATGCCTTTTTCCAAAATTAACGATTTGACCTTGTCTTTAATTTTAAAATTTTTTTATAATCGAATAAAAAGGTTTGAAAGCTTTAATTTCAGCAGGAGTTTTATCTGTGCTATTAGATCGATATGAATTTTAATTATATATCTGTCTATTCATAAAATCTTGCTCTTGTAATTTGCAAAAAAATTATTAGCTTATTAGGAATAGCATGCACAAATTTACTACGAAATTTCTTTCTCTTATAAATGGTTTTATCCCCATCATTGAATATTTTCCTCGTCCTTTTGCTTGCCTCTATAGCCAAAGTAGATAGTTTCACCTATTGCTTTGACCTTTTTTTTACCAAACCTTTTTACGATAGCTCAAATGTCAAGGTGAAACAAGATGATAGTCATTTTGCTAGCACAGACCCTGTTCAAGCCAATGCCGATGTGGAGCCAAATATTAGTTGTTCATCAGTCATATGGGCAGCTTCTCATGGAGATGACTCATAGACGGTTCATCTTGCCAAACCGACTTCCAATCATTCGGTTTTTGGGTAAATTTTCAATCAACCCTTAGTTCAGAAGTAATGAAATTTGGAAACTCTGCTTTCAATTCTAAATCTTATATAGCAAAATCAACAACTGATGGTACTTTAGATTTTGATTATATAAACAGTAGTGGCACAAGTTCAACCAAATCATTCTCCGTCAATGTTCCAATCAGTAATTTTTATTTAGAATCCTGGATTTTTTATATTATTTCTTTTGACAGCGAAGATGTATATACTACTGTTCTTGGGGAGAATAAAAATCGATGACACGTTAGTGGTGCAAAGTATGATAAACCAGCTAGTGTAGTTATTGGCTTTGGCTATGGCATTAAAGCTTTCTTGTATGAAATTAACTACTTCGCAACATTCATTATCAGTTATAGTCCCCTTACTTCTATTACTCTTTCTGATAACAGTTATCAGAGTCTCTCAATAGATGGGCTTGCACAGGGACTTGCTCAGATTCCGTATGTCATCCTACTCAACAGTTGCCTGCGATTCTTGCGATAAAAGTGGCTGTAAAACTTGCGAACAGCCGGATCACTTCCTGCAACTTTTTGCAATACTTGCCCTGCAGGGTTAATATTAAAAAACAATGTTTGTAAGGTAGATTGCCCTGGCAACTGTGCTGAGTGTTCAGCTCCTACTGTATGCACTCAATGCGATTCAGGGTATTTCCTCTATGATAAAGCTGGAGCGACATCATGCGTTGGTAATTTTTATTTAGCTTGCTTTAACTCCTGCCAATCTTGCACAACAACTCCTGACTGTTTTTACTGTGCTAACTCGATTGCTCAAGATGGGGATACTTGCAGAGTTGACTCAGTTGGGTATCAACTCAGTTTCTCTGCTCCAAATATTGAACTTGATTTCGCTCATCCGCTTGTTTCAACTTTGATTAAGGACAAAATTGAAGTGACTCTAGGTGATGGAACTGTGATAGATACCTCAAACTGGACTCTAAACTCTTGCGTTTTAGGCGCAGTAAGCTGCACAATTACAGCTAATAACTTGAGTGCTAGTCAGCTCCCTGCTGAGATTAAGGTATCGTTCAAGCAAGCCTAACTAATCTCATTTCTTAATATTTTGACTTATAAATTATAAATATTTGAATAAATATAAGAACCTTTGTAGTTCTCAACATATAGCGACTTTAAATATGATTTATCAATGTGAATTTCTAATAATTTGTTATATCAATGCGCAATTAAAAAAATCTATAATGACAAATCAGCTTTGGCTGAACTCATTGCATTGCAGTAATTAATTAAGTGTTTAAGGTGCCTAACCCACACTCACTAAAGGGGCAAAGCCAATATGGTAAGCATTTCAGAATCAAAAGGTCGAAATATCCTAAATAAACTCTGCCACTCTGATCAGCACTTATCAACTAGCACGATGCCGCCACCTTTGCCTGAATCAGCTCTTGCGCGTGTTCTGCCTCAGGCTCCTCGGTTGTGCTGTATAGTGAAACTCTGAGTCTTTCTGGGTATTCAATATTAAACCCATTTATGTCCCAGAAATTCTCGAGAAAGAGTTAGACCCCATAATTCCATGAGGAAGAGAAAATTAACAGAGCTAACTTCTCTCGAACCTAATGCTATTTTATTAATGCTCTGGCTGAACTTCTAGCAGATTTAAATGGGATTGATATAGCTTTGAGAAAGCAAATGTGCAGTAGAATCATCAACTTGACTCTTAATTCTTGAGTTTCTGAAGCAGAAAGCTGTACAATTGCAGCCAATAACTTGAGTGAAAATCAACTTCCAGCTAATATTAAATATCTCTCAAGTAAGGCTAACTAATCTAATTTCTAAATATAATAATAAATATGAGAATTAGCTCTTCACTTATTTTCGGCATTATTTATTGATTTTTAAGAGCTTATACCACTCAAGGCATATATTTCTTCGAAATATTTTCAATTAAAGTATTTAGCTATAAGCTTTATCAAAAATTCTTAAATCTTCTTAATCTTTAATGTAGAAGTTTTTCTATTATTTGTTTTAAATAATATAACACAAAATTTTGAGAAAATATTTTAATTAATTAAAGCATCAAAATCTAATTTGAGATAAAAGTAGAAGCTTTTAAATCGATTCTTATTTAATAATTACGTTTTATTTTCTTAGCCCCCCTATAAGCGAACAAAAAATTTTGTTTATTATAAATTTTTTTTCAAAAATTGCAATCCTTTCGAAATAATTTTATAAAAAATATTAATTAACTTGAAAAAATTTATAATTTAAAATGTGAGCTATTTAAAACTAACAGATTTAGCTAGAGAATTTATTATAATAAATACCACTTATATCAAAATATTTTTTATTACAAATTTTCATATTAAAAAATTTTTTTTACCCACAGAATAGGTTATACCCAAAAATAGGGACTTTTCTAATGGTTTTGCTTTCTGGAAGAGAGGGCGAACTAGTTTCATGCTACAACAAAAAATTCCTATGAGTTTTAAATAGGATTATATCAATTTATTATATTTTAAAATTGTTTTCCTTTCCTTTAAAAGGGTATTTTTATCCTCTTATAAACCTGCTAGCAATAAATTGAATTCTAAGGTTGACCTTCAGAGGCTTATTTCTTAATAAATAGCTTTTATCTTGAGCTTTAATCTTTTAATCCTCCTATAAGATGAGCATTTAGCATATGCAATTTTATCGATTTTTGCTTTATTATGTTATGAGCCACTTACCGTTTTTACAGGCCGCTTTGGCAAGAACTGCAGCCAATACTCCATGTAAAAGCTGTTCCTTCTATTTTTACTGATAAAGACAATAATCCGAGTGTTTTTAATTGTGATGAATAAAACAGTAAAAGAGTCCAAAATATTATTCATGGGGTTTTATTTATTTTTGCTATGATTTTTTATATTATTTTTCTTTTCAATCTGCTCAAAATATTGAACTTGATTTCGCTTATCCGCTTGTTTCGACCCTGACTAAATATAGCATTGAAATGACTCTAGGTGATGGAACTCCTATTGATACCTCAAGCTGGACTCTAAACTCTTGCGTTGCAGGCCCAGTAAGCTGCAAATTTACAACTAATAAATTGAGTGTTAGTCAGCTCCCTGGTCATATTAAGCTATCGTTCAAGCAAGGCTAACTAATCTCATTTCTTAATATTTTGGCTTATAAATTATAAATAGCAATATTTCATTTCTCAACATATAGCTATACTAAATTAATAAATAGATTTATTTAACAAAGAGTATTTTATAATAATTTTTTTATATCGCTGCTCTAATCAAAAGATAATTTTTAATGACAAACCAGCTCTGGCTGAATTCAAGAATTCTATAAATGGAGCATAAAAATAAGCCGTTTTTTTCTAAGAGTTTCAAATGGAATTAAAATAGTTTAAAGAGAGCCTAAATGATGAAGTAATGCATCTGCTAGAGTCTTAACTCTTGAGTTTCTGGAGCAGAACGCTACACAATTAAACTAATAGCTTACGTGAAAATCATATCCCAACTGATATTAAATTATCTCTCAAAGCAAGCTAATTGATTTCAAAATCTAACATGAAAATAAAAACCCAGCACTTAAGGGCTGATTTTTAAATCAATTATAATCACAAAATTTAATTTTAGTAATTTTATTAACTCATTATTTTAATGAAATATTATCTTAGTTTCTGTGAAAGAAAATTTGAGAGTAAAAAATGCTTAGATTTATAATCAGGAATCTATTTAGATTTATATCAATTTATGATATTTTAAAATGTTTTTTATTTTATTTCCTTTAAAAAGGAATTTTAGTTTCACATAAACCTGGTATCAATAAATTGAATTTTAAGATTGCTCTTTAAAAACTTTTTCTTCTTATTTCTTAGCAAATAGCTTATATATTGAGTTTTATCTCTTATAAAGCGCTTTTAGCATTGAGTTCACGTTTAGCCAAGCCTAGCTAATCTCATTTCTTAATATCTAGGATTATAAAACAAAAATATTTCATCTTGAACCTTATAGTTCTCAACATAAAGCTTTTTGATAGTTAAATAGATTCATTTATAAAACGTATTTTGTAATAAGCTTTTATATCACCTGTAATCTTTTACCTTTAGCTTCAGCAGCTATGCTGCCATAGGACTTATGTCCTCTTAATGAATTTAATCTTCTTCTGTTTTCTCTTCCTCCTTTTATCAATTCCCCTTCACTTCAATACCCGGTATTTTTTCCTGTTTATCCCATATAAATTAGAAAGGCTTATCTTCTTATAGCATACTTTAAATATATAGAGGAGCTTTTATTATGGAAAATAGAAAAATGCTAAAGCATCTTGCTATTTTTTAAATTTTCGATAAATTAAACTCATAAGCAAAGCAGCTAATTTTATTTTAGATTTATAAAAGCTTTAAAAAATTATTTGTCAAATATCGGATAAGAGTTTGTTGAAAAATTTTAGCTTAATCTCAGAAAAATATTATCAGATAAGTACTAATGAATTTATATGAGGTTTAAAAATGTGACTTAATTAAGAAATAAAAGAAATAGGTCTCTATGATCAATTTTGAAATCCATTTTTTGCCAGCATATTTTGATAGAGATTAAATATTAAAATTTTAATATATTTGATTTAATAGAATTGACAATTTAAAGCACACAATTTATGCCAATATTTTTTATATTTTAAAGTCTATTCTGTAGAAAAAGATAATAAAGTTTCCTTAATCATATTTTGCACTGATTTTGTGTCACCTTTAAATTGGAACAAGATTTTATTTAAAATTTATAAAAATGCTTATTATGAAAATTTTAAATAATTTTTTAAAAAAAGAAATTAATTCTCCTTTATATTAGAGCAGACTTTTTAACAAGGGAGTTAGTAACTCGCTAATTAATCCTCGAATTATTTATCATATTTTAAAATAAGTCAATATTAACTGAAATAATAATCTAAGATCCTCCCTTTGAATCGGAAAAAAAATCTTTCCCATATAATTATTGTTTATCGGGCTCAATCAAACGAGAAAAGACCAAAGATTTGAAAAGAAAAACTTATACATTATAATTTGGCGGCATATCGATATAAATTTAAATGATTAGCGTTAATATGTTGTTTTAAGATCTAGTTATTAATAAATCCTTTGAATCTGTGATATCGGAAAAATTCAGCAATTTTGTGGACTAATTGGGAGTAGCATGAAATGAGTCTTATATAAATTTCCTTTATAATTAGATATATTTCGTAGCTCATTTATTAAATAATGGAAAATATCTACATGTGAGGAATAATATTATTCGTCGAAAAATTATAAATTCTAATTTTAAATTATTAATGCTAAATTTATTAAAAAATAGAATAATATTATTCATCAAAAAATTATCGATTTTTAAATTATTAGTAATATTATTAAAAAAGGTTGGAAAAATTATTCAAATATGCAATAGTATAACGACTCTAAAAGCGGAAGATAGATAAAAATAATAAAGCCTGCAATTGCAGTTTTATCAAAAATGCCTTAAAGATTTGCTTATCAGCTCTTATTAAAAAATTCAATATCAAAATGACCCAGCACAAAATGAAAATAAATATAACTCAATAATGCAGTAACTTAAAATGGCAGCTGATAGAATACAATAATAGAGTTTATTGCTAACCTAGCCTCGCATGGCAATCAATCAGTTGTATCCCTAATCTCTTGGTACAACCCACCTTTATCTGCACCAGACAGAAGTAATCTCAGGGAATAAAAAGTAAATATATATTTACCCTCTAAACTTAATTTGCGTTTTATTTATTCTTTGTTGAATCAAATTTTGAATAGAAAGTCTTTTTTGCCTTCCATTTTAATCTATCAATATTTTAACACCGATGATTTTGCTTATATAAAAATGGGTCTTCAATGCAAAGCTTCCAAAAATTAGAATTTTCTTTCTTTAGATTGACCAGCTGGATACCTTTTTCCAAAATAAACGATTTCACCTTATCTTGACCTTTAAATTTTTACATTTTTTAGGGCATTGAATAAAGTTTTGAATTCATAAATTTCAGGAGAAATTTTATTTTTTATTAGATAGATATGAGGTTTACTTCAATATCAGTCTATTCTTAAAGCTTGCACTTATAATTGGAAGAAAAACTAATTAGATTATTAGGAAAATTTACTAAATTTTTTTCTCTTATAAATGGCTTATTCCCTATCTCTGAATACCCTTCTCGTCCTTTTGCTTGTCTCTATAGTCAGGGCAGGTGATTTCAGCTACCTCTTTGACCTTATTTTTACCAAACCTTTTTACAGTAGCTCAGATGTCAAGGTTAAAAAAGATTCTTACTTTGCTAGCACAGACCCTGTTCAAGCCAATTCCGCAGTAGAATCAGCTTTTACTTGCTCATCAGTCTATATGAACAAATTCTCGTGGAGATGACTAATTTCCAGCTCAAATTGTGGAAGCTATCAAACGGTGACGATGGGGCTTTGGGTAAATTTCCAATCAACCCTTAGTCAAGAAGTAATGAAATTTGGAAACTCTGCTTTCGATAAAACAACTTATATAGGAAAATCAACAACTGAAGGTACTTTAGATTTTGATTATATAGACGATAGTGGCGTTCTAGAGAGCCCTTCATTCTCTTTCAATGTTCCATTAAGTAATTTTTATTTAGACTCCTGAATTTTTTTGGTGATGAAATGGCAAGGTGGGGAAACTTTTATTATAATGTTTGGGCAGGAACAAATGACAAGAACCCGCACTAATGACTATGCTAGTCCAAAAGGTGATGGTATTGGCTTTGGCTATGATGTTAAGGCTTACTTGTATGAATTTACTTGGTTTTACAGAGCTGGTATTTCAGATCCTCCTTTTTATGGAATAACTCTGTAGATGGGACTTGTTCAGCGACCTGCTCAGATTCATGGTGCCATCCTACTCAAAAATGCTTAAGCTTAACAACTGCCTGCGATTCTTGCGACTCAAACGGATGTAAAGCTTGTGGAACAACCGGCAAAGATCCTGCAACGTATTGCAATTCTTGCCCTGCAGGCTTAATTTTATACAACGATATTTGTAATTTTTACTTAGGCTGCTCTGCAAACTGTGCTAAATGTTCAGCTTCTACAGTATGCACCCAATGCAATTCAGGGTATTTCCTTTATGATAAAGCTGGAGTGACATCATGTGTTGGTAATTTTTATTTAGCTTGTACTGGCGCCTGCGATTCTTGCACAACAAGTCCTGACTGTTTTGAATGTGCTAGCTTAATTGTTAAAGATGGGCCTACTTGCAGGATTGATTCTGTTGGGTATCAGATCAGTTTCTCTTCTCCAAATATTGAACTTGATTTCCCTCATCCACTTGTTTCAACTCTGATTAAAAATAGCATTGTAGCGACTTTAGATGATGGAACTACTATTGATACCTCAAACTGGACTCTAAACTCTTGCGTTGCAGGCGCAGTAAGCTGCACAATTACAGCTAATAACTTGAGTGCTAGTCAGCTACCTTTAACCATAGTCTTAAAGTTTGACCAAGCTTAAGTAATCTCATTTCTTAATATTTCAGATTATAAATTATAAATAAAATAATTTCAATAAATAAAATCACTCTAGATTATTTATCAAACTGCATTTTGTAATAATTTTTTAATGTCACGCTGTAATCAAAAAAGATCGTTAATGGCAAGCAGGTCTGGCTTAGCTTATTGAATTAATTAAAGTGTTTAAGGCATCTAACGCCGCACTCCTAATAAAGGGGCAGAGTCAAAATGGTGACGGCATGAGTATTTTCGATTTTGTTGCCATTCTGACTAAAACTTTTTGACCCAGGTGATACCCGACTCAGCTCTGCGTATGCTCTACCTAAGGGTCATTCTACTTAGTTAGAACTCTGAGCCTCTTTTTCGCATTGTGGGAAGCTTCTATAAAAAGTTAAGCCATATTCTGCGGAGAAGCTCTCGAGAAAAAATAAAACCCTATAATTCCATGAGGAAAAAAAATAAGCAGAGCTAATTTCTCTCAAGTCTAATTCCATTTTATATATGCTTTGGCATAGCTCAAAAGCCTATAAAATGGAGCTATTACTAATTTTTTTAGAAATATTTTAAATTAAAGTTTCAAAAATTAAAAAACCCAGCATTTAAAGGCTGATTTTAACAAAAAAATTAATTTTTATAATTAAGTTTTATTGACTCATTATTTTAATGAAATAATATCTTACTCCCCTCCATGAGCGATTAAAAAATTTTGTTTTTACAAAGCGGGGTAAATTATTTTTTAGACTCAAAATTTAAAAAAATCCCAATCGAAATAGCTTAAATAAATAGTAAAATTTAGGTTTCTATTGAAATTTCATTAAAATTATCACTCATACATGTAATAATTTTATAACAAATTTTTATATTAAAATTTTTTTGACTCAAGGAGGGAAAAAAATGCAATTTTTCTAATGGTTTTGTTCGCATATGGAGGGGGAGTTAGTTTCTTAGAAAAGAAATGCAAAAATAAAAAATGCCTATGAATTTATAAACAGGATCTATTTAGATTTATCTTGCATTGCAGACACAGTCAGATATAAAATTAAAACTAATAACTTGAGTGCTAGTAAGCTAAGCAAGCTAACTAATCTCAAGGTCTGCTGTATAATAACATCATCAAAGCATTTTCATTGGAAATATTCTGAATGAAAAAGGTTTCACAATCAATTCTGATGCTAATTTTTCAAAGCTACTTAACCTTTAAAGCTTGAGTCTTTTAATTTCATATATTTCTTTGTTTTTAATAATTTCATTATCGAAATCTGCTGGCAAAAAATTGGATTTCAAGATTGATCATTGAAGCCTATTTCTTACTCCCCCCTTCCGTGAGTGAACAAAACCATTAGAAAAATCCCTATTTTTTGCCCAAAAACTCACCCTCCATGAGTGAACAAAAATTTTTTTAATAAGAAAAATTTTTTTTATGGAAAAACATTGATATATAAGTGATAATTATTATAATGAAATCTGGGCTAATTCTGTTTAATTTTAAACAAATTGCGTCTTAAAACATAAATTTTATAAATTAAATTAATATTTGCTTTCCAATTTTTGCAAATAAGGATTTTTTAAAATTTCGAAAAAAAATTTTTCTATAAAATTTATATATATAAATTTTTTTAAAAAAAAAAATTAACCGAACAAAATTTTTTGTTCACTCACGGAGTTGGGGGAGTTAATAAATATTTATTTTAAGTCTCATTTTTAATTCTCAGATAAATTCAAATTCATCAATACTTGTCTAGTGACTGAATACTTTTCTTTGAAGCTAAATTTTTTTAGCAATATTCTTAGAAAGCGACCTGCATTATTCAAGCTATTTTTTATCCAATATTCACAAATAATTTCTTAAAGCATTTATAAATCTAAAATTAATTAGTCGAATTTAAAAATATACAACAGCAAGTTGTTTTTGCGGGGTTTTTTTTCCTCAATAATGTTAATAGAATCTCCTCTCTATTTTAAAATATTCTATAAGAAGATAAAACTCTTTAAGCATTATATGAACTTCTGAAATAATGGCTAAACATTAGGTGCAAAATGATAATCTATTACCTAACTAATATTTTGAGAGCTAGCCAGCTCCCTGCTAATACTAAGGTATCATTCAAGCAAGGTTAACTAATTATTTCTTAATATTCCAGATTATAAATTATAACATAAAAATATTTCAATAAATATTTAGACTCTGTATAGTTCTCAACATATAACTTTTGTAATATTAAATAGATTCATTTATCAAAGCGTATTTTGTAATAATTTATTTATATTACGGCTATAATCAACAATAATTTTTTAAGAAAAAATCAGCTCTGGCTGAGCTCATTAAGTTTTCTTAAGTTAATTAAAGTGCTTAAGGTGTCTACACCAAGTGTAAGAGTTAAAATGTAGACGAGAGCATTTCCGGTTCATAAGGTTAGACCATCCCAAATAAACGGCTGCCACTTTTGTAAGTACTTCTCACCCAGAATAATTCCATCTCCCTTTCTTGACTCAGCCCTATGGGTGTTTCGCCTAAGGTCATCCTCCTCTGTCATTCTGAATAGTGAAACCCTGTGTCTCTTTATCGCATTGTAGAGAGCTCCTTTGGCTATTCAAAGTTAATCGCTATTTCTGCACAGAAGTTTTCGAGAGAAAGCCGACCCCATAATTTCGTGAGGAAGAGAAAATTAGCAGAGCTAATTCTCTCGACCAATACCATTTTATTTATGTTCTGGCTGAACTCAAAAACCCTATAAATAGAGCGTAAAAACAAGCTGCTCTTTTTTCTAGCAGCTTTAAATGAAATGGATATAATTTTGAAAGCTGAAGAGTTACAGCTAAAAACTTACATGAAAATCAGCATCAGCCCTAATTGGACTAATTACATTTCTTACTCCCCTCCGTGAGCAAACAAAATCATTAGAAATATCCCTATTTTTGGCCCAAAAACCCACCTCCGAGAGCGAACAAAATATAAAATTTTTTATGGAAAAAATTTGATATATAAGTGATAATTATTATAATGAAATCTCGGACTAATTCTGTTTAATTTTGAACAAATTGCGTTTTAAAATATAATATAAATTTTACAAATTAAATTAATATTTGTTGTGAATTAGGATTTTTTAAATTTCGAAAAAAATTAACCCCCTCTATGGGCGAACAAGATTTTTTTGTTCGCTCACGGAGGGAGAGTTAGAATTTAAATATAACAGTATATCTGAGTATTTAGCTCTTCAATCATTTTTTGGCATTATACTTATGAAGAGCTATATACCATTTAAGTTATATGTTTTTGGAAATATTCTCAATTCAATTATTTTGCTACAAGCTTTAATTAAAATCTTTAAAAGTCTTTCATCAATTTATATTAATTTGTTTTAAATAACGAAGCACTAAATTCTTGAGAAAATATTTTAATTAGTTAAAGTTTCGAAATCTAAAGATATTTAATATGAAAGTAAAAACCTGGCACTTAAGGGCTGATTTTTAAATCTTTTCTAATTACAAAATTTAATTTTAATAATTAAATTTGATTTAGTCATTATTTTAACGAAATATCATCTTACTCAATTTTTTTTTCAAAATTTAAAAAAAATCCCAACAGGTAATTTGGTATAAATTTGTCAAATTAAATTACTATTTTGAATTTTGGAACAATTTTGTATGAATAAATTATCATCTATGAGATTTAGGCTATGTTTAAAAATTTGCTAAATTTTTATCAAGTATAAAGTGTACTCAATGCAACTCGAGATGATAAAGCTGGGTGTTTTTAATTCTATTTAGTATACTCTGGCTGATGTAGTTCTTGCACAACAACGCTGCTCAATAGCCCAAGAAGGGTTTACTTATAGGGTTGATTCTGTTGGGTATCAGCAGTTTTTCTGCTCCAAATATTGAGCTTGACTAGGAGTAAAAACCTTAGCCTAGACTCTTAACTCTTGCTTTGCAGGCGCAGTCAGTTGCACAATTACAATAACAAAACTAGTCAGCTCCCTGCTGATATTAAATATCTTTAAGCAAGCTAACTAATCTCAAGGTTTGCTGTATAAAAACACCATCAAAGCATCTTTCTTGGAAATATTTAAAAAAAAAGGTTTCATAATAAGTTCTGATGTCAGTTTTTCAAAGCTGCTTAGCCTTTAAAGTTTGAGTCTTTTTAATTTCTTGTTTTTAATATTTTCCATTATCGAAATCTGCTCGCTAAAGTTTGGATTTCAAGACTGATCAATAAAGGCCTATTTCTTAATAAATATTTATCTTAAATCTGATAAGCAAATATTTTTCCAAGATTTATTTTGAAGCCAAATCTTTTTCAAATAAGTTTCTTATAAAGCGACCTGCATTGTCCAAGTTATTTTTAATCCAATATTCGACAAATAATTTCTTAAAGCATTTATAAATCTAAACTTAATTAATCGAATTTAATTAATTGAAAAAATACAATAGCAAGTTGCTTTCGCTTTTTCTTTTCCCTATAATGTTAATGTATGATTCTCTCTATTTTTACTATAAGAAGATAAAACTCTTCTGGCATTATATGAACTTCTGGGAAAACTTAAAATTGGCGTAAGAACGATAGTTTCTATTAGCCTCTCCTCATCTTTTTGCTCATCTCTATAGTAAGCGAAAGCTTTTATTCGGTCCCATTGAATTGGGACAAAATATACATAAATTTCCTTTTTTTGCTACTTTAACCCTTTTTAAATCAGAAAAAGCACTTTTATTAATAGTAAGCATTATGGGTTAAAATTTTTAATTTTATAAAAGTTAGTTTTATTGTAATTTAATATAAAAAGTGCAAGTAAATATTATATAAAAACAGTTTATGCACTAAATCAATTAATTTTTGATTTAATTCTTTATAAAATAAATAAAAAATGATCCATTTATTTTATTTTTATATAGAAAACTTAGTATAAAACAAGTCCCCCTAGGCAGAATTTTTTGTTCCAATTTAAGAGAAGAGTAAGCCTTTTTATAGTAAAAGTGATGTTCATTTAGGCAATCAAATAAAGCTGCGAGTACGTACCCTTCTTAATCTAGCTCCAATCCAGAACCAGCTTTTAGCAGCTCATCTGTTTTAATAAACAACTTTCAGTGAAGATGAATCATGAGCGATCCAACATGCCCAGATACCTTTTCTTTCTCAATTGGGTCTTGATTAAATTTCGAGTCAACAATCAGCACAGAAGTAATGATTTATTAGATTAAGTTATTCTAGCAGATCACTGGGGTTATTTCAGAGCCTAAATTATTATCAAAATTGTACAAAAAATTTTCTTCGGAATATTGTAGTAAAATATGCGCTAATCGATTGGCTACTTATTGGAAAATTATGCGAAGCACTCTTTAATACCAAAGTTATTAAAAATTTTAAAATAAAAATCAGAAATATGATGATGTTTTCCTATACCTTAAAGGCAAATTTACAAAACTTAAATCCATTCTATTAGGGCAATTATAGAAGTAATCTCAAATAATAAAAATTAAATTATATTTACCCTATAAACTTAATTGACGTTTTATATATTCTTTGTTGAATAAATTCTGACAAGAAGTTCCTTTTGCCTTCCATTTTCATCTATCTAAATTTCAAAGTCGATAGTTTGTTGAAATAATAAATGGCTCATCAATGCAAAGCTTCCAAAATCTAGAATTTTCTATTTTAGATTGGCAAGCTTGATATCTTTTTCCAAAACAAATCATTTCACCTTATCTTCACTTTTTAAATTTTTTTTTATATAAGCTAATTAATAAAGCTTTCAACTATTAAATTTTCAGCAGGAGTTTTATCTGTCTTATTAGCATGATATTAGGCTTACCTCAAATATCTATTCATAAAATAATGCTCTTATAATTCACAAATAAATTTTATTTGCTTATTAGGAAAAGTATGCACGGGCTTACTGCTTAGTTATAAATGGCTTATTCCCCATCATTGAATACTTTCCTCGTCCTTTTGCTTGCCTCTATGGTCAAAGCAGCAAGACTTCAGGTATGTGCTTTGACCTTATTTTTACCAAAGCTTTTTACGATAGCTCAGATGCCAAGGTAAAACAAGACAGTAGTCCGAATTTTGCTAGCACAGACCCTGCTCAAGTCAATTCCGCAGTAGAGCCAGCTTTTAGTTGTTCATCAGTCTATATGAACAACTTCTCGTGGAGATGACTCATAGCCGGCACACCTTGTGGATACCAATACTCATATGTCGGTTGGGCTTTGGGTAAATTTCCAATCAACCCTCAGTTCAAGAAGTAATGAAAATTGGAAACTCTGCCTTCAATACAAAATTCCTATGTAGCAAAATCAACAACTGAAGGTACTTATAAATATTGATTTATATAGACGAAACTGGCAGTACATGCGTAGCAATTGAATCAATTCTCCTCAGTTCCAATAAGTAATTTTTACTTAGAGTCCTGGAATTTTATGGTGATAAAATGGGACAATTTAAAGACTTATGTTTTTCGCGTTCGGGCCTAATTATGTCAACTTTTAACTCCTCCAAGTAACTTTAATACTCCAACTGGAGGGGTAGTTGGCTTTGGCTATGGTGTTAAAGCTTTCTTGTATGAAATTTCTTGGTTCAGCACAGCTGGTAATGTCCAGAATCCTCTTATACCAGGGATTTGATGCATAACTGATTGCTCTGGTACCCAAAAAATCAATAGGTATGGGACTTGCACAGGGGCCTGCTCAGTATTCCTGGTGCCATCCTACTCAAAAATGCTGAAGCTTAGCAGCTGCCTGCACTTCTTGCGATTCAGCTGGCTGTATAAGCTTGCGGAACAACCAACAAAGATCCTGCAACTTTTTGCAATACTTGCCCTCAACCGTTAGACAACAATCTTTGCAATTTTACTTAGGCTGCTCTTCAGACTGTGAAACATGTACTGCGACTACAGTATGCACTCAATGCAAATCAGGGTATTTCCTCTATGATAAAGCTGGAGTGGCATCATGCATGCTGGTAATTTTTATTTAGCTTGTTCTGACCTCCTGCAGTTCTTGCACAACAAGCTCCTGATTGTTTTGAGTGCGCTACCTCAATTGATAAAGATGGGTCTACTTGTAGAACTGATTCTGTTGGGTATCAGATCGGTTTCTCTGCTCCAAATATTGAGCTTGATTTCGCTCATCCGCTTGTTTCAACTTTGACTAAAGATAGCATTAAAGTGACTCGAGATGATGGAGCAGCGATAGATACCTCAAGCTGGACTCTAAACTCTTGCGTTGCAGGCGTATTAAGCTGCACAATTACAACCAATAACTTGAGTCCTAGTCAGCTCCCGGTTGACATTGAGCTTGAGTTCAACCAAGCTTAACTAATCTCATTTCTTAATATTTCGGATTATAAATTATAAAATAAAAATATTTCAATAAATATTTAGAACCTTTATATCCTCAATATTAGCCACTTTAAACATTAAAAAGATTTATTTATCAAAGCGTATTTTGTAATAATTTTTATATGACTGCTGCAATCAAAAGACACTCTTTAATGGCATAGCAGCTCTGACTGAACTCATTAAGTTGCATTAATTAATTAAAGTGCTTAAGGTACCTAACACTACACTTCCACTAAAGGGTAGATCCAAAATGATTACGATATGAGTATTACCAATTCAAAGGCAGGAATATCCCTAATAAATCGCTACCACTCTAATCAGTACTTCTCACTCAGAGAGATGCCAGAAGTCTATAGCCCGCCATTCAACTCTGAGAGCCGAAGGAAAAATAGCCAAGACTTCAGATCTTCTATGGCGTTAGAGGCTGAAGTACAAGTAAGATAGCGTCGATCCTTTTCTTGCTGGAGGAGCTATCTCAACAGGGTGGGCTTGACTGACGACATCAAAAGGGATTAATCTCGAAGGTCCTTGATAACTGTGTTATCAAGAGTTAAGAGACAACTATAATTAAGATTAAGACCAAATGAGCGTTAAAAATTTTATTATTTTACTGAACTTATATATCCAAAATAAAATATTTTTTATTGTTTGGATATAGAATCCTATTGAAAGGAATTTAAAAAACGAATAATTTGCTCCTAATTTTTATTATATAATAGAGAATATACTTTTCTTATACCCAAAATACTTACTTAATTAATTACAGAGAGTTCTTCAGGGCCTGAAAGTCACCATTCGCTTACTTTTAATAAACTATCTTTGCCAGTTTGGGCACAGCTTACCGCTTTGCTGCTCCTTGGGACGAAGGCTGCCCTTTCTAGCCAAGATTGAGAGATTCTGGGCATCATTTACACTTCCCTTCCAGTAAATTCGAAAAACGAATTTTCGGTCAGTTATGAGAAAATGGAAATCAAAACCCAGAACTCAACGTCTGATATCATTCTGGCTATTTGCCCGATTGACAAAGCGAATCTATCTGGCAGTGCTTGATATCCCCTTTTAAACTTCAACAGACCATCTTCCGATGGAATCAATGGATGTGAGCATGTGGTTAGCAAGCACAGCATTACGCTCCACAACCAGCAAAAAAGCCGGCCGGATGCATATCCTAATGCCTTTACCATTTCAAAAGACCCCCGATCTCCCAATGAGCCTACCCTACTGTAAATTTGAGAGATTGAGCTATGCGCCACACCATTTTAATATATGGTTTTTTCTTATACTTACTAAATTAAATATACACATAGTTGCAACAAATTTTTTACTATTATTAATCGAAATTTACCATATATAGATAAAAGTTATTAATGCAATAGTACAAACTATTTAACTATCCTATATAATTGCTAAATTAATGTCCATCTGGAGCGATTTTTCCTTTCGAAAAGGTTGAAGTCTTTCTGAAATTAAACGCAAATTTGAATAAGGTTGATGTATCTTTAGCACTTTTTCTGAATAATAAACTAGGATATTTTTTCTTTTGAATGTACAGTCCTGAAATTCCAATAATACACCATCCAAATATTAAAATGGCAAGCAATACACTTAAATCGCGATTTATCACTATAGCAATTGTAGAAATAAAAGCTAGCCATGTCACTCCAATTAAGATTAATCCTTGCCACCAGCTGAATCTTGCATAGTTATAAGGCTTGAATTTAAATGTAAAAATTGTATAAATAGCCAAAACGGCTATAAAGATAAATCATTTTTATAGCGAGACCTTGATTATAATTTTTGGTAAAAATGGCTTTATAGATCCTTTTGTAGGTTAAGTTTGCTTAAAATTATATCTTCTTGGCAAATTAAGTAAACTGAGGAAACAAAGATCTATTTTTACTTAAAAATAAATCATAAAAGCCCATAATAAAGAGTTCTAGGCTATAAATAAACAACCATGAGCAATGTCCTGAGACCTTTTTATTGTTTTATTCATAACAATCATCGCAATCTGAAAAATAGTTTTTACCATTAAATACACTGGACTTGATTTTACATGGAGCATTGACTGTAATTCTTGTCAAAGAGGCCTACAAAAAATAGCTGAAGGTACATATAGAAATAACGCTAAAAATGAAAATACCGCATGCACTAAATGCTCCCCTTTCCAACAAAAATAATAGCAATCTCTTGCCAAAAAGCTATCTGTAAATTTATCACCTATTGATTGGTCACACAAAAACACGTCAAGGCATATTGAAATAAAAGGAATAAAGCACTTACTTACTTAATTATTAATACACGCTTAACGTCCAATACCACATTCCCTGCACGGGTATCCGTCCTGCTTCTGGGTTTCCCCGCTCACCAAAATGTCGTGCACCACCTGGCTTCAAGGCTGAATGGTCCCATCGGCTTCGGCGTTCGGATTTCGACTGCCGTCCTTCCGGCTTTCAGGCAAAATCAACTTGGGTCCATCAGGCACCTTAAAGGTCCCAGTCTCCACCGCCTGGGGTTGGTGGCATCCTTCCAGAAAATTCGGTTCCCTAAGGGACAGGAGTCCTGCGTCGCACACCACAGGCCCTGTCGTCGTTGGGATAAATTCGCTGGGGAAAGCCAAACCTCATAATCAAAAAATTGAGGAAGAGAATTTTCGGTCGGGAACCAGAAAATTCGAATGACGCCATTTTTTGATTATAAAAGGAACAAAGCACAAATTCCCTAGAATTGGCATAAGATAGTCAGCAAGCCATGATAAAAACTTAAAAATTGTAATATATTTCCACTTTTCGTCAAGTCTAAATAAAACAACTCCGCACAGAATTGTCCATAAAAGAATTCCACCAAACACCATTTCTACTATAATCCAAAAAATTCCATTTTCTAACTTTATAAAATCTCCTAAATCCAGTGAAAAAATATAAGAAAATTTCGCAATAATTGAGCTTAAAATTGAAAAATTTGGCCCCATAGCTGCATATTGGAAAAATTCGACCACTATTGATGTCCCCACTATTGCGTCTTGTATAGAAAGTTCTTCTTTTTGTTTAAGCTCATCAAGTGACATATTCCACCATTTTTTTCATATAAAAATTGTGATTACAAAAGTAACTAAAGCAACAAAAAAACAGATCCCAAATAAAAGCCCTCGTCCTTTATCAAATGTTTTAACTATTCTCTTTAGAATTGACAGTATTTCGCTATCGTAAATAAATAATAATTTCTATTCTTTATAAATAGGTATAATTTGCTAGAAAATGGACATTTATTATTTTGATTTCTTAAATCACTTGGCTTACTCCAATCCTTTAAATTGAAACAAAAAATCTATTACAATTTAAAGTGAATTAATTTTTTTAAAAAACATTTATATTAAATATTTCTCAAAGTATTTTATAAAGAATTAATTTAAAAAATTTAAATAATATTCTGGCAGCACCTTTTTCATTAAACTAATTTATAAAATATTATAAATTTTTTCTATTAAAACAAAATTGCTCCAATTTAAGGGGTTAAGGCAAATAAAAATGGATTTACCTATATTTTGTTCCACTTTAAAGAGGGGAGCTAGTAGTAGTTCCGTCAGAATAAACAATAGGATCTGAAATAGTCAAAATATTTGAGGAAAAAGGCTTTAATAGTCCTACAACTTTAGTAGCTACTGCTAGTTATTTAGATCTTAATGCGTTTTCCTACAGCAGAATAATTTAGCATGCATATATTTACCCAAAACTAGTGGCATTAGCAGCCATCTTGTCTTGAAAGGATTTCAGAAGACACCACCAAAAGGACTAGGAATTGTCCAAGCCGCGTTTTAGCCTCGCCCAAACCTGAATCAATCATATGTTCCACCTAAGAGTCACAAGATTATCAAGCACTGAAAACCATATTACTCTTCCCTTCCTTAATCCACCAAATTATTTCTATGAGTATCCACATTTGCATTGGAATTAAAGATCCATGTGAAAAACTTAAACCTAAAATAATATATCGCAGAGGAGGTTGAGTGGTCGGATATTAACCAATGCCACTATTATTAATATAAAATTTTAGTATCAATATTTCCAGTGCTATCTAACAAATTGCTCTCTATAGACCACGCATCTGCAATGCGGTCGTTACTGTCTGCATCTGTTGTAATACTTCCTGTGCATCCTTGGAATTTCTGAATTCTTATTGAAGATTCTAGCTTATAAGGGTCAGTGAAGTCTTGACCTCTATTAATCATATAATCTAAAGCATAGGCAATTTGATAAGTTCCATCATAATATGAGCACACATAGCCAGTCGGTGTTTGTTTATGAATTGCTATCACATTTTCTTTTACTTTTTGTCCAATTTTACCAACCCAAGTTTGCAGAGTTAGCCTTATTGTAGGAATCCCGACTTCAAGCCTTTTATATGTATAATCATCAGTATACCTTCAGAAAAGGTATGGCTCGACCTGAAACTCCCCCTCCCCTCGTTCCCCCTGACGGTTTCAGTTTGAACGAAATTTTAATTCAAAAATGGCAAGTCAAATTCAATTTAAAGATTTTAATAAAGCTGAAACCATCAAGGAATGGGGGGAGGGGAGGGGGGGTTCTCAGGTCGATCTAAAACCGTGCTCAGGGTATATTTCCTATAATTGTTAGCATATCTAAATATGTCGCAATTATTACTAAATCTCCTCGTCTTATTCCTAAGTCGTATAGCATTTCTAAAAAATAATTGCACATTGGAGACTCCATGTTTAATATCAACAATCTTGCTTGTGAATCAATAATTCCTTGAGCCAAATCTGTATAATTCCTTATACTTTCTCTATCAAGACCTGTAGGCATCCAGCGTGTGTTTTCAGGATTTACTACTTCTAGCCCTTGTTTTTCAATAGCTGGGTTTAAGTGCCACGATTTGGCGATCGCCCAAGAATTATTTTGGTATAAAATCGCAACTTTTTTTCATCCCATAGCTTTAATTAACACAGAAAGATAAGAAGTCCCATAAGAAGCAGTAAATCAGACCCTTGTAAACATAGGATAAACTGAGGTAAGGTTAAGGGAAGGCTCTGTAGTTGAGCATCCGACTACAGGAAAAGTCACATTTAGCTTTTTAAATGTTTGTAGAGCTCCAATCGTCATACTAGAGCTAAAGGACGAGATATGGCCAAGCCCTAATTTGTCTATATCATTATTAAAACAATTATAAGCGAATTTTGCATCGTAAACTGTAACCCCGCAGTCAAAAGTAAAAAATGTAATTTGAAAATTTTTCAAAAGGGTATTGCCTTCATTTATCTCGTCCATAGCAAAATATGCTCCCCAAGAGCCAATTACACCGCTTGAAGCTGGTGCTGCATTAGGATTTGTGTAGCCAGCATTGATGCTTAAATTTAAAATTTTTCTTGTTGATTTTGGAATATTATATTGTATATTCGCAATTTTATTTGATATAAATATTATTATATATTCTCAAATAAAAATATAATTTTTGCATTAAAAATGCGAAAAAAATTTAAATATTCATTATATGATTGTCCAGGAAAAGTCAAATTATTTGATATTGATATAATATTATTTTCTATGGATCCGACAATGACCCTTTCTCCATCATGGATATTGACTAATGAAAATTTTTGTGTATTATGATAATTTTGTAAGACTGATAAAATATCTTGTGTGGTTTCTTTAGAAATTTGGCTTAAAATATAAGAAATCGTATTTAATATGGAATTTTTCAGATATTCCTCAGCGGAAGCTGCTAACTCTTGACCAGATTCTGTCACAATTAAAGAGCCGTCAATACTACATTGGTATCCACTTTCTTGATCCAAAGTAATTCCATTCCCAGCAGTTAGAAGTTTTGCATTCTGCAATCATTTTTGGAGCTCTAGCGACTCTAATAAATTAGTAAATATACAATAAACGTTTGCACCTTGTCTAACAACTACTTTATCTACAAGTTCCTCAATGCCTGATTCTGATTCAACAGTCAAAAAATTAAATTCTGAGGAAAAATTAATTACTTTTTCTTTTATGTCCAAATTTTGTATATTACTGAAAGCGACCCCTTGAGTCCAGCTTAAATAGCTTAGTACTGATAAGAGTGCATTTACTTGGTCTGTTTTAGTAGAAATAAGTGAGAAAGTCCATTCATCAAAAAATTTAACGTCGCCTAATACAAAATGAATCAACTTTTGACTTTTGCATAAATAGGAAATTGAGTTTCGAGTATCCAAATGGATATAATTATAAAAATGGCTTAAATAGTTGCTGGGAATTTATAGAGATATTTAGAAAATAAGTAAATATCAATAAAGCAGCTTTGTATGGCATCTAGACACTACAGTTAAGTTTTTAGCCTAATATTTATTACCAATTTTTTCTCACCCATTATTTTGGGTCTATTTTATATTGTTCGGCATATATCCTATTATGTTTTGGCTTATTTTTTAACCTTTTTTGGTATATTTGGCCCTTATTTTTCATAATTCCATATTAATTATTCCAAGCAATCAATTTAGGATTTATTTTCGATAGGAGCATATATAATATAAAGAAGGCCAAAATAAAAGGCTGAAATTATTCCAAAAAGTTTTAAAGCTGCTGTCTAAATGAAACCCTAGAAAGATGGTTCATTTAAGGTCAGCATTAAGATTGGACTTTTCGTTGGATCTATATACTGATAGTCTTATGCATTAAGATTATAAGAAATATATCCAAATTTTCTGATAAATCCAAGATAATTAATGAGTTCGGATAATAATCTACACATTCTGAAAGGCTTGAGATGCTGCACTTGTGCCAGTCCACCAAAGGGCTTAGAGATTGAGTGACCTCAAGAAGAGATGTAATGTTCCAGCCATTGTAATTTAAACCATAACTATCCTCATAAGCAACTATAATTTCTATCGAAGTTGACAAATGAGATAGAATGATTAGCATAGCAAGTTGCTGAAGATGTTGACGAAGACGTCTGGAGTATGCCATACTTAATAAAATGTTGAGATATCCACAAAAAAACTTCCGAAGGTCAACAAATATTTAATTATAGCTTATCTAAGTTTATGCTGCTTAGCTTAAGTCTCATTTTGGGTGCCATTTAGGATTTATTTTTCGGAATTTTATTTCAAATTGTAATTAGCTTATTTTTATAATTTTGCTGAAAAATAATAAAAATAAAATAAATTTTAGAATATTCTGTGAGATATGGGAAAACTGATATTTACTCTTTAAGAAAGATTTCTGGAATGGACAGGCCATATAAACAATTTATTGAGGAGATTTTGATTAATTAAGATGGAAAAATCCGAAGAAATTAGAGCATCTATTAAAAATATAATGTTTAAAGATAAATAACCTTTAAATAAGATAAATTTGTAAGAAATCTATAATATTTTTAAATTAAAAAGGATGTGCCTATCATTAAATTGTTTAATTTATTTCGTTTCTATTTATTACACAAAACTAGTTGCAGCCTTAAATTAAATATTAATTCATTATTTTACTAGGGCATATAATTTAGCAAATTAAGCTATTTTTTAAATTAAATTCTCATTAGTTAAAAAAGAATCGAACTTATCAATAATTACTTTAAAAAAAGAGAAAATTCAAACCCTATGAAGTAGCATTTCAGCTATATTTTAGCCTTGGCACAAAAATATCAAAAAATATTTCTGACACTTAATATAGTTATCTGTTTATATCAGCTAATACGTGATTAGATCCTATTAAATCTCCTTGCTTAATCAATTAAGATAAAAAAAAACCATATATAGCTATTTTAAAAATTCTGATATTGATTATAACAATAGATTAGATTAGATTAAATTCGAGCGGGTCTTTATGGGTTTATTTTAGCTTCTCGTCCCATAGCAGACTTTAAACTCAAATGGTTCTCGTCACCTGGTGTCACACCACGCCCTTTTTGTTGTGTCAATCACAAAAAGCGAGATCACGATGTTTTTGCCTTAGTCTGGCTCTTGCAGAATTGTCTCCCTCAGCCCTGGTAGTCTTAAGGTAAGGATAAAACGTCTTAGCACCTCCTTCGGACTCCAGTATGCAGGCATAAATTGCTTCCCAGAAGTATGAGCCGGACATTGCGCTCTCACTATATCGTCTTTGGATCAATGAAAATGCCTATCGTGGAGGTCCAGACTCGGAAAAAACCCACCCTAATCTCCTAGAAAAATGGGGATCCTTATATCTGGCTCGGACCTATTCTTAACTTATTAACCATCACGTTTAACGTCTTCTACGGGGTTGCTCTTCCAGGACTACCACCACGCTCTCGTCGCTCGGGGCCCACTAGTTGCTGGGACAGCTAGCTTTGATCTCCAACGTGCGCCTCCTGCGCGATGTTCCGGCTTCGACGGCTCATGAATGAGCTACTTTCTCTGTAACGAAGGTTGCCTGCTGAGAAATTCCAAAAAATGGAATTTCTGGCCGACTTTCGGCAAAAAAGGAAAACTTGCAGCCCGGGGCGAAACTCCCGGTTTCTCGCTAGAGACTTGCCCGAATGGCCTAGGAATTACCTGTAGGCATTGCTGGGCTTCCCCTTTCCAACTCCAAGCCTCCTTTTCCCTCGAGGTAAAATCCTAACCCGAGAACGGACTGGGATCAGGCTCTGTACACTGCCAGAATTGCTTACCTGATGTTGCTGTCCATCTCTAGCTAGGCAAAACCTTGCCGGATATAATTAAATAGGGCTTGAAACTGTCTGGCCGAAAGGCCAGACCCAAGTTGAGACGCCATATTTAATTATGGCTCGGACCTATTCAACACTCTCCATCTTTTAAAATATTACAATAATAGAGGATCTTAAAATTGAAAACTAAATATTCCTTTAATAAATAATTTTTATTAATTATTCCTCTAGAATTAGATTAAGAATAAGTTAGAGTCGGCTTTGAAGGTATATTTTATTCCTCTATCTGCCTTCTTGGCTTCAGGCTCGAAGCGGCTCAAAACACTATCTTGCTCAAATACTTATCTTGTCTATATCGCCAAAAAATGGAAATATCAATAATCTAGTGGAAGAATTTTCCTAATCTGTGAGAATAAAATTCTTATAATAAAGATCTATTTTCTCGGTAATGCACAGAGTACGAGTGGAATGTCTTGCCTTCTTCTGGAACTACGCCTTATACAGACAAGACACTTATTTTCTAGAAGTGTGAGTCTGTGTTGCGCCGTCGGCCTAATTGTCTTTGAGCCTGGCCAGCCCAAAAGTGAAAAGCCCATTCAGACTTCCAGCAAAATGAGATTCAAAACGTGAAAATAAATCTTGCCATTTTAATAGTCGTCCTATACAATTAGAATTGAAATTTTATTATTGAGTATTTTAGAGTTATAAAGTTATAATTCGTCTTTTATAGTCTAGCTCTAATTTTTTATTTCTCTTAAATATTATTTCATATAAAATTACAAATCCAGTAATGCCATCTGATTAGTCAATACTTGTCAATTAAATTTTAAAGAAGCTTCTTCCAATATATTCCTCTGAAATCTATTTAATTTTATTTATTTACTTTACTCTAAAGAATTATATATAAATGTCTCCAAATCCAGTAAAAAATCACTATCAATAATTGTTTTTGATTTTCGCCAAGATTATCACTATTTTCACGATAAGCATATTTTTGCTATTTAGTTTTTCAAGCAAATTAAATCAAAAAATAGCATTTTTGAATAATGTGGACTTTATCACCCTTTGCAAAATTTTTATTCTTTGCAAACTTCATTAATCTATCCATTTCCACAGAAATTATCATCATTAAAGATGATGTAGATATCAAAAACAGTCTATGAAACGAAACAGTGGTAATAAACTTTCTTCAAAATTCCAGTAGCCAAATTGACTGGCACATTTGTCCATATATTTCAGCCTACGAATGCATTGAGTCTTACCCAAATGCTTTTATATTACTTGATTTATCACAAGAATTAAATACTCAGGTTATAGCTCATGCACCTTAATAGATCTCTATACCCCAGCAGAATACCGACCTGGAAAATATGGTACAGGGCACCTGCCTTATACAGTATAAGTCTGATTAGGCCCTTAAAATCATAAATGGAGATCTGTCATTTTCGTTTTTACTTTCCAAAAAAGCTGACAAGTACAAATTAATTTTGGAAATTAAAATGGATGGCCAATAATGATCTAAAATATTTCAGGGGCTATACAGTATCTCAATTATGCAAAGAATACAAAAAAGCTCATTTAATAGTCCAAGACGATTTCAGATATTTCGATGATTGAACTTACTCTGTGATTTCTTCAAAAATTAATCGATTAACCGCTTTTTTTGCAATGTTAAAATATTACAGCTGAAATAAAGGGATTATTTTTACAAGTGAACTTAACCAAGACATATTTTTGAATTTTACAACAGATTTTGAAATTTTTAAGATTCAGTCAAAAACAGATATGCAAAATTTAATTATGAGAGTTATCCCTGCTTTAGGGTCAACCCTTTATTATATATTTACAGAGATTACTGAATCTCTATTAATTCAAAAATATTTAATAGATGCAAATTTATGGACTAGTGGAAATGGAGTGATCTTGAACCAAAAAAGTGGGTATCAATATCCAGCTGAAGGTGCATTAATTATTACTGATATGGGCCAAGAATATGCTGATTCTGAAGAAAAGTATTTATCATTCTCAATTTTAAGCATAATATCAGATATTACCAAAAATACAGAAAACTCAATTGAGGCAATTTCATTGCTTCAAAAAACGTGAAATTCTCACTATCATGAAAATAAATTTTCTATTGTAAATATACAAGGCAGTAGCAGAGTCATAATTGGGTCAATTATTGATGCGGAAGTTCTTTTATATGAAAATTCCATTTTTCCTGGTAAAACTTCAGAAATTCCAAAATCTGCAAAAAAAATTCTTAATCTGAGTATTGAAGGCGGAACTACAAATCCAAATTATTCTTCCTCCTCAATAAGCTATTTAGCAGCTAGAGGCTCATTTTTAGCTGTAGACTACATAAACACAGGCATCTCTGGAATGCTTCCAAATTTTCAGCTTGACATGTTTACTTATGACTGCGGTGTTTCTATATATAATGAGACCTTTGCTAAACCTTGCTTTATAAAGAATTATGCTAATCTCGGCTTAGCCCATATACCATCATATGCCTCCCCAGTGGGCCTTGGAGTTTTAAAATTATTCACATCTTTAAATTGGACTCTTCCTATTGTGGGTACCTGTTCAGATCCTGCTTTTAACTCAACTGCACTATATCCTTGGTTTCAACGGGTTTGACCGTCATCTTCATTTACCTATCCTTTATTCTCTGTTTTGCTCCGATCTCTTGGATTTAAACAAGCAGCAGTTTTATATCAAAATGATAGCTGAGGCCAAGGTGGGTATTATTATTTAAGGCTTGGGATAAGTAATCATGATATAAAATTAGTCAATTCAGAAGAGTCGAGAGCCATTCCCTCAGCGCTTGATAGAAATACAATAAAAAATTATTTATATATTATGCAAGGAGTTATAGACTCTCAAGCAAGACTAGTTATTTTTATTATACAGTTTCCGTTAGTGGAGTATGTATTAGAAGCTTTCTATGATTT
Organism: Blepharisma stoltei; assembly: GCA_914767885.1. Taxonomy (NCBI): domain Eukaryota; phylum Ciliophora; class Heterotrichea; order Heterotrichida; family Blepharismidae; genus Blepharisma; species Blepharisma stoltei. The sequence goes on along the minus strand of CAJZBQ010000021.1, from coordinate 1,106,138 downwards.
AGGGTTGAGAAGGGGAGATGTAATTATTTTTACTGCTGTTCCTGATATTTTGACTAGTATATCTTAGGCATGCTTATAATAGAAAGATTTTGTTGATGAATGTATAAATTAAATTTTGACCTAATTTATAGTTAAATTATACTGGTGCTTTTGGCTCGAAACTGAGCCAAAAGCACCCCGTGCCAGTCAGTGTAGTTCACTATAATAGAAAAAATAAGCAGAATGTATTTCAACAGTTCTCTCTCTAAATCGATAAAAAAATAAATCAAAATTCAAATTATGAGCTTTTTAAAATTTTTTTTAAAAAATAATTATGTTGAAAATATAAAATTCTAATAGACAAAAAATAGGAGATTGTTATTTAAACATTTTTCACACTAAAATTATTTTTTATATTTGATCTTCTTAAAAATAATTCGAAATTCAAACTACTGTGCTCAATTTATTTTTTTTATCAATTTTGAAAAATTTTATAAAATTATTTTTAACTTAATTTAATAAACAAAATGCAAGTAGTATGCTAGCTAAACAATTTTTCGCAGGGCCAATTTATTTTTTTTATATATCTCTTTATAAAATTAATTAAAATTCAAACTATTGTGCACAATTTAATTTCTTAAAAAAATTTAACCCCTCTTTAATTTAAACGGATTTTTTGCTCCGAGTTAAAGGGAGAGAAATCAGATTATATATAAGAAATAGTCAATTTTTTTCCCTTAAGAGCTCTGTAAGGGCAAGTATTGCATATTTTAACAAGTGATGATTATCTATATAAAAGATTGGAACTAGGTGTCCCTATGCTAACATTTTTAGGGGAGCAATGGGTTGGAACATTTGGACAAGGGATTCTCTCAAAAATGTTGCAGACCTACAATAATTCTGCTCCAAGCTCATTTTCATGCCATTATTTTGATATAATTTATTTAATAGGGCATGCTCTAGATAACATGATAAACCGAGGCCAAGACTATACAAATCCTTATAAACTAGAAAAATTTATAAGAAATACCCGATTTATAGGCTGCTCTGGGCGTGTGGTACTAGAAAAAGAAAGTAATGACAGATTTATGTCTGTTATAGACGCCCAAGCGTCTAAATTTGATATTAATGGAAATGTTGTCCGATATCTTGTAGCAGAGGTAAAACCAGTCAGTACCCAAATTCTGTATATTTATAATCCGGTTGTTTATCCTGACGGAACTACCAATAAGCCAGACGATTTAAGAAACCAAAATTATGACTGTCCTTTTTCTGATAATGAGGTTAAAACCTTTATTAAAGGACAAATTCTTGTTTTTTGCATTTGCTTTGTTATTGCTTTTATATCAATAATTATTATCTATTTTATATGAAAAAGATGATGGAATATACCAATAGAAGAACTCAGAGAAAGGCAAGAAATTTCTTATGAAGATTTCCTAGTTGGAGCGACAATTGCTATTGAATTTTTCCAATTTGTCTCAATGGGCCCTAATATATCATATTTGAGTTCAATTTTAGGAAAATTCAGCAATTCGCTGACTTTAGAATTAGCAAATATTATAAAACTCAAAAATGGGGTGTTTTGAGTAATCGTTGATGCTGTGTATGGACTGATAATGCTTTGGACTTTTATGTGCGTAGTCATTATTTTTCGATTAGATGAAAAATCAAAATTTTGAGTTTTCAGACTTGTAAACTGGTTTGGAGATTTTTTGATGCCGATTTTAGGAAATTTGTGCTTTATGCCTTTTATTTCAATTTGTCTTGATATTTTTGTGTGCGATCAGTCAATAGGAAATAGCTTTACAGACAGTTTTTTGTCATATGATTGCTACTATTTTTGCTGGAAAGATGAGCATTTAGCATATGCAATTTTATCGATTTTTGCTTTATTGTGTTATGAGCCACTTGCTGTTTTTTGCAGACCGCTTTGGCAAGAACTGCAGCCGATGCTTCATGTAAAAGCTGCTCCTTCTTTTTTAATGATAAAAACAATAGTCCAAGTGTCTTTAATTGTGATGAATAAAACAGTAAAAAGAGCCCAAAATATTATTCATGGAGTTTTATTTATTTTTATTATGATTTTTTATATTACTTTCCTTTTCAAATTTAAGCCTTACAACTACTCAAGGTTCAGTTTATGGCAAAATTTAAGTTTAATAGGAGTTACATGGCAAGCAATTCTATCTACAATTGCATTAGGCGTAAAAGGAAATTCCATAATTTTAACAGTGCTTTTGTTTAGTGGATGGTTTATTATTATAGTATTTGGATTGTATATCCAAAGGAAAAAATATCCAAGTTTATTATATAGAAAAAAGCCTCATGATACAACAAGCTTATTTAAATTCGCTTTTACTTTTGGCAAGACCTCTCACAAAGCTTTGACTAAAATAGCTCCATCAAGCAGCTCGTCAGAGCGTCAAAAAATAAATATTTATGATAGAGATTAATTATTAAAATTTTATATATTATTTGGGTACATAGAATTGCGCATTTCATGCCAAAAATAAAATATTTTTATAATTAGTGTCTACTCTGCAGAAAAAAATCATAAAGCTTTCCTTAATCAGATTTTAAATTATTTTATTCTCACATTAAATTGGAACAAAATTTTTAATAATTTTAATGAAATATTATAGATCAAGATCTAGTTATTATTTAAATCGTATTGACTTAATTTAAATTGAAGGAGTGCAAGTAGAATGCTAAATTAATAGTTGGCACTTTGAATCAATAAATAATTTGAATTATTTTTCATAAAGATAAATTCAAAAAATATTAAATTAAATTTTATAAAATATTTATTATAAAAATTTTGCATTATATTTTTTGAAAAAGAAATTAGCCGTTCTTTAAATTAGAACAGACTTTTAAACAAAGGAGTTAGAATTTTCTTCCTAATTAATTCTCAAATTATTTATCATATTTTAAAATACTTTAAATGTAAGCCAACCTTGACTGAAATAATAATCTAAGCTCCTCCCTTTAATCTGAATCGGAGAAAAAGTCTCTTTCCCATCCAATTTAAATTTATTGGGCTCAATCAAACTAGACAAGACCAGGATTTAAAAGAAAAGCTTATAAATTTATAATTTGATATAAATTTAAAGGATTAGTGCTAATATGCTGTGCTTAGATCTAATGATTCTTCTTGGGGTATAAATCCTTTGAATCTGTAATATTGGAAAAAATTCCTCAATTTATTGAATTGATTGGGGGTATCATGGAATGAGTCTTATATAAAGTCTCCTCTGTAAGTAGATATCTTCCGTGGCTAGTTTATTAAATAATGGAAAATATCTACATATGAAGAATAATATGATTTGTCAGAAAAACTATAAATTCTAATTTCCAAATTTTAGTGATATTATTAAGAAATCTATATTAGAAACAATTTTCAAATTTGCAATAGTGCAGCGACTATAATAGCTGCAGATAGATAAAGAATAATGAAGCCTATTATTGCAATTTCATCAAAAATGTCTCTAAAATATTCAATATCCAAATGGCTCTACATAAAATGAAAATAAATATAGCTCAAAAGTGTAGAGACTTAAAATGACTGTTGATAGAATAATAATAGAATTTATTATTAACCCCCTCCATGAGCGAGCAAACTCATTGGAAAAATCCCTAATTTTTTGGGTAAAAACCCACTTTCTGCTGTGAACAAAAATTTTTAATTTATGAAAACAATTTGATATATAAGTGATCGCTCTGGATCTGCCTTGTCTGACGTCGGGAGACGTCATCTGGGGGTTGGCTTTGCCAAGAGAAAACATTGATTTTTCAACTCTCCATTTTGACATCTCCCGATATCAGACAAGCCCGATCCAAAGCAGGGATGGGCTATAATTAGTATAATGAAATCTCTAGCTAATTCTATTTAATTTTAAACAGCTTGCATTATAAAGTATAAAATTTAAAATTAAATTAATAATTGAGTATTTTTTTAAATTTCGAAAAAAATTAAGCCCTCCATGAGCGCACAATATTTTTGTTCGCTTACAGAGAAGTGGAGTAAGATATTATAAAAAGTCGTCTATAAGAAATTTTCCTCTCATTTTAGTAAATAAATTATGCATTGCAATGCAAGTACTCTTTAAACCCAAAGTTATTTAAAATTTTGAATTAAAAATCAGACTTATTGATGCCATTGTTTTCCTCCACCTTAACAAAAACTTTAAATCCATCCTATACTTCAAGATAACTCTTCAATTCCTGCATTTCTTGACCTAAGTTTTGATTACAACTCTGAATAACGGTAGGTGGGTTGGACTAACCATCGACCTGCTTCTATCCCCAGCACTTAGAACCTCTCTAATCTGCACCAGACAGAAGTAATCTCAAAGAATAGAAATTTACCCTCTAAACTTAATTTACATTTTATTTATCTTTGTTGAATGAAATTCTGGATAGAAAGTCCTTTTGACTTTTATTTTCATCTATCCATATTTCAAAACCCGATAATTTGCTTAGATAATAACGGTTATTCAATTTAAAGCTTCCAAAACTAGAATTTCTTTTTTAGATTTACAAGCTGGGTGCTTTTTTTCCAAAATTAATGATTTGACCTTGTCTTCACCTTTTAATTTTTACATTTTATTATATACTTATATAGCGCAGAGTCATTATTTAAGAGATGCATAGAGGCAAAATTCAAATTAATTCTATTTTTCCAGTCTCAAATTATTACTATTATCTCTAGTTTGAAATATAAGTCACTAAATAAGGTTTTGAAATTTTAAATTTTAGCAGGAGTTTATCTGTATTATTAGATAGATATGAGATTCACCTCAAATATCTATTCATATTCCGTCCATATTAACAATTAATTCTCTAGCAAAAAATATTTTAAGAAATCTTAACGAAATAAACAGAATTCTATGTCACCAAATTCTAGGGTCTCTGGCTTCCTATTATTAGATTAGATGGGTTATGTTTTAGCCCTATTAAATTTATTGCTTATGTCTTCATTTTTACTTCTCTAGTCAAAAAATTTTTTTCGGCAAATTTTCTAAGATAATTGAGGGTTGGCTTTATCAACTTTTGTTGTTGAAACCCTTCAATTAAGAAATCCGCCCAATAATGCAGATTTTCGATTAATTGTTAGTTTCACTAAGAAAAATTGGCAAAGCCCAACCCCAATCGTAGCGTGATGAAGGGAGCTAAAAGTGTGGAGACACTATGCCTGAGAAAAGTCACACGAGTAGAATGCTCAATCATGTGGCATGAAGCCACTAATTTTTATATGAATAGCTTTTACTTAGTTAATTTAATGAACTGAGCGCAAGTAGAATGCTGTTTAAGAAAAATCTGCAATTTGATTTTTTCCTAATTATATCGGCGCTAATATTTAATAGAAAAAATGCCTTTAAAAATGATTTATTCATCATTATTGTACACTGTCCTCAGCTTTTTGTTAATCTCTTGGTAAACAGAAGCTTTATCCCATGTATATACTTAATTTTTACTAAGCCTTTTTAATGTTTGATTTAATCAAATAAAGCTGCGAGTGCATACCCTTCTCAATATAACGCCGTAATAGAGCCAGCCTTTATTCAATCATTTTTTAAATGAATAACTTTTATTGGAGATGAATCACGATCGATCCAATCTGCCCAGGTAGCTTTTCTTTCTCAATTGGTCTTGAGTAAATTTCGAGTTAACAATCAACACAGAAGTAATGATTTTATTAGTTTATGATATTCTAGCTGGTCAATGGAGCTATTTCCGTGCTTAGCCATTGTGGCTAGCATCGCATTTAGATAACGTAATGCGCTTACCCTTTCTCTTTTTCTTTCTAAGTCACAAAAAACGATAAAGGCATATTTTGGACTCAGTCAAACTATATATAATTACTATTTTTTATTTTTCATTTTAATTTTCAAAAATGAACAAATAATCAAACAAATACAATAAAAGAAACTTCTATGCCGTTACAAATTTTTAAATAAAATTTTCCTTTTATAAATTCTTCAGTGTAAAATAGATTTTTATGAATAAACCTTGATTTTTTATAAGAAGTAACTATTTTGTTTTTAACTCAAATAATTAAGACTTTTTTGTATTCTGTAGTTATTAATATTTACAACTAAATTTGTTTTATTGATATTATTTGCTAATTGATTAGTTCCACTTTTCTGGATTTAGGCATTATAACAAATAAGTAGTATAAAGGGAAGTATTTTAGTTGACTTCTTTTAAAAATATCAAGTCAGATAGCTTTGAATAGTCGTGAATTAAGATAAATGTATAAAAAGCCTAAAAAATTTAAACCTATTTCTTAGCTGATCCTAAGTCCAGATCAGCAGTTTTTTTTTATTTATTATACATAAAATCTTATCTAAGATGTGCCTTCATCAATCTTTTTGGAATCTCGCGCTACTATGTATTATATCGGGCTTATCAGCCTCGTTAGAAATCATAGTTGCCTACTCTCATGATAGGGACTTAATTTCTGACGCTTATAATGAAACATCAATTCTCCAAGCCACTCAGTCACTGACCTCATTTGTGGATTGACATCCCTGCAGCATCCCAGACCTCTCTCTATGTCTAAGCAATTTTCCAAATTCCTCAATCCTGCTAGACTTATCAAGTGAGCTTGACATCCAAAATTCAATTTCCCAGTTGTGCCGAAGCTACATGATCATCCATTTGGTACTTCAAAGCAGCATGAAATTTGATGATGAGTGGACTTTTTCCGTCACTTCAACAAAAGAAAAACAGGTACAAGCTTTTACATCAGTTTTAAAATACTTGAATTGGACTCAAGGAGTTGGATTTATTAATAAGAAAAATTATGATATAAAAGAAATTATTACAAGTTATTATTCATCAGAATTTAATTTTTTGACTGTCGAATCAGAAACAAGTATCGAAGAGCTTGTATATAAAGTTGTAGTGAGACAAGGCGCTACTGTTTACTCTATACTTACTAGTGCTACAGAATCTCTAGAAATTCAAAATGGCTTAAAAAATTCAAAACTTTTAACAGCTGGGAATGGAATTATTTTGGACCAAGAAAGTGGTTATCAGTGCAATATTGATGGTTCTTTAATTGTCACTGAATTTGGACAAGAACTTGTAGTTTCAGTAGAGGAATTTATGAAAAATTCTATTATAAATACCATTTCATACATTTTAAGTCAAAATTCAAAAGAAACAAGGCAAGAAATTCGTTCAATATTAAAAAACAGCCAAAATAATTGCAGGTTCTCTTTAGTTAATATACAGAAAGGAGAAAGAATAATTGTTGGGTCAATTTTAAATAATAGCCTTATTCTAGAAGGCAACTTGACTTTTCCTGGAAGCTCAGCAACTATTCCAAAATCAACCAAAAAAATATTGAATGTAAGCATGAGCGCTGGGCCTTCAAATCCAAATGCACTGCCTGCTTTAAGTGGTGTAATTGGCGCCTGGGGCACTTATTTAGCAATGAACGAAATAAATGAAGGCCATGGCCTTATCCCTAATTTTCAGCTTGCATTTTTTAATTTTGACTGTGGGTCTACAGTTTATAATGCAAAATTCGCTTACACCTGTTATAAAAATGATATTGACAAATTTGGGCTTGCTCATATTCCCCCGTTTAGTTCTAGCGTAACTCTTGGAGTAATAAAAACATTTAAGCAGCTAAATGTAGCATTTCCTGTGGTAGGCTGCTCAAATACTGAGCCGTCGCTCAATGTAACAAAAGATTATCCTATGTTTACAAGGGTTTGGTTTTCTGCGTCCTATGGAACTTCTTTGCTTTCAGTTCTCGTCAAAGTTATGGGATGGCAAAAAATTTCAATTTTATATCAAAATGATTCATGAGCGATTTCTAAGTCTTGGTATTTAAATCCAGCAATAGAAAAACAAGGCCTAGAAATAGTAAACCCTGAAAGCTCATGATATATCCCTGCAAATCTTGATAGAGAAGGGCTAAAGAACTACACAAGTCTCATACAAACTATTATCGATTCTCAAGCCAGGCTACTTATTCTAACTGTCCAGTACCCCATGTGCAATTTTTTATTAGAAATGTTTTATGACTTAGGCCTTAGAAAAGGGGATTTAATTATTTTTGCGACTTATCTGGATATGCTGACCTATATAGGAAATAATGATACTTATACATATAAAAGGCTCGAGCTTGGAATTCCTATGTTCAGGCTCATTTTATCAAGCTGGGTCGGCGAAATTGGTCAAAGAACCAAACAAAGAGTTATAGAAATTCATAAAGAAAACCCATTAGTGTATACCTGTCCATATTATGATGGCGCTTATCAAATGGCCCATGCTTTAGATTACATGATAAATAGAGGCCAAGATTACACTGATCCTTATAAGCTAGAAGCAGTCATAAGAATTCAGAAATTTGTAGGCTGCACAGGGACAATAGCAACTGAACCTGATAATAATGACCGTATAGCAGAATCTTATGACATAGAAGGCAATGGCATTGATAGCACTGGAAGCATTTATACAGAAGTGATTGGACAGTTAAAGCCTTTTTCCTTACAAATTTTGACGATAGAAAACCCTATTGTATATCCTGATGGGACGAATGTAAAGCCTAGCGATTTAAGAAATCAAAATAGTAAATGTCCATTTCCTGATAAAAAAATAAAAACTTTTGAAAAAGGCAGAGGACTTCTGTTTGGGATTTGCTTTTTTGTGGCGCTTATTACTATTTTCATTACTGTATTTATATGGAAAAAATGGTGGAATATATCAATTGAGCAGCTTAAACAGAAAGAAGAAATTTCTGTGCAAGATACTATTGTAGGGGTATCAATAATAGTAGAATTTTTCCAATATGCATCTATGGGGCCAGATATTTCTCTTTTAAGCTCTATTTTTGCAAAATTTTCTGATGCATTGTCATTAGATTTGGATGATATAATAAAATTAGAAAACGGGGTGTTTTGGATTGTGGTAGATATAACTTTTGGTGGAATTGTATTGTGGGGTGTTCTTTGTGCTGTTGTTTTGCTACGACTTGATGAAAAATGAAGAGTTATTTCTGTTTTTAGATTTTTATCATGGCTTGCTGATTATTTGATGCCAATTCTTGGGAATTTATGCTTTATTCCTTTTATATCAATTTGTCTTGATATTTTCTTATGCGATCAATCAATTGGAGATAACTTTACAGAGAGCTTTCTTGCTAGAGATTGCTATTATTTCTGTTGGAAAAGTGAACATTTGGTATATGCTATACTTTCATTTTTAGCTTTATTTTTATATGTGCCTTTAGCTATTTTCTGTAGGCCACTTTGGCAGGAACTGCAATCAATGCTGCATGTAAAAGCAAGCCCAGTTTATTTGATGGTGAAAACTATATTTCAGATTACATTGATTGTCATGAATAAAACAATAAAAAGATCTCAAGACATAGCTCATGGGTGCATATTTTTAGTAGCCTTAATTATTTACACTATTTTTACATTCAAATTCAAGCCTTACAACTACGGAAGATTTAGTTGGTGGCAAGGGTTAATTTTAATTGGAGTTGCATGGCTAGCCTTTATCTCTACAATTTCAATATTGATAAAGCATGATTTTGCTGCGTTGTTAGTAGTTTTAATTTTGGGATGGTTTTCGATTGGGATGGTGGGACTGTATATTCAAAAGAAAAAATATCCGAGCTTTTTATATAGAAAAAGTGCAAAAGATACATCAACTTTGTTCAAATTTGCTTTTAATTTCAGAAAAACTACAGCATTTTCAAAGGGAAAAATCGTTCCAGATTAATTTAGCTTAAATACTTAAAAATTAGAATATCTTTATAAAGATAAACAAAGAAAGGTAATAATGCTTGATAAATGTAAAAAATGCAGTATATTTAATAAATTCTTTAATTAATTATATATTATGCAATTCCTAGATTAAGTATAATATCATGAAGCAAGTAAACAAGTAAAATTAGCGTTAGTTGCAGCGTGCTTCAATTTGATATATTTTATTTTCCTTTTTTTATTTATAATAGCTTATTACAAAGCTATTTTTTTAAAAAAAAGTATTTATATCTCATAATTTATGGTTTAAAAATAATTTAACGAGATAAAAATTCATTATCTATTCATTAATTTTTATCCTGGCGCTCTAATGAATTACTTGAGGGAATAATTTTATTCAATGCTTTATGAGAGTGCTTGCCAAAAGTGAAAGCAAATTTGAATAAGCTTGTAATATCATGATGCTTCTTTCTAAATAATAAGCTAGGGTATTTTTTCTTTTGAATATATAACCCATATAATACTATACTAAATTCCTGGGGATAGCGCGGAATACGCTATCCCCAGGACCAACCGGGATCGGATCCACACATGGAACGGGGGTTCCATGTGTGGATCCATTTTTGACATGTGAGATATTTACTTTCACGTGTCAAAAATGGATCCACACATGGAATCCTCGTTCCATGTGGGATCCGATCCCGGTTGTCCTGGGGATAGCGTATTCCGCGCTATCCCCAGGAATTTTCTATATAATCAGCCATCCTTAACTTAACTTAACTTAAAATTTATAACCCGCTTAAAGTCCACTACGGGGTGACAACCCCAGATCCATCACTCGCCTTTCGTCGCATCGGGCCCACAAGATCTCTGGGGACGACCTTGCTTCTATCACCAAGGTGTTTCTAGGGCCCAGTGTCACCGGCTTTGACGGCTCATGGATGAGTTACTGTCCTGTAACATGGGTTTCTTTTCCGAAAAACCCAAAAAATGGATTTTTTCTGGTCAGCTGTCGGCAAAAAGGAAAAACACGTAGCCTGGGACGTAACGTCCCGTTTCACGCTAGGGAGTTGCCCGATTGGTCCAGAGGACTTTGTTGGGCTTCCCCTTTTCAACTTCCGTGTCTCCTTTCCCATGAGGAAAAAACCATCTCTGAAATTAGTCTAGGGCTAGGCTCTGAACACCACCAGAATTGCTTACCTAGCATCGCCGTCCATCTCTGAAATGGCAAAACCTTGCCGGATATAATTAAATATGAGTCGAGGCTGCATGGCCGGGAGGCCATGCCCAGACGAAGACGCCATATTTAATTATATAATCAGCCATCCAATAAACAATAAAATTGTTAGTATTATGGAGTTTACTTTCACTCCCAATGCTATTGTTGATAGAATTGCTAGCCATACAACACCTATTAAGCTTAAGTTTTGCCATAAATTGAATCTTGGATAGTTATAAGGTTTAAACTTTAAAAGAAAAACAACATAAAAAATCATAACGAAAATAAATAAAATTCTATGAGTTATGTCTTGTGCTCTTCTTACTGTTTTATTCATCGCAATTAGTAACACTTGAATAACTGTTTTTACCATCAAAAAATATGGAGAAGACTTTACATGCAACATAGGTTGTAATTCTTGCCAAAGTGGCCTACAAAATACTGCAAGTGGCTCATAGCACAATAAAGCAAAAAATGACAAAATTGCATATATTAAATGCTCATCTTTCCAGCAAAAATAATAGCAGTCATAAGATAGAAAACTATCTGTGAAGTTGTCCCCTATTGAATGATCACAAACAAAGATATCAAGACAAATTGGCACAAAAGGAATAAAGCATAAACTTCCTAAAATAGGCATCATGAAATCAGCAAGCCAATCGATAAGTCTGAACAGGAAAAATCTTGAATATTTTTCATCCAGTCGAAAAATGATTACAGCACTCATTGAAACTCATAAAGCTATTAACCCATAAACAGCATCAACAATTATTCAAAATATTCCATTTCTGAAGTCTATAATATTTTTCAGCTCCAAAGCTAACAAATTGCTGATTTTTCCGAGAGTCGAGTTTAAATATGATATATCAGGCCCCATTGAAGCATACTGGAAAAATTCAATTGCTATTGAAATTCCAACAATTGCATCTTCAAAAGAAATTTCTTGCTTTTCTGTAAGTTTTTCTATAGGGATATTCCATCATTTTTTTCATATAAATATGTCAAGATTATTGAAATTAGAGCAATAGCAAAGCAAATACAAAAAACAAGAACTTTTCCTTTAATAAACGTTTTGGCTTCGCTATCTGGAAAAGGGCACTCACTATCTTGATTTCTTAAGTCGTCTGGCTTTATAGTTGTTCTGTTAGGATAAACTAAGGGGGATTTTATAAACAAAATTTGAGTGCTAGCAGGTTTTATTTTGCCTACTGGATATCTTATTACATTCCCATCTATATCAAATTTAGACGCTTGAGCATCTAAAACTGTCATTGATCTATCATTAGTCCCTTTTTCTATCATTACACTTCCAGAACAGCCTATAAACTGTGTATTTCTTATAACACTTTCTAGCTTATAAGGATTTGTATAATCTTGACCTCGGTTTATCATAAAATCAAGAGCATGCTTATTAGATAAACTAGATCAAAATAATGGCACGAAAATGAGCTTGGAGCAGAGTTATTGTAGAGCTGCAGCATTTTTGAATAAACTCCTTGACCAAATTGCCCTACTCATTGTTCAGGCATGGTTGTTATCATAGGAACTCCTAATTCTAGCCTTTTATATAGATAATCATCTTTTACCAAAATACTTGATAAAGTATCTGACACAGCAGTATATATCAATAAATCACCCCTCCTCATCCCTAAATCATAAAACGTCTCTAGTACATATAGGAATAATGGAACCTGAATTACAAAAATAATCAGCCTTGCTTGTGAGTCTATAATCCCTTGTATTATATAATGATATTTTTTTATTGCATCCCTGTCAAGTCCAGCTGGAATAACCCTCGATTCTTCAGGGTTGACTATTTCCATATTATGACTGCCTGCTCCTATAGTAAAATAATTATAGCCTCCTTTGCCCCAGCTGTCATTTTGATATAAAACTGCTGCTTTTGCCCACCCGAGAGATTTAAATAAAACAGGAATTAGTGTATATGTAACAGAAGACGATGGCCAAATTCTTTAATAAAATGGATATACAGCAGTCGAACTAAGAGAAGAATCTGCATTGGATCCAGCCATAGGGAGAGTCCAGTTTAAAGACTTGAATAGTTTTAAAACTCCAAGAACCATTGGAGATGCATAATTTACAATATGGGCTAACCCAAGATCATTATAATTTTTTTTAAAGCAAGCTTTGGCGAAGGTTTCATTGTATATAGAAACCCCACAGTCAAAGTTAAACATTTTTAGCTGAAAATTTTGAAGCATTCCGGAATTGCCTGCATTGATATAGTCTACAGCTAAATATGAGCCTCTTGCTGCCAAATAGCCTATAGTTGATGGGGAATAATTCGGATTAGTTGTTCCCCCTTCAATACTGAGATTTAGGATTTTTTTGAAGGACTTTGGAATTTCTGTTGTTTTTCCTGGAAATATAGTTTTATTATGCAAAAGAACCTGCCCATCAATAATTGACCCAATTATTACTCTTCGACTATCTTGTATATTAATAACAGAAAATTTATTTTGGGAGTAGTGAGATTTTCGGGTTTTTTGAAGTTTTGAAATTACTGCGACAGAATTTTCAGTACCTTGGGTGATTTCTAATAGTAAATTTAAAATGGAAAACACCAAATATTTTTCTTCGCAATCAGCGTCTTCATTCCAGAAGTCAGTAATAATTAAAGCCCTTTCGGATGGAAATTGATATCCGCTTTTTTGATTTAAAACTATGCCATTCCCAAGTGTCAATAAATTGGCATTCCTTAAGTACTGTTGGATGAAAATGGATTCATGCCTCCCCGTAAAAATATAGTAAAGGGTTGATCCTAAGGAAGGGATAGCTCTCATTATTAAATTTTCAAGATTGGTCTCTGATTGAATTTTAAAAATTTCAAATTCTGTCGTAAAATTATTATAAAGGTCTTCATCGAGCTGATTAGTGAATAGAATCTCTTCGCTTCAACTATAGTATTTTAATAGCGCAAAAAATGCATTTAATCGGCTATTTTTTGATGAAATGACCGAATAAGTTCAATCATCGTAATATTTGAAATCTTCTTGGATTACTAAGTGAACTTTTTTTCATTCTTTGCATAATTCGGAAATTATAAGCTGAGGTGCATGATTTTTTAATCAGAATATTTTGCAATTACTAGAGAAATGTGGTCCCAATATTTTAATTCATGAGATAAGTCAAGTATTATATAAGCTTTTGGATATTTTTCAATGCAGTCAAAGGTTGGCTTGTATGGGCAAATGTGCCATTCAAATTGGCTATTAGAATTTTGAAGAAAATCTATTAAAGCTGTTTCATTTCATTCAGCATTTTTGATCTCTTTAATATCTTGGATGATGAGAATCTCTGTACAAATAGATAGGTTGACGAATCCTATGAGTAGAAGTTTGATAATCTGCTCTAAAGTCCACATTATCAAAAATTTATTTCTTCCTGCTGGATAAATAATGACCTATACAAAATATGAATTTAAATAGAAAAATTAAAGTTTTTTTAAGAGAAATGTAAGGTTTTTTTTTTAGGTTAATAATAGCATTTAGAAAAATAAGATAAAGCTAATCTGGATGCAAATCTCTATTAAGACTAGAAGTATCAACTTGCAAAAGGACTAAAAAAAATCGCTGCTTAGTTCTAGCTTAGAATCTTAATAATAGCTAAATAATCTTATCAATTATTATCAGATATTTAATAAAAATTACCCATTGGAGCATCTATGGAGAATAAATTGCAGCTGTTATCTTCTTTATAATAATATTTCAAAGTACCTTCAGTTCAAGATTTTGCTATATAAGATTTAGAATCGAAAACAGAGTTTCCAAATTTTATTATTTCTGAACTAACACTCATAATATTAACTGTAAGTATTTAGCTTACAGTACCAACCGCACAAGAGTATAGAGTTCAGGCTGAGATACCTATTGGTGATTTATCAAATGCCCTCATTGAATACTTTTTTACCAAGCAATTAGAGAAGTCAAGTTTGAAAGGCTGAATTGATAAAATTCATGAAAAATTAGAAAATTCGCTATAAGAATGTTATATGCAAGTTCGAAAGGCTGAGTTGATAAAATTCGCTATAAGAACCTTATATGAAAGAAACCATTTTATTTTATTGTAACTAAGCTTAGCAGATTTTTATATAAAATAAACTTGCTTTGAATAATTTAAAAAAAATTATCTAAAAATGCGACTTCAGAGTTTTTGAATAAGAGTTGTGATTTTTGCCTGAATTGCTAGTCAATCAATTTCAACTGAAGTTATCATCATTCAACGTGACAGAATCAGCAAATCCACCTCCTGGGATGAAACAATTCTAATCAATTTTCTTCAAAATTCCAGTGTTCAAATTGACTGGCACATTTGCCCTTTTATGTTAGCTTATGAATGCATTGAGTTTTATCCCAATTCATATATATTGTTAGATCTTTCTCAAGAAATAACTTCTCAGCTTTCAATATCCCAGATATGCAAAGAATTTAAAAAAGTTCACCTAATTGTCCAAGAAGATTTTAAATATTATGATGATTGAACTTATTCTGTAATTTCTTCAAAAAATCAAAGATTAAATGCATTTTTTAGAGTTTTAGAACATTATAGCTGAGATAAAGGAGCAATTTTCACAAATGGGCTTAATAAAGACATATTTTTAGATTTTTCGACAGAATTTGAAATTTTGACAATAAAATCAAAAACTGATATTGAAGATTTAGTAATGAGAGTTGTCCCCGCGCTAGGATCAACTCTTTATTATATTTTTACTGAGCCTTATCAGTCCATCTCCATACAAAATTATATAACAGAGGCAAATTTATTATCAAGTGGGAATGGAATTATTTTAAATCAACAAAGTGGGTACAATTGCACGACAGAAGGAGCATTAATTATCACTGATATGGGTTCGGAAAATGCTGTCTCTGAAGAATTATACTTAAAATCTTCAATTTTAAATATGCTTACTATTTCGGCTTTAAATTGGTCCAAAATATCGGTAAATTACTTTTATAATAATTTTTTTTGAATAGGTTTAATCAAGAAAGCACGTTTAAAATGCTATTTAAACTGCTCGTACACTAAATAGATTAATTTTTGAATTTATTTTTCATAAAATTAAATTGAAATTTTACTTTTTTATTTTTACAATTTCTTTATAGATATAGGGAGCTAGTGAACTTGGAAAATCAGAAAATTCTATTGAAGCAATTAACACGTTAAGATCCAATTGGCCATCTGCTCCATTTCATTTGATTGAAACATTTTGATATGTGGCATTTCCTCAGGTATTTTTGGTCGAATCTTTTTTTCCTCATAATAAATATTAATGGTTTTTGCCAAGGAAATGGAGAAAAAATGTACAACCAAAAGTCCGATACAAAAAAACAGTTCTTATCTAATGACTCATAATTTAGGCCATCCCATTATAGTCAAACTAATTTTTTCCTTATCAATATACAGAATAGTAAAAGAGTAGTTATAGGATCAATTGAAAATGGGCAATTTGCCTTAAACAGCAGTGCAATTTTTCCTGGAAATTTTAAATCTATTCCAAAATCAGATAAAAAAGTTTTAAGACTTAGCATTGAAGCTGGGACTACAAATCCAAATTCTTCCCCATCAACAGTTGGGGCTATAGCTTCCAGAGGGTCTTATTTAGCTGTAGATTACATAAATTCAGATATCTCTGGAATTTTAAGCAATTTCCAGCTTGAAATGTTAACCTATGACTGTGGTGTTACTGTTTATAATGCGGCTTTTGCTGAGAATTGTTTTAAAAAAGATTTCGATGAGTTAGGACTAGCCCATGTTGTTTCTTATGCATCAGCCATGGCTCTTGGAGTTTTAAAGTTATTCAGCTCTTTGAATTGGACTATTCCAATGATAGGAATTAATTCTGATTCTTCTTTTAAATCACCTTTTAAAAGATAGACAGAACAAGTAGATACCAGCCCTAGGGAAGTGCATTCAGTTCTTCTAGAAGTGCAAAGCAAGTTTTGCCTGATCAGAACACCATGGGAGGCTTTCTAGTTCCAAGATGACAGACCGAAAGCGCAAAGTAAAGGCCTGAAGAAGGTAAGATAGTCTAGAAGGAGACATTGGGCGCTTCCTCCTTACTCTGAGTGCTACCAATATTAAGGGGGTCCAATTCCGCAGGGTTATACCCGTGCATTGTCGGTGTCTCCCTGAGAGAGACTGCTGATTCTGGCCATTTTTGGCAGTGTGACTCCGGTGCTTAACGTCACCTTGAGTCTGAAGGTTGAAATCATTACTAGAGACCCGCTATAAATAACTTAATTTTATTTTTTAATTCAACTGCATTATTCCCATGGTATCAAAGGGTTTGGCCTTCAGCTTCATTTACATACCCTTTAATTGCTGTTTTATTCAGATCTCTAGGGTGGCAAAAAGCAGCTATTTTATACCAAAACGATACCTGGGGTCGGAGTGGCTATTACTATTTCAAGGTAGGTACAAGCTCCCATGATATAAACCTAGTTAACCCAGAAGACTCAAGAGCGATTCCTGCAGGACTTGATAGACCTGGAATTAAAAACTATACAAAAATAATTCAAGGGGTAATCGATTCTCAAGCAAGGCTTGTGATTTTTATCATACAAATCCCATTAGTTCTATACGTATTAGAGGTTTTTTATGATTTAGGTCTGAGAAAAGGTGATATATTTATATTTACTGCTGTCCCAGACACTTTAGCTAATATTTTGACCAATGATGATTTTTTATATAAAAGACTAGAAATAGGAGTCCCTATGATGACATTTCTAGGTGAACAGTGAGTTGGAAACTTTGGCCAAAGTCTTTATTCACAAATGCGGCAAAAATATAGTATAATAAATACCTGATGATAGTGCTCAATGTACCATCATCGAGCAAAACCAGAAAAGGGCTCCACACGTGGAACCCATTTACCGTGTGGAGCCCTTTTCTGGTGTTGGCCGATGATGACGCATTGAGCGCCATCATCAGGCAACTTGTATAATACAGCCCCAAGCTCATATGCATGTCATTATTTTGACATAATTTATTTAATAGGCCATGCTCTGGATTTCATGATAAACCGAGGACAGGATTATACAAATCCTTATAAGCTTGAAAAAGTTATAAGAATTACACAATTTGTGGGCTGTTCTGGAAGTGTGGAATTAGAAAAAGATAATAATGATAGGTTTTTTTCAACATTGGATGTAATTGCAAACAAAATTGATGTAAATGGAAGTGTTGTAAAATATCTTGTAGGAGAAGTTAAGCCTGTCAGTACTAAGATTTTACATATTATTAATCCACTTATTTATCCTGATGGAACTGCAATCAAGCCAGCAGATTTAAGAAATCAAGATAGCGAATGTCCTTTTCCTGATAAAGAGATAAAATCTTTTACCAATGGAAAAATTCTTGTTTTTTGCATTTGCTTTACTGTTGCTTTAATATCTATGGTGATTACTTTTATTATATGAAAAAGATGATGGAATATCCCAGTCGAAGAACTTATTGAAAAAAAAGAAATTTCTTTTGAGGACGCAATTGTTGGTGCTACGATTGGAATAGAGTTTTTCCAATTTGCCTCAATGGGGCCTAACATCTCAGAATTAAGCTTAACTTTAGGTAACTTCAGCAATATTCTAATTTTAGAATTGACAAATATTATAAAACTCAAAAATGGAGTGTTTTGGATTATCGTTGATGCTGTCTATGGGTTAATTTTGGCATGGATATCTATGTGCATTGTAACTATTTTCCGCTTAGATGAAAAATACTCGAAATTTTGAATTTTTTGGGCTATAAATTGGCTTTCTGATTTTTTGATGCCCATTTTAGGAAATTTATGTTTTATTCCTTTTATTTCAATTTGTCTTGATATATTTGTTTGTGATCATTCAATAGGAGAAAATTTCACAGACAGTTTTCTATCATATGACTGCTATTATTTCTGCTGGAAAGATGAGCATCTAGTATACGCAATTTTATCTATTTTTGCCTTACTTTGTTATGCACCCCTTGCAGTTTTTTGTAGACCTCTTTGGCAAGAATTGCAGCCCATGCTGCATGTAAAAGCTGCTCCTCATTTCTTAATGATAAAAACAATTATTCAAATTATTTTAATCGTTATGAATAAAACAGTGAAAAGAACTCAAGATATTACTCATGGAATTTTATTTATTTTAGTAATGATCATTTACATTGTTTTTCTTTTCAAATTCAAGCCTTACAACTATTCAAGATTTAATTTATGACAAAATTTAAGCTTAATTGGAGTTGTGTGGCTAGCATTATTGTCCATAGTAGTATTGGGTACAAAAGGTAATTCTTTGATATTAACTGTCTTTTTATTTTTGGGCTGGCTGGCAATAATATTTTATGGCCTTTATATCCAAAGGAAAAAATATCCAAGTTTATTATTTAGAAAAAAAGCTCATGATACTTCAAGCTTATTTAGATTCGCTTTCACATTTGGAAAGCAGTCACATAAAGCACTGGCTAAAATTGCTCCTTCAAGTGGATCATCAGAACGAAAGCTGAGAGTAAAATATTAATAATCTCAAAAAGTCAATTATATTAATAAAATATTTGTTTTAATTTGGATATTTATAATAATTTTCGAATTTGATTAAATATTAAAACTAAAAATTTTTATTAGCATAAAATATATAAATTTAATCTACTTTTGAAATAACATAATAATTCTATAATCAACTTATTTAATTCAAATGTAAAAGCTTTAAGTTATTATATTTTAAATTGTCAATTTTATAATGATTCTGACCTCGAGACCGATATTTATATATTGATTTAAGTTATTATTTTATATAATATTTTTTTTTAAGATTTTTAATTAGTAAAACTCTGTATTAAAATGGCTTTCCCAATTACAAACTGGTTTTAATAACTAAGTTTTTTGCCTTCATTTGGAGATATTTTAGTTAAATTCAGTTTTGAATGCTTGCCAAGAGTAAAAGCAAATTTAAACAATGTTGAGGTATCTTTTCCTTTTTTTCTAAATAGCAAGCTTGGATATCTTTTTTTCTGAACATAAAGACCAATTATTGCTATAATGAGCCATCCTATTATTAAAATAGTCAATAGGGGAATATAGCCTTCATTAGCAATCAACCCAATTGTTGATAAAATAGCTAGCCAGCAGACTCCAATTAATGAGAGTCCTTGCCACCAGCTAAATCTTTGATAGTTATAAGGCTTGAATTTAAAAATAAATAAAATATAAAAAATCATGACTGCAATAAATAGAATCCCATGAGCAATCTCTTCAGACCTTTTCACTGTTTTATTTATCACGATTAAAATCACTTGCACGATTGTTTTAACCATCAAAAACAGTGGAACTGCTTTTACATGGAGCATTGGTTGCAATTCTTGCCAGAGTGGCCTGCAAAATACAGCTAAAGGTTCATATAATATCAGAGCAATAAAAGATATTATTGAATATACTAAATGCTCATCTTTCCAGCAAAAATAATAGCAGTCCTTGGATAAAAAGCTGTCAGTAAAATTATTGCCAATTGACTGATCGCATATAAAAATATCTAAACAAATTGAGACAAAAGGAATAAAGCACAAATTTCCTAAAATCGGCATTAAATAGTCTGCAAGTATTGACAAGTTCTGGAATATTGTAGGACAAAACTGTTTTTCATCAAGTCTTAATAAAACGACTAAGCAAAGGACTATCCATAACCCAATTCCTCCAAACACAATATTTACTACAATCCAAAAAACTCCATTTTTCAGCTCTAATAAATCATCTAAATTTAAAGAAAAAGCATCACTCACTTTCGATAAAGTAGAGCTTATAAGTGAAAAATCAGGTCCCATTGCAGCATACTGGAAAAACTCAACAGCAATGGTTATCCCTACAACCATGTCTTGCATACTAATTTCTTCCTTTTTGTTAAGCATCTCTATTGGAATATTTCACCATGTTTTCCATATAAAAACTGTTATAACAATTGTGATTAAAACTATGCCAAAGCAAATCCCAAAAAGAAGCTCTCGACCTTTTACAAAAGTTTTTACTAGTCTGGTAGAGAATGGACATTTACTATTTTCATCTCTTAAATCATTAGGCTTTATGGTAGTGCCACCAGCATAAATCATCGGTGTCGTGTATTTTAGAACTTGTGTGCTATAAGGTTTGTAGCTTCCAATTAATTGAATTGATAAAGTTCCATCAGGATTTAGCTTATTTACTCCTATATCAAGTGCATCAGTTGCACGGTCATTGCTCCCTTTTTCTATTGAGACTCTTCCAGTGCATCCATAAAATTGTTGATTCCTTATAGTAGCTTAAGAAATAAAATGGTCACCTTTATGAAAATTGGTCTCGAGGCGCACTTCCTGTAATGAATCTGAAAATATGGCCTAGGCGTTTCCTGGAGTAGGGGAAGTTTTGCTTCTCCCCGAAGATTTTCTTGTCCTGTCAGATGGGCTAGAAGGTTTTGCCTCTCACATAGTTTAAGTCTATCGGAATTATCCGGTCAACCAACAGTGGGTGGCTCTAGCTTATGTGAGTTTCGCTAGAAAAATCAAGAGGGTGGAATTTTGGTTGGGTCTTACCTAAGGTACAGGTACATATGTACCAAGCGTAGGCCATCTCGCCTATAGTCAAGGTAGTCCGGCTAGTAGGAGTCACTGCTTATGGCTGTGTGTAGAACTTTTAACTTTAACTTATAGTAGCTTCTAACTTAAAAGGATCATTATAGTCTTGCCCTCTATTTATCATATAATCTAAGGCATAAGCAATCAGATAAGCTCCATCTGCATAATTACACGAATAGCCATTCGGAGGCTCTTTATAAGTAGAAATTATCCTATTTTTCACATCTCTCCCAACCTCACCTACTCAATTTTGCAATTGCAAATCGATCATAGGGATTCCAATTTCAACCCTTTTATGCCTATATGTATCATTGTTTCCTATACTTATCAAAGTGTCTGGCAAAACTGAAAACATAACCAAATCGCCTTTTCTTAAGCCTAAATCATAGAACATTTCTAGTACATAATTACTCATTGGATATTGAATAGAATAAATTAATAGCCTGGCTTGGCTATTAATAATCCCTTGAATTATATGAGTGTAATTTTTTAAGCCTTCTCTGTCAAGATTAGGCGGTATAGTTCAGGTATTTTCTGGGTTTATTATTTCGAGGTGGGTTAATCTTGCCCCCATACTTAACTCCTTTGTTTAATTGGAACAAAAAATTCTGTTCCAATTTTAAGGGGGTTAAATTATGTCGAAACAAATATTATAAAAATTAGGATTTTGATCGATAAAATTTTCCTATTAAAATAATTGTTCTAATTTAAAGGGGTTAAAGTGCCAAAAAAACGCAAATTTACCGATGATTTGCTCCAATTTAAATGGGGGGTAAGTAATAAATTCTTTGAGATCCCCAACTGTCATTATGGCTTAAAAGTGTATATACATTAAAATGGCGATGGCGAACCATCCCTTTTTCTCAACACCTGTAGCCCAATATGTCGGGGACCTTGTGGAAGGAATTTGGGGCTCGATGTGTGTATCCGGCTAGGTTTTTCCTTGGTACAGTGGAGCACGTTAAATTTGGTTGACCGTAGCTCATTCTGATGTCAGGGTTTTTACCTCAGGGGAAATGGTTTCCAAGGTTGGAAAGGGGAGGCTCAGCTATACCAAGGACACCCACTTGGTCAATCGGGTAACTTCCTAGCGTGAAACTGAGCGTTATGTCCCTGGCTTTGGATTACCATTTTGGCCGACAGTTCGATCAGGAAATTTGTTTTTCAAATTTTCGGAAAGGACAACTCTGTTGATGTAATGCATGGTGGCGCAACTCATCCAATTTCGGGTAGCGAGTGCACATCCTCGTCCAGAAGGAGCAACACTTTGAAGGCCGCGAGATGGTGGTGGTGAGCAGCCGAGTGAAGCATTACGGGTGGAGGCAGGCCCTTAGGTGGGAATTACGGCGAACTTCTCAATAAGTTAAGTTAATGTCATCATGGCTTAAAAGTGCAGCTTTTTTTCATCCCATGGCTCGAAGCAAAACCGCAGTCAATATTGAGACATAAGAAGTAGAAAATCCAACACGAGTAAACATAGGGTATTTTGCAGTAGAGTTCAATATGAAATCACTATTAGTTGTCCCAATAACTGGAAAGGTTAGATTTAGCTGCTTGAATATCTGTAGAGCTCCAATAGCAACTGGTGAGCCATGCGATGATACATGAGCGACCCCAAATTTATCCATATCTTTTTGGAAGCAGCTGTAAGAAAATGTATAATTAAAAATATGAGTTTTTTATTGACATTGCCAGTAAGGAAAATAAGTGAAAATTTATCGGTAAATTTTGGGGGTTTAATATAGTTGCACCACAGTTATAGTTGAAAAATTCTAGCTGAAAGTTTGATAAAAGCTCACTGCTTCCTTCGTTAATTTTGTCTTTAATTACAAATGCACCTCTAGATCCTTTGAAGTTATTCGCTCAGAACATTTTTTTCATGAACTTTTTCCTTGTGAGAAATTTGCATAGGAAAATCGTTCAAAATATGTAAAAGGTTCACAAACAAAAAGATAGACCAAAAATTCCAATGAGATTTCCAATCAGATGGCATGCAACAAGATCCTATTACGCCAGTTGTAACAGGTGCTGCATTTGGATTAGTAGGTCCTGCATTTATGCTTAAATTTAGAATTTTTTTGGTTGATTTTGGATTGCTTTTTGAACTGCCTGGAAATATTAAATCTTTTGACAGAGTAATGCTATTATTTATAATGGATCCAACAATTACCCTTTCTCTATTCTGAATGTTAACTAATCTTCCACCCATCATTAGAAAAAAAAAATTTTTTATTTAAAAAATAATAATTAGTAATAATGATGATATATATTTTTTTTAAGAAATATATAAAGTATAATTAAGGTGAGGAATAAGGAAAAATTGGCGTTTTGGTGATAATTTTTCAGGTTTAGTTTAAGTACAGAAATAGTATCTTGTGCAGTTTCTTCTAGAGGTAGATTTAAAATATAAGAAAATATATTTGATATCGAGTTTTTATAGTATTTTATTGAAGAGGTCACCAACTCCTGCCCAAAGTCAGTAATTATTAAAGCTCCATCAATAATGCGCAGAAACCCGCTTAGATGGTCCTAGGCTGGGGAGAATGCTGCGCAACTCCCTGAGTTGGTTCTCCAGCTCAAGCTGACGAACCAACTAGGGGAGTTGACAAATAAGTCTGATGCTAGGCATTTGTCAATTCCCCAAGTTGGCTCACTAGCATGGCCTGAAGAACTAACTTGGGGAGTTGCGCTACATTCTTACAGCCCAGGATCATCTAAGCAGGTTACTGGGTTATAATGCAGTCATATCCGCTTTTTTGGTTTAAAATAATACCATTTCCTACTGTTAAAAGTTTCATATTTTTTAGTAAGTTTTGGATTTCTAAAGACTCTTTCGAATCAGTAAAAATGTAATAAAGTGTTGCTCCTAAGCGAAAGGCAAGTTTGTGCACTAGTTCATAATAACTTGTGCTTTCTTCAGAGTCTAAAATATTAAATTTCGAAGAAAATTCTATACTTTATTTATATTTTTTATATCCAATATAAAGACCAAAATCATTTTGATCGTTAAAAAACAATTCTTACAAGATTAAAAAAAAATTGCATATCGATTTTATTGCAAAACACCTAAAAATATATAGAATTTCTTTTTTTTCTTCGTAGTTTTCTTTGTTTAAAAACAGAATTCCTTCTTTCCACTCAAAATAGCTTAAAACAGCCAAAAACGCTTCTATTTGTTTGCTCTTTGATGGCAAAACCGAAAAAGTCCAATCATTCTTATATACAAATTTTTCTTGGAGAGCCAAATGAATTAAAAAATTATTTTTGCAAATTTGAGCGACATAATACTGAGTATCAAGGTCGGTTGACAAATCAAGGATTATCAATGAATCTGGAAATTCATCTATACACAGAGAAATCCTTGAAACATTGCACAGGTGTCAGTCGATTACAGTTTCATGCAAGTGACTGATTTCTGAAACAGACTCTTGGCTCCATTCATATGAACTATAACCTTCCAGAATATTTACTGTGCTTTTGTATATTATTTGTGGCCTATAATCAAAGTTTCCATAGATCTTCTATGAATGATGGAGCATGGAAGCAAAAACTTAAAATGATTATACGAAATTCTTGATAAGTCACGATTACTTCTAGCGCAGTTGATAATTGAAAGAGCGCAAATAATATAGGAAAGTTCCTAAATGAGTAACAGAAAAGAGCTAGCATTTTCGAATAAAAAAATATAAACAATTTTAAGATTAGAGAGTCTTTAAGCAGTTTTAAAAAAAACTAAAAATTATTATTAGGCAAATTAAATTTAAGAGAGATAGCTTGTATATGTATTTTTAAGGAAGCTGCTCCAGAAAGAAAATTCTAATAAGTATAAGAAATTCAAAAATTATAAGGCATTCATAATCCAAAGATGCTTGATATTTAGAGGGATCGGAAGTATTATTGATAACTCTTCACTGATATTGTATAAGCTGCCTGAATGAGCATATATTATTTTAAAATTAGCTATTTTAAAGCTAAATTTTACCAAACTTCTTATTTTTAAGCTAAATTTTACCAAACTTTATTTCCAAAACATGATTTATTTTGCCTTTATACCCAAGCTCCTGCACCAGGGTTATCAGATCCTTCTACAGCTTCATCAATATCATCAGTCCTTTCAATATCTTGCCAAGTCAATCCTTCAGCATCTTCAGTCGGGGTTATTAAGGCCAGACTTGTATATCTTCGGCATCATTATCAGTCATATCCCCTTGTTGTTTATCATATGGTTGGCTTGATGAAACACAGGAATTGCTTCATCCACACCGTCTTCTGTGATAATAGTTTGAGAATCTGTTGCATTTTGTAATTATTCTAAGTCTGCTTCAGTATCTGAGACATCTAAAAATGATGAAGTTGCGAATAAATGATTTTCTTTACTTTGTAGGGATATTGATAAAGATAGTAAAGCACATAAAAATGATAAGGTTGTTATAGCCATTAAATTCAACAGTAACATGTGAATCAAGCGAAAAATTTGCAGACATTGTCTAGCTAAATGGACTAAGCTAAGCAATTATGATTTCTAGAGAGCTAGATAAGAAAAATAATGGAAGCAAAATCAATATTTCAAGTAAAATATTGAAAGCAAAAACAATATTTTCAAGTAAAAGCTGCTGCATGATGTTAGGATGTAGTTATGGGAATAGATTTTGAAATATTAATTTTTGATTATCCGAAAATGGTCAAAATGAATAAACCTATATAAGAAATTTTCCTTGATTTGGAATTTTTTAAGAATTGCAAATATCAATGAATTTTTTTTATAATGTAATTCATAAATATATCGCAATTATAATTACACTTTCCAAAAACAAAGCCTTTGCTTGTTCAAAAGGATTTAAAAATCATATATTTGAAAAATTAAAATAAAAAAATTAAGACAAATTTTATATGACTTTTCTCTTAAGCAAGAGCAAAAATCTAACCATATATAATTTAAAAAATTATCTAAATTATAACTATTCAGGATTCAATTAATTTAATTAACAAAATTAAATAATATAATACTGCCATATAAGTAATATAAAGAAAATATTTGAAATATCATAATTTCATGAAATAGAAATTAATATATTTATAGATCTGGCTATATCAATGCTATACTCATTTTAGCAATTTATGAAAATTTCTCGAATATTAGCTCATATGTTCATTAAAGAATAAAACTTATAGCTTTGTTATATTTCTAAATAAGTATATTTAAAAATAATTGATTATTCAAATAGAAACTTAATGGCTCGCTTTTTTGCTATCAGATGGAGCAATCTTAGTTAAATGAGCTCTAGAACTTTTTCCAAAGGTGAAAGCAAATCTGAATAAAGTTGAGGTGTCTTTGTCTTTTTGCTTGAAGAGTAAGCTTGGATACTTCTTTCTCTGTATATAAAATCCAATTATAGCGATAATGAGCCACCCGATTATTAATATAATTAGTAAAGGAGTATAATCATCACGAAGTATCAGCCCAATTACTGATATAAGAGCTAATCATGCAACACCTGCTAATGACACTCCTTGCCATCAGCTGAATCTTCCGTAATTATAAGGCTTGAATTTAAAAATAAATAAAATGTAAATAACCATAACTATGATAAATAGAACTCCATGAGTTATATCTTGAGCTCTTTTCACTGTTTTATTCATCACTATTAAGGTAACTTGGACTATTGTTTTAATCATCAAAAATAGTGGAACTGCTTTAACATGGAGAATCGGCTGCAGTTCTTGCCATATAGTAAGGACCTGCTTTTGGCTTCTCCCCAGTTAGCTAATTATTTTTATATGGTAAATTGGTATATAAATGGTGATTATAATAAAAAAATCTCTTCTGATTATTATTTTTTTTTTTGCTGAATTATTTTTAAAATATAAAAAGTGAGTCAATCAAGCAAAAATTTATTTGTAAAGGAAGAGGGTTGGCAAGCCAACTCAAGATGATGGGCAATCTGAGTTCTCAATTGTTCTTATTCTTTCAGCTTGGAATTAAATCTTCACATTAGTCGAAGCTGCAGAGGCCTCTGGAGCAAGTGACGCTCTAAATGCATACCCATGCTATAGAGGCCTACAAAATACTGCAGAAGGTTCATACAATAATAGAGCAATAAATGAAATTATCGCATATGCTAAATGCTCATCTTTTCAGCAAAAATAATAGCAATCCTTTGATAAAAAGCTGTCGGTGAAATTTTCGCCAATAGATTGATCACAAATAAAAATATCGAGGCATATCGAAACAAAAGGAATAAAGCACAAATTGCCTAAAATCGGCATTGCATAGTCTGCTAATATTGACAAATATCTAAATATCGGTATAAAATGCCATTTTTCATCAAGCCTTAATAAGACTACTAAACAAAGTACAATTCATAACCCAATTCCAGCAAACACAAGGTCAGCAACAATCCAGAATACTCCGTTTTTTAATTTCATAAAATCCTCCAAATTTAGCGAAAAAGCATCACTTACGTTAGATACAGCAGGACTAATAAGCGAAAAATCAGGTCCCATTGCTGCATACTGAAAAATCTCTACCGCAATTGTGAGCCCAACAATAAAATCTTGTATAGAAATCTCTTCTTTTTTTGCCAATGGCTCGACTGAAATATTTCACCATTTTCTTCATATAAAAACTGTAATAGCAAATGTTATAAATGCGATGGTAAAACAAATTCCAAAAAGGAGGCCTCTACCCTTTGTAAAAGTTCTTACTCTCCCTTTTAAATCGGAACAAAGTATCGATAAATTTTTTATATTTTGGGTTTAAATTATTTTTATATAGCTAAATATGATAATTTAGTATATCAAGTTTACTTGCACAAAATGTCCCAAGGCCTATACTTTATAAAAGTTGCATAAACAATTTTTTAGTTTTTTTTCCCTAAAAGTAAAATCGCCTTAAAATTTTAAAAGAGTTACAAGTTTATCAGAAAATGGGCATTTATTGTTTTCGTTTCTTAAATCGCTGGGTTTAATAGTACTTCCATCAGGGTAAATCATAGGTGTAGTATATTTTAATACTTGAGTGCTATATGGCATATATTTCCCAATATAGTCAATAATAACTGTATCATTTGAACTCAGCTTATTGACAGCTATATCTAAAGCATCGACAATTCTATCATTGCTTCCTTTTTCTATTGAAACTCTGCCTGTGCAGCCTTGAAACTGTTGATTTCTTATAGCAGAGTCTAGCTTATAAGGGTTAGTATAATCTTGTCCTCTGTTTATCATATAATCTAAAGCATAAGCAATAAGATAAGCACCATCTGCATATTGACAAGCAAAACTGTTCGGAGCTTCATTATAAGTCGAGATAAATCGGCTTTTTATATCTTTTCCTACATTGCCAACCCAACTGGATGGATCAAGCTCAATCATAGGAACTGCAATCTCTAATCTTTTAGACCTAAAAGTATCATTATAGCCTACACTTGTCAAAGAATCGGGGGCTGCTGCAAAAATCATAATATCCCCTTTTCTCATCCCTAAATCATAAAACATTTCATATATATAATTATACATAGGAAACTGTAACGATAAAATCAATAATCTCGCCTGAGAATCAATAATTTCTTGGATCATATATGTGTAATTTTTTACACTTTCTCTATCAAGATTAGGAGGAATAAATCATGAACTTTTTGGGTTAATTATTTCAAGATCTGCAAGCGTGGCTCCTTGATTTATATAGTAAGCTATTTGTTGCCCATAAGAATTATTTTGGGTTAGTATTGCAGCTTTTTCTCAGCCCATAGCTCTAAGCAATACAGCAGTCAAAGAAGCACTATAAGAAGTGGAGATGCTTACTCGAGTATACATAGGATATTTATCAGTAGAGTTTAATGAGACATCAGAATTGGTAGAGCCTACTACTGGAAATGTTCAGTTTAGCTGCTTAAATAGTCCTAATATGCCTATCGCTATATTAGACATTCCTGAAGACATATATGCAACTCCAAGTTTGTCCATATCTTTTTTTAAACAATTCATAGCAAATGTTGAATTAAAAACAGTCGCTCCACAGTCATAATTAAAGAAATCAAGCTGGAAATTTGATAAAAGACTGCTGCTCCCTTCGTTAATTTTGTCTTTAACTATATACACACCTTTTGAGCCTAATATTAAGCCGGGGGATGCAGGTGAGGAATCTGGGTTACTTGATCCAGCATTTATACTTAAATTAATCACCTTTTTTGTGGATTTTGGAATAGCGCTTGATTCTCCAGGAAAAGACAGATTTTTATTTATTGTGAGGCTTTTATTTATAATTGACCCTACAATCACTCTCTCTCCATTCTGGATGTTAATAATGGAAAAATTGCCTTCATTATAATGATTTTTAAATTTTAATTGGAGTGCTGAAATAATATCTAGAGCATTTTCCTTTGAAATATTGCTCAAAATATAAGATATTGTACTAATAGCAGAATTTAGATAATATTCTTCTGAAGAAGATGATGCTTCTTGTCCAGAATCAGTAATTATTAGTAGGCCACCTTAATTTTAATTTTTTAAATTACAGTGTGGCTGAGTGCCTTATTGGTTACGCAGTCACTAAGGACCGAAGGGTTCATCCGCCTTGCGGCGTCTACGCCTCAGTGTTATCGATCAAGATAACTGCTAGCAAGGTGCTTGAACTATCTTCTTCCTAGAATCCGCCTCATTTTCAGGATGGATTGAGGGTGCATGAAGGAGGAGACCTCCTCCTTGCCTTGTTAGGGTACCAGTTTTGAGTGCAGACTATAGATTTCTGCGACTTTGCTGTAGGCTCATTGGATAGTAACTTGATCCAGGAAAACCTCGGAGTCTAATAGGTGCTGGGTGACCGCCCTCAGCAGCTACTCAGCTCCTGGGCCCAGGCTGCAAGCCCTTGCATCGCAGTAAAGATCCAACTTAGTATCCTGAAGGATGCGCCAGGCTACAGCTTTTCAATCATAGGAGCCGATTCTAAAGCCTACCCAGAATGCATAAAGCCATAAAGACCTGAATCTCAGCTGGTTTCTCGCCCAACTCACCTTGCCATAGGATTGAGTCAAAAAATCGGATGTGCTTAGGTCGCAATTTTTATGCATTATAAGTAGTCCATCACTATCACATAGATAGCCGCTTCTCTGGTTAAGAATTATTCCATTTCCAATAGTTAAAAGCTTCGCAGCTTTTAAAAAATTTTGTATTTGTAAAGAGTCCTCAGAATCAGTAATAATATAATAAAGCGTTGCTCCTAACTTAAAAATAAGTCTATTTACAAGCTGCTCCACATCTGAATATTCCTCAACAGTCAAAAAATTAAAGTCAGAAGAAAATTGTGACATTCGCTCTCTTTCATATCAGTTTTTTTTATCAATAAAAACTGCTCCTTGCTTTCACTTAAAATGATTAACTTATTTACTATGAATAAAGCCATGATCTTATTTAATTTTTTTATTGGAATTTTTTGAAAACAAATGAAATTTATCATTAAAGGTATCGGAATTTTATAAGAAAAATTCCTCAATTAATAATTTTTTTATTATACGGAGAGGGTAAGAACAGCTAAAAAAGCTTCAATTTGGTCTAATTTTGAAGTAATGACTGAATAAGTCCAGTCATCAATATAATGAAGATTATCTTGAAAAACTAAATGAGTCAGAAAATGGGCTTTGCATAGCTGAGAAATTGAGTATTGGACATCTAGGTCCCTTGATAAGTCAAGAATAATTAAAGAACCTTGAAATTCTTCATAGCACATAGAAATATTTGAAATTTTGCACTTGTGCCAATCCACTAGATTATTAAAGGTACCAGTAAGGCAAAAAATGGAATCCTCATTTAGCACATCAGAATTCAAGTCTTCATAAGCAACTATGACCTCTAGAGAAGTGGATAAGTGCCATATTGCTATCAAAAATAATAATTTTCAGGTATGGTTCTGGATCATGATTGCATTTGACATTTTCAAGTGTGAAATTTATAATGTAAACCATAAGATCAAAAATTTCTTAATTTTCCAAAATAAACCAGAAAAAATAATCATCTTGAGCTAGATTTTTATTATAAACTATTATAATTCGAAGAAGCCTAATCGTTTCTTTTAAAGAATAAACTTATTGACATTGATAATTATATTTTGATTTTTCATAAAAGAGTCCACTTATAGTTTCAAGCTCTACAATTAGAATATTCAACATGGATCATATTTAGACTCTATGTGCGGGCAATTTTGAAAGAGCTAAGCATTAGAAAAAAGATCACTAAAATTGAAAAAGTAATATATCAAAATTTAAATATGAGTATTAAAACCCTTAACTGATTATAAATCAACATAATGTTATCGATTGAAAATGCATGTAGAACAAAAATATAAAAAGAAAAACCCATAAGAAACTTACTCTAAAAACCCCATAAAAATCATTAAGATTATTGTCTAAAATCAAGGCAGTAACAAAAATATCATTTATAGGGCTTTAACGAGTGTGAATACGCCTATTTAAGCAAGACTCATTTTACTCTATTTGGAAGCGTTATAACATTACTAGCGCTAGTCCAGGTGAATTTGGGTTGGCAATTTGCGCAAAGTTTGAATCGACTTATCCATTGTGGCCTTGCACCTAGCAAACACTTTCTTTCCTTTTGATTGGCAATATTTGATTTAATTTCCTATTATAATAAAGACATCTTTAGCTATAACTATAGGAATGCGCTGGATTCTTAATACTTTGCCATTAGTTTTATGAGAATTAAAGCAATTTCCCAATTTAATTTGACTATCTAAAACATTACGAAAGATAACTTATGTGTAAATCTCCAAAAGCAAAACTTAGAAGCAGCACTTAATGGATTAATTTCTTGTCTTAAAAGCAAGATTTAAGCTAATGATTCTAAACGAATCCTTGCGTTTATTAAAGATTATCCTTGTTAATTAATTTTTTGGTTTTAAAATTAAAAAAAATGATTTAAATAAGCTAATATCAGCATAATTCGATGAAATCTAACAAGATTAAAGAAAATTTAAAAAAATAATGTTTCTTAGGCTTCTATCCAGATTTTAGCTGTAATTTCTCTATCAAGAAATTCGCTATCCTTTATGGCTGCTAAAAAAATCTAGATGACAGATTTCATCATTGAAATATCTTTAATGCTCAATTTTATTAGCCTATAAGCCTCCAATATCAAGAGCAAGCAAGCTGTAAACTGTAAATAGTTTTTGTATAAAGACTCTTCAAAGCTGCTTCTTTCTTAGGTATTTATAATCAGATGGCTTCCAAAACAGCAAAAGGCTAAATTTATTTATTCGGCAAAAATATTATTTAAAATCCTAAAAATTTTGATAGTAAAAGCTTTCAATTTTATTGCAAAAGCTTTTTATTAATTACCAAAAATGGTTAAATATAAAACCCTTTAAAATTTAAAGTTATAGATCTAAAACATTTATCATTTCTCTAGTTAATTAATATCTGGCTTCTTTTTCTCTGCTATCTCAGTTCCTGTCAAAGGATCATCTATATAATTTAAAAAGTCAGGATCTTTTCTTAGCCTTTCTATTTCTTTTGCATTTTCATCCAGCTGCTCCAAATGTCTTTTATAATGTCTTTTATTTTTTATCTTTATCCAATTTTTTTCAACTACTTTCATAATCCCACCAAGCGCTCCCATAACCCCAAAAATTGATCCCAAAAGAGTTGTTAAAAACACAATCCATGTTTGATTATAATATCGAGCAGTCACAAGCCCATTATTGTCTAAATCAAACTCAATAACTAAATAATTAACAAAGACCATCCCAAGCCTATATAAAATTTACTCAAATGGCTCGTATTGCGACCCTTGCTTAGCGACTGTGTCTTTCGATACATGGTAGCCAGTATGATCGACATTATCATATGTATTTTCATAATACTAAATATCGGTTACGGATGGTATCATATCAAAATAAATTTCTGTCGCAGTGCTACCCATAAATACATAGCCTGCATCAGACAAAATAGTGGTTTGGTAGCTACTTACCTTTCCAGGAATAGAAGACGAGGAAGTCACATTAACAGTAAATCCTGACGTATAGCCATTTGAATCGTCCATTGTAATTGTAAAAACTCCTTCGCTTGACAATGTACACTCGCTGCAGACTGACGAAATTTCACAATCTCCATTTGTGTTTAAATTACATTGTGGGGTGGTTCAAGTCCCAGTAATTCCATCAATAGAACTAGATATAGTAGATGAGCAAGATTTAGTTTTTGATAAACATGTCCCTCCATAATTTTTTAGTGTAATCGCTATTAAAATTTTGCCTGAAAACTATATAAAATTTACTGTTGGGACGTCTTGCTCAAGCACCACAAGTGGCACCAAGCTTTTAGTCTCATAAAGATTATTCATAGTAAAATTTACAATTGCGACCCCAACAATCATTATTGCCAAAAAAATAAACATAATTCCAAAAAGCCCACCAATTTTGGTTCGTTTTAAATACATAGGAATGCCTTCAAAATGGTTATGCCTATCTGTGTATAGATCTACAGAAACCAAAATCTTTGGAGCTTGCCTGATGATTACATTACTTAGGTTTTTATAGTGATGCTCTCTTCCACAGGGAGTAATATCAAACCTCCCTTTTAGCTCTAAAGTAGTGACACCAGTAGCATCTTGCCGCTTCGCAAGCATTCTACATTGGTATCTGCCTAAGATCACCCTCCTTGAATGTGCCAAGTGGTAAAACTATTATACTTCCTAAAATCCTGGGCAAATGACTCATCAAGTGATATTTGACATTATGGATAAAGGCACACCAGATAAATCGAACCTTATAATAATAAAATCGCGAAGGAGGAAAGCTTTCTGGAGTTAACCATTCTGTAGGTAGTTATCTTATTATTATGGAGCATGTCTGATCAAAACGCAGGTAATAGCCACCAATAAGCCAACTATTCCTACAGTGACTTGCACAATTAAGGTATTTCTATTGATATCTGTCATATCTGAAGTATAAATAGATGGCTGGGAATACTCATCCTCATAATTGGCTAATGTCTCGCTATAAGTTATGCTTCCTACCTTGCAGGTATAAGAGGCAGGACAATCAATGCACAATTCTTGGCCTTCTTTATCATTATATTCCCCTTCTGAGCATGGAAAGCACATATCCAAGCTTGTAGCTCCATAATGAGGCCCATATTTTCCTTTAGGGCATTTTGCGCATTCTGTAGAATTATACGCGTTTGAATAAGTCCCAGGAGGGCAAATTTCACAATTCGTAGCAGTCCTATAACTCCCTGGACTGCAAGCAAAACTGCATGTTATATTATCTGTGCAAAAGGTCCACATTGGGAGCCTTATGAAAAGGTTGCTAGGAACATTAAACCTTAAAAGGCTTGTAGCTGCTGTCCCTCCTCCATGAATATAAAAATAATTCTGAAAATATGCAGAAGCTGAAGCAAAAATTACGTCTGAGATTGTCCCAAGTTCTTGAAATTCAGAAGTGATAGTTGAAAAGTAAAAAAAATCATTGCTTGGGTATATTCCAGAAGTTTCCCCTCCAACTACTAGCACTCTTTGTAAAGGCTTGCAGACTGCTGCTCGGCTTCTAGCAAAAGTAGTGTTAGAAGGGTCATCGCTGTAAAAATATCAAAAGTCATTACCTGCATCATAGCCGTAGACTTGATTAGTGGAATTGTTATCCTCGGCTTCACCATACATCACTCATAGAAAGTTATTTGCCCCAGCTGCAATTCGACAAGTTGCGTAATAAATGGGTCCAGGACCATCTGAATCTTGGCTGTTCACAAGCGTATATTCATTTTTATTGAGGTCATAGAACCATAGTTCATCAGAGAGCCCTGATTGCGTTAGTCCTCCGTATATATAAATTCTGAATCCACTGAAACCAGCACATGCTCCTACTCTTGGAGTTGGAGCTGTATCTGTATATGTCAGAAGTGTCCATTTCCCTGAGCTAATATCATATAAATATCCATCATTTAGATACCCATCTTGCCCACTTCCGCCTCATATAAACAGCACATCTGAGTAAGTAGCTGATGCATGCCCATATCTCTTGGTAGGTATATCCCCAGCTGAATTTATAGAACTTCATTTTTCTTCAATACAGCTAAATGCTCAGAAATCATTATGAAGCAATCCATCATCTCCTAGTCCTCCAAATAAATATAAATTTTCTGCAATTGGCTGCATAGTATGATACATTCTTGGGCTGGGAGATAAATCATCATCATAAACAAAAAACTCGACAGGCTGCTTGTCTAAGTCGAAATAAGCCATGCGGTTTATGATAGGAGGATTATTGTTCCCACCAAAAATATATACGGTAGAATTTATTAAAGTATAGCCATAGCTGTCAATTTGTAACAAATTATCAGTGTCTGCCTGAGCAGCAACTTCTGTTCATTCATAGCTTGGGTCATCTAAATCAACCTTAAACCATGCGCTTTCATGGTCAACTTTTTCAATCGACCAGCCCATCATTAAGTAAAATTCTGATCCTTTCAGAAACCCTCCACCAAATATCCTTGATGTATATGTTTTTGCCGATGTCACATTCACTCATTTATAAGCACTAGGATCTAAATCATAATAGAGGAGTGTTTTTGTATGCGAATTTGCTAAAAATGCATTTTCTCCAGCGGCTGTAAAAATTTTTTTATTGTAATGCACGATTATTGATCCTTCAACATTCCCAGGAGCGTCTCCACTTTGTGGCATTTTGGTTCAGACCCATGTTGAAGTATCCAGGCTATATAAATATTACATGTAAAGATTGTCATCAAGCCCTTCCATAGTAACTCCTCCCAATAAAGCGAACTGCAATTTATTATTGTCATCATAAAATGAAGTATACCCAAATTTAATTCTAGGAGAAGGGATGTCACCAGTCGTTTTAATTTTTGATCACAAAAATCCTTGTATTTGGAAGCATCATAAATCGTTTAAAGGCCCATTAATTGACATTCCTCCAAAAATGCAGTATAATTGCTTAAGTAAAATACGGAAAAAACCTCCGCTATATCTTCCAGCTGCTTATATATTACTTGGGGAAATTCCGTCTGAAGGGATAAGTCTGCTTCAAGTTTGGCTTGTAATATTAAATGTCCATATGTCTCCATATACAAAACTTGTAGGATCTGAGTACCCACCATAAACAATAAGGAGGTTAAGTGGTGGAAAATTGTCCATAATTGAAAATCCTCTGACATCTGGAGGTGGATTTGTGTAGGGAAGTCTTTCAGGCTCAAATCCGAGAGCAAAAGGGAGGAAAATAATTAGCTGTATCATTTAATTATTAAAAAAGCAAAAGAAAATAATTATGGATATATAAATTTTTAAACGCAATAGAATTAAAATCATAAAATAGCCCATGGAAAGGAAACCACAAATATTCTTATTTAGATGAAATTTATTAATTGGGTTTATATGCAGATTATAAGAAAAAATAAGCCATGAGATGAATTGTATATTCTTATTATAGTTTTGAATTATTTTTTTCCAAGTAATAAATCCTAAAATATTATATAACTTTTAAATAAGAGTAATAAAAATATGCAAAGTGACTAATACAATAGAAATGCATGCACTAGAAATATTAGAACTTCAATTCTTTTACTAAAACAATATAGAGATATTCAATTATTATATTATTCAAAATATTAAAGAAAATATAAAATGGGTATTAATAATTTATATAGCGCTTTCCCGAGGATGGCGCGGAATGGCGCCATCCTCGGGAAAGCCAGGAAGGCATCCACACGGGAACTGGGAGTTCCATGCGTGGATGCCATTTTGACATGTGGAAGTTTGGATCCCACATGTCAAAAATGGCATCCACACGTGGAACTCCCAGTTCCCGTGTGGATGCTTAGTTGACTTTCCCGAGGATGGCGCCATTCCGCGCCATCCTCGGGAAAGTGCTATATACAATATATCAATAAATACTTTATGAATGGAAACTTCATAGATTAGCCATTATAAGATTATAGATTTTTACTATTAATATATACTATTTAATAAATCTATTCTTCAACTGGAATAATTTTTGTATATCTTCCATTAAATTTTACTAATGACGTCTTTGACTCTTTACCAAATGTAAAAGCAAATTTAAATAAATTGCTTGTATTTTTATTTCTTGGCCTAAATAGCATACTCGGATAGTTTTTTCATTGAATAAATAACCCTAAGCAGCAATAAACAGCCAGCCACTAGGTAAAAAAATAATTGCTATTGTTGAATAATAATGGTCAGAGATTTCTATCTGAATTACAGATAAAATAGCTAATCATGCAACTCCTATTAAACTTAATGCCTGCCATAAGCTGAATCTTGCATAATTATAAGGCTTGACTTTAAGTGTAAATGATATATAAGCTTCTATAATAAAAATAAGGCATCCTCAATTTTTAGGCTTCCTGACCAAAAATTATTTTCTATTTTACTTTGATTATGAGGCTTGATTTATCCTTGAGAATTTATTAATAAACAAGTGAGCTGCCTAAGGTCAAAGAAGGGCTTTAAAAGCAAAATCTTCAAAAATGGTATCATGCACCAATATTCTCAAGTTGGCCATAATTTGGTGGAGGCAGGAAAATGGTATAAGAACAGATTAGTATGAGGTGGATATTTGGCAGTGAACGATAAATGTGATTGAGAGAATATAAATATATATAAACTGTCATCACAAAAATAAATATAATTCCATGACCAAGGTCCGAGGATCTTTTGACAGTTTTATTTAAAACAATCAACGCAGTTTGAATGACTGTTTTTACCATTAAAAATAGCGGAATTGCTTTAACATGAAGCATGGGCTGTAATTCTTGTCAAAGGGGTCTGCAAAAAACAGCAAGAGGTTCATATGATATATTATTTTATTTCAATAACTCTCATTTTTAATTTGCCCTGATTGCTAATTATTAAAATTAAATTCATAAGATCAGGATTCATTAAAGATAAAAGGATAATAACGCTAAGCATGATAAAATTGCATAAATTAAATGAGACCCTTTTCAGCAAAAAACATAGCAATCTTTAGTTAGAAAACTATCTGTGAAGTTATCACCTATTGATTGGTCACACAAAAAGATATCCAAACATATTGAAATAAACGGGATAAAGCACAGGTTTCCCAAAATTGGCATTAAGTAATCAGCTGTCCACGCAAGAAACCTAAAAATTTCGAAATTCTTTCACTTTTCATCAAGTCTAAATAGGACAACTACACATAAAATTATTCACACCAATATGCCTGTCAAGACACCATCAACAACAATCCAAAATATCCCATTTTTCATCTCAATAATATTTCCCAAATCCAATGATAAAAAATTGCTAGCAGTAAACAAAAATGGACTTATCACAGAAAAATCTGGTCCCATTGCAGCAAGCTGGAAAAATTCGACCACAATGGTAGCTCCCACAATAAAATCCGGCGGAGAAATTTCTTGTTTTTCTTTGAGTTCTTCTACATTGATATTCCATCATTTTTTCCATATAATAAAAGTTATTGCAGCAGTAATTAAAGCCACTGTAAAGCAAACAGCAAATAAAATTGCTCTGCCTTTATCAAAAGTCCTTACATTTTTAGATGGAAAAGGACATGTCCCGTTTTCATTTCTTAAGTCAGATGGTTTAACTGTTGTCCCATCTGCATATATCAATGGAGTGAGAACAGTTCATAAATGTGTGCTAAAAGGCTAAAATTTTTAATATATTAAAATGACAAGCAAACCAAACCACCCTCCTAGCACCTGTAGCTGGGGCGATCCAGTGACTTATGGAAGGGAGGGAACAATGTCCAGTTCAATGGGCCGCATGCTCACATCCAGGTCAAGGTTTTACCTCGGAGGAAGATGAAATTCTGAGTTGGAAAGGGGTATCCAAGCAGCACCAGTGAGGTTCCTTCTGGTTAATCAGAATTGCTCTCGACGCAGCCAGGTTTACTCCTGGGCTATGAATTTTCATGCTGGCCAATAGCGACCAGAAATTCGTTTTTCAAAATTTCTGGAAGCCAAGCTACATTGGAGTACAGCATGATGACTCAGAACCTCTGACTCACGGGTAGTGATTGCAAGCCCTCGTCCGTGAGGAGCAACATAGAGAGGGACCGTGCTGGAATTGACAAGAAAGCGGTGGAGCGTTACGGAAGTGAAAGCGGCTCGACCTTATGCCTAATGGAAGCTTTTCGATAATCATAATTAAGCTTAAAGCTTAAATTTTCCAGTTTTATAAGTGGTTGAATTTCCATCTTCATTTATTTTGATTACTTCCATATAAAAAACATCAAATATTCTATCATTGCTTCCTTTATTTATACTATATATATATTAAAATTGAGACACATGTCAACTTGCCCTCTTGGCGCAAAAATCAGACCTTATAGCCAGCGGATTGTGTTTGATTTTCAGCCGAGAACCAGTTTAGCCCCAGAAGATATGCGTCCGGATAGGTTTTTGGCTGCCTTTCTGAAGTTTAAAATAGAGTTTCTCGAGAATACTTAAGAATTCATGGACCCGCTAGCTTTCCTCTACCAAGAAACTGGGGTTTCAGCCCAGGCCACAGGGAAATAGTCGTTATCCTATAGTTTTTGAAGAAAGGTACTCTTCGTTGTCTGCGTTGCCAATATAATTACTGTCTGACTTTTAATAATCCTTTTATACTAACTTTCCTTGTACATCCTCCAAATTGCACATTTCGTATAGCTGCCATTAATTTAGCAGGGTCTGTGTAGTCTTGACCTCTGTTAATCATATAATCCAATGCATTAGAAACTGTATAAACTGAGTCAAAATATTGGCAGGAAAATGCATTTGGCTCTGTATTATATTTTGCTAATATTCTAGATCTCACATTTTGTCCGAGACTTCCAACAAGATTTTCAAAAGTAAAAGTAAAAGCTGAATTTGCAATTTCATATCGTTTGTGAAAGGCTTCATCATTTGCAGGAAAATAAGTAATTATGTCAGGAGTGGTTCAAAAAATAATTATATCACCTTTTCTCAATCCTAAATCATAAAAATATTCGGCTACATAGTTGCATGCTGGGCATTGGATCAGCATGATTAATAGCCTTGTTTGAGAATTGACGACACCCTCAATTTGAGGTTTATAGCTTCTTAGTCCTGTCCTATTTAGTCCTGGAGGAATTAATCTTAAGTTTTCAGGATTGATAATTTCAAGATTAAGATTTCCTGCAGCTTTTATAATAGAACTGTACACTGCAACTCCTCATGAACTGTTTTCGTATAAAATTGAAGCTTTTGTCCAGCCGATTGCTTTTAAACAAACTATAGACTGGCTATACCATAATGAAGAAATCATTCTCACGTACATAGGAAAATTTGTGGAGGAGCTTAAAGAAGGGTCTCCATTTGAGCTGCCAATAACTGGAAGAGATATATTTAATTGATTAAAAATTTGCATGGTTCCTTTGGTGACGACTGATCCATAAGCAGAAAGATGAGATAATCCTAATTTTTCAATGTCATTTGTAAAGCATGTTTTACCAAAAGAAGCATTAAAAATGGTAACTCCGCAATCATAATTAAACATTTCTAATTGAAAATTTGATAAAATGTCATGGCTCTCATTAATTTTGTCGATAGCTACATAAGAACCCATTGATCCTAATTTTTGTGTTAAACTGGGAGCAGCCCCAGGATTTGTAGTTCCAGCGTTTATACTTAAATGCAAAACTTTTTTAGTCGACTTTGGAATATTATTTGTGCCTCCTGGAAACGTTATATTGCCAAATATCTTTGTATCTCCATCTATAATTGATCCAACTATGATCCTTTCTCCTTTTCGAATATTTACTAAAGAAAATTGGCTTTTATTTGAATTATTGCTGATTATCATCTTAGCTACCGAGGCAAGATCTAGCCTATTTTCTTCATATGCTTGGTTTAAAATTTCAGAAATAATTTTCAAAGCTGACATTTTAAAATACTCTTCAGTAGAACTGGCAAACTCAAACCCAAAATCTGTAATAATTAAAGCTCCTTCAGTGTTGCTATTATATCCACTTTTTTGGTTTAAAATAATTCCATTACCAGCTTCCAACAATTTCGACTGTTTTAATGAAATTTGCAATTTCAGTGATTCATATAAATCTGAAAAAATGCAATAAAGAGTTGACCCTCACCAGTTTCTATAGTAAAAATATTAAAATCATTTGAAAATTTTTCTACTACCTCAAAACTCTCTTGATTACTAAAAATTAGCCCTTTTGTTCAATTAAAATAGTCAAAAATTGATG
Organism: Blepharisma stoltei; assembly: GCA_914767885.1. Taxonomy (NCBI): domain Eukaryota; phylum Ciliophora; class Heterotrichea; order Heterotrichida; family Blepharismidae; genus Blepharisma; species Blepharisma stoltei. The sequence continues at coordinate 1,064,374 of CAJZBQ010000021.1, read as the reverse complement.
ATAAAGCTTTTAATTGCTCCTTATTTGATGGCACAATAGAATATGTCCACTCATCTTTAAATTTTAGCTTACTTTGGTAAACAAGATGAATTATAAGGATTTACTATGGATGAACATTAGAGATGAAATATCTTTTTGTCTGGAAAAAATAGGGTAAAACTATATAAAAAATGATTATTACAGATTTGTGAGATTTGGATCTGAGTATTTAGGTCATTTGATAAGTCGAGCAGAATAAGAGAATTCGGAAATTTCTCGACGCATGATCTAATATTTGGAATTTTGCATTTGTGCCAGTCAATAAAGGAGCTAAGAGATTGAGTTATCTCAAGAAGTGAAGTCTCATTCCATTTGTGGGAATTTAAACTTTTGTTGTCTGCGTATGCAACAATAATTTCTAGTGAATGAGACTTGGCGAGTAAAAAAGTGTAAGACATAAAAAATAGTAGTGCTTGACGTGTAGCTTTTGAAGACTCTTCATATTTTAAGCAATGGCAATTAATTTTCCACAAAACAAAAAACTTTTATAGGAATTTAATAAGAAATTATCCCTTTTAGATTTTATCTCATTAATTATAATTTAAAAATATTCATTTTTTAAAAAATATTTTTGATAATTTTAGTACCTTAATTTGAATTAAAAAATAATACTATGGACTATATGAAAATCAGGCCTATAATTATGATAAAAATTCTACAAATCAGGTCTATGATATTATAAGGATTCTGTAAACTTCAAATTCGATCAAAGTCGAATTAGCAAAAGCTGAAAACTAAAAGTATGCAACTTATCTAAATACCATTACAATGAATTTTTGAGTAATTTAATCTTTCTAATTGTTTAAGTTAGTTTTAAAACTTATATAAAGGAAAACTCACTAAATGTTCTCAAAAATATTTAATTAGTTCTTTATATCTATGGTCTATATATAACAATATCTGTTATTTATGTGCTTATTTCAAAAATAATATTTGATCCTTTAGACTTTATTGTCTTATTAGTTAATCGCTAATGATGAATAATAAAAAATTATGCATAATAAAAAGCATATTCAAATTTGCTTATTTACAATTAATTGCCAGATCAGCAGAAATAATTTTTGATTTTCCTATATCGAATTTCATTAAGGAACTCTTTGAGCTCTTTCCAAATCTACAAGCAAATTTAAATAAATAAGTTGTATCTCTATATTTATATCTAAATTTTTTTATGTTGAATAATAATAATATCGAAAAGATAATTAAATCTATAAATTTAGTCATTCCGCACTAGTTAATCGCTACTAGTGAATAATAAAACTTTACGAACAATAATTTAAAAAAATATTAAAATTATTTATATATAGCCGAATTAATCCCCGGATTCAGCAGGAACAATTTTAGATTTTCGTTCGTTGAATTTCATTAGCGAACTCTTTGATCCCTTTCCGAATGTAAAAGCAAATTTAAATAAATTAGTTGTATCTCTACTTTTTGGTCTATATAGCAGACTAGGGTATTTTTTATACTGAATAAATAATCCTAGGAAGATTATAAAAAGTCAGCCAACAAATAAAAAAATAATTGATATTGTTGAGTATAAATAATTAGAAATTTCTAATCCAATTACAGACAAAATTGCAAGTCATGTAACTCCGATCAAGCCTAATTCTTGTCATAAGCTAAATCTTGCATAATTATAAGATTTGAACTTAAAAATAAATGCTATATAAATGATCATAATAAAAATAAATATGATTCCATGGCCAATATCAGATACTCTTTTGATTGTTTTATTCAACACTATAAAGGCCGTTTGAAAAACTGCTTTTACCATTAAAAATAGCGGAAACGCTTTAACATGGAGCATTGGTTGTAGTTCTTGCCAAAGAGGTCGACAAAAAACAGCAAGAGGTTCATATGATAATAATGCAAAACATGATAAAATTGCATAAATTAAATGAGATCCTTTTCAACAAAAATAATAGCAGTCTTTAGCTAAAAAACTATCTGTAAAGCTGTCACCAATTGATTGGTCACATAGAAATATATCAAGGCAAATTGAAACAAAAGGAATAAAACAAAGATTTCCTAAAATCGGCATTAAATAATCTGCTAGCCAAGCCAAGAATCTAAAAAATTCAATTCTTTTCCATTTTTCATCAAGTCTAAACAGGACAACTACACACAAAATATTTCATGCAAAGATTCCTGCATAAACACCATCAACAACAATCCAAAATATCCCATTTTTCATCTCAATTATACTTCCCAAATCCAATGATAAAAAATTGCTGGCTTCATATAAAAGTGGGCTTATCACCGAAAAATCTGGTCCCATTGAGGCTAGCTGGAAAAACTCTATCAGAATAGTAGCTCCTACAATAAAATCCTGCGGAGAAATTTCTTGTTTATCTTTAAGCTCTTCTACGTTTATGTTCCATCATTTTTTCCATATAATAAAAGTAATTACTGCAGTAATTAAAGCAACTGTAAAGCAAATAGCAAATAAAATTGCTCTTCCTTTAGCAAAAGTTCTTACGTCTTTAGATGGAAAAGGACATGTTCCATTTTCGTCTCTTAAGTCAGATGGTTTAATAATTGATCCATCAGCATAAACCATAGGATTTACTACAGTTCACAAATTTGTACTATATGGCATGTATTCGCCAACTAAATATGATGTTGAGTTCCCATCTTTACTCATTTTGAGTGCTTTAATTACTATTACGTCAAATATTCTGTCGTTGCTACCTTTACTTATACTGACTTTACCTGTGCAGCCACTGAACTGGGTTTCTCTTATCACTGCCATTAGTTTATTTGAATTTTTATAATCTTGCCCTCTATCAATCATATAATCCAATGCATTTGCAGCTAGATAAATAGCGTCATAATATTGGCAGCTAAAAGAATTAGGAGGGGTGCTAAATTTTGATAAAATTCGGTTTGCTATATCTTGCCCAAGTTTCCCTATTCATTGTGAAAAGCCGAAAGCAAAAGCTGAGCTTCCAATTTCTGACCGTTTGTATAAAGCTGTGTCGTTTATTGATAAATAAGTTAAAATATCAGGGTTTCCATAAATTAAGATATCTCCTTTCCTTAGCCCTAAATCATAGAAGTATTCAGCTACATAATTGCAATATGGACATTGAATAAGCATTATTAGCAGCCTTGCATGCGAATCAATTACAGCTTCAATCTGGTCTTTATAACTTCTAAGTGCTGTCCTATTTAATCCTGGAGGTATCACTCTTAAGTTTTCTTGGTTTATTATTTCAATTTGCACACTTTTTGCTGCAGCCACCATTGAGCTATAACTTGATATTCCTCATGAGCTATTTTCATATAAAATTGCAGCTTTTATCCACCCCATTATTTTTAAACAAACTATTGATTGGCTTAAGAGGTTTGAATTAACAACTCTGACATACATAGGAAAATTTGTAGATGAGCCCAAGGCTGAGTCAGAATTAGCGCTTCCAATTACTGGAAGACTTATGTTTAATTGGTTGAAAATTTGAATTGTACCTTTGGTTACAACAGATCCATATGAGGAAAGATGGGTAAGTCCAAGTTTTCCAATGTTGTCTGTAAAGCAAGCTTTTGCGAATGTAGAATCAAAGATTGTGACTCCACAATCATAATTAAACATTTCGATCTGAAAATTGGATAAAATATCATTGCTCTCATTAATTTTGTCTATAGCAACATAAGAGCCCATTGCACCAAGTTTTTGAGTTAAACTTGGTGAAGACCCAGGATTTGTTGCGCCCGCGCATATACTCAAATGTAAAACTTTTTTGGTTGATTTTGGAATAATAGATGTATCACCTGGAAATGTTATATTGCCAAATATCACTAAATTTCCTTTTATAATCGACCCAACAATAACTCTTTCTCCATTCTGGATACTAACTAATGAAAATTTTCTTTCACTTAAAAGGTTTTTGAGTGTATTTTTCAGTAGTGGTACAAGTTCATGAGAAATATCATTTGAAATCTCATTTAGCATATCTGACATAAGTTTTATAACTGAGTTTTTAAAATATTCTTCAGGAGAATTTACAAATTCATATCCAAAATCGGTAACGATTAAAGCCCCTTCAGTTATGCAGTCATACCCACTTTCTTGATTAAACATAATTCCATTCCCAGCTTCTAATAATTGTGAACTATATAATAAATTTTGCAATTTCAATGACTCTGGCAATCCACAAAGTACATAATAAAGAGTAGAACCCATTCTAAAAACAGTTCTTTTTACAAGCTCACTAATATTTGACTTAGATTCCACAGACAAGAAATTAAATCCGTTTGAATGATCAAAAAATTTTTCTTTCATTCCATAATTCTCCATACTTGTAAAAACAGTCCCTTGAGTCCAATTTAAATAGCTACTGACACTTAATAAAGCTTCGATTTGCTCATTAGATGAAGGCACCACTGAATAAGTTCATTCATCTTCAAATTTAAGTTTGCTTTGATAAACAAGATGGATAATTGAATAACTGATACATACCCGTGAAATTGCCCATTGATCTTCTATATCATTTGATAAATCAAGCAAAATAAGGCTATTAGGGAAATTTTCAAGGCAAATTTGAATTTCTGAAATACTGCATTTGTGCCAATCAACTAAATATGCTAAAGAATGAGTTATCTCAAGAATGGAAGACTGGTTAAAGTTTCCAGAGTTTAGGCTATTTATGTCTGTATAGACAATTATAGCTTCTAAGCATGAAGATATTTGCGGAAAAGAGATTAGCAGCAGTAAGGTTCATCATATATAGTGAGAGGCGATAACAAGATGCTGCATAGTCATTATTAGAATGGCTGATATATTCATAAAGTTTAAATAATTTAATGTGAATAAGTTTTTTTTTTCTCAGTCTAATAATTAACATAAATTAGATCTAGAAGCTAAGAATCTTAAAATTATGATAATTATTATAAATTTTAGCTCAGAATATTATGCTAAAGGATTATTTTTATTATATTCAATAGTCATGCAAATCGCAAATTAATATTAAGCTTAACTTTGCTGAAGATTTATTAGCAGATCATTCTGGTGTATATTTTAATCGAGATAATCTTCATGATTTATCCAAAATATAATATTTTTGAATATAAAAAATAGAGCTTTCTATCTTATATTATCCCTAAAGTTATAAGGGTTAATCTAAAATCTTAGCTATTTCATAGAATACGCTTTGATAAGCTAACTTATAGCAACTTGATATAATAGGCTATTTGAATTAATTCATAAATTGAAATTAGTTGCTCTCTAGGCATTTTTCTCAAGCCTTAATTTAAGCATGATATGATTGCCTTTTTTCAGCATTATTAGTAAATATTAAGCAGCTCTTTTCCTAAGGTGCAAGCACAAAATTATAGCCTGAGTAGCTATTAGTGATTGCTTATTTGCTCATACTTGAAAGCTGTCTTTCAAACACTAGAAACTTAGGCCAAATTAATTGAATAAGAATTAATATTTTTCTAGGGGTAATAAAATGTATTGAACTTTAGTTAGAGTTAAGAAATCTATTGTATCAGTATAAGAATAATTATTATAAGTAATAATATTATTTAAAGAAATTTAAATTTATAAAAAATAATTCTAATCAACGGTAAGATCTTCAGGGACAACTTTTGGTTTCCTTCCGTTAAACTTCACTAATGAAGTCTTTGATTCTTTCCCAAATGTAAAAGCAAACTTAAATAAATTACTTGTGTTTCTGTTTCTAGGTCTAAATAGCATACTAGGATACTTTTTATATTGAACCCATAATCCAAAGGCGATAATAAAAAGTCATCCCATAAATAAAGAAATAATTGCTATAGTGGAATAAAAATAGTTAGAAATTTCTATTTCAACTACAGATAAAAACGCTAATCATGTAACTCCTATCAAGCTTAATCCTTCCCATAAGCTGAATCTTGCATAATTATAAGATTTGAATTTAAAAACAAAAACAATATAGACGACCATAGCGAAAATAAATATAATTCCGTGACCTATATCGGACGATCTTTTGATTGTTTTATTTAAAACAATAAATGTTGTTTGTGCAACTGTTTTTACCATCAAAAATAATGGAAATGCTTTAACATGAAGCATTGGCTGCAGCTCTTGCCAAAGAGGGCGACAAAAAACAGCAAGAGGTTCATATGATAATAATGCAAAACATGACAAAATTGCATATATTAAATGAGAGTCTTTTCAGCAAAAATAATAGCAATCTTTGGCTAAAAAACTATCTGTGAACCTATCACCAATTGATTGATCACATAAAAAAATGTCGAGGCAAATTGAAATAAATGGAATAAAACAAAGATTTCCTAAAATTGGCATTAAATAGTCTGCCAACCAAGCTAAAAATCTGAATATTTCATAGTTTCTTCATTTTTCATCAAGTCTAAAAAGTACAACTATACACAAAATATTTCATACAAAGATCCCTGCATAAACTCCATCAACAATAATCCAAAATATTCCATTTTTCATCTCAATTATATTTCCTAAATCCAAAGAAAAAGTATTGCTGGCTTCATATAAAAAAGGACTTATCACTGAAAAATCAGGGCCCATTGATGCTAATTGAAAAAATTCAACTACAATTGTCAATCCTACTATAAAATCCTGTGGTGACATTTCTTGTTTTTCTCTGAGTTCATCTACACTTATATGCCATCATTTTTTTCATATGACAAAAGTAATTACTGCAGTAATTAAAGCCACTGTAAAGCAAACAGAAAATAAAACAATTCTTCCTTTCTCAAAAGTTTTAACTTTTTTAGTTGGAAAAGGACATGTTCCATTTTCGTTTCTTAAGTCAGATGGCTTGACCGTTGATCCATCAGCATACACCATAGAATTTATCACACTTCATAAATTTGTGCTAAATGGTCTAAATTTTCCAACTACATAAATCGTTGAATTTCTCTCTTTATCTATTTTAAGCGCCTCAATTATTATCACGTCAAATATTCTATCGTTACTTCCTTTATTTATACTTACTTTACCTGTACAGCCAGTGAATTGTGTTTCTCTTATCACTGCCATTAATTTAGTAGAATTTTTATAATCTTGCCCTCTATTTATCATATAATCTAAAGCGTTTCCAGCTAAATAAATAGCGTCATAGTAGTCACAGCTAAAAGAATTAGGAGGAGTGCTAAATTTTGATAAAATTCTAGATTTGGCTTCTTCGCCGATTTGTCCTATTCAATACTGAAAGTTAAAGCCAAAAGCTGAGCTTGCAATTTCTTGTCTTTTGTATAAAGTTGTGTCATTTGTTGATAAATATGTTAGAATGTCAGGAGTGCCTCCAAAAATTAAGATGTCTCCTTTCCTTAGCCCTAAATCATAGAAATATTCTGTAACATAATTACATAGAGGGCATTGAACAAGCATAATTATTAGTCTTGCTTGTGTATTAACCACAGCTTCAATTTGATCTTTATAATTTCTTAATGCAGTTCTATTTAAACCTGCAGCTATAACTCTTAAACTTTCTTGGTTTACTATTTCAATTTTTACATTTTCTGCAGATTTTATGATTGAGTTATATACCGGAATTCCTCATGAGCTCTTAATCTTAATCTTAATTATATGTTATTGAGTAGCTCCCGGCCAGGACCGTAGGTCCTTTTCTTCCTCCTTTTGGTCACCTCTCTTGCTTTCCTTGCCCTGCTCCTAGTGTACACCTAAGTGCCACAGGCTACCACTCGGCTCCTTCCGGTCATGGGGCTTGGTCATGACATTCCGGAAGTAGGCGGACTGGGTCACCATGCTTCACGTCGTCGACTAGGGTTAGAGCTAGGGATGAACTCCCTACCCTTATCGGCATCTGCTGTGCCGTCCGATCTGGGCACCAGCAGTCCCTAGAGGAAAACTCTTTTTTGTCCCATGTCCCGTCGGGACGATCCGAAAATCGTCATTGCTGGACCGGGAGGGAAACCTAGCCGGACACAAATGCCAGTACCCATACCAGACCTTTCCCTGAGTGGATTGGCTTCAGGCCGCAGCAAGATCCCCAATCACACTACAGGTTCGGGAGAGGATGGGGTCGGTGTCATCGCCATTTTATTTGTGTGATTCCTCATGAGCTATTTTCATATAAAATTGCAGCTTTTGTTCAACCCATAGCCTTTAAGCATACTATTGATTGACTGTAAACTAATGAAGAGACAATTCTTACATACATAGGAAAATTTGTAGAAGAGCTTAAAGAAGGGTCACCATTTGCACTTCCAATGACTGGAAGGCTAAGATTTAGTTGATTGAAAACTTGTATTGTGCCTTTAGCAACAACAGATCCATATGAGGAAAGATGGGTGAGACCAAGTTTTTCAATGTTGTTTGTAAAGCAAGCTGTTGCGAATGAAGAATTAAAAATAGTCACTCCGCAGTCATAATTAAATATATCAAGCTGAAAATTAGACAAAATATCATGGCTTTCATTAATTTTGTCTATTGCTACATAAGAGCCCATTGAGCCAAGCTTTTGAGTTAAACTTGGAGAAGCCCCTGGATTTGTAGTGCCGGCATTGATACTTAAGTGCAAAATTTTTTTGGTCGATTTTGGAATTATAGATGCTTTACCTGGAAACGTTATATTGCCGAATATCGTTGCAGTTCCATTTACTATTGTTCCAACAATAACTCTTTCTCCATTCTGAATATTAACTAACTCCCCCCCCCCCTCCGTGAGCGAACAAAAAAATTTTGTTCACTCACGGAGGGGGGTTAATTTTTTTTTTTAAAAAAAATTTATATATAAATTTTTATAAAAAAATATTTTTTTCGAAATTTAAAAAAATCCTAATTTGCAAAAATTGGGAAGCAAATATTAATTTAATTTGCAAAATTTATGTTTTAAAACGCAATTTGTTTAAAATTAAACAGAATTAGCTCTAGATTTCATTATACTAATTATCACTTATATATCAAAATTTTTTTCCATTAAAATTTTTTCTATTAAAAAAATTTTTGTTCGCTCACGGAGGGTGGGTTTTTGGTCAAAAAATGGCGATTTTTCTAATGGTTTTTGTTCGCTCACGGAGGGGGGGGGGGAGTAAAGAAAATTCGCTCTCACCAAAGTGATTTTTGAGCTTATTTTTCAGCATTCGGGCAAGATCTTGGGAAATTTCATTTGAAATTTGACTTAATAAATTTAATATAAGGTTTATAGCTGAGCTTTTAAAATACTCTTCAGGAGAATTTACAAACTCATACCCGAAATCAGTAATAATTAAAGCTCCTTCAGTAATGCAGCCATACCCACTTTCTTGATTAAAAATAATTCCATTTCCAGCTTCTAATAATTGTGCATTATATAATGAATTTTGCAATTTCAATGACTCTGGCAATCCAGAAAGTACATAATAAAGGGTTGATCCCAATCTAAAAACAACTTTCCTTACAAGCTCATCAATATTTGACTCAGATTCTATAGTCAAGAAATTAAATCCACTTGAAAAATCTAAAAAGTTGTCAGTCATCCAATAATTCTCCTTACTCGTAAAAATAATCCCTTGGGTCCAATACAAATAGCTGCTGACTCCTAATAAAGCTTCAACTTGTTCATTATATGAAGGCACCATTGAATAGGTCCAGTCATCTGTAAATTTAAATTTGCTTTGATAAACGAGATGGACTATTGAATAATTAATGCATATCTGTGAAATTGAGTATTGAGTGTCAATATCAATTGATAGATCAAGCAGAATCAGCGAATCCGGGAATTCTTCGAGGCAATTTTGTATGTCTGAAATAAGGCATTTGTGCCAGTCAACTGAGGAAGTTAATGAGTTAGCTATCTCCAGAAGCAAAGTCTCATTTCAGTATAAATAATTGACGCTTTGTCCGTCTGTGTGGGCGATAATAACTTCTAAAGAAGTAGATATAGGGGATTTAAAGACCAGTAATAGTAAGAAGCATCATAAATAGCGAAAGAAGATGATGATATTTGGTATATCCATAAATTTAAGCAATGGCAAAGAAATTTCCACAAAACTTATGTAGCTTAATAGAATTTTGTCGTAAAATTTAAATTTTTATTTTTAACCCAATCCAGAACTTCAATTTAAAATAATTTTATAAGGTTAATAATTTCTGAAAATTTTAACTAATTAAAATAAATGTTATTACTTAATTATTCTAATTGACCATATCAGAAGGCTTCAACCCACAAACTTAAAGGATTTATTATTCAACCCATAATTTATTTTTTACTGTATTAATACATAAATGAGATTTATATTTTATATCCTTTTAAAAATTAAATCGTAGACTTTTTATATTATTTAGTCTTTAAATGTAAAATGAACGTGCAGTCAATCTCTAAATTATCAATATAGAATAGAATATTACGGTTATCGCCCAACAAAAGTGGACCAATTAAAAGTCTTCAAAAAGTTTCAGAAATTTGTAAAAATTTGTAAAAATTCCTGAAAAATCTAAAGTAAAAAAAGTAAAAAGTAACTTCACAAAAGTTCCAATGTATCACCTGCTTGCGCCTCCAATGCAAGCCATTGAAATTTTTGCCTGCACCCCTTAGAGTCAAGCTCTCTCAGCCCATATACCTCAGTTCCTCTATTTCCTCTTCAGCGAACCCTACAGGATCTCAAGCACCACCTGGTGCTCGCCATGTGCTTCCACAACTGCAAGCTCACATGGGGTTTACCACCTCTTAACTTTAGCGCGAACGCCATTATGTGATAGAAACGATAATTAAATTATCAATATAATCATTACTATAAACTTAATTTGAACCATTTGAAATATATATCTCTTTAAAAAATTTAGAATGATTGAGATGTAATTTATGCCTCACATATCGATAATAATATCCCCTAAAGATAAATCCAACCAAATAGAGAACTGGAATTGCCAACTCTAGTTGACGAAAACTCTCATAAAAGAAATATAAAGAGATTTCTTGCTCATATGAAGAGGTCTAAATTTCCCCAAAAAGAAAGGTAGGACTTTCCCATAGTTACAGAAGGCTTGAGTTAAAAAGATAAGCAATTTTTGACTTGTTTTATAATTAAATTTATGCTATTTTTTCATATGGTTTTTCATTTTATTCATAAATCAATTATATTCAGATGTCCCAATATATTATAATCACAGAAGAGAAGCTCAACTCAAATTATAAATAATGCATTAAATTATATAATTAATGATATGTGAGCAAAATAGCTGCTATTATAAACTATAATAAATTTTTAATATAAAGGAAACCTAAAAGCAAATGCAAACGATCTCATTATAATCAGTTCATGATTAATTATATATCGAGAAGGTTTAAAGTCTAGCCAGTTTAAGGTGCTTCAGTTTTAAGAGCTTTGCCAGGAATTTTAAAAATTTTGAATCTATTATGGAGTATCCAATTTCGAGATCTTGCATTTTGCCAATTGCCAATTTATTTGAACTGGTATTATAAGCCTCGAATATATTTTTAATATTTAAGTCCAGGCCTATATAATTTATCACATTATATAGATCGTTTTAATAGGTGAGGACAAATTCAATGCTAAAATAATATTTGAATAAGTTAAATTTGGACAAAAAAACTTAAAAGCGTAGAAAACACCAAAAAAGCATTAGAATTTCAATTATTTATTGATACTACAATTTTTTATCAATTTTTGCTGATATAAAGTTTTTTTATTTTCTTCAATTTGGCTTTATTCTAAATTAACTAAAATGATAAGAAATCTGCTGTTTTAAGACTGGGTCATAGTTTTATTCACCTATTCTCAAGAAAATTTTCATAAATCTTGAGAATGCAAAGAGCAAGAAAATGGTCCTATTTCCTCGCTCTCTCAATTAAAGCTAATTTTTCAAAATATATCTCATTCCAGTCTGTGAATTATCAAGCTAAAACCCAAATATTTTGAATTAATTCGTTTTACTTATATAGAAGATATTTCATAAATAAATATATTTTCTTATTATAGATTAGGAAAGCTAAAATCTTCCTGAGTTGTATCAAATTGATAACCGACCTTTAATAATTTACATTCTAGCAAATGATCTATATTTTATTAAAATTAGAATCGAAAAATTAAATTTTTAAATCCAAAAAAAGAATATTTTTCTTGAGAGAAATAAAGAAATTATCCATACTCACACAAAGAGAAAAAAGTTAGTTATTTAATAATTAAAACATTTAAATTATCTTATTATATAAATTTAATTAAATAACTCAAAAAAATTGCCTTTTGCCTAATTCTTATGCTAAATAATTAGTGAAATAACTCTGAAATAAAAAATGTGGCTAAAAAAATAATTTTGAGTTCCAAAATGTTTGATATAAAATACAGGAGTCAGAAAAACTATTGAGCTCATGTTTTATCAAGATTTAAGTCCCTCAAATGATACTATAGCCGCTAATTCAAGAAATGCAGCTGAATCATCTCTATCAAAGCCAATTCAATTGACAGTTAAAGCTCAGATTCTCTTATCACCTACAGTTGGTCCGAATTCTGGATTATGGTGATGGTCTTCTTTATTTATGATTGTTATAGCTATGGCCCTAAGTTATTTTTTGCGTGAAAAGCTAATCTCCATATGGCTGATCTTCAGTATAAAAATCTACTTACTCACCCTCCCTCCGCGAGTGAACAAAAAAATTTTGTTCGCTCACAGATGGATAGTTTTTTATTTAAAAAATTTTATAGTAATTTTTTCCCGAAATTCGGAATAATTTTAAGCAAATAGTAATTTAATTTGTAAAAGTTATCTTTAAATAGAATTAGCTATTTTATAAAAAATTTTATATTAATTTTTTTTTTCACTCACAGAGGTGGGTTTTTACCCAAAAAAATAGAGATTTTTTTATATTTTTTTCACTCACAAACGGGGGAGGGGATTTAGATTAAAAAGATGAATTGGGATTATTTTAGCCTGGGGAATATGCTTTATTTTTGCTTGAGTATAACTCTATTTTCAATGCAGTTTAAGCAGTCAATCAGTAAAACTTGGGGTTTAAATACATGAATCAACTACTCGGTTAGTATTTTTTTTAACTTCAGGGCTTAGTACCTTTAATTGGGCTTTTCAATAATAATTAAATAACGATAGAGATACAATTTAATAAATCATCAGCTTCATGATGTGCTTTAGATTTTATTATTGACTAAATAATGCTAGTGTTATTGACTAAGACTTTTCCTTCTAAAGCAGCTGGCGCATCTTCTATTTATTGTTCTCACCTTCTAACTCGATATTTTTTCTATTTTTATTTCATAGAAATCCATAAATTTTATAATTACAAAAGGAAAAACTGCTGCCTTGGCCTTTATTCCCTTCATAGCGTTAAACCTCTTTCTGGCCAGCCCGCACTTGGCCTTGCATTGTGTTACTATTCCAGATGATGATATCACTAGCTCCCAAAATTCGAAAGATTTATACCAGCTTGCTGCATACCAGGATTGTCTTTATTGAAATTCAGGTCATAAAATTTTTTGTCAATATTTTTTAGTATTTCAATCAGAGCTTTAGGTGTAATAGCTTTATAATTTGCTTTTATTCGCTCAAAGCTTTCGTAAACATTTTACAACATTTTTTAAATTATCACAATCTAATGCAGCAAAAAAATCTAGCTAAAGCTAATAATTTTTACAATATAAATGAAGTTCAATAAAATCTAGCTAAGGATAGATGCATGAAATTTAATCATCAATTCGCCATGAAATAAAGTTTATTAAAGAACTTTATTAATTATCAGCATTGCTGTTTGCAAATTTTTTTGGAAAAGCGTTTATAAAATTTATCAAATGATTTAAGCTTCGATATAAAGTTTATATTCCATTTTACGTTTTATATTTTTTCGATGATTAGCTAATTCTCAATGGCGTTATAAACAAATAAAATTGTTAATTTTTAACTTTAGACTATTTATATATTGTCTAGTTGTAAAGCTTGATTTTTTGACACCTAAAACATAGCCAAAAATAGATTTTATCTTATCTTAATAATCTATCTCTTTTAGTATCTACTCACTCTCCACCATGAGTTAACAATTTTGTTTTTTCACAGAGATTTATTTTTTTAAAAATAATCACTTGTGTATTTTTGAAAAGCCAAGGGAGCGAGGGAAAAGTCTAATTAAGTGTTGGAGTGCGTGGAGATGCAAGGATGGAAGCGAAGAATGTGAGAGATCTATGGAGGCTTAGCTGTATGAATTAGTGGATGAGATGGTGAATTTTAAATTGATAAAGGTTCGAATCGGCGATTCATTTAAAATTTGTGGAAGATTGACTTGAATTTAGAGATATGAAATGGAGCTTAAGAAAATTTTTTTTCTGAATTTTTTATTTTGAAAAATATTAAAGTCATTTGAAGTTTTTTGAAGCTGCTTTAAAATAAAAAAGAGAGAAATGCTGCATATGCGGGACTAAAAGGTTAGTAATAATAATGATAATATATTATTATTAAAAATTATAAAAACGATAATAGCGCCTATCTTCTAAGTTTTCACTATTTTTCTCCATTACAAAATTTTTTATATTGACCTTCAAAATAAATATATAAATTTATAGTAATTTTTTTCGAAATTTAAAAATATCTCGATTCACAAAAATGTGAAAATAAAAATTAATTTAAATTCAAGCTGTTTAAAATTAGACAGAATTAATTAGATATTTCATTATATATTTATATCACTTAAATTTATATTTTTACAAAAAATATTAGCTTATGGAGGAAGGGAGTAAGGGACTTCACTACTCTAGCTACCCCTGTCATCGCTTCTGGATCCCATTTTCTGGTTTTTAAACTTAAACGTTGGCGTCTTCCAATACTCCTTATGAGATCTCCCTCAAAAATTCTTAACGCCCAAAAATATCAGTGGCTTTGATGACTAAATTTCTCAAAAAATAAGTTATCAAAAATATAAATAAACCTTAATTTAATTAATACGCCCTAAAAATTTGCATCTAAACAGTTTTTTTTGCTCTTTCGAAATAAATGTAATGGAATTAGTGCAATTAATTGTAAATTATACATTAAAAAGATTTATCACCCTGCCCTCTTGGCAATTAACCTACACTTTCCGATTAAATTGAATAGGAGCAGACTCAAATAAAGCTTAAGCAAAGTTTAGTTTTGAGTGCTTTCCTGTGGTTGGAAATGGAGGAGCCAGCAATCTCCAGACACTTCAGCATCTCTTAAGGAGCCAATGAATCAAGCTACTATTAATTTTTCATAGAGTTACACAAATTTTTATACCGTCCACTCAAGACTGAAACCTCAAGGCAAGGAGAATGTGATAGTACTAGTAATAGCTAGATTTTCCAAGTAACTTATCACATAGTGAACGAACTTTCTGTATTGGATATCTTTGATAACTGCATTATCAGTATATTATGCACGTTTCTTTAAATAACCTAACTTAACCAAGCATCTTGTAAATTCAATAAAATGTTGACTCTTCTGGTGCTGTACATCTTTCTTCTTATTATGCTCGCCAATTCCCAAGAAATCTTCCAGAAATCCAGAGAAGGTCTGATAGAGTGAGAAAATGATTTTGTAATTTCACCTTCATCTGAAACTTATTTACTTCACTTTTCCTATTTAGCGACAATTAATGCTCTAGATTTTTCTAAAAAATAACAAATTTTATTTTTTCTTTAAGTATCATTATTATAGTAGTAAGGAGTGCGTGTATTTAATAGGAGTTATTATTTAGCTTATAAATTTAGAGAAAATATTAATTATAATATTTCTGATCAGAATTTGTTCTGCTCAAAAATTAAATTATTGAAAACTTCTACGTAGAAAAGCTTTAAAAAGTTGAATTTTTCAGCCAAAAATAGGTTTAATATTAGGGAAGTTAGAAAATTCATTGAATTCAACATCTCAACCAGCAGTTATGGACCGAGTTCTTTTGAGTTGTTTCAAAGGCTGCTCGACCTGCTCGACTTCTTCCTTTGATGGTTGCTTATCATGCAATTCTGGCTATTACTTAATTGGAGGGATGTGTTTGACCTCTTGCCCGACAGGCTGGCCACCATCTTCAGGGAGTTGCATTCAAGCCTCAAATAACATTTTTGACTTCACCTTTAATCAAATTCAAGGATACTTTGACTTTCCAAATTATGATCTCTATATGATTTGTGGAAGCAACCCTATTAAATTTTACCCAGATTATGATAACGATGACCCATATCCCGCTATTGCTAGTGGCTATTACTTTAATCCTATATCATCCTATATGCAGATGCCTCCAAACAGTTGATCAAAAGATGATTTTATACTGAATTCCAATCATACTTTATTAATATGGCTATGGAGAAATAGCCAAACCAGCTTTGATGTTGACTATGTACTTCAAAAAATGGCGCGTGACGGCTCTGAACAATATCATTTAACAATAAGTCCAACCTCTCTTGAGTATGCATTTATGATTTATGGAAAATCAGGATCTTCATATACCAATAGCCTTATAAAGCTCAGTTTTGACATTTCAGACCCAACAGCCCAATGGCAAGCCTATGCAATAACTTTTGGTTACTATACTGGGACTTACACCGCGAGCTATTTTGAAAATAACATAAAAAAGGACATTAAGTCTTCAAGCAACCCTGGGTGAAGCTTTCAGTGATTTCCAGAAACTCAATTTTTAGTTGGCTACGTCTCTGATTCTATGCTAGGACTAGACGGCTGAATCGGAGAAATCTCAATATATTCAAGTATCCTTTCATGAGGCGATATTTCGGCCACTTATGGCACTTCTTGTAGCACTTGTGGTTCGCTAAATCTATGTCCAGTCTCGACAAGTGCTTGTTTTTCTACATGTGGGCTTAGCAGCTATCAAACAGGGAGCATTTGTGGGGATTGTTCAGCATCATGCACACAGCCTTGTGCCTATGCCGATAGATGTACCTTGTGTGGTTCTGAATGTGCAAGTTATTGCAGCGGATACACCAATTCAGATTGTCAATATTTTAGTTGCACTGGCTGTTTAACGTGCTCAGGGCCTGAATTTTATAAATGCTTATCCTGTGAAACGAAATATCTGCTAAAAGGACTTTGTGTAGACAAATGCCCAGGGAAAAATTCTAATCAACCTTCAACAGGAGGAGCAGAATGCGATTCAAGTCCTGGCTATGATCTTATTTTACAGTCAATTGGATATACCTTACCTGATTCCACTGGTAATTATCTTTTCGTTCCAAGCCAAACATCTGGTCCTGGTTATGACCCTATTCCAGTGTATAAGCGAGGATTTTATTTCAATGGTGCTACTAGCTACATATATACGTCTTTGTCAGGCCGGCTTAGATTCGATATTGAGCATACCCAGTCTTTCTGACTCAAAACTCAGAGTTCTGATACCCAAACACTTCTCTGCAAACAAGATTTTGCTACAACTAGCGTAAATTTGCATTTGCAGTTAGTTAATTTGCAGTTATATACTCGCATTCAACTTTCTGATCAGACAAATACTGCTTTAGTCGAGAATACATTGTCATCTGTAACTATATAGCCTAGAAGTGCCTTTAGCCTGCTTTGATTGAGATATTTCTTTTCAATTTTTTAGATATTCTAATCCCAAGGCTAAATTATCTAAAGTCGTCTATGAGCTATAACTCAAGACACATGACAGTTTTTAGTCGTTATTTTCAGATTTATTAAGGGCTCTACATATTGGCAAGCTTGCATTTTTAGCGCCTGCTCAGGTTTCACAAAAATAGGTGATGGCTATTTTTATGATATAATAGGTTTTGCTTATTATGGAGTGACTTTTCTTGGAAATGTAAAAAGCGATTATTTTAATGGCTTTATTTATGAAATGACTTATGACACAGGGGCATGAAGCACTTATGCTGTCTCTCAAAAGTATCAAACAACCTGCAATGGAGGGTGCAACACATGTCCAAAGGGTGGCCAATGCTTGGTAGATTGTGCATGAAATGAATATTATGACGATAATGCAGTCAGCTGTATGGCTTGCTTAAGCTCTTGCCAAAATGGATGCACTAATGGCGACAATTGCAACTTATGTACCATTACTGGATGTCAGACATGCTCGAAATTTACTACTTGCGATGAGTGCTATGGTGGAATATGTATTAAAATTGCGTGGTGAGCTTTAATTCCTCCTAAAATCTGTAGCCGAAGAGCCGAAGTAGGGCTGGAGACTTAAAGAGAAAATGGTGTCGAGAAGTGTGTATCAGGCCGAGTTTTACCGGCCAGGTGCATGCCATATAATCAGGATATTTTGATAGTACGATATTTGCTTGGGGAAATTTGGTGAAGCAACAAAGGCTGAGCTATACCCTGCCATAGAAGAGCTTGGTCACATGCCATGTGCCAACTCAGATTGCTTTCCAGAAAATTAGAAATATTGAGACTTCCAGTAGCAAGAGCATGCTCTTGCCCAAAGAAGCAACCTACTGGAAGGCTGTGCACGGAATGATGAGCACGCTGTGAAGCATTAATGAAGGCAAGCAGTTTAAGGGAACTTTTTATATAAGCTTAATGTTAATGCTATGCTGGAACAGTTAGAAATGATAATGAATGCATATGTATAGATGGGAAAATTTGGAATTCCAAAACAAATACATGTGATAACCCTTGCTTTAAGTCATGCAGCACCTGCTCGACTGCTAATATGGATCAATGCTTAAGCTGTAATTCAGGGTATTCATATTATAATGGCTTTTGTGTGCCAAATTGTCCTATTGGATATTCTATAGATGTGGGGTCCTGTACAACTAATAATCCTAGCATGCTCGTTACCAACTGAGAGTTTACAAAAGCCACAAATACAGTGGATGATGTAATTAGTAGCTATCCAATATATATGGGAGCATCAGATTCATATTATCCAACATATGACACAAATGATCCATGGATTCTTCCCTACAGAGGTCTCTATTTTGGCGGAAAATCAGTTGCTACTCTAAATGTTCCATCAAACTCGCAAGCAACGAGAATTTCTCTTGGACTTAGCCATACAATTGATATATGAACTATGGTTTACTCAAGTACTTCAAATGGACAAATTTTTGGTTTTTATTTATTAGACAGTAGCCTTGTAGAAATTAGCGCTCTACAATATAACAGCACTCATTTCTATTTTCATGCTGTTTACACCCTCCAAAAATTAGATAATTCAGGCTGAGATACACTTACAGCGGATAGTTCTTATTATGCTTATTCTACATGGCAAAGATTAGTATTATCTTACTCCTACACTAATGGAAAATCTACAGCAATGCTATTTGTAAATACTAATCTTGAAAAAAGTTTATCAATTGACAGCTATTGCTTTTATGATGACTATAGCTATATTGCTTCCTTAGGAAAGACATCTTCAAACCTATATGGCTATATTTATTCTCTTAGACTCTACAATTATGCAATGGATTCAGTTAGTTCTTGGACTTCATCGTGTGGTTATCCATATTGTGCAGATGATAACTCTAACTCCCCCCATCCTTGATTGAACGATTGACTGTAAAAATTCCTAAAAATTTGGGAAATTAAACCTATCCTTGATCGAACATTTTCATATCATGCAAATTTTTATATATATAAAAATATATTAGTTATCAAAAGCTTGGGAAGATGTACCTAATGAAGTTGTTTTCAGAGACTTTGAGACGACAGAAAGTTATGAAATCAACCATCCAAAGTGATTTAGTCATCAACCTAGGCTTAAAAACTCAATAATCTAATAAAATAGAGATTCTTTAAAATTTAAAAAAAAAATGTTTTAATTCAATAAGGAACAAACTAAAATTTATACAGTTTAAAGGGGTGACTAATAAATCAAAATATTAAAAATTGATATTTTATGAAATTAATTCAATTTTTTGCTGTAAAAATAATTATTAAATACTCTTAACCCTCTTATTTAAAAGTAAAAATAAAAAAAATTAAATAATTATTTTTTTATTTTATATATAATTTTTTTTTTTCCCAAAAAAATTTTTTTTTAACCCCCATCCTTGATCGAACGATGGCGAGCCGTTCGATCAAGGATGGAGGGGAGTAAGCTAATTAATTGTGTATATTTGGGATACTACGATGAATCTTCTAAAACCTGTAAAAGTTGTGACACAAGCTGCACTAATGGATGCATAAGAGGAAAAGTGTCATGCAGCTTAAACCAAGACCCTCTTTGTGATACTTATACTGGAGTAACACCAGAAGATTGCACTGCATGCATAAGTAATGCTTATAACGCTCCTCCATGCAAATGCAATAGTGGATTTGTGTATGACTCGACGACAGAAACTTGCATGTGTAAGACAGGCTATCAATATATGAATGGCAATTGTGTAGCTTGTGAAAGATTTTTGCAGCCCTCTGAACTCACTGGATATTTTACTGCTACGTTTGTGAGAATCGTTGTGGATCTTGCAATATCAGTGAATACTACAAATTTGGCTTGTGAAAAAGTATTTGCTAGTGATACCATTGCAAAATTCGGAAGCGGCTATGTGTGCTACTTTGATTCTCAAGCAAAAAAGATTACTGTGGATCTTGGTGATAGATTTACACTGACTAATGAAATAATCAAAATTACGAATGGAGCACTAAAAGGAATGAACCCACAATGCGGATACTTCCCTTATGATCTAAGCACAACTTTAACATACTCTGCTTCTTTACCCTATCCATCTGCAAGAATTGATGCTCCAGGAGCAGTTCTATATAATTGTCAAGATTTACACATTTCAGGAAGTAAGTCAACTGGAGGTGTGAAGTCAAGCCTATACTATAAATGAACAATAATATCAGATCCTAGCTTGGCAACTTTATCTAAATATAATACTGCTTTCCAACAAACAACTTCTGAATTCACTATATCCAGAAGTGACTTATCAAATTCCGCCATCACTATAACGTTGACGGTAAAGAACAAATTTAATAATGAAAATTCAGCTTCTGTCACTGTAACTTCCATAAATGATGGCTTATCAGTAAATTTCGACAAATCTATAGACTATCAAGCTGTGGCTACTGATTTTAAAGCATATGCAATTGGCTCAATTTCGTCATGCAGCTCATATAATAATTTGAGCCTAAAATGGAAATTGGTAAGCACTGAAGGCAATTTTTCAGCAATAAATGAGCAAGCAATCTGGGGGAGCCAAACAGGGGATTCTTTAATCAATATTCCACAGAAAAGCATACCTCCTTATACAAACGCAACTTTTGCAGTTGAGGCAGCAGATTCAGCCTTGAGTATGCAAGGCTCGAATACGATCGATATTTCTATAATTCCAGCTCCTCCTATAGTAGAATTTTCTCGAACAAATGGCAGTGCCGATATTGGAAGTTCGCTCTCTATTAATGCAAACTCAAGTTATGACCCTAATGAAGACAAAACCCTCAATTTCGAATGGTCCTGCACTCAAGGAAACTCTGACTGCAGCTCACTTATTCCAGATGTGAAGGCATCAAACCTAAACATTCCTTCAAATACACTGCAAACAGGAAAAGAATATCAATTTGAATTAGCAGCTGTTGCTGATTTTTCTACACGGAGACAGCTAAGAGATGATAGGTTTCTATCGAGCAGGAGTACTCAGACTAAAGAAATCGTAACAATAAGTACAGTGAGCTATTCTACTCCTACTTTAACAATTTTAAACCCTCTAACTCAATCTCAACCATCAGTTGTTACAGCAAACACAATGGTGCTATTTCAAGCCAAGATAAATGGAGATACCCAAAATCAATATACTTATCAATGAAGCGTAGACAACACAAATACTATTAAATTTTCAACGCCTCTTACTCAATTGTTTATATCTATAGATGAAGGCACGTTAGAAACCAGACACACATATACTCTTACTCTATCTGTTTACGATGGAACTAATTATTCATATTTCAACTATGTTTTTTACGTAAATTCTCCTCCATATTCAGGAACTTTAACAGTGACTCCTACAAGTGGTACAGAACTGGAAACTGTTTTTAAAATGGAAGCACTTGGGTGGGTTGACGATGAAAGCAATCTGCCTATTTCTTATTCTTTTGGGTACCTTACTGGAAGCAACGATGCTTACTTGAATTTCAAAAACCAAAGCACTACTTATTTTTCAACCTTCCCATATGTTGGCAGTTCTCTCACAGTTTTTGTAGATGTTTATGACAGTTTAAGAGCTTCTTCAAGAAAAACTAGCAGCATTAGCATTTCAGTCAATACAAATTTAGACCAGGAAGGATTGTTTTCTAATTATACAAACTATGTAAACTCAATAGCATCAAATCCGCAATCATATCCTGGAGTGATTTCTGCTTTGTGCACATCGATACTGAACAGAGATTATTGGCTAGCAGGAAATTTTAAAGTTCCGTCTTCTGCGTCACTTTCTTTTTATGAAAATGTTGTTGAGTCAACCCTTAGCTGAACAGAGAAATTAATCAAAAATAGCCAATTTGATAGCCAATCTGTGTCTGTTTTTTCAAATTTACTATCAATGATAACTTTTAACCCTTATTTAAATAGCAGCAATACTGAAAGCAGGGTTTGTGAAATGATTATTAGTATCTTTGGCAATATCCCTATCTCTCAAATGCTGCAAAGGCAGCAGCCATATAAGTATTTCACAGCGACTAGCCAAGCACACTTGTATAATTCAACCAGCATAGTTACAAATAAAGTAGATCTAGAAAATGCTGTTGAAGCACTCAATAGCATTGAAAATCTGGTACTTGCACAAATGGTTTTAAGTGAAATCCGCAATATAACTGTGAGCAATCTTGGTATAACAATGACTGTGATGGCTTTAAGCGATATGAATGGATACACATTTGTATCAAGTAATGGGAAAGCCTCCATAACTTTTCCAACTGATTTTTCAACTAAAATGGCAACAATTACAGATGAGGATTTTGTTAATCTCGCTCTCTCAGTCTTTGATTGTCCGAATAATCCAAACAATTTATCTTCTTCAGTTGTAGATTTCACTATGTATGGCCATACATCTAATCAGGAAATAACTGCCAATTTAACAACTTCAAACATTTTAGTCCAAATCCCTGTATGGAACATAAAATACTCTAACTATACGCCTCAATGTGTATTTTTAGATACTAAAACAATGAACTGGAGCACGGAAGGATGCACAAGATATAAAATTAACTCATATGATATCATTTGCAGCTGCAATCACTTTACAACTTTCGCAGCACTCAATGCTGCAAGTTCCACACTTGTAGACTCAAATATAGGAGACACTGTAAATGCTGCTGCCTGGAGCAAGATAAATTCGTCGAATGCGATTGGCCTTTATTTCTGTATTGTTACTTTGGCTGTGTATGGAATTTTTGGATATTTTGCATATAAGAAAGATAGAAAAGAAGAATTAGAAGAAGAAAAACTAAGGAGGAAACTGATGGGAGATCCTTTAAAACTTGAAAAAATTTCCACAAGATGAGGAAAGAATGATGGCATAGATGAAGCATTAAATAATAAAACTGAGAAAAAGAAATGTTGGCCTTGTAAAAAAGCTCAGCAAAACAGTAATTATGAAGATGTATACAGTGCTCCCAAGGAAGTCTTTGTTTACACATTTCCATCTGATATGAGTGGTGATGATACAGTTAATAAAGATGATAAAAATACTCTAATAAAGAGATGGTTTCAAATCTTGCTAGAAAAACATGAGCTACTTAATATCATGTTTGCAAAAGTGCCTCAAAGGCCAAGCTTTAGCAGACTTACTTTATTTTTCTTGGGCCTATTAGGCCAAATGTTCTTTATAGGCATGTTTTATCAGGATACAAAATCCTCAGATGATACCATTACGACCAATTCAACAAATACAACTGAGTCAACTAATTCAGATGACAATTCAAGCTCAGATTCTCCTATCGATTATAGCTGGTCAGATTTCTGGATTATGGTTTGGTCTTCTTTATTTATGATCGTTATAACAATGGTCCTCAATTATTTTCTGCAGGAAAAGCTAATAGATATCCATATGACTGCTCTCCAGTATAAAACTGTACTTACTGCCCCCCCCCATCCTTGATCGAACGACTCGCCATCGTTCGATCAAGGATGGGGGTTAAAAAAAATTTTTATATATAAAATGAAAAAGATATATATATAGATTTTTTTTATTTACTTTAAATAAGAGGGTTAAGAGCATTTAATAATTATTTTTACAGCAAAAAATTGAATTAATTTCATAAAAATACCAATTTTTAATATTTTGATTTATTAGTTACCCTTTTAAACTGTATAAAATTTTTATTTAAATTAAATATTTTTTAAAAAATTTAAAGAATCTCTATTTTATTAGATTATTGAGCTTTTAAGCCTATGTTGATGTCTAAATCACTTCGGATGGTTGATTTCGCAGCTTTCTGTCGCCTCAAAGCTCTGAAAAACAACTTCATTAGGCACATCTTCCAAAGCATTTGATAACTAATATATTTTTTATATATATAAAAATTTGCATGATATGAAAATGTTCGATCAAGGATGGGTTTAATTTCCCAAATTTTTAGGAATTTTTACAGTCAATCGTTCGATCAAGGACCGGGGGGGGAGTTAGGAGAAACAAAATTAAAAGATGAATTGGAATTATTTTAGCTTGGGGCATTATTTTTTATTTTTGTTGGAGCATAGCTCTATATGCAATACAATTTAAGCAGTCAGTCAGCAAAACTTGGGTTTTAAATACAGGAATCAGTTATTCAGTTAATATATTTTTTACTTCAATAGTCAAAGCAGCAGCGGTTTCTTTTATAGTGATGAAATTGATGGATTTCTATGAAAAATATAAATTAAAGAAATATCGAGAAAATAACGAGCTAGATAGCGAGGAGGATACAGCTGATACACCAAACTCTGCAGGAGAGAGAGGAAGTGCTAGAGAGGTTAAAGATAGTTAAATTTTAATTTTAAACCATTAGACTTAGGCATTTGCGAAAATACTACATAATAGAAGCTTCATAGGTTTTTTCTACTAAAATGGCGGAAATTTTAAAATAATTATTTTAGTTCGAAACAGTCACATCCTAAAATATTTATTAATTATGCATATAATAAAATTTTGTCATACCTATTAGTATTATATTAATAAGGTTACAATAATACAAAAATTCAAGACTAATTTTGCTAATAAACAGAAATCATAGATTTAGGGATTATTTGCACATGATAACTAATTGTCTTTGCTCTCAGAATAAAAAAATTTAAATTAATGATTAGAATGAATTTATAATTATTTGCCAATATCCAGACATAAAAGCAAGAAATAATTCACAGATTCTCTAAATTTAATGTAATTTGCGATATTTTTATATATAAAAAGTCATTACATTTTTACTTTTCACACAAAGCCAGCTTTCTAACTTTGATTTTATATAATCACGATCTTTTTTAAATATCGCATCTGGAATGCAAATAAATATAAAATAACTATTAAAGTATCTGGCATTATTCGTCAATTGCCTATCATTCATTTAACTGCGTATTATATTGTTTTTCCTTAATATTGAGAATAAAAACAATTTATTATGTTAATGTTTTTCAGTCTTTAAAATTTGAAAAAACTTGTCTGGTTATTTTTTAAACTAATAAATATAATATATGACAAGAAAGTTAACTTCGCTATTTATCTAAAGCTCTGCTATACTATTAAGACTTAACGAAAAACTTGTTGTAATTCTATAAGGGCTATCTTCACACGCGAAGATCTAAGCTTTATAGGCCTCCATGTGTCAACAAAATTTGGCAAGTGGACTTTCAATTCAAAGGCAGTGCAATGCACTATATTAAATCTATATTTATATTTATTTATTTAAGATTTTATTAGGCTAAAAATTATAAAATCGGGCCTTTGTAGTTTCTTCTAAAATATTTATATCTTTTTCTTCAATGTTATCTTCATGTAAATCTTTTAATTCTTCTTCCATTAATGCTTTCTTTATTTATTTTAGTTAATTTACTGCATAAATTATTTGATTTTTCTCAGTTTTTTATCAAATTTATATAAGTAACTCTTACATAAAGCATCTATTTTTGTTCCATAATTTTCGAGATTGTTTATACTTTGCATTTCTTTCACATCATAAATTAATCATTCATAAATTGTCAATTTATATGTTGATTTTCCCAATTTTTTTTATTTAAGCTATATTTATAGTTTATTTTAAATTTTATATTAATTTTTTTTTTTCAAAAAAAATTAACTTCCTTTTTTAAATTGTAACAGAATGTTTGTTCCAATTTAAAGTGGGGATGAATCAGCTAGACGCTAAATGTCAGAATAGAGAAGTTAACTAAAGGGGTTGCAAGAGACTTTCTAAAAGACTAGAGGTAATATCGATACGGCATTGCATTGAGGCTTCTGTAAGTTTAATTATCTGATTAAATTTTATTTAATAGCAAAATTCTTCGAGTAACTATGTGTGGTAAGGAGTACCAATTTCGCATTTAAGCTGAATCTAAATCAATAATTTTTATTCTTTCTTTTTGTCTTGCATATATTAATAGCATAGAATATATATTATTGATATAGATTGTTTTATATTCGACTCAAACAAAATTTTCAAACTTGATTTCAAGTCATCTTTTAATTATTTTTATAAGATCTTTAGGTATTTTTTAATTATTTACAGCAATTTTCATTTATTGATTTAACGTGCTTGAAAATTCCTTCCAATCTTTTCATGAAAATAACCGAATTACAAGTAAGAAATAGCTTTATAAATTAAATCAAATTTTTTTCATTAACTTTGTCAGTTATTATGGTCTCGCTTGAGTTGAACATAGGATTTGAAAGATATATTGGTTGTCTTCTTAATGAAGTTTCATTAACCTCAGAAGCATTTTCATTTATGCCTACTGATTCTGGCGCTACTGCATTCTTTTTCTTTTCAAATTTAGCCTTAATAGAGCTACAGATTTTTGCAATTAGCTTCGCTCCAATTAATAATAAAAAATTTATAATTTTTTAAATTATGATTTAAGATAGAAAAAATTGCAAACCAAATATTTAATATTGTTAGTATTGCTGTTATATTTAAATTGAATTATTCGCGAGTATTTTAACTAATATAGACTGTAAATTATTTATAGGATCTTAGAAATTTTTTTTTCAAACAAATCTATAGTTTAATTTCTTACAAAAGAAGGAAGTAAGAAATAATAGCTTGTAACCAAGTATAAAAAAGTAAGACCAATAACAGCGACTTGGATACCATAATTCATTGTGTAAGAAATATCATATATATATGGGCCAGTAAGTAAAAAGGATACCGCGACAAGCATTTCTCCAGACACATTCAAAAAATGGTTATCTTTATCTTTGAAGTGCCAATACTTTATCAAAAATAATACTGTCAATGAAGAGTGTAATAAATTTATTAATCATTGCACTATCGGAGAGCCAGATGAATTGTAGAGATTTAATGCAAAAATAAACCTCCGAAATAGGAAAAATGGGTAATAAAGTATTTCAACATAGCTTTTGCATGATTTAAACTCTTCAAATAATGAGCCGTATTTCGCTGTAATTTTTCTAGATTTTCTATATATTTTAAATCTGTATAGAAATAGAATAGAAAGCAAAATGATCGTAACAAATACGTTTAAAATAAATGAAAACAGTGATAGAAGTGAGTCTATAGCTGCACCGTAGCTTTCGAATAGCAGATTATTGATTCCAATTATAGTCGCAGTAATCAATAAAATATATATTTCTAACCACAACCTAATAAAAGCATTATATTTAAACTTTCCTAATATCACTTTCATTTTATTTTGCAGTTTTTCATTCGGATAAAATGTTAGCGAATACACAATTGCTCATAAAAAAAATACAATAAAAGCTATAAAAAGCATTCCTCCTCCATTGACCAAAAACGAGCTGCCTTTATATCCATATTTATATCAATGTGTTGATAATTGAGACTCATCAACCCCGTCTTCTCCATAAAGAATTTTGCCAAAATTCGGTAAAATTGTGTAAGACAAAAATGCTTTTCAAAAGTGATAAAGACTTTCAGGGATTACAATATTTTGTAGAGGAATAAAGGCTAGGAGCTGGACAATATTTACATAAGTTCATAACGTCCCTGTCCTTCCTGTGATAACTGATTTCGCAAATCCAGCAATAATTAAGCCTGAAGATACATAGCCTCCACTATTTTTAGCAAGTGTGTTTAATGCGTCTCCATTTTGAGTGCTATTTTTATCCCCAGAGCTACATATAGAAGGTTGAGTTGCCAAATTTATTGAAGAATCTTTGCAGGTCAAACATTGATCTGCAGATGGACCTATGCATGCCATGCAGCTTGTATCACAAGATCCACATTCCAAACTCGATAGTGAAATTATATATTCATTGTATTTGCATTTGCAGTGTCCATCCAAGCTTGGGGTAATTGTAGTGTTTTTGCATGATAAACATTGATTTGAGCCTGATCCAGTACATGTAAGGCAGTCTTCATGACAATCTCCACAGGCAAGTGGAGATTTTGAAACAAAATACTGCGATTCGCCGCAAGTGCATGATCCAGGTGTAGTAGCTAGGGTTATTGAAGAATTATTACAGGTTAAGCAATTGCCAGAATTAGGGCCTGAGCAGGTTTTGCAACTCTCATGACAAGGCCCACATTCAAGAGGAGAATTTGATAAAATATATTCAGAGGTTTGACAAGAACAAAATCCAGGGCTTGATGATGGGGTTAATAATGAATTTGTGCATGATGTGCATTGGTTTGGATTGGATCCTATGCATGTATAGCAGTCAGCATAACAATTGCCGCAACTTAATGGTGAGCTTGAAATTAAATATTGTGATGCATCACAAGAACAAGATTCCGGTGGATTCGCTAGTGTTATTGATGAATTTGAGCATGTTAAGCATTGAGTTTTATTTGGTCCAGTGCAGGTGGCACATGAACTATGACAATTTCCACAAGATAAAGGGCTTGTTGATATAGTATACTGGGATGATCCACAAAAACAAGAACTTGGGGTCTTTGATAGCGTGATTTCAGAGTTAGAGCAAGTAATGCAATCATTGCTAGATCCTCCTGCACAATCGTGACAAGAAGAGTCACATGCTCCGCAAGAAAGGGGGGAATATGTTTTAATATATTCAGAAGTGTTGCATTTACAATAGCCAGGAGTTGTGCTTGGAGTTATTGCAGAATTTGCACATGTTAAGCATTGAGAAGGGCCATACCCAGAGCAAGTGCTGCATGATGAATCACAATTAATACAAGTCAATGGAGAGCTTGAAGATTTATATTGATTTGATGCACAAGTACATGATCTTGGTGATGTTGCAAGAGTGATTGAAGTATCTGTGCAAGTCAAACAGTCTGCAGGAGATCCTCCAGAGCAAGTAGCACAAGAACTATGACAAGAATTGCAGGTTTTTGGGTTTAGTGCTGACATATATTCATTGGAATTGCAAGTGCAAGAGTTTGGTGTAGGTGATAAAACAATTGAAGAATTAGGGCAAGCCAGACAATCATTACTTGATAAGCCACTGCAGGTGCCACAAGATGAATCGCAGTTTCCACAAGATAAAGGGCTACTTGTAATTATATATTGGTTCGATAAGCATGAACAAGACCCTGGACTTGTTGCTGGAGTTATAGAGGAGTAAGAGCAGGTATAGCAGTCACTAATTGAAGAGCCAGTACAGGTGCTGCATGAG
This sequence comes from Blepharisma stoltei, assembly GCA_914767885.1. Lineage (NCBI taxonomy): Eukaryota > Ciliophora > Heterotrichea > Heterotrichida > Blepharismidae > Blepharisma > Blepharisma stoltei. Next base: position 1,034,725 of record CAJZBQ010000021.1, on the reverse strand, counting down.
GAATGACAGTTGCTGCAGGATAGAGGAGAATTAGCAGTTTTATATTGATTTGATGCACATGTGCATGATCCAGGTGATGCAGCTAGTGTGATTGAGGTATCTACGCAAGTTAAACAATCTGATGATGAGCCTCCAGAACATGTCGCACATGTGCTGTAACAGGAGCTGCAGGTTTTTGGATTTAACGAGGACATATATTCATTCGAGTTGCAACTACATGAGCTTGGAGTGACTGATAGCACGATTGAAGTATTTGAGCACGTTAGACAGTCATTGCTGGATGATCCATTACAAGTTAAACATGAAGAATCGCAGCTTCCGCAAGATAAAGGGTTACTTGTGATTATATATTGGGAGGATAAGCATGAGCAAGCGCCTGGACTTGTTGCTGGAGTTATAGAGGAATCTGTGCAAGTATAGCAGCTGCTAATTGTGGAGCCAGCGCAAGTGCTGCATGATGAATCACAATTAGTACACGCCAATGGAGAGCTTGAAGATTTATATTGATTTGATGCGCAAGTGCATGATCCTGGTGATGTAGCAGGAGTGACTGAACTATCTGTGCAAGTCAAACAGTCTGCGGAAGACCCTCCAGAGCAAGTAGCACAAGAACTATGACAAGAACTGCAGGTTTTTGGGCTTAGTGCTGACATATATTCATTGGAATTGCAAGTGCAAGAGCTTGGTGTAGATGATAAAACAATTGAAGAATTCGCACAAGTCAAGCAATCTGTAGATGATCCTCCAGAGCATGTCCCGCATGAAGTATCACAGGAGCTGCAGGTTTTTGGGTTTAAAGAGGACAAAGGTTATGCTAAAAAATTATTGAAAAATTTATAAAGACATTAGCAGCAATGCCACATGCTTTATTATTTTGTATAAGTCAAAAAAAGGCATGATTTAAACATTTTTGGCACTGAAGATTAATTTTTTTAAATCTTATTAAAAATAAATTAAAATTCAAAGTATTGTGTTTAATTTATATTTTTTAAAAAACAATTAATGGTACCCAAAACTAATTTAATATAGACAAAATGCAAATATAATATTAGTTAAACAATTTTTACACTGAATCAATTCTTCATAAAAATAAATTAAATTTCAAACTATTGTGTAATTTATAGTTTTTTAAAATTTAAAAAATTTAATTTTGAATTAATCTTAATGTAAAAATTTTAACTCTTACCTCCCTGACTGAACAAAACCATTGGAAATCCCTATTTTTTGCCCCAAAAACCCACCCTCTGTGAGCGAACAAAAATTTTTGGATTTAAAATTTTTTATAAAAAGCATTCTGGATATATAAACGATAATTAATATAATAAAATTTCTAGCTAATTCTGTTTGTTTTAAAACATAAATTTTACAAATTAAATTAATATTCAATTTCCAATTTTTGAGAATTGTGTTTTTTTTAAATTAAAAAAAAATTTATATATAAATGTTAAAAAAAAATTAACCCTCCTTCGTGGGCGAAAAATCTTTTTTTTTAACTTGCGTAGGGGAGAGTAAGTAAACAATTTTCACACTGAGTGTTTTAATTTTTCATAAAATAAATTAAAATTTATATTTTTTAAGATTTTAAAATAATTTTTTTAATAGAAAAATTATTTTCCAAAAAAAAATTAAACTCCCTTTAAATTAGAGCATATTTTGTTCCAATTTAAAGGAGAGAGTTAGAATAAAAAAATATGACTGGTTTTTGAGAGCCGTTTTACATTTTTTTTTTTTATGCAAAAAATTATTTTGAAAAGTTGATTTAATGAAAAAATATCTAAAGTTATTGCTATCAAAGTGTTTAGAGTTACCCCAGGACATATATTCGTTAGAGTTGCAATTGCAAGAGCTTGGAGTAACTGATAAAATAATTGAAGAACTTGCGCAAGTCAAACAGTCTCCAGATGATCCACCAGAGCATGTAGCACATAAACTATAGCAGGAGCTACATGCTTTTGGGTTTAAAGAGGACATATATTCGTTAGAGTTGCAACTGCAAGAACTTGGTGTGGCTGATAAAATAATTGAAGAATTTGCGCAAGTCAAGCAATTATTTGCACCTGAGCCATTACAAGTGCTACAGCTGCTGTCGCAATTCCCACATGTTAAAGGGCTTTGAGAAATCATGTATTGTGATGTTCCACAGCTGCAACTTCCTGGAGGCGATGAAATTGCTATTGCAGAATTTGCACAAGTTAAACAATTATTTGTTCCTGAGCTGCTGCAAGTGCTACAGCTGCTGTCACAATTACCACATGTTAAAGGACTTTGGGATATCATATATTGTGATGTTCCGCAGCTGCAACTTCCAGGAGGCGATGCAATAGTTATTGCAGAATTTGCACAGGTTAAACAATTATTTGCACCTGAGCCACTACAAGTGCTGCAGCTGCTGTCGCAATTACCACATGATAAAGGACTTTGGGATATCATATATTGTGATGCTCCGCAACTGCAACTTCCAGGAGGCGATGCAATAGTTATTGCAGAGTTTGCACAAGTTAGACAATTATTTGTTCCTGAGCCATTACAAGTGCTACAGTTGCTATCGCAATTACCACATACTAAGATAAAGATTCGCGTTCGCCTTGCACGGCCGGAATTTCCACCCCTACACGTTTATCCCTCCCGAGGAGGCTCGACTGGTGCACTCCCTGTTGGCTCAAAAAGGAGATTCTGCACCAGTCTTGACTTCCATGACACCTGCAGTCTAATGGCCAACCACCTGAGTCGAAGATCCCAGTTTTCATTTAGGCAAATACCGTTTTAAGGGTCTGAGAGTCATATTGCTCAGACATTGCCCGTTCGTGCCCTTTTCAATGATTGCTCTGGAGGAAAAACTCAAAGTCCCAAGGATTAGCTCGCTGACGCCCAAGGAAAACCCAGCCCGACATGCATTAAGGGTTAACGGCCCCTTGCGCCTAAATCTCCATCACTAGGCCGTTGCTTGCAGGTGTTGAAGGAATAGGGTCGAGAGGCTGGGTGGTATGTCATCACCATTTTTGATATATATAATTCCCACATGTTAAAGGACTTTGAGAAATTGTGTATTGTGATGTTCCGCAGCTGCAACTTCCAGGAGGCGATGAAATTGTTATTGCAGAATTTGCGCAAGTCAAGCAATTATTTGCACCTGAGCCACTACAAGTGCTACAGCTGCTGTCGCAATTCCCACATGTTAAAGGACTTTGGGATATCATATATTGTGATGTTCCGCAACTACAACTCCCAGGAGGCGATGCAATTGTTATTGCAGAATTTGCGCAAGTCAAGCAATTATTTGCACCTGAGCCATTACAAGTGCTACAGCTGCTGTCACAATTACCACATGTTAAAGGACTTTGAGAAATCATGTATTGCGATGTTCCACAGCTGCAACTCCCAGGAGGCGATGAAATTGTTATTGCAGAATTTGCACAAGTTCAACAATTATTTGTTCCTGAGCCATTACAAGTCTTACAACTGCTGTCACAATTACCACATGTTAAAGGACTTTGAGATATCATGTATTGTGATGTTCCACAACTACAACTCCCAGGAGGCGATGCAATTGTTATTGCAGAATTTGCACAAGTTAAACAATTGCTTGTTCCTGAACCATTACAAGTTTTGCAACTGCTGTCGCAATTTCCACATGTTAAAGGACTTTGGGATATCATGTATTGCGACGTTCCACAGCTACAACTCCCAGGAGGCGATGAAATTGTTATTGCAGAATTTACACAAGTTAAACAATTGCTTGCTCCAGAACCGCTAAATAATAATAAAATGGGTATATATGGAAGTGGCTGTCTTCGACAACCCTTACTTCTGCACGCTATATAGAAACCTCCTTGGAGTGGCGCTGCAAGCGCAGGCCACTCCATGCGGAATTCATGGGTTGGTCGAACCAACGCACAGTTTTGGTTCGACCAACTCCTATGTTGGTTAAACCAACACAGGAATTCCGCATGGAGTGGCCTGCGCTTGCAGCGCCACTCCAAGAAAAGAAGTATATATTATTATTGCCGACATTTATCGGAAATACCAATATTGATTGCAAATAGAATAACTTAGTAGACTAAGGGAGAAAGGACATATGATTTTCACTACTAGACACATTAAAGGAGGTGACCATTAGGAGGGACTAGAGCAGGATTTGGGTGATGTCAAATGCAGCCTGCAAAGAATTCCTGACCCTTTTTGGTGTGCCTTTCGAATACTTTCAAGACAAGATGGCTGCTAACCTCACAGCTTAGGATATTAAAAGTGTGGGCTTCAGTTAAAAAAACACTGCTGAATAATGAAATCGACTAAAATCTAAATAACTAGTAATAGCTCCTGAACCACTACAAGTGCTACAACTGCTGTCGCAATTCCCACAGGTTAAGGGGCTTTGAGAAGCCATATACTGTGATACTCCGCAGCTACAACTTCCAGGAGGTGATGCAATTGTTATGGCGGAATTCGCACATGTCAAACATTTGCTTGATCCTGATCCAGAGCAAGTGCTGCATGAAGAATCACAACTTCCACAAGTTAAAGGGCTCTGTGTAATCATATATTGCGACGTCCCACAACTGCAACTTCCAGGAGGAGATGCAATTGTAATCGCCGAATTTGCACAAGTTAAGCAATTATTTGAGCCAGATCCGCTGCATGTACTACAAGAAGAATCGCATGTTCCGCATGTTAATGGGCTTGAAGAAATCTGGTACTCTGATGATGCACATTGGCACTTTCCTGATGAGGATGGAGTAACTCCAGATGTAGGACAGCTCAAACAGTTTGTTGAGATTCCTGAACAAGTTTTGCAGCTTGAATCGCATTGTGGGCAACTTCCTGAACTTACGAAATACCCAGATTTACAGGTAATACATATAGAGCTTGTTTCACAATAATAGCAGTTACTAGGACAAGTAACTCCTCATAAACATTTTTTTTGGACATAAGAGTATGGATAGCCTCCACAGTATGTATTCTTTGTCATAGTAAAAATTGCCATAAATAATTCAAAATTAAAGCTTATTCCCCTCTCCGTTGTTTTTGCTCATTTATATAATATGATAATTATTTTTGCAAGATATAAGAGGAAATTTTTACCAAAAAATAGGGATTTTTTCTGATGTTTTTGCTCGTTTATGGCCAAGGAGAGAGTTATAGTATTAGATATGCTGTTGCTCATTTCATCCTTCATGATATACTTACAATATCAATACACTGATTTGATGCAGGACCTGAGCAAGTTCTTGAACATGATGAATCGCAAATTGTGCAGACACTTAGATTTGAATTAGAGCAGCTTGCTACCGCACTATTAGGGCATGTACATTGCGAAGAGCAGTTATCTGGATATTGTGGATTGCTACAGGTGGATATACAATTAGATGAACTTAGGCATATAGAGCAGCCAGAATCACATGATGAAGAATCCTCCTGGTTTACTATCTGTAATATGTGCTGTTTACATTCGTTTAAAGGAAAAGAGCTATAAAATTGCGACTTAGATAAGAGACAGTCCGAGGCTCAGACTCTAGGGAGCAGGTAAGGCTCATCTTGAGGTACTTGAGTATAGTACCTTCCTCTCTAAATAGTTTGAGGATTCCTGCCGAAGAGGAAGGTTTAGCTCAAGCCTTCTTTTCTGCCTAGAATTATGTAATAGCATTAAACTTAGGCATGAAGAAGAAAAATATGTCAAAATATTTGTCAGGCTTTCTGCCAAATCGACTAATGTGATTTGATAAATAAACCTTTATTTTTATATTCACTTTTAAAAAATAAATAAAAGTATAAATTATTGACTTTAGGAAAAAAAGAGAATTCATTAGCATTTGATATATACCCAGAAAATCCTGAAGTGCATCCTGGATCGCACCCAATATTTGTGCCAGAGCTGCTACTATCACTATAGCTTCCTGAGTATATTGATGAGCTTCATAAGCTTCCTGTATATATAGTTTCAGTTGTTGAACCCAATAAATAGCTTGTAGTTCCAGTGATATAATTTCATTGATCTAATTATAAATTACTATAAGTGACTATATATATTGGCCCAGGGTTTCCTGTTGCTGGAAAAGTCTGTCCTGATGAATAAGATCAAAATTTTAAATACCCTGATGACACATACTATATTAAATAATACTTTATTATCGCGCATGAACTTTGGCTAATTTGCTTCTCAAATCACCAAATAATCCCTTCAATATTATTATTAAACATAAGAGGGCAGAATACTGAATTTTATCAAAATATTCTATGTCAGACAAAAATTACTTTATTTTCTATTTCAGATGGTATTTTATCATATTAGAAACTAATTGAAGTTTTATTATTATGTCTTCTCAATTTATTAAATTATATTATTTTTAGAGCTGTCATAACGTGAAAATATTGTCCCGTCTGAAATCATCAATACTCACATTCTAATAGTAAAAGACGATGGAATTGTGATTGAATTTTGGACTACTGAGTTAATTGGTGGGGTTACCAAGGTTGAGCCAGAAAAATAAGCTCCTCTGTTAGTTCAAATTATGTCAGAATCATTATCAACCTCAGCCGTGAATCCATTCACACAATGATTCCCATTCCCACTCGAATCATTAAGAACTTCTCCTATACCTTGATATAAATAATAATCAAACAATGTAGTGGCATCTAAATAAAATTTGCCTGCTTGTGTAAAAATCCAGAATGTTACTGCTATTAAAAGGTTCATTTATAGGCTAAATTATCAAGCATATTTATGTGGATTCGCAGTTGTTCGAACGTTTTATTAATAATCTAAATGATAAGAAGTTTAAGTTTAAAGTTAAATTTATAATTTTTAACAACGCAAAAGAAAAAGCATAATTTTTCGATAAGGCGAAACAAATAAATTGATATCATAACTCAAATAAAATGATTTAATCTTTCTAAACCGATAGATTAGTTGCTAACCCAAGATTTTAGATTATTAATTATAAGGAAATTATGATATCGGTATATAAAAATTAATTAACCAATCAAAATCATAAATTTATAAGTAACGATGCATGGAAACAGAAATTATTGAATTTTAAAAAGTATGTAAAGTTTCGAATCAATAAACTTTCGCAATTATAAAACGAAAAATCAGATTTGAAATAAAAAGTGAATAAAAGGGAAGGCGCAGCTGTAAGGATTAAGTTTCATGGATAATTTCACCTGTGGATTGCTGCTCAATGAATGTTGCATCTCATTTTGGTAATAAAGAATAATCGCCAGTCTTTATCTTTTTTATCAAAATAGATTAATACAGAGTAATCTATTGCTGAGCTTTATCACTTTTCTAAGTAATCTAAAAACTTTAAAGTCTTTAAAGACATAATTATAATAAATTTCTAGAAATTCTATTTTCGTTACAAAAATATCACAATTTTATAAAGAATTTTCTTTTAATATGTAATTTTCATTAAGAAGGAAGTAATCTTTTCAGTATTTGGATTTGACAAAATTTCTAAAAATTTAGATGATTTTTAGCTAACGAATGAGCTAGTTTCTTTCTCCATATTTGAGGCGACTTTAAAAGTAAATGACAAATTATTCGAAAGAATTTTAAATTAATTGGAGGAATAATGCCTTGAACATATAAGCGTGCCTGAATATTTCACTAAATGTAAAATGATCTATTAAATTTATATAGGGTTTGACCCTCAATAACCCGATAAGGGAGATAATTTCCTGCGGAATTATCTGCCATTATTGGGCTATTGAGGGTCAAACCCTATAATCAACTATGCAAGACATTCAACAACTAATAGAAACTATTAAAGCATATTCAATGCTCAAATATAGCAAATAAAATCACATTAGTAAAGCCATAACTATTGAATTTCTACTTAAAGCTAATGGCATCAAAAATTAGCAAAGGTCTGATTTCTATCTTGGCTAATCTATCAAAATTAATTGTAGCTATAAGAGATATTAAAAATATTGAATTAAAAGATGCTTGAAACTTGGCAGAAAATATCCCACGTTACAAAATTGCTTATTCAAGCATAAAACCTTCCTGCAATTTTAGGAGCAAACGATATAATCCCAAATATTGAGTTTTGTCTGGCCCTGTACAAGAATTGCATGAAATATGGCAATTTCCGCATGTCAAAGGATATGCTAATATAGTATACTTAGAAGATCCACAAAGGCAAGATCCTGGAGCCGTAGTTAGAATTGCTAAGGAATGTGAATAATTAAATATGGCGCTTATCTTGGGCCTGGCCGGAAGCTAGACAGCTTCTAACACATATTTAGTATAGATGGGACTTGTACAGGGACCTGCTCAGGTTCCTGGTGCCATCCTACTCAAAAATGTTTTAGCTTAACAGCTACTTGCACTTCTTGCGATTCAACTGGATGTCAAGCTTGTGGAACAACCGGCAAAGACCCTGCAACTTTTTGTAATGATTGCCCTGCAGGATCAGTTTTATATAACAATATTTGTAATTTTTACTTAGGCTGCTTTGCAAACTGTGCTAGATGTTCAGTATCTACAGCATGCACTCAATGCAATTCAGAGTATTTCCTCTATAATAAAGCTGGAGTGACATCATGTGTTTGTAATTTTTATTTAGCTTGTTCTGACTCCTGCCAATCTTGCATAACAAGTCCTGATTGTTTTAAGTGTGCTAGCTCAATTGCTCAAGATGGGTCTACTTGTAGAGTTGATTCTATTGGGTATCAACTCAGTTTCTCTGCTCCAAATATTGAACTTGATTTTGCTCATCCCCTTGTTTCGACTCTGACTATAAATCGCATTGAAGTGGCTCTAGGTGGCGGAGCTACTATTGATATTTCAAGCTGGACTCTAAACTCTTGCGTTGCAGGCGCAGTAAGCTGCACAATTACAACTAATAACTTGAGTGCTAGTCAGCTACCTGCTGAGCATAGTCTAAAAGATCGTTCAACCAAGGCTTAAGTAATCTCATTTCTTAATATCTTTGACTTATAAATTATAAATAAAAATATTTCAATAAATATTTAAAACCAGTTTAAATATTAAATAGATTCATTTATCAAAATGCATTTTCGAATAATTTTTTAATGCCACGCTGTAATAAAAAAAGATCTTTAATGACAAATCAGCTCTGGCATAATTCAAAATGTCTATAAATGGACCCAATTCCGCAGTAGAAACAGCTTTTAGTTGTTCATCAGTTTATATGAACGACTTCTCATGGAGATGACTCTTAAACTATACACCTTGTGAAACCTCTAGGCAAACGGTTGGATTTTGGGTAAACTTCGAATCAACCATTAGATGAAATTATTGCAAGAGCAATAATCATTTATAGGTAAAATAATTAAACATATTTACGTGCATTTATATCTAATTAATTAGATTAGATAGATTTTTCTAGAAACGACGAACGGTTTAATCTAATTTTTTTTTTATTAAAATTAGAATAATAAAATTAAAACTAATCTTAAGTTTTAGCCTGTGAAAATTAAAGTGCAAGTGCAAAGACTGAAATGATATCTAAAAGTTTTATTTTTTAGGTTTTAGTATCGTTAGCATTTGATATACTTAGATATGGTCTAAATCACTAACTTTCTGCTCATCTTTTTGGCTTAATATTGTGTCATTCGAATTATATGCTGTATTTTTTAAAGCTAATAATTCCTTTTGTGACACTCTTATTTGAAAATCGCCAAATTCAGGCGCATTTATTCTTGTTGATTCGGGAATTACTGTTAATTCAGATGCATTTATTCTTACAACTTCAGGAATGACTGCTGCACTGCTTTTTTTCTCAAGTTTAGTTTTAATAGTGGCATAAATTTTTACCATTAAAAAATAATAGCTCGCTAACAAGTATGAAAATGTTAAGCAAATAACTGTGATTTGAATTGCGTTATCTAAAATATATGGAATATCATATATATATGGGCCAGTTAATAAAAATGATACTGCTACAAGAAACTCTCCTGCCAAGTTTATTCAATGATTTTCTTTGTCTTTGAAATGGCAATATTTGAACAAAAATAATGTTGCTAATATAGAATAAAATAAATTTAAAAGTCATTGCAATAATGGGATTCTAGATGAATTGTATAAATTTATAACTAAGATAAACCTCCGGAGCAGAAAAAATGGGTAATAAAGTAGCTCAATATAGCGGTTATTAAATCTAAATTCTTCAAATAACGATCCATATTTCGCTGTAATTTTTTTTGATTTTCTGTATGCCTTAAATCTATTTGTGTATATAATGATAAAAAATATAATTTGAAGCAAAACGCTTAATATAAGAATAAAAATCGACAAAATCGAGTCAATAAATGCACTTGGACTTGAAAATAATAAGTTATTTATTCCAACTATATTTGCTGCCATCAGCAAAATATAAATTTCGAGCCATAACCTAATAAAAGCATTGTATTTGAATTTAGATAATAGTGGAATTATAATCTTTTGTACTTTTTCGTTTGAATAACATTTCAAAGAGTAGACAATAGTTCATAGTAGTGTTACTACCAAAGCAATTAAAAACATTCCACCTCCATTGACTAAAAATGAGCTTCCTTTGTATCCATATTTAACTCAGTTTGAATATGGTTTTACATCATCAGCTCCATCTTCCCCATAAAAGAGTTTTCCTAAGCTTGGCATCATTGTGTAGGAAAGAAAAGCTTTTCAAAATTCATAAAGGTTTTCAGGAATATCAATATTTTGAAGTGGAATAAAAGCTAAAAGCTGAACAATATTAACATAAGTTCATAATGTACCTGTTTTTCCTTCGATTACGGATATAAGAAATCCAGAAGCAATAAGGCCTGCTGATACAAGATACCCACTCGCTTTAGCATATTCTTTTAAATCGTTTTCACTTTTATTGCTGCTTTCATTTGAGGATTCTGAACATGAAGAAGGTTGAACTTTAAGCGTTACACTTGAATCTTTGCATGTTAAACACTGGTCAGGACCTGGACCAACGCAAGAACTGCAGCTTAGATCGCAAGCCCCACATTGCAAATTAGTCATTGAAACGATATATTCATTATCTTTACACTTGCAATACCCATCTGCGCTCGGGGTAATTAAACTATTTTTGCAAGTTAGACAATTATTTTCGGCTGATCCAAAGCATGAATAGCAATCTCCACCGCAATCTCCGCAAATAAATGGGGATTTAGAGACGATATAATGTGATGCATCACAATCACAATATCCAGGGTTAGAAGCTACAACTCTTGAAGAATCCAGACATGATGTGCAATCTGTTGACAAAGGTCCTGAACAGCTACTGCAGGATGGGTGGCAGTCTGTGCACACTAATGGAGAGTCTTGAGATTTATATTGATTTTGTGCACATATGCATTGCCCAGGGCTAGAGCTCATTACAACTGAACTTGCACAACTTAAGCAATCTGTTATAAATCCTCCAGAACATGTAGCGCAAGAACTATGGCAAGGGCTGCAAGTTTTTGGATTTTTTATTGATATATATTCTCCAGAGCTACAAGTGCAAGAGCTTGGCGTTGAGGCTAAAACAATTGAATTAGAGCAGGTCAAGCAGTCACTGCTAGATGGACCACTACATGTAAGGCAAGATGAATCACAGTCTTTACAAAGAAGAGTAGCTTTTTGAGCTATGTATTTATTAGACGGGCACGAGCAAGATCCGGGAGTTGATACAGGAATTATAGCGGAATCTGCACAAGTATAGCAATTATTATTTCCAGAGCCAGCACAGGTACTGCATGATGAATGGCAGCTGCCACATACTAGAGGACTTGATGAAATTTCATATTCTGATGTTGTACATTGGCAAGCTCCATTTGACGTCGAAGGAGAATATCCTGGCGTAGAACAGCTTAAGCAATGAGTCGCTGATCCTGAACAACCATTACAGCTTGAATCGCATTGGATGCAATTTCCTGTATTATCAACAAAATACCCGAAATCGCACTGTATACAAGTAGGATCAACCTCACAATAATAGCAGTGATTGGGACAAACCACATTTCACAAACAAGTTTTTTGGATAGGGGAATAGGGATGAATCCCTTGGCAGTAGGTAGCCTTAATATCTTGGCAATCGTTTGATGTTGTGCCTGAGCAAGTCCTTGAGCATGAAGAATCACACATTTGGCATGAATTTATGTTTGAATCTGAGCAACTAGCTATCGCATTATTCGCACAATTACATTGAGCAGAGCAGCTATCAGGGTATCGAGGGTTAGTACAAGTTGACATGCAAGGCTGCGATGGCCGGCAATAAGTGCAGCCAGAGCAAGAAATAGATCATGAATTTTGAAAATCAGTTAAGGATTCTGCCATGTTCTTAAAAATAAAATAATATATCTCAATAATTATAATAGTTCACTCTGACTAAAAAAATCCTGGGCTACTTTTGAGTTGGCTCTCTAACTCAAGTAGATCAAAATTTCCCAGTGAGCGAACAAAACAATTAGAAAAAATTCCCATTTTTGAGTAAAAACACTCTCCGTGAACTTACAAAAATTTTCTTTGAAAAAATTATAAGTAACAATTCGTATAATAAAATAACTTGCCATCTTCTTTAATTTTGAGAGGCTTATATTTTTAAAAATAAATTTTACAAATTAAATTATTTTGTTTTAGAAGTTTTTTACCAAACTTTTTTTTTTAAAAAAATCAGTAAAAATTTAAAATTATTAATAAAATAAAGCCTTTCTCCGTGAATGAAAAAAATACTATTATTCTCTCAAGATAAGGGATTTGAAAAAGCTTATATCATCTGCTTTGTCATCTTGAATTGGAAAACCAACCCTTGAAGTTTCAGAATATTTCTAGTTCAGAGCGATCTATTATCGTTCATCGCCATAAATGTATCCAGTAAATCCTGCACCACATGTTGGATCGCAGCCTATATTTGTGCCATAAGCAAGTCCGTCAATAGTATAACTTCCTGGAAACGATGCTGAATTATTATTATTTTCTATATAAAGTGTTTCAACTGCAGTAGACCCATCAAAATTCACTGTTGCCACAATAAAATGCCATTCATCTATTTAGAAATTACTATAAGTAACAGGATAATTTGGCCCATTATTTCCAGCAGCTGGGAAACTTTGATCAGATGTATATGCCCAAAAACTCATAGACCCTGACAATACACTGATTTTTATCAAAATGTTATTGGAGCTATCATATCGAGAGAATATTATTCCATCTGAAATAATCATTATTCAGAACTCAAAAGTGAAGGATGTTGGAATTGATAATGGATTTTGCACTACTGAGTTATCTGGAGGAGTTATAAGAGTTGAGCCATCAAAATAGCCTCCTCTATCAGTAAAAATGCAATTGGAATCATTTTCTACTTCAGCTGTGAAACCATTGACGGCATGGTGTTGATCAAGACCAAAATCAGAAAGAACTTCTCCAATTCCTTGAAATAGTTGATAAAAAAAGATGAAGTTCGAGTCTTAATAAATTTTACCTGCACATGGCAAGATAGATGAAATTATTGCAAGAGCAATAATCATTTATCGAAAAATGATTAAACATATTTACATGCATTTATATATAATTAATTAATCTAAATTTTTTTTTATTAAAATTAGAATAATAAAATTAAAACTGATCTTAATTAAAGCCAGTGAAAATTAAAGAACAAGTGCAAAGACTGAAATGATATCTAAAAGTTGCACTTGTAGGGTTTTATATCGTTTTTATTTAATATAATGAACAAATTCAAATATTGCAAGAGTTTGTGAATTTTTAATTTTTTGCTATTTTTGGCATTCTATTCTCTTAGATATGGTCTAAATCACTAACTTTCTGCTCATCTTTTTGACTTAATATTGTGTCATTCGAATTATATGCTGAGTTCCTTAAAGCTAATAATTCCGTTTGTGACACTCTTATTTGAAAATCCCCAAATTCAGGCACATTTATTCTTGTTGATTCGGGAATTACTGTTAATTCAGATGCATTTATTCTCACAGCTTCAGGAATGACTGCTGTATTGCTTTTTTTCTTAAGTTTAGCTTTAATAGTGGCATAAATTTTTGCCATTAAAATATAATAGCTCGCTACCAAATATGAAAATGTTAAGCAAATAACTGTGATTTGAATTGCGTTATCTAAAATATATGAAATATCATATATATATGGGCCAGTTAATAAAAATGATACTGCTACAAGAAACTAAGAATAAAAATCGACAAAATCGAGTCAATAAATGCACTTGGACTTGAAAATAATAAGTTATTTATTCCAACTATATTTGCTGCCATCAGCAAAATATAAATTTCGAGCCATAACCTAATAAAAGCATTGTATTTGAATTTAGATAATAGTGGAATTATAATCTTTTGTACTTTTTCGTTTGAATAAAATTTCAATGAGTAGACAATAATTCATAGTAGTCTTACTACCAAAGCAATTAAAAGCATTCCACCCCCATTAACTAAAAAAGAACTTCCTTTGTATCCATATTTAACTCAGTTTGAATATGGTTTTACATCATCAACTCCATCTTTTCCATAAAATGACTCTCCTAAACTTGGTATTATTGTTCATGAAAGAAAAGCTTTTCAAAATTCATAAAGGTTTTCAGGAATATCAATATTTTGAAGTGGAATAAAAGCTAAAAGCTGAACAATATTAACATAAGTTCATAATGTACCTGCTTTTCCTTCTATTACTGATATAAGAAATCCAGAAGCAATAAGACCTGCTGATACAAGATACCCACCCGCTTTAGCATATTCTTTTAAATCGTTTTCACTTTTATTGCTGCTTTCATTTGAGGATTCTGAACATGAAGAAGGTTGAACTTTAAGCGTTACACTTGAATCTTTGCATGCTAAACACTGGTCAGGACCTGGACCAACGCAAGAACTGCAGCTTAGATCGCAAGCCCCACATTGCAAGCTAGTCATTGAAACGATATATTCATTATCTTTACACTTGCAATACCCATCTGCGCTCGGGGTAATTAAACTATTTTTGCAAGTTAGACAATTATTTTCGGCTGATCCAAAGCATGAATAGCAATCTCCACCGCAATCTCCGCAAATAAATGGGGATTTAGAGACGATATAATGTGATGCATCACAATCACAATATCCAGGGTTCGAAGCTATAGTCAGTGACACTGACTGGCACGGGGTGCTTTTAGCTCGAAACTGAGCCAAAAGCACCCCGTGCCAGTCAGTGTCACTAACTATATAACTCTTGAAGAATCCAGACATGATGTGCAGTCTGTTGACAAAGGTCCTGAACAGCTACTGCAGGATGGGTGGCAGTCTGTGCACACTAATGGAGAGTCTTGAGATTTATATTGATTTTGTGCACATATTCATTGTCCAGGGCTAGAGCTCATTACAACTGAACTTGCACAACTTAAGCAATTTGTTATAAATCCTCCAGAGCATGTAGCACAAGAACTATGACAAGGGCTGCAAGTTTTTGGATTTTTTACTGACATATATTCTCCAGAGCTACAAGTGCAAGAGCTTGGCGTTGAGGCTAAAACAATTGAATTAGAGCAAGTCAAGCAGTCATTGTTAGATGGACCACTACATGTAAGGCAAGATGAATCACAGTCTTTACAAAGAAGAGTAGCTTTTTGAGCTATGTATTTATTAGACGGGCACGAGCAAGATCCAGGAGTTGATACTAGAATTATAGTGGAATCTGCACAAGAATTGCAATTATTGCTTCCAGAGCCAGCACAGGTACTGCATGATGAATGGCAGCTGCCACATACTAGAGGACTTGATGAAATTTCATATTCTGATGTTGTACATTGGCAAGCTCCATTTGACGTCGAAGGAGAATATCCTGGCGTAGAACAACTTAAGCAATGAGTCGCTGATCCTGAACAACCATTACAGCTTGAGTCGCATTGGATGCAATTTCCTGTGTTATCAAGAAAGTACCCTGGATCGCACTGAATACAAGTAGGATCAACCTCACAATAATAGCAGTGATTGGGACAAACCACATTTCACAAACAAGTTTTTTGGATAGAGCAATAAGGATGAATCCCTTGGCAGTAGGTCGCTTTAATATCTTGACAATCGCTTGATGTTGTGCCTGAACAAGTCCTTGAGCATGAAGAATCACACCTTTGGCATGAATTTATGTTTGAATCTGAGCAACTAGCTATCGCATTATTCGCACAATTACATTGAGCAGAGCAGCTATCAGGGTATCGAGGGTTTGTACAAGTTGACATGCAAGGCTGATATGGCTTGCAATATAATAAGCTCCTTGATACAGTTTAGTATAGGAAGCATGCTGACTGTGTTGACTTGCTAGCTCATTAAATAAATCAACTCCTTATACTCTCAATCTTTTGATCTTGCTGCTTTGGTATTTGTAGATTTGGCTCACTAAATGAGAAAACTCTCAAGGCAACACCGCCAAAATGATTTTTGTAGATGGCTATAAAAGAGAGCATGTTATATGAGCATCCAGAACAAGAAGTAGAATAATAAGCCTGAATACTTGAATAGCTTTCCGCATTATTTTCAAAGACGATATAATAAATATATCCAGTAAATCCTCCAGTGCATGTTTGATCGCAGCCTATATTAGTGCCATAAGCAATTCCATCATTAGTGTAGCTTCCTGTAAAAGTTACAGTGTTGAAGTTACTTTCTATAATAAGTTTTTCATCTGTTTGTGATGAGGGATAATCTGATATCGCTGCAATAAAGTGTCATTCATCTATATAGAAATTACTATAAGTGACCGCATAACTAGGCCCATTATTTCCTGCTGCTGGAAAACTTTGGTCAGATGTATATGCCCGAAAACTCATAGATCCTGATGATACACTGATTTTTATCAAAAGGTTATTGGAGCTGTCATAGCGAGAAAATATTACTCCATCTGAAAGAATCATTATCCACAAAATTAAGCAAAAGGAAGATGGAACTGATAATGGATTTTGCACTACAGAGTTATCTGGAGGAGTTATAAGAGTTGAACCATCAAAATAGCCTCCTCTATCAGTAAAAATGCAATTGGAATCATTTTCTACTTCAGCTGTGAAACCATTGACGGCATGGTGTTGATCAAGACCAAAATCAGAAAGAACTTCTCCAATTCCTTGAAATAGTTGATAAAAAAAGATGAAGTTCGAGTCTTAATAAATTTTACCTGCACATGGCAAGATAAATGAAATTATTGCAATAGCAATAATCATTTATAGGAAAAATGATTAAACATATTTACGTGCATTTATATCGAATTAGCTTACTCAGATAGACTTCGAGAAACAACGACCAGTTTAATAAAAATTTTTTTTTTATTAAAATTAGAATAATAAAATTAATTTTAAGTTTAAGCCTGCGATAATTAAAGAATTAGTGCAGAGACTGAAATGATATCTAAAAGTTTTATTTGTAGGTTTTAATATTGTGAATATTTAATATATTTATAAAAATTGCAATAAAACTAAGAAAGCCATTGTCCTTAAGAATAAAAAATATATATTTTAACATTAAAATTAATTAAAATGTAAGAAGATCAAGACATCTCCAAATAAAATCTACTTATTTAATTGATGTTCCCTAAATTAATGACAACGAATATCATCAATTTTTTGGGGTTTATTTAGAGTTAATGATTAGTCTTCAATAATTGTTCTTAAAAACTCCAAATGGTGAGTTTAAATAAAGTGAGCTGCATATTTTTAAACCCTCTTCAAAAACATATGAAAGTGACTATAATTTTTTCCAAAAAATTTTTAGTATAAAAAGTACTAGATAATTTTATGTATTTTAATGAATTCTCATAGAAGCTTAAAAGAAAATATAATATATCCCCTCTAATAGATCTCTATCATCTCTGGCAATTCCTTAGACGACCGGGGGTCGGCTTCTCCAACCTTTGAATTGGCAAGTCAGCAAGATTTATTTAAGATTTGTGCTTTCATGGGTTTTTTTCATCTAATCCTTATCATAATTATGCTATAATATTCAAAAAAGCAATCCAGAATTATTTTAAGGCAATGTGTTATGAACACTTTATAATTAAATCGAGGCCCTGTCACTTTTAATTTAAAACCATGAGTTATTATTCTTTTTATCATAAGTAAGTATTTAACTCTATTATTGTAATTTAGCTAACTTTATAGTCAAATAAAAATCATATTGAAATGAATAGTCATAAAAAATTATATTTCTGAATTTTTTTAGTCTTTTTAAATTAATTAAAAAAATTAATTGATATAAGCTATTAAATGCCTTATATTGGCTCAATACTAATTTTTTCTTTTGTAAAGAATTTTTTAAAATTAATAATAAATTACCCTCAAGAGCTGATAAGGATAATTTTTATATAATAACTCTATAATAAATTAAGTAAGTGTTATAATGCCATAAGCGTGATAGGCCAATAGCTTGCCTATGGTGTAGCCTATCTAACGTAAGGAGTTGTTTCCTAGGTTAGAAAAGCCTCTTCGGATACCCTAATACCCGATTCTCGATAGCAAAGACTAAATTAGAGATAAAATCTGTCTAACCCATCTGAATGGGACAGAAAAACCTTAGGCAGAAAGAAACAAACTTCCCTCTTCGGCAGGATCGCTAGGTCTGAATGTATACTTAAAAAAGCTAAAGAGGCACTATTTTCAGCTTCATCAGGGCAGTCCTACCTGCTCCATAGGGAGTATGTCTTGGAGCCCATCTTCCGTTGACGTCACCATTTTATTAACTCTATAATAGGAGTTAATTTATCAATATCAGAAATTTAATATTATTTGGTCAGCCAAATTTTTAAATATAAACTCTTAATTACTCCAACATCCAAAATTCATAATATACCCTATCATATTTATCATTCTCACTATAAAAAACATCGATTAATTGTATTTTATAAATTTAAAAAACTCTCAGTTTTAACAAAAATACTACTGATCAAGGTTAGTTAATCTAGTCATTTATTTAATAATTGTATTTATTATTTGCTAAATCCTCTTTTTATTTACTCCCCCCCCATCCTTGATCGAACGATTGACTGTAAATATTCCTAAAAATTGGGGAAATTAAGCCCATCCTTGATTGAACGATTTTCATATAATGCAAATTTATATATATATATATAAATATATTAGTTATCGAAAGCTTGGGAAGATGCACATAATGAAGTTGTTTTCAGAGACTTTGAGACGACAGAAAGCTTCGGAATCAATTATTCAAAGTGATTTAGTCATCAACCTGGGCTTAAAAACTCAATAATCTAAAAAATAGAGATTCTTTAAAATTTTAAATTTTTAATTCAATAAGAAAAAAATAAAATTTTATACAGTTTAAAGGGATGACTAATATATCAAAATATTAAAAATTAGTATTTTACAGATTAATTCAATTTTTTGTTGTAAAAATAATTATTAAATACTCTTAACCCTCTTATTTAAAAGTAAATAAAAAAAATCAAATATATATTTTTTTATTTTATATATAAAATTTTAAATTTTTTTAACCCCATCCTTGATTTGATCGAACGATGGTGAGCCGTTCGATCAAGGATGAGGAGAGTTAAAGCAATATATAGTAAATTTTTTTGATTTTAGGCAAATTAACCGCTCTTTAAATATAATAGATTTTAATTATTTCTCGATAGACATCTGATGCTCAATTTGTTGTTGAATGGTGAAATTTACTTATATCTTTTTTTAATTTAAATACTGAACCCAAGTATAATATTAATTAAAAAAAGTCGATACTTTGAATCGAATTAAAATTTTTAATGAGAAATCTTTATTTTTTATAATCATATATATAATTTTTCGTATTACAAAAAACCCTCTAATTTAAGGGGATTAAGATAATTCACTACTTCCTTTCTCATAGTTTGGAACTATTTTTTTTAAGGTAAAAGTTGAGTTCTTTCCAAATGTAAATTTGAATAAGTCTGTAACAGTTTGCCCTTTTTTTCTATACAGCATACTGGGATATTTTCTCTTTTGCACATAAACTCCTATGCATGCTATCAAAACCCATCCAAAAATAAGAACTATAAGAAAAATTAATGAGCCATATCCAAGACCTATACATACTGTAGATAAAAATGCAAGCCAAGCTACTCCAATCATGACCAATATTTGTCACCAGCTGAATCTAGGATAATTATAAGGCTTGAATTTATATATAAAAGCAACATAGCAGACCATTGCGACAGTAAAAACAATCCCATGTCCTAACCCTGTCGCTCTTTTAAGCGTTTTATTGAGCACAATTAAAATGAGTTGCACTATAGTTTTTACCATTAGAAATAAAGGAGTTGTTTTTACGTGTAAAAGGTGCTGCAGCTCTTGTCATAGCGGTCTACAAAATACTGCAAGGGGGCAATAACATACTAAAGCAATGAATGATATAATTGCATAGACTAAATGCTCATCTTTTCAGCAGAAATAATAGCAGTCCTTGGCTAGAAAACTATCTGTAAAACTATCTCCGATTGATTCATCACAGACAAAAATATCAAGACAAATTGAAATAAATGGGATAAAGCATAAATTCCCTAAAATTGGCATTAAATAATCAGCAAGCCAAGCAATAAGTCTAAAAGGAGACACACGGGCATACTTCTCATCTAAGCGAAACAAAATTACCATGCACATTGTAATTCATATGACTATTGATCCAAAAACAATATCCACAACGACTCAAAATACTCCATTTTTAAGCTTGATGATATTTTGCAGTTCTAAGCCAAAAGGATTACTAATTTCTGCTAAAAATGGGCTTATCATTGAAAAGTTAGGACCCATTGAAGAATACTGGAAGAATTCAATAACAATAGTTGCTCCAATTATTACATCAGGAAAAGAAACTTCCTGCTTATCTTTGAGTTCATCTATTTGAGCATTCCATCATCTCTTCCAGATATATATAGTAATTATTATAGAAATGAATGCAATAGAAAAACAAATACCAAAAACAAGGATTTTTCCCTTCATAAAAGTTTTAACTGAATCATCAGGAAAAGGGCAGGGATTGTCTTGGTTTCTTAAATCTGCAGGCTTTATTGTAGTCCCATCAGAGTAGATAATGGGGTTAGTAATTTGCAAAATATGTGTGCTTAAAGGTCTTAATGCCCCAATGATGTAACGATGACCCCCCCCTCAAATCTTCATGTCTATTGCAACAAAAATGCAATTTTTTAATATAAAATTTTATATAAAAAAATAATAATTTTCATGTCTCTTGCAACAAATTATATACATTAAAATGGCGGCACGTGTCAACCTGCCCTCTTGGCGCAGCAGTCAAGATCTTATGGCTACAGCGAACTGGGACGGATTCCGAGCCGAGAATCAGACAGAGGCTCAAGAAGTGTGTATCCGGGTAGGTTTTGGCTGCTTTTCTGTGGTTGGAAATGGAGGTCATTGGATCCGAGGACCCATGGGCATTCCTGTAACGAGAAACTGGGGGTTTCCAGCCCAGGCCACAGGGGAACAGCCTTTTTCCTGTAGCTGTCGAAGAAAGGCACTTTGACACTCATAGACTCCAAGAGCTGATCCTTGGAATCAAGCTACTCCAATCGCCCACTGAATGGCCGCAGAAATCCATAAGCCGCCCACTCAAGACTGAACCCGCAAGGCAAAGAGGAGACAGAAGGTACCGGAAGGGCACTCGTAAGAGGGATAGATCCTCTGGGCTGAGGTCGAAAAGCAGTAGAACCTTCCGTACGGGAGGTCTTTGGTTACTGCGTCATCAATATGGCTAGCTCCTGTCTCTGTAATAATCTTAATCCTAATCCAATGCAACAAATTTTCGATGCGCATCTTAAATTTATCCGTACTTTTTAGCTAGATAAGTTTAATAAAATGGCGAGCCTAGCAATAGCCGTCCAAATCTCGATGAAAAGGTCATTGAAACACCTACAGTAGCGCTGTTTTTATGTTTTTTTTGAGAAAAACTCACCTAGAGAAAAATGCATTAATTTTTTTATAAAAATGTTGTGTTGCAGTAGGCATGAAGATTTTTTCGAAAAATTTTTGTTGCAGTAGACATGAATATTGAGGGGGGGGTAATCGTTATTTAACTAAATTTCCATTGACATCAAATTTATTTGTTTGAACGTCAAATTTTGATAAGATTCGGTCATTGCTGTCTTTTTCTATTGTTACTGTTCCAGTGCATCCTACGAATTGGACGCTTCTTATTGTGCTTTCAAGTTTAAGCGGATCAGTATAGTCTCTTCCACGATTAATCATATAATCAACAGCATAAGCTGCTGAAAATAAGCCATCAAATCAATACGCAGCATATGCGCTGGGAGAAGAATTATTATAAAGCTGCAGCATTCTTGACAATGCAGTTTGCCCTATACTTCCTACTCATTGTTGACCAAAAAAAGTGATCATAGGAGACCCAAGCTCTAATCTTTTATATGTATAGTTATCACTTTTTGCGAAGTCAGATAAAAAATCTGCCAAAGGAGTAAAGACTATTATATCGCCTTTTCTCATCCCTAAATCATAAAATGTTTCCAGCACATAATTACACAATGGAGATTGAAAAATAAAAATAATCAATCGTGCTTGTGAGTCAATTACTCCTTGGATCACTTTTGTATAGTTTTGAATGCCTGCTCTATCAAGCGTGGCAGGAAGGACCCTTGTTTCAATTGGATTTATTAAGTCTAAATTGTGGTTTTCTGCTCCTTGGGTTGCATAAAAATACCCAGTTTGTCCTCAGCTATCATTTTGATACATAATAGCTGCACTTTTTCACCCAAGAGCTCTCAATAGAACAGGCTGCAAAGAATAGGAAAAGGAGCTTGAAGGCCAAACTCTTGTGTACATAGGATATATGGCTGTCGAATTTAGTGTTGCTTCTGAGTTTGTTGAGCCGATTACTGGAATTGTCCAATTCATCTTTTTGAACAATCTCAATGTTCCAACAGTTGGAGATGACCCAAATGGTGACAAGTATGCTAATCCTATATTATTATAGTCTTTTGTAAAGCAAGCTTTCGCAAAGGCTTCGTTATAAACAGTAGTTCCACAGTCAAAACTGAAAAGGTTAACTTGGAAATTTAAAAGAATGCCTAGAAGACCTTCATTTATAAATTTTTGAGCAACATAGGATCCTCTTGCCCCAATTGTGCCCACAGTTGACGGAGGGGAATTTGGATTGGCTGATCCATCACCAATACTAATATTTATAATTTTTTTGGTTGATTTTGGAACTGTTTTAGTCTTCCCTGGAAAAATTGTGTCATTGTAAAATTTAATATTGCCATCTATAATCGACCCAATTATAACTCTCTGCCCATTTTGTATATTTAGTAGAGAAAATTTATTTTCGCTATAGTGTGTCTTTAATTTTTTCTCGAGGAGTAATTTTATTTCTGAAGAATTTTCAGCATTTATGGCTAAATAAGACAAAAAGTTGATAACAGAATTCGCAAAATAATCTTCTTCACAGCATGTGTCTTCTTGGCCCATATCAACTATAATTAAAGCTCCTTCGACACTACAATTATATCCTCCTTGCTGATTAAGAATAAGTCCATTTCCACTTGTTAGTAAATTTGCTCCTGCTAAGTTGTTTTGTATCGAGTTAGATTCATCACTGCTTGCAAAGATATAATATAGTGAAGAGCCCATAGGCACTACAATTCGTTTTATTAAATTATCAATATCTGTTTTATTTTCAATTGTCAAGACCTTAAAATCTGAAGTAAAATTTGTAAAAATGTCTTGATCAAAATTATTAGTAAAAATAACCCCTTTATCTCAACTATAATGTTTCAATAAAGAAAAAAAAGCATCCAACCTATTATACTGGGACGAAATTGCAGAATAAGTCCATTCGTCACGATAAACGAATTCGTCTTGCAAAACTAAATGGATAATCTTATATTCTTTACATAGTTGGGACACTTCAAATTGAATACTTAAATCGTCAAATAAATTTAATATCACCGATGTATTTGGCTTTTTTTCAATGCATTTAGGTATTTCTGAAATCGAGCAATTGTATCAGTCTATCAAATCATTTGAACTATAAAAGAAGTTTTTCATTGATAAGAAATTTCACAATGAATTTTTACTGCCAGTATTATCTTGAACCACCATTAGTTCGACTGAAGAAGCGGAATGTGTGAACCATGCATATAATATGAGAATTGACAAAGAGATAAGTATCTGACTCATTATTTATACTTTTATTATCAGTCAAGTCTAGTAAAGGGATAATGTGGCCAAGCATTAAGTTAAAATTTTATTATTTATCTGGCCTAACTTTTAGCATTATTATTATAATTGCTATTATTTACCTACAAATGACTAGAGAATTAATAAACTTATGTCTTGGTGAGAATTCTGTTAAATAAAAAATTTATTAATGTTATTAGTCTATTAAGTAAAAATTATAATAAATCAATTACAACCAAAAATCTATTTTGTTGGAAATATTTTTAATCCTTACTCCCCTACCTTTGTGAGCGAGCGACGACTTTTTTTATTCCTTACGGAGGGGTAATATATAATTTCCAGAATTTTTTTTTTTAAATTTAAAAAATTCCCATTGTAAAATTGAGAAGTAAAAATTAATATAATTTGGGAAATTTATGTTTTAAAATGCAAGCTGTTTAAAATTAAAAAGAATAGCTCGATATTTCATTATAATAATTATGACTTATATATCATTTTTTTCATAATTAAAAAAATTTTTGTTCGTTCACGGAGTGTCGTTTTTTTTTTACGGATTTTTCCAATGGTTTTGTTCGCTCCAGGAGGGATGGAGCTAGATGTTTGAAGTAGCTTATAGCGTGCTGACACTTGTAAAGATTTTAAAATATAATCGATAAATTTTAAGCAGTCGATATTTCCTCAAAATTAGTTTATAATTTCGCACAAATAAGCAATTCTTCATTTTTTTTATTTATGTATCAGTTGTGAATTATTTTAAACAATAGCAAAAATTAATTTTTTATCAGAAATGTTGGAAGTTTTATAAGATAGCTATTTTTGATACTTTAAAATAAAAGATTTCGAAAAGAATAAATGCTTAAAATTCAAATTCTTTTTACTTTTCTTGGCTATAAAATTTAAAATTAAAACTATTTAATGAATTGACTTTGTTTATTACTCGTAAAGTTCATCTATTGAATAAATGCTGCTCCTGAAATTAAAAGCAAATCGAAATAAAGCATATTCATTTCTTACTTTCTTCTTAAAAAGTAAGCTTGGGTATTTTTTCTTTTGAACAAAGATTCCAAAAACCCCAATAAAAATTCACCCAATTATTAATAACAAGAAATATACGATAGTGTTTCCATGGGCAACCAATATAAATGTAGACAAAAAAGCAAGTCAAATTACTGCAATTAAACTGAGAGCTTGCCAAAGATTGAATCGCCCATAATTGAACGCTTTAAAAACAAGAATATATCATACATACAAACTCATAATAAAAATAAACGTAATTCCATGGCTTAATGCATTGGTTCGCTTAATTGTTTTATTAAGTACAATTAAGGCTATTTGAGCAATTGATTTTACCATAACTCCCCCCCCCCTCCGTGAGCGAACAAAAAAATTTTTGTTCGCTCACGGAGGGGGGTTAATTTTTTTTTTTAAAAAAAATTTATATATAAAAATTTTTCTAAAAAATATTTTTTTCGAAATTTAAAAAAATCCTAATTTGCAAAAATTGGGAAGCAAATATTAATTTAATTTGCAAAATTTATGTTTTAAAAACGCAATTTGTTTAAAATTAAACAGAATTAGCTCTAGATTTCATTATACTAATTATCACTTATATATCAAAATTTTTTTCCATTAAAATTTTTTCTATTAAAAAAATTTTTGTTCACTCACGGAGGGTGGGTTTTTGGTCAAAAAATAGCGATTTTTCTAATGGTTTTGTTCGCTCACGGAGGGGGGGGGGGGGGTAAGATATAGAGGTAGGGCTTTTACATGAAGCATTAATTGTAATTCTTGTCAAAGAGGCCTAAATAAAACTGCTAATGGCTGATAAGCGAGCAAACAAATAAATGATATTATTGCATATGTTAGGTGCTCTTCTTTTCAACAGAAGCAATAGCAGTCTTTAGAAAGAAAACTTTCCGTAAAATTGTCCCCAATTGATTGGTCGCATTGAAATATATCAAGACAAATAGATATAAAAGGTATAAAGCATAAATTTCCCAAAATTGGCATCAAATTTTCTCCTAATAGGCCTAAATTCCTGAATACCCATAAATTGTCATATTTTTCATGAAGTCTTAGTAAGATAACAATGCAAAGGAGTACTCATAACCAAATTCCGCAGAAAACAATATTAACAATAATTCAAAACATCCCTTTTTCAAACTTGATGAAATTTTCCAAATCTATAGTCGTCAATTGAGTTAGAGAATATAGTAAAGTGCTTACTCCCCACGGTAAAACGAACAAAACCATTGAAAAAATTCCTATTTTTTAGGTAAAACCACCTCCGAGTGAACAAAACCATTGCAAAAATCCCTATTGTTTTGGTAAAAGCCCACCATCTGTGAGCGAACAAAAATTTTAATATAATTTTTTTTATGAAAAAATATTTCGATATATTAGTGATAATTAGTATAATGAAATCTAGAGCTAATTCTATTTAATTTAAACAGTTTGCATTTTAAGACATAAATCTTGCAAATAATATTAAACTTTACTCTCTCTTTTTGAGAATTGGGATTTTTTTAGACATCGAAAGTAAAAAAATTAGTATAAAATTTATATATAAATGTTTTAAAAAAATTAAATCACCTCTGTGAGATAATAAAATTCTTTTTGCTCATGGAGGGGAGTTAGTACAGAAAAGTCAGGACCCATAGAGGCAAATTGGAATGATTCAATAAAAATGGTGGCAGCAACAATAAAATCTTGAAAAGAAGCTTCAGGTTCTAGAAGCTCGATTATAGCAAAATTTCACAATTTTTTCTTGGATTTTTCTCCAAAATATAGAGATTTTGGAATGGCTTTGCTAGATAGCGGAGGGATGAGTTAATAACAATCGTTACGATACCAGCAATAAATGCAGAAGTAAAGCATATTCCAAAAAGTAGCCCTCTTCCTTTTGCAAATGTCTTTATTTTATTTTTTGGGAAAGGACAGTCGTCATTAACATTCCTCAAATCAGAAGGCTTTTTCATTGTGCCATCTGGGTAAATTAGAGGATTTAAAATATATATGAGTTGTGTGCTGAAAGGTTTAAGGTACCCAGCAATATTTATAGATAAATTTCCTGTTGTTTGATTAAGAGTAACCTGATCAAACTGATATGCGTCAAAAAGCCTATCATTTGGGTTTTGCTCAATTAGAACATATCCTGAGCAGCTCAAAAATCTTTGATTTCTAATTGCTTGCATAGCATTAATAGGATCTGTATAATCTTGTCCCCTATTTATCATATAATCCAAAGCATGGGCAAGAAGATAAGCAGAGTCAAAATAGTAACAACTTAATGTAGTTGGGCGGGTATTGTAAGTTGATCAAATCCTCTTTAAGGCATCTTGGCCCACCTCTCCAAGCCATACTGGCATAACAAGTCGAGTCATTGAGCAACCAATTTCTTTTCTTTTGTATAGATAGCTGTCAGCTGTTGAAATAAAGTCTAAGGGGTCTGGATTGTGAGAGTACACAACTATATCACCTTTCCTTAAACCTAAATCATAAAACAGTTCTAATGCATAATTGCACATGGGGCATTGAAACACCATTATAAATAGCATTGCATGGGAATCAATTACGCTTTGGAATAAATATTTATAATTTCTTATAGAATTTCTATCCAAAATTGGCGGTACCGCCCTCAGATTTTCAGGGTTTATGAATTCCAAGTCAACACTTTTGGCAGTTTTAATAGAAATCGTATATATCGATATCCCCCAACTGCTATTCTCGTATAAAATAGCTGCCTTTTTTCATCCAAGGGCTTTTATTAAAACAATACCTTCATTATAAGTTACAGATGAGACCACTCTAACATACATTGGATAATTTTTAACCGACGACAAAGATGGATCGCCATTAGTGCTTCCTATGGATGGGACTGTTATATTTAAAAAAAAAAATGTTTTCATCGTCCCAATTGCCATTAAAGATCCATAGGAGGTAAGATGAGCTAAACCGATTTTGTCGAAATCTTGCCTGAAGCAAGTTTTTGCGAAATTTGCATTATATAAAGTGACTCCGCAATCAAAACTAAACAAATTCATATTAAAGTTTGGCAGAAGGTCATTTCCTTCATTTATTTTTTGTACTAAGGCATAAGCTCCCATTGAGCCTAGTTTTTGCGTCATACTTGATTGGCTTCCAGGATTTGTGGTTCCAGCGCTTATGCTAAAGTTAAGCATTTTTTTAGCTGATTTTGGTATAAGAGTTGTGTTGCCTGGAAATATAATCTTGCTAACTCCCCCCCCCCCCTCCGTGAGTGAACAAAAAAATTTTGTTCACTCACGGAGGGGGGTTAATTTTGTTTTTTTTTAAAAAAATTTATATATAAATTTTATAGAAAATATTTTTTTTCGATATTTAAAAAAAATCCTAATTTGCAAAAATGGGAAGCAAATATTAATTTAATTTATAAAATTTATGTTTTAAAACGCAATTTGTTTAAAATGAAACAGAATTAGCTCTAGATTTCATTATACTAATTATCACTTATATATCAAATTTTTTTTCCATAAAAAATTTTTCTATTAAAAAAATTTTTGTTCACTCACGGAGGGTGGGTTTTTGGTCAAAAAATAGCGATTTTTCTAATGGTTTTGTTCACTCACGGAGGGAGGGGGGGGAGTAAATATAGTTATCTGATTATTAGTGATTGAACCGACCTTGGCTCTTTTTCCGTTCTGAATATTAACTAGTGAAAAATTTCGCTTGCTATAATGAGAAGGCATGAGCGATTCCAGGAATAATTTTACTTCTTGGATGCTGCCAGTTGGAGTATTTTTTGTAATAAAACCGATAGTATTTATAATTAAATCTTCTATATATTCAAGAAGGGTTGAATAATATTCATAATCAGCTTCGGTAACTATTAAAGCCCCATCATAATTGCAGCCATAGCTGCTTGCTTGGGTATAAATAATACCATTTCCGCTTACTAAAAGCTTATGATTTATTAAAGAATCCTGCAATATTATTGCATCCGAGGGATGAACAAACACATAGTATAAATTTACGCCTAATTTAGATATTTCTCTTCTGACTAAATCAT
Source organism: Blepharisma stoltei (assembly GCA_914767885.1). Taxonomy (NCBI): domain Eukaryota; phylum Ciliophora; class Heterotrichea; order Heterotrichida; family Blepharismidae; genus Blepharisma; species Blepharisma stoltei. The sequence continues at coordinate 1,005,571 of CAJZBQ010000021.1, read as the reverse complement.
TTACACTTGTCAGACTTTCAATCATTGAGATTTTAAAATCAGTAGAAAATTCCAAAAACTTTTCTTTTATTTGATAATTCTCTTCATTGAAAAATACTGACCCTTGAGATCAGTTATGATAGCTCGATAAAGCAAAAAAGGCTGCCATTTGATCTTTTAATGAAGTTGTAATTGAGTAGGTTCACCTATCTCAATATTTCAAGGTAGCTTGAATAACTAAATGAATAGCATCAAGATTTTGGCAAATTTGAGCGAGTAGATACTGAGTTGTGGATTCAATTGATAAATCTAGGAAAATTCCAGCATTTGGGTATTCTTCAACGCAAGTTCTAATATTTGAAAATCAGCACTCATGCAAATCAGCTGAAGAAAATGTTTTTTTTGAGAGTTCGAATATTGAAATATTATTTGCTATGATAAAATCATTATCTGAATCATCTGGGTGAATTAAGAGAATTTCCAAAGAGCTAGAAACAGTAATAAATTTGAACATAAAGATCATAAATTGCATTCACACATACCTATTGGCCATAGTCTTTAATTTAAAAAAAATATAAAATTAAGCATTCTTTTTTTAATATATAATAAATTATTAAAATATATAAGAATGATGAAAGTGAGCAAAAATTGAAATTTGCTTATGTAGTATTAGAAATTATGAAAGCGGCTATTTAAAGAGCTATATTATTACTTAGTAAATGAAAATTCTCTGGATGATGGCTCTCGAGCTGATGATCTAGCTGGGGCTATTTTTGTAAGTGCCATTTTTGAGTGTCTTCCAAATCCAAATGCAAATTTGAATAAATTAGTTGTGTCTAAGCCTTTTTTCCTAAAAAGTAAGCTGGGGTATTTTTTAATTTGCACATAAATTCCAATAAAAGCCAATAAAAGCCATCCCAAGCACAAACTTAGAAAGTAATAAAGATAGTTGGCTTGAATATTTGCTGATATTGTTGAAAGAATGGCAAGCCAAACAACTCCAATTAAGCTTAAAGCTTGTCACCAGCAAACTCTTGGATAGTTGTAAGGCTTATATATAAATAAAAAGGTAATATAAGCAATCATTATAACTATATATAAAATTCCGTGAACTGTTGTCTCAGCTCTTTTAACAGTTTTATTCATGACTATAAAAATTATTTGTACAACTGTTTTAACCATCAAAAATATAGGTGCTGCATGAATGTGCAGGGTGTGTTGGAGTTCTTGCCACAAAGGTCTGCAAAAAACTGCAAAAGGCTCATAGAGCAGAAGAGCAATTATAGAGAAAATTGCATATACTAGATGCTCTCCTTTTCAACAAAAATAATAGCAATCTTGAGCAAGAAAGCTGTCGGTAAAATTATCTCCTATCGACTGGTCGCATACAAACACATTTAAGCACATTGAGATAAATGGTATAAAGCACAAATTCCCTAAAATTGGCATTAAAAAATCTGCAAGTCAAGCTAAAAACCTGAATGCAGATATATGAGGAAATTTTTCATCTAGTCTAAATAGAATTACTATACATAAAATAAGCCATAGTATTATAGATCCATAAACAACTTCAATAATATATCAAAACACTCCATTTTCGAGTTTCAAAATATTTTCTAAATTGAGTGACAGAGAACTACTGATATTTGCTGACTCCTGCTTAGTAAGTGATTTTTAAAAAAATCAATATTTTACATAAAATACTTTTTTACATATTTTATGTTATCAACAAAATTATTCTAAATTTTATATAGCTTTCAATTTAAATAATAAAAAATTAACCCCCTCTGTTTGTGATGATCAAAAATATTTTGCTTGTTGACAAAGAGGAGGGGCTAAAAAGCCATTAATTGGTGAAAAATCTGGCCCCATTGATGAAAACTGAAAGAATTCGATGCCAATAGTTGCTTCAACAATTAAATCTTGAACAGAAATTTCCTGTCTTTCTTTCAGTGGCTCAATAGGTATATTCCATCACGCTTTTCATATATATGAAGTGATAATTACAGATATTAAAGCAACTCCGAAGCATATTCCAAATACAAGTATTCTTCCCTTACTCTCCCCTCCTCCGTGAGCGGGAAAAATTGTTTCTCATAAACCTACTCTCAGAGAGCCAAAATTGTTTTAATATAAAATTTTTATAAATAAATATAAGAATTCTTTAAATTTTGGATATTTTTTTGCATTCTAAATTATTTTTGCTTTCATTTAAAACTTAAAACAATTGACCCTTACAAAATTTTTTAATCAATCACATGTGGATTAGTAAAAACTCTTACAGACTTATCAGGGAAAGGGCACTTATTATTTTGATTTCTTAAATCATCTTGCTTGACTGTGGTCCCATCTCCATAAATAATTGGCTGTTGAATATTTAACATTGGACTGCTATACGGATGAAACTCCCCTACAATATAAGATGTAACATTTCCAGAAGTTGCATTTATCTCATTAACCTTGACATCAAAGACATCTAAAATCCTATCATTGCTATTTTTATCTGTAGAAACTCGTCCAGTGCACCCAACAAACTTTTGTGCTCTTATTGCTGAGCTGGCTTGATATGGGTTATCGTAATCAAGTCCCTGATTTATTAAATAATCAATAGCCAGACTAATAGAATATGCTGCATCATAATAATAGCAAGCATAAGCTGCTGGTGAAACTTTATACTCAGACTGTATTTTAGAATACGCACGCTTTCCAACCATACCAACTCAGTTTTGCCCATAAATGGTTAGCATTGGAACACCAGTTTCTTTGATTTTGTAATCATATAAATGATCATATTCTAAAAAAAGAATATTATCAGCGGTCGCAACAAAAGTCACAAAATCTCCTTTTCTGATTCCCATATCATAAAATATTTCAAGAGTGTAAAATAAAGCAGGGACTTGAATTAGATTGACGATAAATCTTGCTTCAGTATTAACTATTGCTTGAAAAATCTCAGTATAATTTTTCATAGAAGTTCTGTTGAGGTTAGCTGGAATTGCTCTCATGTTTTCAGGATTCACAATTTCTAAACCATAGTTTATTGCGCTTTCGACAAATGCTGCATAGCCTGATATCCCTAGAGTATTATTTTGGTATAAAACGCAAATTTTTCTTCAGCCTGAAGCTTTGATTAATAATGATGCTAATGAATATAGATATCGGTTCGAAATTATTATTCTAGTAAACATAGGATAGAGAGCAGTAGAATTCAGCGTATAATCAGAAGGCACTGCTCCAACTATGGGGAAAGTTAAATTCAACTTCTTGAAAATCGCCATTTCTCCTATTGTCATTGAAGACCCACTTGCTGAAATATGAGCTATTTTAAATTTATCTATATCTTTTTTAAAGCAAGCTGTTGCGAATGATTGATTAAAGGCTGATACTCCACAATCAAAATTAAAATGCTCTATTTGAAAATTTTTTAAAATCCCTAAAGTGCCATCATTTACAAAATTTCATGCTGTATATGCGCCCATATAGCTAAGCGCTGCAGATGCCAATGGAGGTGAGCCAGGATTTGTAGTCCCCCCAGATATAGTCATCTGCAAGATTTTCTTCTCTGATTTTGGGATAGTTTTTGATTTCCCAGGGTATGTTAAATTTTTGAAAATTGCTACTTTTTCATTGATGACTGATCCTACGATTTCTCTTCTCCCACTCTGAGTATTTACAATAGAGAAACTATTGATTAGATCGCGATTCCTGAATATTAATTTTAGTTCTTCTATAGTTTCTGTGCCTATTGTATTTTTTATTAAAAAGGACATCATTTTTGCTGTTTCATTTCAATAATAATCTTCTTCAGAAGTAGCATATTCTTGGCCCATTAAGGTAAGAATTAACGCACCGTCAACTTGGCATCCATATCCACTATCTTGATTTAAAACTATTCCATCTCCTTTTGATAGGAGCTTTGCTTTATTCAAAGCGTTTTGGATTTTTAAGGACTCAACAGAATTTGCAATAATATAGTATAATGTGGCGCCTAAAGGCTTGACAACTCGATTTATTAAAATTTCAATGTTTGTTGATGATTCAACAATCAAATGCTCGAAATTATTTGAATATTCTATAAATTGTTGCTTGCTGTGGCTATAGTGTTCATTGGTAATTACAAGTCCCTGAGTTCAATTAAAATAATCCAAAATAGCAAGGTATGCATTAATTTGATCTGCATATGATGGAATGATGCTGTATGTTCATTCATTATAATAATGTGACCGGTACTTAATTTTTAATGCTAACTTCCCCTCAAACAAAGAAAACCATTGGATAAATATTCTTTAGTAAAATACTGCTTCTGTGAGTAAAAAGTAATATTTTTTAATGTAAAACTTTTTGTGAAAAATATTTTGATTTATAAGTGATAATTATTATAATTAAATCTCTAGCTAATTCTGTAATTTTTATTAGTTTATTTTTAAATTTCTAAAAAATATTTTTTGCTTTAAAATTTGTTTAAATTTTTTTAAAAAAAACCCCTTTCGACAGAGAAGAAAATTTTTTTTTTAGGAGTAAGTGAATTTTCATATGATCTCTACAAATTTTAGACATGCTTAACTGTATGTCTAAATCATCTGATAAATCAAGAACAATTAGAGTATTCGGGTGCATATCAATACACCCTAAAATAGTTGAATAGTTGCACAAATGCCATTCAAAAGTTGGTTCAGTATTTTTCATCGACTCCAGAAACTGTTTTTCATTTGAAGTTCTGTCAAGTTTATTTTTATCGTTTACGATAGCAAGGATATCTATGGAATAAGACAATTCCACTTACTTTTAGTTAGATTATAGAAAAACCCCCCTGTGAGAACCGAAATCCTTATTCACTTCTCGTCTACTTCGCCGGCAACCGTATCATGGCCTTCAAAGTCTTATTCCTACTAGGTATGGATCTGCACATACTTCCTGGTAGTCAGAAAGCTTGACTTCTAGAAAGTTCAAAAATAATCTGGTCACCTGTCTGCCAAGATGAAAATTCTCAGTCCAGGACACAACGCCTGGTATCGCGCTGGAGAACTTTCCCGATCGATCAGGAGGAGCCTTCTGGTATTGCTGGGACGCCCCTTTCCAGCTCTGAACTCTATCCTCCAAGGTAAAACCTTGACCCGAATGTGAGACTGATCTACCAAATCGGACACTGCGCTCCACTAAAGCAATTAAAACCTGGCCGAATACAATAGCAAACGCCAAAACTCTCATCCACAAGGTCTCTGGGCTCCCTAGCTAAAGATGCTAGGAGGTTGGATTGGTTCACCACACCATTTTTAAGTACGGAATAAGACAACCCCAATAAAAAGAAAAACAGCAGAGTTTTCATTCAACCTACACCAGAGTAGTCATGATTTTTATAAAGCAAAGGTTTGATCATTTTAATAGTTTTTATAAATAAATCTCAAACATTAAAATTGCTTTAATTTAAATCATTGTTTATTATATTACTATAATTAGATTATAATAATTCAAATTTTAGCCTATTATGTGCCTACTTGAAAATTAAAATTCTAAAAAATAATTTTTTTTTTATAATTTACAAAGTCTATTTAAATTTGTTCTTAAGTTAAATTTTGCATGCAGGATTGATAGCTTAAACTGAAATATGCTGATTCTAAAAACCTAAATCTTATCGTTTTGAGATTAAAATAAGCAAGCTTCTATTAAGCATTATGTCTAAATCTTTCATATGGATTTTAACTTAATTTGACTTTATCTTATCTTAGACTCGCTGGAATTCTTATAAATGTGGTAAATTAAGATAAAATCTTAACTAAAATCATTAATTTTACAATAGGAAACAATTTGATAATAAAACGATGCTAAAACTCATTTTTATATGGGTTTGAAAAATAATATTTTCTATGCGAATGCAAGCATTTAAGCCAATTTCATATCAATCAGAACAATGCAATTTTGAAATTTTATAAATGTAATACTGCAAATATGAAACAATTTAAAACTCATTCATGCCTATCTTATAAAATTAATTAGATGTCCATTATGGCATTTACTATTATATTTGCTATTTCTAATAATTTTCGAATTGATATTTCCAGTTTTTTAAAACAATCTCACGCTAAAGAGAGATCTTCATTTTTGATATTGAGATATAAATCAAAGAAAATTATCCTTTGGCTTTTATTATTTCCGGTAAAGCATAGCTAATAATGGTGCAATGATTTGCTTAAGCTGTATTTATGCTAACTAAATTTGGCCAAAATTAATAATATTTATGTATAGAGCCATAAAAAGCTGGAAAAATTTTCGTAGCTTTTGAAGATAAAAATTGTAAAGCGCATAGATTCTGCTACAGATAGGTGTCTGTACTTAATATCTTTGATCATATCGTATCATCAAACTTTTTCATATTAAATTATCTCATTCTTGACTGTCCTAATTATATTATTAATATTTTCAACTCACATAAAAATCCAAAAATATGAGAGCTAGAATAAATTCGTTAGCTCAAGAGCTAGGAGACTCAAAATGTATTTCAAACTTAAAAGAAAAAAGAAGAAATCAGAGAACTTACACAAATACAAACCCTCCAGAAAAGAGCAAATTAAATGAAGTAATTGAAGAATGAGAAGTATTAAAAACTCAACTGCGAGATAGATCAACTGACCCTGACATAAAAAAGAGCGAATCCTACTCTCCTGGCAAAAGCGCTGGAAGCTTTATCGATATGATTAGGCATTCTAGCGAAACAAAAAACAGCTCTAGAGATAAACCTGTTAATGCAGGAAAAATCCTTTTTGGAAGAAAGAAACATTGCAATCATAATCAGCTACTTGTAAGCCATGATGAAGAACTATTGATGAAATTGTTACACTTCCAAGATGAAATGCTTAACAAGAAGCCTAGAAATATAACTAAAGCCTCTGAGCCGCTTTCTCCGCAGAGCAAAATGGTGAAGAAGCAGCTTAGCAGCAGGAACTTGAGAGAAACGTCGTTTTCTCCTCCTAAAGGGAAACAAAAACAAGAAAGATCGTTTTTGCTGAAAACGATGAGGGCCTAGAATGATCGAAGAATTAGAGACTATTAATTTTAAAAATTTTGAAACAGACTACAAATCAAGGGAATATTCAATTGGTTTTTCATCTCCGGTTTCTTGATCATCTTTAGGCTTATATCTAGTTGGAGACAGCTTTTTGGGTATAGGAGAATTGGAGCTAGTTCTTTGACTAAGATAGCTTTTCTTTTTTAAAATGTCAGGGGTCTGAGATCTCATTTTATACTTCCCTTCTCTTGTTGTCCTTATCACTTTTTCTCTCTCAATCTGAGGCAGGCTGCCTGCACTTCTTTCAGTTGGCTTTTTGTTTGTCTTTAAATAATGAAGTTTGGATAATCTTGTTTTGTATTCCCTAAATAAGCTATATTCCTCATCAAGCTTCTTTTTAGACATCATCCTTGGTTTTTGCTCAGCAAGTCTTCTGGCAAGCCATTCATTTTCATTCAAAATTTTTTCAGCTTCTTTTTTCCTAACTATTCGATTCAGACTTCTAGTTGATTGGGTGTTTGACATGGGATCCTCTTTTCTCTATATAAATTGATACTTTTCTGCCTATTGAGATTTCTACTAGTCGTTCTAGAAGTAACTGATTATGTTTTTTAATATCTAGAGATCGCTCAACTTCAAGGAACCTTTGAGGTCTTATTCTTGATTTTTTTGATATGCCAGATAAGGAGCTTATTTTGCTTGATTCTGCTTTGATTTCGTTGAGACGTTTTTGGTGGATTAATAAAGCGTGATCTCTTGACCATTTGAGAGTTTGATCTGTTTCAATATATTTCGGAGCTTGCATCTTGAGATAGTAGAAAAATTAATTGATGCAAAATATGAATTTAAATAAATCAAATTATACCCTTCTTTTAAAAAATATTATACTTGAGCATAAAGAATGGTGGCTAAGATCAATATAATTCTTTTACAATAAAGAGCTCATAATTTTAAATAGATTTGTATGAAGCCAAAATTGAACTTATTTTTTCTACACCTTAATTTATCGAATAATTGATTTCATCGAAACTGAGTAAAATGGTTATTCTTTATTATGGCATTTCAAAAGCAATTTTGCTGTTCGAAGCTTTCTATTAAAATTAATGCATCTCCCTCAAATTTTGGGCAAAAGTTTCGAAGCTTTAATTTAATTCAAATATAAAAACTGTTTATGTTACATTGAAATATATTCCAATATTCATGCTTTATTTGTGCAAAGAGTGTTCAAATATAGTATATAGCTTTTATTGCTTATCAGTACTCTACGTGCAAAATTTATTTTGATAAATGGAAATCTATAAATTCTGATATTCATGCGATAAAAAAAAATTTTGCTCATAGACTGTCGAGGTTAATTAAGATTATAAGAGAAGCTATATCGCTCCGATACTTGCTTAAACAGTCCGAGCACGACCTCTAGTTGTGTTGGTCCTCACAGAGGAGGGTTTGCACCTGCTACTTGTGGGTCAAAAACGCTCGTCACTATGCCATATGTCAGCAGGTTTCAACTTCCAGAAAATTCGGCAAATCAAATTCCTTAAGGAAGCTCCAGCTTGAGCTAAAATGTGTTCCTCATTTGCAGTTCCGTATTGATGTACATGTGCGCAAGGCATTGAATATGTGTGAGTAAGATGTTTTTGAACAATTTGTGTTGAAATATTATAAACTTCCTCACAATCTCCTAAGTCTAGAAATTCTAGCACTTCTTTCATCGATTCTTGAGGATTATTTATCAGTCTCTCCAAATGAATTTCCATAAATCTTTCATTTATTTCGTTTTTTGGCAATGACATTTTAAATTCTTCAGCACTCACTCCCCCCCCTTTAAATTGAAACAAAAAATTTTGTTTCAATTTAAAGGGGGGTTAAGAAAATTTTTTTATAAAAAATTTATATATAAAAATTTTTTTCAGAGATAAAATTTTATAGAAAATAAATTATATAAATTTAAAGAGACAATAAAATGAGTAAATTATATTTATAACAATTGGACAAAATAGAGTTTAATTTCTAAATCTTATATGTTTGAAGCATATTAAATAGGGTATTAACGTATTTACATATAAAATAATGATTTTTACCTATAAAATTTTCTATTATAATAAAATTTTGTTTCAATTTAAAGGGGGGGGGATAATTTCCCAAAAAAGTAGGAATTTTACCTATATTTTGTTTCAATTTAAAGGGGGGGGAGTCAGAATACTCAACGCCCATTCAATGAGAGCTTTTGCAAAGTTAGAATTCTCTGTCATCGTCATGAACTCTTCATTCAATGCTAAATTTTTCTAATTATCCCTCACCTTATAACGTGCCAAAAGAGTTGACAATTGTTCCCATTTATAAGAATCATGGCCAAATCACATTTCTGGCTGAAACCTTGCAATACTTCTTGCAGTTCCTATAGGGTTTCTTTTAACCATTATAAATTTGCATCCTGGAAAAAGCTGATCAAGCCACTTGAGTCGGAAAGTATTTTCAGGAGTTTTTTCAATTAGTTTCTTTCTGTTAAGAATATTTGTAATTGTGTAGAAAAGTTCGTTAAGCTTTTGGCTGCCAATTTGGTCTGCATCATTTTGAGACATGCGAAGTTTTCCTTCACGCTCTCTTGATTTAGAAGACCAGACGTCAAAATTTGGGTAAGCTTGCATTCAAAGCTCACGTGGTTCATTTAAGAAACAAATGTCAGGGTGAGCTGAAAGTAGCTTACAAAGTACTGTTGAGCCTGACCGGCCACACCCAATAATGAAGCAGGGTTTCCATGCTGCCGGAGGTTCTTGAGGCTCTATAGTTATTTTTTTTATTTTTCCTGTTCTGAAAAAGTAATCATAGTCTAGAGGGAAAAATGCATGAGGATTATAGTTAAGCCAGTCAAAATCAATTCGTTCTTGATAAATATCTATTATCCAATCGTTGCTTTCGTCAAATGATTCAGATCCGTCCATATTTTTGCTTTGGTTTTATATGAAGTCAAGCTTGATGTGGGCATAAAGAAAGCAGCAATTTATCAATTTTATTTTAAATAGCTGTATGAAAAGGCGAAGACTGGAAACAGTAGCTGTAAGGTTTCATTGATCAGTAAAATATAGATCATATTTTGAATTTTTTATGTAAATGGTATCCGAAACAGATTTAATAATGAACTTAAAATTCAATTTTTAAAATATCTAGAACTCTCTATAAATTAGGGATAATAATAAATTAAATAACAGCCATGAGGCAGTACAGCCTTGCTTTATCCTCAATATCTTCAAATTCTTGCTGCTAAGCTTCCCCAACTGCTGTTCGGATTTTATTTAAATTTCATTCTCAAGATATTGACTCTATCTTTTCTAGGTGAAGAAATCATAAAAAGAACTTGCTCTTCTAATTTGCTTTGTCTAAAATTTGTTTTTTGAAATTTTATATAAGTATATTCAATATAAATGAGTTTCAGTTAGAGCTTTATATTGCATTTTTAATTGACTGTCTCTATTATTGTCTCATTATAACAATTTATTAATAGCTTAGTTAGGAATAAATAATGGTTATTAAATAGAAATTTAGTTAAACTATTATAAGTATCCAATAAACATAAAATAATTGTCGTGAATTATACATGCAAACATTAAAGCTTTTGACTACTTATCAAGTTGTAAGCAGCTACAATCTGGTCTGTAATTCTTTCCTTACTCTTCTTTTCTTTTGTTATTTTCGGTCCTCTATTCATCAACTCCCTCAAGTCGAGGACTCTTTCTCTCTTTGGCTTTGGTATATAACCAAATTTCTTTGTTCTTTTATCTTCTTTTTCAAGCAATTCCTTAGGCACGTTTTTTCCATCTGAAAAGAAATGAGCCCACCTTTGAATATGCTTTTTAGTGACATTAAATAGCTCTTCTAAGTCTTCTATGCAAAATTTTCCATCCAAGTAATCCGAAACTATTTTAAACCTAAAAAGATTTGGAAAAGAATCATGCAATGGTGCTCTATTCAATGGTGCGTCAAAAATTTCAACTCAGGCCGCCAAATTAGCGCTTGAAGTGTTTACAGAATTTAAAGCTTGCTCTCGAGAAATAACTTTTGCCTTTATATCATGAGCAGTCCCATAGCAGATTTTCGGGTTAATTTTTGGAAATTGATAGTTTTCTCCTTTGGCATCGCTGCTATAATACTCATGAAAGCTATCTATTTTTGAAGTATCAAATTCTTGAGGGTCTCTAAATAAAAAGAAACAAAAATCACTTTCTAAGTTAAAAAAAATTGATGTCTTGCGTAGACCAAATTTTTTTGCACAGGTTTTGATTATTTGAGAAATTATCGTAAAAAAGGGAGTTGGCTCTCCATAAAGAATAGGGTTTGATTGTTCAGGGAATACAAAAAAATCATTAATAAGGTCAAATAGAGGATCTATAGCTGAGTTTTTGATTTCAATTTTCTTGGCCAGAGGCAAAACCTCTTTTCTATCAAGAAAGCCATCAATTGATTGATAATTAATTTTTTGTTTTTTCATAGGCAGAAAGTATTCATCTTGAGCTGGATCATAGTTTTCTATATCGAGAATCTGCTCGTGGGTGCTTTGCGTGTCAATACTTCTTTTTAAAGGTAACTCAAATGTGTCATTATTTTTATTTTCGTCTTTTTCTGGATCTTTGTCAAGGCTTGCTGTACTGTCAAACGTTGACCATTTTATTCCTTTTACAGGTAAATTTGTTTCTTTTTCTTGGGCTCTTATGATCTTTTCAATAGGTCAATTTTTTGATGGCTTTTTACTATACTTTACATTAAAATCAGATAGGATGCTAGCTAAGGAAATCTTTGATTCAGTCTTAGCGAAACCTTGATATGGAGGACGAGCGCTTATTTCTTTTTTGATTTCTTTTATGCTAGTGGCCTCATCAGAAGCTGTATCACTTTTTTCTTTAGGAGATTCATTTTTAATCTTAATTTCTTGCTTGTTTTTTGATTCCAAACAAGAAAGGTCTAATTTCATTGATTCGCATTCTTCGAGAAATATTTCAAAAGTTTCTTGATTTCGCACACTAATTTTGTCGCCATCTCTATCAAGATAATGGAATATTATTTCAGTTTCAATTTCTGGCGCAGCGAGCTTTACCCTTCTCTTGAAATCATTGAAGTTGTTGTCTTTGTTCTCAAATTTTAGAAAGTCGTCCAAATATTTTACTTTGATAAATCTTTGCCTGCTGGACATATGTTGAGCCCCCTAAATAAATTTTCTTAATTTCAAAATGAATTATAAAAAATTTTTATTTAATAAATTCTAACAAGGAAGAGCAAATCATGAATTTTAGAGGAAGCAAGAATTTTCCGTAAAGCATTTTATTACTAATTTACTTCCTAATCTTAAAAAATATTTTGTATTTAAAAATAAAATAATTTTTATTAAGCTTCAGATGCACATTTATAGACAATGGTAATGTTCCAACAATAATTCATTTTGAAGAAAATTGGATCTCTAATCCATTTTTTCGTGGTAATTAATGAATCAAGGCCTAGTTGTAAAGAAATCATTCTTTGTCATTTCATCCCATGGCGATGTCAGAGATGAATATAATTTTGTTCGAAAACTCGGAGATGGCTCGAACGGTAGCGTTTATCTTGGCATCCATCAAGTAACAAGCCAAGAGAGAGCAATTAAGCAGGTCCTCAAATCACGAATTAAGGATAATCAAAGATTTGAGCAAAAAATTTCAATTATGAAAAATTCAGATCATCCCAACATTGTAAAGCTATATGAAGTCTTCGAAGATAACCTCTATATTTACCTGGTTATGGAATTCTGCTCTGGTGGCGAACTTTTTAATTACCTTATCGAAAATAAACAATTGAATGAAAGAGAAGCTGCTCATTTATTCCACCAAATTCTCAATTTGGTTCGTTATCTGCATTCTAACGATATTGTTCACCGTGATTTAAAGCCAGAAATTCTCCTTTTTGGAGAAAACCCTTATCAAGGCTCTGATTTAAAACTTTGTAATTTCGGATTAGCGAAAATATTTTCAGCTGGATCAGAAGCTTTTCCCACACGGACAGGAACATGCTTTTATGCTGCTCCTGAAATTTTATCGAGAGCAGGCTATGAAAAAAGTTGCGATTTGTGAAGCTGTGGAGTGATTTTATATATAATGCTGTGTGGATATCCCCCATTCTATGACAGAACAGATGCAGGAGTTATGGAAAAAGTTCAAAATGGGAGATATGATTTTGAGGGAAGAGAATGGGACTACGTCTCACTCTTTTTCAGTTAAAGAGAACAGTTTTTTGTTGCTAATAAACAATTTTGTATAAATAGTTAGCATTTTTAATATATACTATAAAATGTGAAAAGAAATTTTAAATCTATTGCAATTGTAATTGGTTAATTCTAAAACATTTACCTTCAGAAGAGGCAAAAAAATAAAAAATTCAGCTAATAAAAATAACCTAAAACAATTTTTTAAGAAAACCTACAGATTATGTTTGTTATTAAAGCAATAAGAGTTAGAGCAAGCGAAGGATCTTATAAGAAATTTACTTGTTTTAAATCCTAATCAAAGATATACTGCAGAAGAAGCGTTGGCTCACCCTTGAATTACATCAAATAACATATTGCCTGATCGGCCTTTGTGTCTCAGATTGGAAAACTTGAGAGATTTTGTTGAAGGAAATAGACTGAAAAAAGCCATTCTCATGTGTATAGCCTCCCAATGCTCTGATGCTGACTTAAGAGGCCTAAAAGACGCTTTCGCAAAGCTTGATACGAATGGAGATGGATCCTTAACTATTGAAGAGCTTGAAAGAGGGTTGAATACAATCCCAGGAATTTCTTCAAGTGTATCTGAAATAATGAGAGGACTTGATGTTGATAAAAGTGGAGCTATTGACTACTCAGAGTTCTTAGCAGCTACACTTGACAGAAGCATTTACATGCAAGAAGATAGGCTTTACTCGGCATTCAAAACTTTTGACCTTGATGGGAGTGGAAAAATTTCAGCTTGAGAGTTGAGTAGAATCCTCGGAAAAGAAAGAGCTGATGCTTATAGCGGTATTTGGGATGACATCATACGAGAGGCTGACACTAATTGTGATGGAGAAATTGATTTCAATGAGTTTATTGAACTCATGAGCCAAAGAAGATTAAATTCATTTAGATTCTAACGAACCAATTAGATATGTCAGTCTATTTATATTTTTTATTAGAGTATGGCATTATTATAAATTAATTAAAATCTGGATTTCTTCTGATCTTAAAGATTTCAAGTGCTTATAATTAATTTCGTCATTTTTGTATTGGAAAATTTAAATGTCAAATAAGCCAAATCCTTTGAGAAAATCAAACAAAGAGCCTATTTCCCAAAACACTTTGGAAAGAGCTCAAGCTGCTAAAGAGTACATTGAGAGGAAATTTTTAAGATTGAAAAAGATGCAAGAAGAAAAGCAAGAAGAATGAACCACGCTCAGAGAACGAATGAATGAGATGAATCTATCTAATACAGATAAACAACTCATTACTCACTCCCCTCCTCCGTAAGCGTACAAAAACATTTGTTCGCTCATTAAAGGTCTAATTTTTTTTTCGAAAAATTAAAAAATCTAAATTAGTTAAATTGGAAAGCAAAAACGAATTTGTAAATTTAAGTTTTAAAATGCAAATTGCTTAAATTCTAACAGAATTAGCTAAAGATTTCATTATAATACTTATTGCTTATATAAAAATTTTTTTTTCTTAAAAAAATATTTTATTTGCTCGCAGAGGAATTTTTAATCAAAAATAGGAATTTTCCAAATGATTAGCTCGCTCACGGAGGAGGCGAGCCAAGAAATCCAGCATAAAGAAGCTGAACTGCTAACTCCCCCTTTATTCACAAACAAAATTTTTATTCTCAAGAATGAATGGGCTATTTTTTATATTAAATTATTTATGAAAAAATAATTAAAATATTTAAATTTGTAAATATTTAAAATGAGATATCTAATTTTATTCTTTAAAAGATGCAAGCCGTTTGAAATTTAATATAAAATAAACTGGAATTTCATTATAATTATTATTTATATATAGAACTATTATTCCCAAAACATTTTATATGGAAAATATTATTTATTGGGTTAATTCCCGAAATAAGAATTTCCAACCAAGGATGAGTAAGGAAAAAGCGACAAAAAATTAGTGTATTTGACTTTGAACCTTTAGCAATCATTGGTAAAGGAGCTTTTGGAGAAGTGAGACTTGTCAGGAATACTAACACTGGAGAAATAGCAGCTATGAAAAAAATGAGCAAGTCTGACCTAGTTTTTAAAAACCAAATAAAGCACATAAGAGCTGAGCGAGATGTGATGGCTTTAGCCAATAACCCGTGAGTAGTGCAGCTGAAATATTCATTCCAAGATGAAAAATATTTGTATTTAGTCATGGAATATCTCCCTGGAGGAGACCTTATGACTTTGCTAATACGCAAAAATGTGTTTACTGAAGAGGAAGCAAGATTTTACATTGCTGAAGCAATTCTTGCTGTTGACTCTACTCATAAGCTAAACTACATTCATCGGGACCTAAAGCCTGACAATATTTTAATTGACGCAACAGGACATGTCAAGCTGACTGATTTTGGCCTATCAAAACACATTGAAATTAATCCTTTAACGGATAGGGAAACTCTTGACATTGATGAAGTACAGTACAAAAAACTTATGGAGAAGCGTGCAGAGTCCAGAAGGAACAGAAAGCTGGCCTACTCAACTGTAGGAACCCCTGACTATATCGCGCCTGAAGTTTTCCACAAGGAAGGCTACTGTGAAACTGTCGACTGGTGGTCAATCGGCGTGATTCTATTTGAAATGGTTGTAGGATACCCACCTTTCTTTTCTGAGGAGCCAGCTGATACATGCCAAAAAATTGTATCGTGGCAAAAACACTTCACTATCCCTGCTGAAGCAAGACTGTCGCCAGCATTATCTGATTTCATAAGAAGACTAATCGCGCCATCCGAAACTCGGCTAGGCAACCGAGGAGTTGAAGAAATAAAGCGGCATCCTTTTTTTCGGGGGTTTGACTGGGATCACATAAGAGAAATGACTCCTCCGATGGTCCCAAATATAGAAAACGAGATTGATACCAGCAACTTCGATAAGCATGAAGAAACTGAGCCATTCTACCCAAACTTGCCAATGAGAAAGAAAAAGGCAAGGCAAGACCCTAACTTTGTAGGGTTTACGTTCAAGAGAGATGTAGATAATCAGAGATTGGGGCTAATTTCAGTTCTTGAAGAACTAGAAAAGATTAAAGCTTCAAGACCAAGACCTGCTGTAACGCGTGAGCTGAATATTAATGTTAGTTTTGATTATTCAAGTTAAATTATGTTTAAGATTTCCATAAAAGTATTGCAAGGGAACCTGTATAGTAAACGTAGAGCAGATTCTGCTTTTGGGCTGTGATGTCGAAAGAGTAGCCTTCTCCTACTACGCAGTGCCAGGATGGGCCGAACTGCTTATCCATTAGGTCTTTAATAAAGCGGGTCGCATTGTCAACTTCTAGGACTTCAGATTTTGTGAACTTTTCTATTGTGGATGTGACGATATCGAGTGCTTCTGCTCCCATTTCCGCCTGCATGTCACAGAATTTGTTGACGCTTTTTCCTTGGGTTGCCTTCTTGTACTCAGCAGGTGTAGTGATCTCCATTTAATAACTGTTAAATTTCATATGAAAATTCAGACTTAACTCATTGGGATATTTTAGTAAGGCTTAAAAATATAAGATATAGCCCAGTTTTATATATAATTAAGATTAATCCATTATTCTTAGTGTTACATTTGGAGTCGTTTCTTCTAAATATTTGTTCTCGTTTTTGTCTTCTAGCTCTGTCGATACTTCTTCTACATAAAATTCTTCAGGTTGGAATGAAACAACTTGGAGAATTCCTGCTGCAATCATTTCTATTATTAGAAGAAAATTGTGAGTAAAAACTGTGACTTCTTTCACTGAATTAGCGTCGCTATCAGCAATAATCCCATACTTTGATAGCAAAGCCATAGGAATTGGCTGAATAGAAGGAAGTAAAAGGCACCATGCGATGACTTGGAACTTTGAGTCGATTTTTAGTTTTGACAAGTCTTCAATTCTTTTCATTGTTTGTTTTCAACTATGCAGCACCAAAAAGGCGATTAAAGCACTTGCTGCCTCAGCCACTCTTAGCCATAACCACGCATGATAAATGTCTGGGTTTCCATAATCCATAAGCTCACTATCAGCAAATTGAATAATAACACCTGCAATCCCGATTCCAGCCAAAACAAAAGCAAATTGAAAAACTCCAAGCTATAATAAATATGGCGTCTTGATCGGTATTGCCTCCCAATAGTGTGGCCTAGAGCACATTTTATTTATATCTGGCAAGCGCACCCTAATAATTCTGGTGAATGCACAGAGCTTAGCCCTAGTCCGCTTTAGGATTGGATTTTATCTCGAGGGAAAGTTTGAGGTCAAAGCTGGAAATGGGAAGGCTCAGCTGTTTCTATAGGCAATGCCTAGAAACTTCCTAGCGTATGAAACTGAGAGTTAGCCTTGCGCTGGGAATTTATTCTTTTCATCAAGAGTTGGCAAGAAATCAATTTTTGGGGCTTTTGTGTTGGGCAATTTTGTTCAACCCAAGCAGTATATACAGAAATCTATAACTTCGTACTGAAAATTGGAGCCGAAAAAGCAAGGAGAAAAAGGTGATGGCATCAGGCGATGAAGAAGAAAAAGAGGAAAGGTGGTGTTCGAACTAATTTGCCAAGTTCTAGGAGATCCTTGGTAGCTTCATTATCAATAAGCAGCCAAGCCTGCAATTAAGTTTATGCTTAAAAAGACTCCGAGCTTCACAAGGTTCAAATATCCCATTGCTTCACTGCAATTTCCAATTCTCATTGATCCCATTCATATAAAGACGCTTTTAATACTCCCTAGTGAAATAAGTCTATGCTGAATTTTCCCATATCTATATACATTGAATCCCGGATTAGCTTCCCAGCCAAAAAGTTTCAAAGTGTAGTAGAAAAATGATAAAGCTGCAATTGACATGTAGCTGATTCCTATTAAATCAAGTTGTGCCCAATCCGGGCCAAGAACTATAGTAATTCATGAGCACCATCCTATCACAGATGGAGTTAAAGCAAGTGCAAGAATCAGTATCTGAGCTTCAGCATATTTGAGGCTAATACAGTGATTTTTTATATGAATCAGAGTGAAAAGGCTTGAAAGAGAAAGAAGGAAAACTGATACTGCCACTGTGCTCCTTGTTCCTATTTCATCAAAGTTGTAAGCCATTTTTCAAATTTCAGAAGAAACTTACTTCTTGATAATTTGAGAAAGCCTTATCATTAAGAAGAATCAATTTAATTTGGATAATAAATAAAACTTACTTATAGAATTGCCAATTTATATAAAATTATTTACCAGCACTATCTCTAAGCTAATAAAACTTGTTGGCGTTTTGAAGATACTTTTCGCTCTTCTTTTTCAGGGCCTTCAATATCCATTTGCTGCAGTTTATTGGTAGGAGCATTTGGAAGGTCAACTTCTAAAGCTTCCAAGCTGTCCAGCCTTTCAAGTTCTTTCAATAAGTCCTTATCATCTTGTTTCAGTCCTTGTTGAGACAATGCTTCACTAACTTTTTGTTGGTACTCTACTGCCTCAAAAGTTTCTTCCATTAGTTTTTCAACGTCATCCAAGGTAAGCTGCTGATTTATATTTTGTAAAAATTCATTCCCTTTCTTTAATGAGTCATAAATATTTTTCTGAATCTGGGCATTTTCAATATCATTAATGAGAACTTCAAGGGTTAGAAGTTCTCCTCGAGTGGTTTCTAGATTTTTATCAAGGAATTTCTGCTTTCTTAAAGCAAGAAGTGCTCGGTCTTTATTCTTTTTTTTGATGCATTGTTTGACTGCCTGTTTGCAGTGCTCAATGTTGGTTTCGAGCTTCCTTTGATAAGTTTTGACTTTATCTCGAGTGATTTTGAGCTCAGCAATTGCTTTGTCGTCTTTGTTTACTCTTGATGGTTGGCCTTCGTTTTGTGATCCTCCGAGTAGGCAACCCATCTTGTATCAATTGGTGAATTATTAGAATTTTAAATGCAAATTTAATACTTAATAACACCTTAGAAAATCCCTAACTGAATTCGTGAAATAAGACAAACTCTATTAACGTAGAAATTTATCAAGAAGCACTGAGTTACACAAGCTTAAATTGAGATCTTGATTCTTGCTCTTCTACAAATTTAGTTAGGCTTCTACGAGATCGATGCCTCTTTATGAAAATGATGATAAGAATGAGAATAAATATGCATGCATAGATAAAAGCTGCCCAAAAACAAGTTTCTCCCCCTTCTCTTTTATTATCTAATGGTATATATTCATAGTCACATACTAGTGCGATTCCAAGCCCAATCTACATGTTGCTTACCAAAAACAGAATACTGAAAATAGAAAAGATTGCAAAGAATTTCAAAATGCTTCCCATATTAAATCACTTATACTTAATAAGTAAACAGAACTAATTAAATCTTATTTTCGCTTTTTATTTGCTTCAGTCAGTTATAGCATATTAATATAAGTGTTGTATAAATAGCAAGATAATTATTACACAAATATTAAATTATACGCATTACTTATGGCTCTCTACAAGGCTCATCATCATTGCTTTAAATTCATTAATATCAATTTCTCCGTCCCCATTCTGATCAACATCCTTAATCAATTCGCACCAAATAGTTTCATTTTCACCACCTCCGCTTCCCAGTAGTGCTTTCAGCTCCTGCGCTGATATTTTCCCACTGCCATCGCTATCAAACACTTTAAATGCTGCTTCTAAGTTCATTTGATTTATCATTTTTTCCTTCTGAGCAGTTGCCATAATAAACTCAGTATAATCAATATACCCTGACCCATTGGCATCTACCTGCCGCATAATTTTTTCAACTTCTTCACTAGCAGCTTCTAGCCCCATCATTCCAGAATAAACTTCAAGCAGTTCTTCTCTACTAATTTTCCCATCTCCATTTTTGTCTATACTTTCATATTTAAATACTTAAAAAATACTGGCTAACTCTGACAAAAATGGTTTTTAAGTAAATAGAATAAATTTCTGAATGCTTCAGAGAGTTGTTTGGAGTCTTCATTCTGTAATAATTGAGAAGCAATAAATGTTAAAACAGCATGTTGAAGCTTTTGCTCAGCCCTAAAAGCTTTTAAGTTGTCTAAAGATGCCAAAGGGATTGATTGCGCTGAAGGGCTAACTGCACAGTTCTGTGCAAGTCAGTCATCCATTAAAGCTTCCCTTGCAGAAATTCGATTTTTAGGGTTATAATCCAGCATTCTGCTTATAAGATGTTTAGCTCCTTGTGAAATTGTTGTTCAAATCGTCCCTCGCATGGAATATTCCCCTTTTTCTACCATTTTCAATATATCTCTGTCAGTTCTCCCATAAAACGGTGGCTTCCCACTCAGTAAAATATACAAAATAACTCCACAGCTCCAAATATCGCATTTCTCATCGTAGTCCTTTCTCAAAACTTCTGGAGCAATATAATAAGCAGTCCCATATTTTTTTGTCATATGACGAGAAGGGTCAAAAATTGCACACGTCCCAAAGTCAATTACTTTTAAATTTGGCTGTGGAGCGTCGTTTTCGAGCAATAAATTTTCTGGTTTTAAGTCTCTATGCACAATATTGTTCAAATGGCAGTAAGCGACTGCACTTAAAATTTGTCGCATAAATATAGCTGCAGCTCTTTCAGAAAGCATCTTATTTTTGATGATATAATCGAATAGTTCTCCTCCTTGGAGAAATTCGGTGACGATGTGAAAATACTTTTCGTCCTCGTAGAACTCATACAGTTTAACGATGTTTGGGTGATCGGCTCTTCGGAGAATGTCAACTTCTGTGAAAAATTTTGCTCTTTCGGTGAGGTCTTCGCTGATGCTTTCTTTGTGAATCGTTTTAATTGCTCTTTTTTGGCCTGTTGCGATATGAGTGCCAATTCTCACACAGCCAAAAGCACCGGAGCCGATTTTTTGACCAATTTTATAGTGCTCCAAAACTTGACCACTTCGGTGGCCGACAAACATAGATGCATCAATCTTAATGTCCTCTTTTGTATGGACGACTTGAGATGGTGTGTTGCTTGCTTCACTTTTAGGAAGAGTGTGTCTTCCTGAACTAGAAAAACAGCCCATTTTTGGAAATAATTATAACTTATTTTTCTTTTTTAGTAATAGAATTTATTAAATTTAGACTATTACGCGTAATTTATTAATAGAATTTACTAACTCCCCCCCCCCCTCCGTGAGCGAACAAAACCATTAGAAAAATCGCCATTTTTTGACCAAAAACCCACCCTCCGTGAGTGAACAAAAATTTTTTTAATAGAAAAAATTTTAATGGAAAAAAAATTTTGATATATATAAGTGATAATTAGTATAATGAAATCTAGAGCTAATTCTGTTTAATTTTAAACAAATTGCGTTTTAAAACATAAATTTTGCAAATTAAATTAATATTTGCTTCCCAATTTTTGCAAATTAGGATTTTTTTAAATTTCGAAAAAAATATTTTTTATAAAAATTTATATATAAATTTTTTTTTAAAAAAAAAAAATTAACCCCCCCTCCGTGAGCGAACAAAATTTTTTTGTTCGCTCACGGAGGGGGGGGGGGGAGTAAGTTGTATCAATTCTTTGTTAATATGGCAAGGCTCAATTTATTTATTATTTATTATATTCATATTTATTGCTTAATCCGTGTCCTTTGATTAAGCAGGATTTAAGATTATTTTTTAATTGCATTTTGTTATTTAATAATATAAAAATAAGGTTAGTTGCAGCTATCAGCATAATGATACTTTAATATTGCAAAAAATTTTTAGCTAATCAACTTGGATTGTGCTTTTTTATCTTAAGCCGCTTCCCGAATTATATTTTTGCCTATAAAACTAAGATTTCTCAATATTTTACTGCCAATACTATATAAATTGGTTCGCGTGCTATCAGTTAGTCAGCGATTTATAAGATTAATTAGATTTTAGATGAAAACTTACGAATTCTTTAATTCTACCCATTGCATCTTCAAGAATTGATAACTGTGAGCATAGCACAATCCTGAAGGATTTTTCACTCATTAAAGCTTCAGCGGGAAGCACCAGAATTCCTTGTTCCCGAGCAAGCTTTTCAGTGAAATCGACTGAATTTCTGATATCTTCGAATTTCTCAGTTTCAATTGAAATCATACAATAGAGTGATCCTTCAGGCATTTGCATTGCTAATCCTGGAATTTCCTGAACTTTCTCATATACAAATTCAGCTCTGTCTTTAACTTTTTGCATTAGTTCACTCATATAATTTTCAGGCATTTCAGCAAAAAGTCTAGGTATTGCATTAGCAATGAATGGAACTCCATGCAGCAGGAGATTTTTTATTTTAAAAATTCCTTCCTTTATATCTGTGCATTTCTTATATTTATCATAAACAATAATCCATCCACACCTCCATCCTGGAACTAAAAAGATTTTGCTTAATGCTCCAATTGTTATAACAGGAACTTCATCAGTCAAAGATCCCATTGGATAATGAGGTTTCCCATATGTCATTCCATGATACACTTCATCAGCTAGCACACACACTTTGTGAGCTCTACACCATTCAAGAATTTCTAGAAGGTGTTCACGAGTTCAAACACTTCCACAAGGATTTGATGGATTCACAATGACCAGCAGTTTGGTTCTCTCGTCAACAATCCTTTCTAAACTTTCAAAATCAACTTCTCAGCCTTGGTCAGGCTTCAATCTGTAGCATCTTGCTTCTGCGTTTAAATTCCAAGCGACAGTCATATATAAAGGAAACCCAGGAGCTGGGATTAATATATTATCCCCAGGGTTCAAGAATACACTCATAGCTGTATGAATGGCCCCACATCCTCCGACATCTAAGAAAACATCTTCTCAGGTTAGCTGGATATTTTCATAGGAGTATTTTGCAGCTAAGGCTTCTCTGGCTTCCTTTGGCCCCAAAGCATGGGTATATCCATTGCCAGATCCAGAGAGAAGATTTTCTTCTACCAGCTTGATTACTAATGGATGTACAGAAAACTCTGGAAATGCTGTAGGGTCTCCGAGAGCTAAAGAGTAAGTTGGAAGATGGAAATTCTCTGGGAGAGGAACATCTGCAATTGCTTCCTTAATCGGATTTTTAGAATTGACAGAACGGGTAGAAGGATGGAGATTCCAATTTGACATTTTTAGTGGCATAATAATAAATTGGCTTCGTGTGAAATGTTAATTCGCTTCGTGGGTCCATATTCCCTTGCCTCAGTTTTATTATTAAAGGATTAGGTTTTTAAACATTGGTTATGCTCAGGGGATAAAAATATTGAGGATTGTTCTCCTAGCATCCTTTGGGTATTGTGTTTTGCTCTTTACATTTATGATATAAAATTGAAGGGACCCCCAGGCCAATCAGGTGAATGAGAATTTTGGATAATGAGGGAAATCGCCAAACTGCTGGTGTTTCTTCTATTCCTGGATTCTCGAATGGCTTCATGAAAATTAGAAGAAGCAAGCCGTGCTGAGAACCCTGCATGCAAGTGAGAGTTGAAACAAATAGAGAATAACACCCCCTTGCGATGCTGTGCTTTTTAAGGCCTAAGTTAAATTAAGTAATATGAGAGAGAGAAATCTTTATTACTTAAAGGCCTTTATTTCAGGGCCATGTCCCGATTAAAAATTTTTTAAACTTTCTTCTTTTCCTAAAATCTTTGGATAAAATTTTAGTAAAATTTTCTGAACCCACGTAATCCGCGATTTTTTCGATTTCTGAGTCTGATATGAATTTTCTATTTCTGATGAAATTTGAATCTGATCTAAATTTTATTTTCCTGATAATGCTTGATTCTGATATCAATTTTATTTTTCTGATAAAATTTGAATCTGATCTAATTTTTATTTTTCTGGTGTCCAGGAGTTTCTTATCGATTGTCTTCTTATCATCAATGATCACCTCAGTCTTCCTATATTTGAAGGTTTCCTGAATAGGATCTATTTCATCTAGTATTTTTCCATCTAAACGACTTAAAAACTCCAATATTTTGTCATCTGTATCAACATTTTCTATATCACTATCATTTCATTCATACTCTGATTCAGAATTATCAAGTAATCCTGTATCAATAAGTTCATTTAATAGTAAAAGTTCGAAAAATTCATCCTGTAAAGCTCCGTTTTCTTCACAAAAGGAAGAAGAATAGGAAGCATTACTTTCCGAATCTTCCATTAAAATAAATAAGTAATATGATGATAAAGACATTTTTAGTGCAAAAATAGGTAAATTAGCAGAGAAGAGGATATCAAACGCTTTAGTTAATTTATTAATAAATCTCAAAAAATCGATATATATTTTTGATAATAGCAATAATTAAAATAATTTTAACTATTTTATTATTTACAAGAATCAACCTCAAGCTTTTCTAAAATTTCTGTCACTTATTCCTTACTATAAATTAGTGAAAAGCCTTCCTTCTAATCTTCCAACTTCATAAACTAAATAAGGGAATTTCCAAAATTTGAGCCATCAGCAATATATGATGATATCAATGAATTAGAGCTTGCAACGTCACTCCACGCCTTTATAAATTCAGTATATTACTGACACTCAGACCCTCCTTTATTTAAAATTTCCTTCTGGGAGGTTAGCAAGCAATTGGATAGTGCCGCAATATTTTCGATGTATACCACTCATTTTCAAAACTGAAAATTAAAGGATCCATAAGTAAGGTTTCATCCTGATAACGTTGGCAGCTTATTTACTTTTTCGGAGACTAGTGATGAAACTTACTTTTACTATTGTGCTACTTGCATTGAAAATATGGCAGCTTAATAATTGAAATATTTTCGGTATTTTATAATTCAGTTGAGACAAGAAATAAAGCCGAAGTCTAAAATGCACTACAAGGTTCTGATAAAGCGATAAATGAAATGAAGAAAACTCTAGCGATGGTATTTGATAGGGTGGACCCAATGTTTTCTATTATGGTTTTAGGAAATATTTAGCAGCTTTTGATGGCACTATTTAAAAGGGTTTTTAAAATGATATTTACAAAATGGTACAAAAATGCAAAAAGCAAATTTTTTTATAAAAACTCGTACAAAAATGTAAAGTGTAAGTAAAAGTTAAATGTATTTGCAAAATTTTGATCAGATATTCCAAAAAGCATTTGTTTTCCTTTTTGGCAGTTTTGCATAATTTTTGCAAGTTTCCTATCTAAACTCCTCAAAAAACTTATGAGAGCTACTGCAGCTTAGGGTCCAACAGTAAGACTTATTAATGCTAAATCATAATAAGTTTTTAGTGAAGACTGCAATGTATATGAAAAAAGAGCATAAAAGCTTTATTGGATTTGCAAATGCCTATAGGCCGAGAGATCTTACTCCCCGCTCCGTGAACGAACAAGATTTTTTTGTCGCTCATGGAGGAAATTAATTGTTTTTTTTTAAAATTTATATATAAGTGGTCAAGCACAGATGCCAGCCCACCCCCACCCCCTTGCATCTATGAATCCCACCCACACCCCCATTCCATTTAATAGATGCTACCCCCCACCCCCCTATATAATGTAAACTGTATTAAAGGCAATTAAAAAATATTAATTGCTGACAGCATAAAAAATTCAAAGTCATAGGGATGAAAAAAAAAATCGGATACAGTGTGCTAACGAGGAAGCATATTTTCAATGAACCTTCAAGCACATACCTCGTGTTTTAAATCATATAAAGTCAAAAATTTCCAAAGAATGCAGGCTAACTCCCCCCCACCATTTAATAACGAACAAAACCGTCATTATTTTTTCCTAAAAATTTTCCTTAGGCCCCATTTAATAACGAACAAAATTTACTATAAAATTTATATAAACTAATTTAGTCTTTACAGTTTATTAAATTTAAAGTAGTTAGAATAAGATAAAGACAAGGATAATCGAGCAAAGAATAATAAATAAGGGGGGTTGGCATCTGTGCTTGACCATATAAGGATCCCCCCCTCATTTGTCCATTTTTCTAGTTTTTTTTATAGGAAAAAAAATTTTTTTAGGACCTCATTTGTCCAATTTTCTAGTCAAAATTTTGATAGAAAAAAAAAATTTTCAGTCTCATTTTCTAGTTTTTTTAAAGTAAAATACTAAAATTTTTAAGACATTTGAAAAAATCCAAAAAAGACTAGAAAATGGGACAAATCATTTTTGCCTAGATTTTGGGGCAAATGAGGTCCTGAAAATTTTTTTTTCTTACTCCCCCCGCCCTCCGTGAGTGAACAAAACCATTAGAAAAATCGCTATTTTTTGCCCAAAAACCCACCCTCCGTGAGTGAACAAAAATTTTTTATGAAAAATAATTTTAATATATAAATAATAATTAGTATAATGAAATCTAGAGCTAATTCTGTTTAATTTTAAACGAATTGCCTTTTAAAGCATAAATTTTATA
This sequence comes from Blepharisma stoltei, assembly GCA_914767885.1. Classification (NCBI taxonomy): domain Eukaryota; phylum Ciliophora; class Heterotrichea; order Heterotrichida; family Blepharismidae; genus Blepharisma; species Blepharisma stoltei. Next base: position 979,115 of record CAJZBQ010000021.1, on the reverse strand, counting down.
AATTAAATTAATTATTATATACTTTCCAATTTTTGCGAATTAGGATTTTTTTAAATTTCGAAAACAAATAATTTTTATAAAATTTATATATAAATTTTTTTAAAAATAAAATTAACCCCCCTCCGTGAGTGAACAAAATTTTTTTTGTTCACTCACGGAGGGGGGGGGGGGAGTTAGAAAAAAAGACTAGAAAATTGGACAAATGAGGGGATCCTTAATTTTATAGAAAATTGTTTTTCGAAATTTAAAAAAATCCCACTTCTTAAAAATTGGAAAGCAAATTTAAAATGTATTTTGTTTAAAAATTAAACAGAATTAGCTAGAGATTTCATGATACTAGTTATCATTTATATATCAATTTTTTTTCATTAAAAACTTTGTTCGCTCATGGAGAGTAGGTTTTGGTCAAAATTAGGGATTTTTCTAATGATTTTGTTCGCTAACGGAGGGGAAGGATTTAGAGAATTTATTATTAGCTTACAAGTAGCTTGAGTAAATCACTGTTATTGAGGAAATCTGCATTTTTAAAAACGTTTATATCCAGCAAGTCTATACTTATATTATAAAGTATAATAATTCAGGTGACTATAGAAGCTCGGTAGATTCTATTTTAAACTGTTTGCGTAAAGGCACAAGAATAACTTTAATTTCTAAATAGCCGACTTTCGGTTTCTTACTTTATAAATGTATGAAAATATGGCAAAAACGATTAGTCTAAAATAGCCTGTTATAAAGTTAAAAATATAATACCTGAGTAAACCTTCATTCTTTTTATACAAATATTTATAAACTTTTAAGAAAAAAGCTAATGCAAAATTATCTTGCCTCCGTTTTGCTTATGACTGCAATAATTATAAAAATCAAAGTAGGATAATTAGCGATAACTACTAGTAGCCAATTTGTGGATGAATTATTTCGATTTAATAATAAAATGGAATCATTTCTACCAGTTGATCCTTTAAGCCATTTCCCGATTCAAAATATTCCATTTGGTGCTGGAATTTTTTCTGATTCAACTGAGCCTAGATGTGTAAGCCGTATAGGTGATTTTATTATCGATTTAAAGGCTTTAGAAGAAAAAGGCGTTTTTTCAGGGCTTTCCCTTGAATAGCTCGATAACGGGCTGGCTCATCCCGCTATCGGGCTATTCAAGGGAAAGCCCTATATTTCATCTAAACCTTTATTTTCAGATCCAGCTCTCAACACTTTTATGGCCGAGCCTAAAAACATATGGAGATTGGTTCGGGAAAGAATTCAAAGTATATTTGTTTCAACAAACTCAACTTATAAAGATGATTTAGCGCTGCTTGAAGAAGTCACTAAGCGTATTAGCCAATTCAAAAGCACAATTCCAGTTAGAATTAATGGCTACACTGATTTTGTGTCTTGTAAAAATCACATGATAAACATGTATACAATTTTAGGCAAAAATCCAGCCGATATAGTCAACGAAAACTGGGCCCGAATGCCTCTGGGGTACCATGGGAAGAGCTCTTCAATTGTTGTTTCTGGAACCCCTTTAATTAGGCCTAAAGGACAATCTTTCAATCGTGAATTAAGCCAGCCCGTTTATGGTCCGACCCAAAAACTAGACCATGAAGTTGAGCTCGGAGTTTTTTTAGGTGGAAAACCTAACAAAAATGGGGAGCCGATCAGTATATCTTCAGCTGAGGAAAATATATTTGGTTATGTCATTTTAAATGACTGGTCAGCCAGAGAAATATGTTTATGGGAAATGAACCCTTTTGGACTTTTCACAGGAAAAAATTTCCAAACAACCATTTCCCCATGGATTATAACTCCATTCGCTTTGGAGCCTTTCAAAGCTCCCTTTGAGCCACAAGATCCAATTCCTGTTGAATATTTACAAGAGCCAAATCATGCAGGCTATGACATTAATTTTGAAACTTTTATTAAGACTGAGTCTTTAAGCGAACCTTTCAAGATTTCAAGATCAAATATGTGCGATCTATATTGGTCACCATCTCAACAACTAGCTCATCTAACGGTCTCTGGTGCTAATATTGAGGTGGGAGAAATATATGGAAGTGGAGCTATTGCTTCAAAAGATAATATTAATGGGTGTGCGTGCTTTATGGAAATTAATAAAGGAGGAAGAGTGCCTATGACTTTGCCAAATGGTGAAAGTAGAGTATGGATTGAAGATGGAGATGAAATAATCATTACTGCAAGCTGCCAAGGAAATGGGTTCGTAGTTGGATTTGGAGAGGCCAGAGGAAAGGTTCTTCCTTCTATTTAGATTGGTTTAATTCAATAAAGTGCTTTGAAACATGTTTAATTCAATTCAAATTTAATAACAAGATATAAGGCTTAACATAGCAAAAATAAAATTTAAGACATTCAGATTTAAAATATCAGGCATTTATTTATCAAAATTTATACTAACAATGGAGTTATGGAAATAATTTAATCCAATAATTATAAAAATGCCATAATGAAATATCTTCATATCTTCGAAATTTTTAAAAGACGGCGAGCTGAGTATAGGTCTAAGTGGCCGGTGAGCAATCCGGCCTCAAATAAGTTTATAAAATTATTTTTAGGAGCACGGGGTGGTTTTTTGCCTGGCCAAGACACTTATGGCAGGCTCTCTTCCTTGGTCCACAGATGAGAAAACGCAGGAGTGGTAGTCCCAGAAGGAGTGTTTTGGCGGTAAACTCATACCCTGAACGCTAATAGGAGTTTAGAGAGTCCTTGATTGTGGAGTTTGACCCAAGTAAGGTAGGATGGGTCTCACAGAAAATGGGTGGCGCTAACTGGAAAGGGCGTTAAGGGTGACCGCTCGTGCCTTAGGGTAACCTTAGCCATAGTTAAGAGTGTGTAGAGGCTGAAATAGCTCTACAATCTTATCTAATCTGATTATATCTTTGAAGTATTTAAACTTTTTCTACCTTTCTATCTAAAGTATCTATCATTTTCTAGAACCATTCTCAGAATCGCTTATACAAATTAAATTAGATTATGTGGTGCAATTTTACTCAGAGAGCTGAGTTTTGTAATCATCCCGGTTGCCATGTAAGCACCCAAGGCAATAATTTTTTAAACTTCGGCATGCAAACGACTGAAGAAGAGCAGCTTGCCAGAATACTACTTTATCAGAACTCCTTGCTCACTCAAGTTGCCGCAAACAGCAATCAAATAAACAAATGTCTAGATCGCTTGATAGACTGCACACAGAACATGTCCCACATTACTCCTCAGCCAGATCCAATAGAAATTAGCACAAATAATTTCTCAACTGACTTCCCCCATGCATATTGGAACAAAAAATAGTAAAATTTCAATATTTTGGGGATTCTAGCCCCTTTAAATTGGGAAAAAATTCATTAGGTAAATTTTATGGGTAAAAACAATAATTTTTATAGAATTATTTTTACCTAATTTAATGGGAAGTGCAAGTAGAATGCTATAAACAGTTTTAATACTGAATCTATTAAGTTTTTGAATTAATTCTTCATAAAAATAAATTAAAATTTAAGTATTATGCTCAATTAATATTTTTTTGAAATTTTAAAAAATTGACCTCCTTTTCATTGTGACAGAATTTATGTTCCAGTTTAAAAGGAGGCGTGAGCAACTTTTCCAATGAATGGGATCAGGTAAAGATTTCCAGTACTCAATCCAGCTGGAAAATCAACTGTCATCAAATATTTACAAAGAAAGAGGGTTCTCCTTAACCCTTTCAGTAAGAAATAAAGATGGGCAGCGTATATCGATCTCTGAAAGCCAAAAATTCAAAGTCTTGATCTTCAGCATGGATAATCCTCCAAAATTGCTTCAATTAAATATATCAGGGAAAAAGATCTTAAGAGGGACAACAGAAGCGAGCATGCAAGAAGACGGGACAGTTACTTTCATCAATATTGTTATAAATGAAGTAACTTCACATTATGTTAATGATAGTTTTTATCTTGTTGTAGTATGCGAAAATTCAAATGAGGTAAAGCCTCTAGCCATAAGCAATGTGTGTGTGAAAGCCAGAAAGCCAAGTAAAGTATAATGATAATGTAAGTATGAATTTGTATTTTTAGCTAAAAAAATAAGCAATAGGGAAAAAAACTTTTTTATAAGTTGAAACTATGGAAGAATGTTTAGCTCGGCAAAGAAGGCCTTTGAGCCAACTTATAGACAGTAATCAAGGTGAACTGTCAAAATTGCTTACTGCCCCTTTAAATTGGAACAAAAAATGTGCTTGCAATTTAAAGGGTAGTTAAAGAACCCAAAAAATACAAAATTTTATATATATTTTGTTCTAATTTAAAGGATAGGGGGAGTTAATAAATTTGATATGTGCAGAGAGATTGTTTCAAGGAATTTAATCGATGCAGTAAAATATGCATACATTGAGCATCTAATGCGCATTTCAACTCCTTCATCAGAATCAAGAAAAGTGATACAAACTTTTCCAAAAAATCAACAAGCAAAGCTAATGCCTTTGCTTGAAAATCGTAACGAAAACTTATGCTTTTTTTTGATAAATAGCTTCTTAAGACACTGGTTGGGATTTATTCATAGTAAATTAGGATACAAGATTCTCTTCACAATCTTGAAGAAATAGTTACAAATCAAGATTTAAATCCTATTCACCCAATAATCAAATCTACAAATTATAGATGGGATGGGCGAAGACTTTTGGCTGAAGAATTATATTTATTTAAAATGAATAAAAGTATTCTTACTGATTAGCCATTTTCAAATTTAAATAAGAGTGCATGATAACGGCAAACAGTAGGAATGCTTATATTCTCTATAAGTGGCTATAGATTATCAAAGCGAAGGATTAACTCCTATTTGTTTTACATTATCAATTAACCAAAATAATTATATTTTGTATACACCCAACATGACCTATGTTGATGGATTTGACCCTTTTACTGGGGAAAAAAATATTCCGATAATTCCAGATGATATGCTGAGGGTTTATAGTAAAGGATTCTTCGTGCTCTCAAATATTAGATCAACTCAATCCCAAACGGATTTTGAGGAAATGCCACGTAAAAAAAAGAAAAATGCCGAACTCTCTAAAAAATCAACTGAAGAAAATGAAAGGCCTTCTTTAATAAAAGAAGCTAGTGGAGTTGGCTTTAATAAAAATCCCTTTAAAATACAAGAAGCACAAACAAAATTTGATGAAGTTACTTTAGAAATTTCCAAAACACCGACGAAACCTCAAGAAGCTTTTGAGGAAACGGAAATGGAGGAAGTCAGCATAGATTTATTGCCAGAAAAGACAAAGCCAAGCTTACTGAATCTCGAAGAGATTGGAACAAATTCTGAAGAAGAAGAAAGTGAAGAAGAGAGCGATGAAGATGAAGGCATTACAACTTTTCCTACTAATGAATTGAGAACGTGGGAAAAATATGATAAGCAGGCTGCAAAAAAACAAAGATCAAGAGATCAGTGCGCACCTATAGATGGCTGCACTATATCATAGACTTTAAATATAAATCTATATTTGGTGAAAATATTGAAGTTTAATTTTCAAAAATAATATTCCAATAATATTGAAGATATATTGCTTTTAAATATAATGCTCAGCATACTAATTAAATAAGCCATTCTTTATCTTGCTTTTTTATTTTAATAGGTCTAAAATACTTTTTAAAAGTTTATAAGCTATATCCAATTAATAACGAGCAAAAAAGTGTTTGTTATTAAATGGAGGGTGCAGATGCTTTAATCTATTTCTCAGGCTCATGTATATTTACTATTTTATTCTCATCTGAACTGATAAATTTATAATTGGTTTCATATTTGAATTATAAACAAAAAAATGATAAGAACAGTAGATGATTATGACTATCTCTTCAAAATCATATTGATAGGAGACTCAGGCGTAGGTAAATCAAATATCTTATCAAGATATACTAGGAAAGAATTCAATCTCGAATCCAAAACTACAATTGGTGTAGAGTTTGCCCAGAAGAATATCATAATCGATGGAAAAACAGTAAAGGCACAGATTTGGGACACTGCAGGTCAGGAAAGATACAGAGCAATTACAACTGCTTATTATAGAGGTGCTGTAGGCGCATTGCTTGTATATGACATTTGCAAAGAGAGTTCTTTTCAAAACCTAGACAAGTGATTTGGAGAACTTCGAGAGCACGCTGATACACAAATAGTTATCATGCTTATTGGCAACAAGTCTGACCTTAAACATTTGCGAGCAATCAAAACAGAGGATGGGGCAAGGTACGCTCAGCAACATAAAATTGCTTTTATTGAGACTTCAGCTTATGATTCATCTAACATTGACTTGGCTTTTGAAAGAATCTTGAATGAAATTTTTCAAATTACTGTTAGGGTAGGCACTGGAGGAGCATTTGGGAGACCTTCAATTGGACCCAGCAGAAGGATTGATGCGAGAGATGAAAATATTGTTGTAACAAATGATAATCAAAATAAAAAGAAAAAAGATTCAGGCTGCTGTTAATTATAAGACAGGCCAATAATTAATTCAGATTAATAATAGCGTTATAAAAATAGGTTTAATTGCCAAGTAATATTTTTAAAAATAATGGATTTATGTAATAATCAGAAAATACTTAAAATAATTTATAAATTAAAATATGGCCGTTCATTAATATGTTCATTTCAGACATCAAGAAAGATAAACTCTAAAAAGTCTAAAAACCAATACCCGTCAAAAATGACTTAGATCTTGGTTCAATAAAGCTGAGCAATCTTATTGTATTTGATGACTATCTCTATTATTAGAGCTATTATCTAAATTCTTGCTTAAGTATTATTAATTTTAGCCTACAGATTACCAATTATTTGATGAAATGAGGAATTCAATTAACAATCTTTTACCACAAAAGAAATATAATCAAAATATTTTTTATGAAATTATTGCTAGTCTTTTATGAAATTCTAATGTTATGGCCTATCTCCCTGAACTCTTACAAGACTTTATGCCAATGATTTATATAAAATAAATTTTTCAAGCCAAGATCTCAATCAATACCAAAAAATGGCATTTTTTTAAAAAAATTTTCAGCCTTTTTAATTAATGAAAAAGCTTTTGCGTCGTTTCAGCACTATCTTCAGTCCTGTCACTATAGCCCGTTCCCGGCTATAGATGGGGCTATGCCCGATCTTTGCCGGGAAACTCGGGGTTTTGTCTGCGTCAATTCGAGGTGACAAGTCAACTCCCCGAGTTGGCAAATCACTATATGGTGGCTATTTGCCGGTAAACTCAGGGAGTTGACTCGTCACCCAAAATTGGCGCAAACAACTCCTCGAGTGTCCCGGCAAAGATTGGGCATAGCCCCATCTATAACCGGAACAGGCTATATAAACTATCACGAGCTAATTACAGGACAAAATCTTTTCAGAAAAATTGAAGATGGATATAGTGAAGATGGTTTACTCCACCCCCTGTGAGTGAAAAAAAAATTTGTTCGCTCATAAATTATTTTTCGGAATTTAAAAAATCCGAAAAATATTATTTTAACTCAAATATTAATTTAATTTACAAAGTTCTGTTTAAAAATGTTCGCTATTTAAAATTAAAAAAAAAAATTCACTAGGGATTTCATTATATTAATTATCACTTATATATCAAAATACTTTATCATAAAAAATTCTATATTAAAAAAATGCTTGTTTGCTCACTGAGGTGGTACTAAAATAGAGATTTTTCTAATGGTTTTGTTTGCTCACAGAGGGGGGACTTTAGGACTTATTGCTATTGTTCAAATTCCATGATATCAAGAAAAGCGAATGGCTGCTCTTTCATATGGAAGATTACTGTATAACCTCCCAGCAAGCGAGAAATCTAAAATTTTAAGGCCGGAAATAAACTACTTTTACGGTTGAAGAGAAGGAAAAGAACCTATTTTAGGAAAAAAGAATGATTTTAAAAACTGCTATCAAGGATTGTTAGAGCATGATTAATCAGAAACTTTAAAATATGACCATTTGAAACACTACCAGGAATGCAGAAAGCCATGAATGATTTTGGAAATGCCATTGCAAGAGTTGGGCATTTGCTGGCTCAGCATCTAGATCAATATGTAAAATCAAGAAATATTCGCTATAAAGATAACTTGCTTGAAGATATCATGATAAATAATAAAGATCATGTTTTTCGGTTATTATATTATGTGCCTTTTGGCCGTAACGATGATTGAGTATCTTGGCATCGTGATTTCGGAGCCATTACAGGATTATCATGCCCTAATATCTAAGCCAAAGTACAGGAGAAACTTTATCAGAAAATGAATATGATGAGGACCATGTAGGACTCTTCGTTAAAAGTAGAAAAGGTGAAATTTTCAAAGCTTCCCTCAAAAACGATTCTCTGATTTTTCAGATTGGAGAAGCCGCTCAAATTATCACTCATGGATATTTGCAAGCTACTCCCATTGTGTATTATCGTCTGAACGCTTCCCTGATCCTGCAAGATGTACTTTTGCTTTATTTTTTGTTCCAAAAATGGGTATGATTTTCGACACTCCTGAAGATTTATCTAAAATATTAATTGAATACGAAGGCCTGCCACCTTTAGGGGAAAGATTTAGAAAGGGGATGTCTTATGGAGATTTTTCAGCAGTGTCAGCAAATTATTATGCAAAAGGACTTTAATTATTTCATAAAAATTACAAAATAGATGCTATGAATATAGTTTAGGTTCTTTTAAACTCAATTTAAAGTATTTGATGCCTCAAAAATTAACTATAATTTTAAATATGTTTAAAAGTATTTCTGAAGGATATGAAATGCTATGAAAATCCATCATCAGGCCTGATAGAGAAGGATACTCCAACGATGATTTAGGGCCAGCAGAATTTGCAATAGATGATCGAATTTATACAAGAACTGATTTTAGCATTATAAGCATTAAAGGATGTAGAATTCTATGCTCCCATTTTGAGCCTGCAGAGGACGAAAGAGTGGCAGAAATATTGCCATGTGTTATTTACTTGCATGGAAATTGTAGCTGCAGATTAGAAGGACTTACAGCTGTGCCCATTTTATTGCCAGCAAACACCACAGTTGTCGCCTTTGATTGGTCAGGATGTGGAAATTCTGAAGGAACTTATATTTCTTTGGGATATTTTGAGAGGTATGACTTAGAAAAACTCGTCGAATATTTGAGAGAAAAGCGAAGAGTTGGTTGCATTGGGCTTTGGGGAAGAAGCATGGGAGCAGTAACAGCTATTTATCATGCCAGCCAAAACATGCAAATTGCAAGCATGGTCTTAGACAGTCCGTACTCCAACTTGCGAGAGCTTGCATTAGAATTAAGCAGAAAATACACAAGCACTCCATCATTCATTTTGAAATGATTTTACAATCGAGTTAAGCAAACAGTGAAAGAAAAAGCTGAATTTGATATGGATTCATTAAATCCAATTGAAAGAGCTGAAACCTGCTACCAGCCTGCACTCTTTGTAACTGGCAAGGACGATGACTTTGTGCCATCTCATCATACGCAAGCAGTCTATGACGCTTATAAGGGAGACAAAGATATTTTGTATATTGAAGGAGATCATAATTCAGCAAGACCTCAATATTTTCTTGAAAAGGTTGCTCAATTCTTTTATACAACATTACTTTGTGCTCAACTACCTCTTCCTAATTTTAAAAATCTTCCTGAATTCATAGAAAGGAGAACATTTGGCCCTGGAGGATGTCCAAAAGAAGTTTTAGGGGACGATGATGCTATGCTAGAATGGGGAATCCAAGAGTCCTTAAAAGAAATGAACAAGGCGAAGCCAAATTGCTAAATTAATTATGTTTTTATTTTTATTTTAATTAGTCTAAATGCTCTATTTCATAATTAAGAATTTATCCATTTCTTTTCTTTTAAAAGATCCTTTATCCAAAAATGTATTTTCTAATATGAGCAAATTTTATTATTTTGCCAATAAAAAGCTATTCCCAGTTCTAGATATACCAATATCTTCCATTAATTTTAAATTTAGTTAAGTAATTCACCATAATTATAAATGCACTGATAAATATATCTATATAAATAAGGTATATTTTTTATCAAGGCTATTCCTATGAATGAGCTAATAATTAATTCCTCTTATCTTTAACGAAAATAAAATAAGATGGATTTAAATCTTAAAATAACGACTACTAAAATAAATCAAGTCGATATCCTTATAATATTGGTTAGATATATGTATATGAGACCTTTTAAAAATCAACTGTTTACAATTGAAAATAGAATAATAAGAGAACATAAACCGAATTACGATAAATTTCAGTGAAAAATGGGAGGACGATGCTCTTGTCTATCAGGGAACACTTTAGAAACGAAAAACATCGAACTTTTACAAAATTCTAAAGACACAACGTGCTATCAAGACGTCACAGACCTAGAAATGTACGATCAGCCCACAATTATGATTTTTTCTTCGTTGCCAACAATGAATCATCAATGCAATATCATAATTCAGTCTGCGTTTCGAGGGTTTTTAGCAAGAAAATTAATAAAAAAGTTAAAATCCCGGCGAAAATCGCAGTCTGAAATCTCACCTGTCAGCAAATTACCCCTGAATTTCAGAAAATATGACGAAAAAATTAAAAGCGGAGACACATCACCAACCATATATATAGTTAATGATGACGGCTCAGAATATGAAGGCTTCTCACGAAATGGTATGCCTAATGGCAAAGGAAAATTAAAGTTAAGCGATGGAACGGTATATACTGGAAATTTTATTGATGGAAAAAGGCAAGGGTATGGGAAGCTAAAATATCATGATGATGGCTTTTATGAAGGAGAGTTCAGAAACGATCTTTGTGATGGATATGGAATAAGGAAATGGGCTAATGGCAATAAGTATAAAGGCTACTGAGTTGGTGGCAAAATGGAAGGGCAAGGGGAATACACTTGGGAAGATGGAAGAAAATATATTGGATATTTCAAAAATGATAACAAGCATGGATATGGGGAGCTATTTTGGCCTGAAGGAAGGATTTATAAAGGAAATTGAGCTGACGGGAAGCAAGATGGCATAGGAATTTATACATGCTTGGATTCAAAGAATAAAACCAGCAAAACTGTCAAAGGGTTATGAAAAAATGGGAAAAGAATAAATTGACTCAAAATTTAAATTGGCTTAAATTGTACAAATTATATAAATTTTACTTTCTTTTATCGTAAATAATTTAATTCCTATTCATTATTTTTTATTTTGAGTTATTATAGTAATTATATTTAATTCTTTTCCAGAATAATTTTCATTTTTCTTATGCATTCATATGAAGTTTAATTTTAATTCCATCAAATTATCCTATAGGTAGAGAATTGACTTTAGCTTCACTTAGCCAGCTTAAAAAAACTAGCCTGGCAAGAAGGGAGTGAATATATTTTTATTAGAATTAAAATCAAAGTCTAATTTAATTTAAAATTACTTGAGATTTCGTGATTATAAATATTAAGATTAATTTACATGGAAAATCTTAATTAAATAATTCTAATAATGAAGGAGGTTAATTATACAAAAGGGTTTTTAATAATAATAATTTGCTAGCTAACTAGCGGACAGAGTAAGAAATAAAATTAATTTTTCCAGATAATGATAGATTCTTTAGTGTTTTCATTTTCCTTGACATCTATCACATTTGTCCAAATAAAATAAACCTTAACTCTATTTCGATCATCACTGAACAAAACCCATTTTTTATTCTATTTAATAAGAAATCAATTCAAATTACCACGCATAATTTTATCTTTGATTAGTCTCTCTCCACTTCTGGAACTTCATTTGGCCTATCTCTGTCAATTTTTGAATGTAAGAATTTTTATCTTTGCATATATACGTATCTTCCTCTGTTGCTAAAAGTAAATGATTTTTGTAAAATTTTGTGTTAAATAAATGCTCTTCGTGCTCAGGAATGAAATGCATCTTAAGCGAACTTTCATACAGCCCAATCTTTATCCCATTCATAAACTCCAATTGATTTGCAACATCATTTTGTGTTATATTATAATGCTGATAATAAATGTCAAGCCTTTCAAACAGAAATTTCAACTCATCTTCTAATGATGTTTCACAAATTTCGTTTGTGAATTCTTTTGCATACTTCAAGGAGTGCTTTATTCCAGGCTCCTGAAGTTTTTCATAAGGACTTTCTATATAAGTGATGCACAAAATTTTGAAATCCACGTTTCAGTGAAGTCTGAAGAGTTGGTGGCTTGGGACGCTTCTCAAGAAATCTGCCATATACACTTCTTCATTTAGCTTAGATCTGCTAAATCTTTGAAAGAAAGGCAAGGATTTTGTTGCGATTTCGTCATGGGCTAAAGCATGCAAAGCCTTTGCTGTGTAAACTGCAAGCTTATCGAAGGTAAAAAGCACATAAGCATCGTTTCCCAGAAGCATTCTGCATTTATCTTCGAATTTTGCACTATCATAGGTGTTCTTCAAAACCAAACAAACAGATTTTAAAAATCCCAAATATTCTGCTTGTGCCTGGTCTGTAAAATGATATTCACCTGTCTCAATAGGCGGATTTTCTTTGGCTTCTTGATTTAAAACCATTTTTACCTTTAAGAGTCTTTCATACATCACAAAGAAGAATCTCAAAAAGCAATAAACTGTGCTTGGACAATACATAATATTATGTTTCTTCATTAACGGAATAAACGCTGCAAAAGATTGGTCTTTTTTCAGTGAGATTGGGTCGTGTCCAAGATCAGACACAGAATTGTCGTCTTTTTCAATCTCTTGGGAGTTTTCAGGGTCAATCCATTTACTAATGATTTTCTTTGTCATTTCAATGTCCTCATAATTATTAGGAATTATCTGGCTTTCGTCTTCTGGAATGCTCTCAAAAAAATCCTCAACTTTGTGATTGACGATATCTGATGGAAGGCTAAGTTCCAAAAAGTCTTGGAATAATACTGTGACCCATTGGTTTATTTTTTCTTTTCCAGATAAATTTGATTTTTCTGCTGCATACAGCAAAATCCTGAGAGCGTCATTTAAAACTGGCTGATAGTTGAACAGAAGCCGAAATTGAGGTAAAGTTGCATATTCTATTCCATTGTTAGATGTAAGTGCATGATCTGGCATATCAAGTTCTTTAAACTCCAAAAGTATATCATCAGCAAAATTCTCAGGGAGTTTGTGATAAACTGCTCCAGAAAGCCCTGCAAAAGAGTTAAAAAACACCTGGTTTCGTGACCCTCCGATTATGTCATAGTCTTGGTCTATTGTTTTATCTTCTAAATATTTTCTGAGCTGTGATTTTTTTGCTGCCAAATTTAATGACCTCGATTTAGCCTCCATTAAAAAGGACTTTGGATTCATCATTTTCTTCTCATTCTGCTTAAAGTAAAAAGATCTATGATCAAGAGATTTATAGAAATTTTTTTCTATAGTTTCGTCCCAAGTTCTATCGCTTTCAGGCTTACTTATATTTTTCCAAGCATCTACTTTGCTTTTAATCCTTGCGATAACTACAGGCAACGCCCTTGCTGGATTAATTTTTAACGTTTCTACTATTTTAGAAGCGTGCTCAGAGTAAATACTTTGAATTGATCTGAGCCTTAAACTTGCCATAAACTTTTCATCTAATTGGAACGTTTTTTGCTGGTCAATTGGCAAACTTTTCATTTTACTTTCTGCACTTTCAAGCATCCTTACTCCCCCCCCCCTTCGTGAGCGAACAAAAAAATTTGTTCACTCACGGAGGGGGGTTAATTTTTTTTTTTAAAAACAATTTATATATAAATTTTATAAAAAATATTTTTTTCGAAATTTAAAAAAAAATCCTAATTTGCAAAAATGGGAAGCAAATACTAATTTAATTTGCAAAATTTATGTTTTAAAACGCAATTTGTTTAAAATTAAACAGAATTAGCTCTAGATTTCATTATACTAATTATCACTTATATAGCAAAATTTTTTCTATTAAAATTTTTTCTATTAAAAATATTTTTGTTCACTCACGGAGGGTGGGTTTTTGGTCAAAAAATGGCGATTTTTCTAATGGTTTTGTTCGCTCACGGAGGGGGGGGGGGGAGTTAGTGTAAACAATGCGCATTCGATTGTCATATCAAGTTCATACCTTTCGTCTTCACATTTAAACAGTGCGTCTTCAAAAGCGTTCTTCCTGAAATTTCTGAATGAGAAATCTTCAGACCCATAAGGCACAGAAATTCATTTGCTGTCATATGGGTAAACTCTATGGCGTTTTATTGAAGGTCTTTGCACTTGCAAATAGCTATGACCATTTCTTTTTGCTTTTCCTGTATCGAAGTCTGAAAGAGGCCTAAAAAATCATCCATGCTTTCTCCTATTGCTTTCACGGCTTGTTGCAGTTGCTTTCAAAGTTTCGAAGAAATCACTGAGCTGATGCTGCACGAATTGAAGGAGCTCAGGGTTTTCTTCTTTTTGGTACCTTCTTACCCCTGGAGATCTGGGGTTTAAAAACTTATGATAGTCTGTTAATTTAAACAGAGGCTCAACCACTTTTAGCAGCTCAACTTTCGTAATGATGCAGTCAGTATACAACTGAAAAACTTGGCTGAACTCTAAGAAATAATCAGTGTTTGGCTGGGAATTACAATCGAGGACTTTTTTGAGTTTTGTAAAAAAAATGACTTCATTTTTCCCTATTGGCTCAGCGATTTCTTCAATTACTAATTTTTCGACTGTTAAAGTGGCGGTAGGAACTATTTCTTTGCGCTTTTTAGAAGGCTTGGAATAGGAGGGCTCCTCTTTTTCTTCTGATGAAGAGTCGTCATAGTAATTCGGTAAGAATGCTTTGAAGGAGTCTATAAGGGAAGGGAAATCCACCATCAGTTTTTTTACTGAGTTGTTGACATCGTCAAGGGACATCTCTTTGTTTTGGTAGAGCTTAAGGATCCTTATAAACTCCTCATAAATTGCAGGGTCATGCTTCGTTTCTTCTTTAACTCGGCGCATATAGTCAATTGCTTCATTATAATGAGGGCGGGACTCTATAGAAATTCGGTAGTTTTGAGGAATCAGCTTATTGAACTCTAATAAAAGAACTCGGTGGCCTTTAAAAAGTTCTTGAACGCGCTTGCATACAGCTTCAGTATCCATCCTGCATAATTTTTACCTTTGCTCTTTAAAAGCTTTCATGATTTGAAGGAACTCCTCATATTTTTCGCCATTCTCTTTGAATTTATTTCTAACCAAAGTTAAGTATTTGCGTGCACTGTCGACCCTATTTTGCATTCTGAATAAAATATATTATTAGAAGTCCATTGATTTATTACCGTTTGGGAAAAGATAGAGGAATTTTGACATGAGAATATTACTTGAAGCAGCCTAAATTGACTTAAAGTGAAGACTAGGCTAAGAAGGATAAAGCAGTTGAAGTTGAGTTTTATTCAGCTGAAGAAATCAGACTGCCTTATTTAGCTTTGCTAATTAAATAATTGCTTCTAAAGCAAAAACCCTTGCTTATTTGAACATCCTTCCAAATTTATTTTTTGCACCTATATATTGCAATACAAAAGAAGAAAATAGGCTGTACACTTAAAATTAAAAATGATAAGAAATTTTTTAAGACTTTTGCCAACAGTTAAGAATTGTTTGAAGGGGTTCACATGAAAAAATTCCTAGGTTTTGCATTGTGTTTTTAATCAAAATGGCTAAAAAGTGAATGCCTTTTTTAGGAAATACTGACATGGTAAAATTTCATCGAATTTTCAGGAAAAAATATAGAGAGAATTTTTTTTCCAAAAAAATCCTGTTTGAAACTTATCTCTTTGAGTACTTTATAATTTGTTCAAATAGAAATTAAAGAAATAAAATGGTGCATATATGGATAGATTTAGCACAGCTCTAGCGCTAATCTAAAATTTTGCCTAATATTTATATGGAAAGCACTTATTTAGTTTATTTTATATAATTCTATGAATTAATGAATGCATTATTCGCTTGACTTACATTTTTTTTTTCAATGACGAAAAATAGCAAGGCTTATTTTGTATGTCTTCTGGAATTTTTATTGCTCACTGCTGTATTTCATTTTATTTTTTGCTATTCTGCTGCTTTTCAAGAACGAACAAGATTTTTCTGGTTGGTCTTAAAGTAATTATTATAAAATTTTATTCAAAATTATAAGAAATTTATTTTTGGACTTTAAAAAAACCCAATTTGCAAATATTTAAAAGAAAAGTCTAATATAATTAATAAAAATTATGTTTAAAACTGCGATTATGAAATGGAGCTAGAGATCTTCTATAAAATTATTAATTATATATATAAAATACATATAAAAACATTTTATATTAAAAATATTTTTTGCTCTCTCTATTCAAGGAGGGATGTAGCAATTAAACAATTACTTTTCTTTATTTTTAAAACACTTTATTATTTTAACAATCAAAAAGACTTCATTTTTCATGCTTTAAAATGAATGCCAAAAGAAATCATAATTTTAATTCCAATTTAATATTATTGGAAGCAAATATTGGCTATATTTATATATGAATTTGCTTCAAATGACTGATGAAATCATATTACTTCTTGATATCAATCCTGAATCAAGTAACAATGTCCTTTAATCGACAACGTTGTGTATTTTCAACTAATGAAAAATGGAAAGAAGCTTTGAATCCAAGTAAAACCTTATATTTTAGATGAATAGTCTTCAAATGTATATTGCTGACCTTGCTTAAATCTATTTACGTGGTCTGATATGCATTCTTTCCATCTTCTTCATTTATGTATTCCTATTTACAAATTTCAATTAGAGAACAAAATTTATCTTATTGATTTTAATCTTTATAATAATTGTAGAAGCAAATAATGAGTATAAGCTTAAAGATTTTATTTTGTTATTAATAGTTAGCATTCACTAATTTTTTAGAAATAATTATATAAACTTAAACCTTTAAAACATCATACAATTTATATGCAGTTTTGATTATTTATATACAATCTGAATATGAGTGAAGAAATTCTTCAATTTTAAGAACCCATTCATATTCTATATTATTAGAATCTTTTATCCAAATATTTAAAAGCAAGATCCTCTTGTTATTGAAGATTTCTTTAAGCTCTATTAATTCGTTAAACATATCTAAGAATTTCTTTTGTGTTCATTTACCTATAAAAACGGTTAGCATATACATAAATTTATTAACGGATTATTTAAATATAAAAATAAAATGATATATTTCATATCACTACTCTGTCTAACGTCTAGTCTAAGTGTTGAATATTTCCCTTATGGAATGATGTTCAAGTACTTTTTCCCTGATCAAGAAACAGTGACAATGGAATTTTGGATTCCAAGCCAATACGAAAAGATTTTTGACTGGGCTGGTATAGCAATTCAAGATGCTGCAGACTCTCAAGAAACTTTTCGTTGTGATTATTACATCGCATTCATGGACGGAGGAGTCTTCACCGACAGATTTTCTACCGTTAACGGTAGGCCTCCATTTGATACCGACTTAGGAGGAACTGACGATATTACTTCAGAACGTAGATATGATGGAAATTATTTAGTGCAAAGCATGACAAGAAAGCTGCAAACTGGAGATGAGTATGACGTCCAATTCAGTTACAAAAGACCATATCAAATAAAGTGGGCTCTAGGTCCAATAATTGATGGAATTATTGAGCAGCATAGCTTGAGGTATATGGGCTTTGAATACTTTTTAATGATGGATGATTATAATGATAAGAATGACGATGATAGAAGAAGATATGGCCCTTGGCACGAAAAAGATCTAACTGGAATTCCAAATTTCAACTCAGAAAAGGCCAAAGAAGAAAGAAAAAGCATTGGTCCAGAACTCAAAGCTTTAAGAGATCAGGCAACTAATTTCGATGGTTTACAATTTAATAAGGGAATCGCAACTGAATTTTTAGCGAGAGGTATGTCTGTAGCTTGGGATCTGAGTGTTCCAGACAAAATTACTCTTGACATTTTCATTCCCCAATGGACCGCTAAAGACTACCATTACGTAATTTTCCAGTTCCAGCCATCATATTTGCCGCAGGATGAGTATGTAAGAGACAGCTACTATGCAGATCTTCCTAATGGAGCTTTAGTCGATGGTTACACGAAAACTGACACTGTTAAACATACTGACGATGTGCTGCTAGGAGGAACAAATGACATTATTTCAACAGTTGAAGTCACTGATACTCTTATTCACTATAAAATCACAAGAAATATGATCACTGGTGATCCATGGGATATTGATTTCGTTTATGGGCAAGCTTATCAAGTTGAATGGACTCTGGGCAAAAAGGACCAAAATGGAAATTTCTTGCCCGTTCCTTGGGATGACTACAGCTATGAATATTTCCCTCTAGTCACTTACTATGAAGACAGAAATAGAGACGAGAGAGCTCACTTTGGAGAATTTTACAAATATGCACCTCCAGAGGCTTCAAAGATTGAAAATAGAAGAGTGGCTGACTATGAATGGAGCAAAACTTTAGATGTCAGGTTTAACGATAGGTTCAAGAAGGTGATTGAAGATATCTCAGAACAATATGATGCTGGAATTTATACATCTGGTGGCAATGATCAAACAAATATGGTCTCTTTAATATCTTAATTAATAGAAATGAAAGATTAATGATAAAAAGTCTATAAAATCAGCAAATTCAATTTGAAAATCAAAAAATTGATTTGGATGAAAAGCATATTAAAAAAGCTCAATACAAACCATTGGGTTTCAAGCAAAATTTTTCTGCTATAGCATTTTGATATGATATTCTTTGATTAAAATTTGAGTATAAATCCGAAAAGAACTATTAAAACGCCTTTCCATTATTCAAATTATTCGAAATTATTCCTAGCCAATATTTTTTCTAAACCATTCGTGAGATGCTGCAAGAATTACATTTTAAAATTCGTTATATAAAGTATAAAATTACTATAATGTATTGGTAATATTTTATTTTGCTTATTTATGGTAAATTGATTTTATGCCAGGGATTATATCTTGAATTTCGATCCAGCTTTCCAAATAAATCGCATTATAACCAAGTTATTAGAAAATTAATCCGTTATAATAAAGAAATCTCCGCTGATATTAAATTTTAGCCAGCTTGCATTCTAAAGCATGAATTTAGTTTTTACAAATTGATTTTTTTAAAATTTGGAAAAAGTGTTTAATATTGAATTTTATATAATTTTTTTTCAATATATTCGAATATTCTTCAAATGAAATAAAAGATCGCCTACTAGCTAATTGGGAAAGTAGCGAGAAATCTATAATTTTATGTTGTTGCTTTGAATATTTAAGCTTGGTATCACCTCAGGTTAAAGGACAAGCATAAAAGTTCGAAAGGTATCTTTGCTTAACAGCGATAAAGAATTGATAGCAGATGTAAGCTTTAAGAGCGTGATATCTCTCAATTAATTTTTTTCGTAGACTTTTTATTTCATTTGATTTCTTTTTATTCTCTTTAATTTAATGGCATTAATAAGTTAATAAAAATTATTACCGCAAGAACTTTATAATCCAAGAGATGTACAGAAGAAATGATAGACGAAGAAGCAATGGTTATTGGTCTGGCTCAACAACTGAAAGCGAGGAAACAAGAAATAGCCATTATTTTATATCGAAATGAATGCTAGCGCCAGATCCAGCAAAACTTCCCTTACCTAGCTTTACTAATTCAGATCTAGCTAAGGAAAGTCATTAATACCTTAACTTTAAGTTAGGTAAATGCGTATACGTGACTATAATGAATAGCCTACTAAGGAATACTTTTTATATTCCAAATTTTGCAAGCTTGCTGATGTCTGGCTAACAAAAATACTCCTCCTCATCGGGCTAATCATTATAAATAAAGAATATAAACTATTGGATTAAGAAATTTGCCTAATTAGCAAAGAATAGTTAATCATCTAATTTAAATCGCTTGAATACTTAAATTTCTTTAATAAGCATAAAATCACTTTAATTGTTTGCATTTAATTCAATTTTTCTCTCAGGAGTCTATGGCTTGGAAAATCAAAGCTTTTATTTTAAATTATCTGTCTAAATAAATTTTTCATATGCCTCAGGCTAAAAATAAATAAGCCTAAAGCTAAAACTGCAAATTTTTATCCCACTCTTTTTAATAAAAAATAATTCAGTAAAATATGAGGATAAATTTTGTTTTCTCCAATAATAATCTCGAGGAAAATCATATAAAAATTTCCCAAAGTGTTGAGTATTTATTAGTCCAATATAAATGGAAGGTCAAAAGAAAAGTGGCACCTTAATCGTCAAGCCGATCTGCGGAAAACTGATTAGAGACACCGAAGCCTTTGGAAAGATGGATCCTTATTGTGTTTGTTCTATTGGAACTCAAAGATTCAGAACAGTCGTTGCTGAGGATGCTGGAAAGTTCCCTAACTGGACAGATTCTTTTGTTTTCAGGCTTGGTGCAGAATCTTTGCTGGAATTCGCTGTCTGGGATCATGATTCAGGATCTGCAGATGATATAATTGGAGAAGGTGTGCTTCCATTAGAGGCAATTCGTAAAAGCCATCATTTTGAAGACTGGGTAGAAATTAAACATCATGGAAGAAAAGCAGGTGATGTCAGATTTGAATTGAGATTCACTGAGGATGCCGGATCAGGAGCTACAACTGGGCAGCATGGAGCACAACAACCAGTCCCAGGCTATCCTCCTCAAGGATATGCCTACCCTCCACAACCTGGCTATCCACCTCAAGGGTATCCTCCTCAAGCTGGATATCCTGGATATCCTCCACAACCTGGCTATCCACCTCAAGCATATCCTCCACAAGCTGGCTATCCTCCACAAGCAGGCTATCCTCCACAAGCAGGCTATCCTCCTCAAGCAGGCTACCCTCCTCAACAAGGCTATCCTCCTCAAGCAGGCTACCCTCCTCAAGCTGGCTATCCACCTCAAGCAGGCTACCCTCCTCAAGCTGGCTATCCACCTCAAGCCGGATACCCTCCTCAGCCAGGCTATCCTCCTCAGCAAGGATACCCAGGCTATCCTCCTCAAGGCCATCGCTAATTTAGAAAAATTTAAAATAAAAGTGACTTTCTTCATTTTTCAAATCTATTTTGACAAATAAAATTGCCCATTTATTCTCATTATTTCTTTTAGATATCTTTATTTCTTTTCTTCAACTCTAATATTCTTATCTCTATATTTTCCAATTTTTTGATCTTAATATCCATAAATGGCATTGGCTAGCATTGGAAAACATCTCGGAGACAAGCTCGCCTACTATAAGAACTGGAAATTCAACTTCCAAAAGACCAGAGTAATCGGTTCTCTAAGACATATCGATGAAGCTCTCGATAGATATACCAAAGCACCCTTTTTAGAGCATATCAATAGATGGACCCTCCTATATCACGATCCTGATCCTGAAAATCACCACCTCACCGTTCCTTATTCTCTATACTACGAAGAGGCTTACTTCCTCAACTATGTTGTTGACCACTGGAAATTCGACACTTCCAAGCTGTCCAAGTACGAGCTTAAAGATTATAATTTAGCTGTAGAAAAGCTCAAGCAATGGAAAGCTGTCCGTGACTTCTCAGACGAAATACGAGAGTTTATGAAAGAAATGAGGTTCATTATTGCGATGAGAAGAAATTCCCACACTGTGGAGCAGAATAAAGCACTGGGATACCCTGAGTTTGAAAAGGAAGTGTTTGAAAAGTATAAAAAATTGGAACAAGAATTAAATAGCTATCCTGAATGGAAGGCAAAAGTTATGCCTGAATTGGAAAACCAGTTGAGAGTACTATATGATCAAGGAGGGTTTAGCAAGTTGGGAGATGAAAACCCATTCAAAGAACTGAATATCCAGAAGTTCTTTAAGTAGTTAATAAATCTTACCAAACCATAATTCCTAATTCTTAATTATTTTTATAAACTTAATAATATCTTCTGGGCAAAAGCCCTTGCAAAACACCAGCTCTTCCGACTATGGCTTCTCTAACACTTGAATACGGGGTCCTAATCACAGGTGGTTTTGGGGCGTCTTTTTCTTCAGTCATTTCCAGCTCGTCTCTTATTTTTTTGTCATGATGCCAATTATCTGTAGCTATGCATTCCTCAGCCTTTTTTTCTAGTATTTCTGTCTGATCTTTTGGTGTGAAAAGTCCTTGGGGCATCTCAGAATGATAGACATCTCTCATAACTCCAGCGACTTTATTATGCAGTTCCAATACTTTCTTGTGCATATCATTCGCCATTCCTGATATAACTATAAACCTGTCCTGCATCAGACTTATCGTATGAACCAGCAAGCTCAATTGGCTTGGAATTGTTTCTGTTTTAACAATTTCTTCGATTTCCTTTATATTATCTTCCATCTCTTTTATTCGCTGCTCACAGTTATTAAGTAGTTCTGATAAAAACCCTGCTGGGGCTTCAATTTTGTGATAAGGATCTGCAGAATTGCATTGTTCACAGACCTTGATGAATTCTCTCACAAATTTTGAGACTTGGGCTTCAAACTGTTTTCGGATTTCTAAAGCTCTTTCAGTTCTTCTCGCTTTTGCGACGATTTTTTTAGAATAGCTAAAGAGCTGTTCTGTTTTGGAATTAACGACGTCTTGATGGTCAGTTAGTTTTGAGATGGCATGCTCAGCATTTTTTAAGGCGATTTCATTGTTATCGATTTCCTGCTGAATTTCGTAGAATTTTGCTTTTGATGGCTCTGATAAGGCCTCGATTTTTTTGTATCGTCATGCGTCAGGATTTTCAAATATATCTGTACGAGCCATCTGAGGCATCTGCTGAGCAGGCTGCCCCCATTGTCCAGGAGTGGGCTGAATAGGATTAAATAAGCTTTGGGCAGGCTGAGGAGCAGAAGCTGGCAAAGCGTTCTGAAATAGCGAAGGCTGCGGATTCTGGAATAGAGATGGTGCTGGCTGTGTTGTTATAGGATTAACTCCAAAAATACTTTGACCCCCAACTGTTCTCTGAGGCGACGATACCATAAAAGGCTGAACAGCTTTCTGAGCTTGAGGCGCAAACAAAGAGCCTGGGTTCGGATTTAAGCCTGCAAATAGCCCTTGTGTTGTGGTAGCTGGGATCATATTTTATTTTGTATTTTTATAAATAGGAATTAGTGATTAACTAGGTAATAAAATCGATTTCCCTGACCTCATGCTTTTGATATAAAATATCGCGAAATCAGATAGCAAGATTGTGTGAATTAAGTCAGCAATAATTAAATACCCAAATGTATAGCCGTCCATATAGAGCTGAACCCAAAAAATAAGCCTGAACACCCTTGCTACTGCTAGGCACATTAAATAGTGCCCTGTTTTTATTTCGACTTCTTTAGATTTTCTCATCATGACAAATTGGGGCAATAGTCCTGCACATTCCATAAACATTGTGAAGCTCACAAGCATTTGAACTGTTAAAAAGTATTGGTTTTTTTCGCCTGGATGGAATAGGAAACAGAGAACTGCGCAGGCTCCTGTTATTGCGTATGCTGATAAGTATTTTGGAGTTTGGAATATTGAGGTGTGACTGTATTTGGTAGAGAGATAACAGCAGATTACTCCTAGCAGCACGTTTATTACTAATTCAAATGATGCTAACTCCCCCCCTCCGTGAGTGAACAAAACCATTAGAAAAATCGCTATTTTTTGCCCCAAAAACCCACCCTCCATGAGTGAACAAAAATTTTTTAAATAGAATAATTTTTTATGGAAAAAAAATTTGATATATAAATAATAATTATATAATGAAATCTAGAGCTAATTCTGTTTAATTTTAAACAAAATTGCTTTTTAAAACATAAATTTTATAAATTAAATTAATATTTGCTTTCCAATTTTTGCAAATTAGGATTTTTTTAAATTTCGAAAAAAAAAAATTAACCCCCCTCCGTGAGTGAACAAAATTTTTTTGTTCACTCACGGAGGGGGGGAGTAAGGGTAATGAAGTTAATCTCGTATCGAAGATCCATATACATCTTGCTAATGTCGCAAAGAGGAAAAGCCATTGACTGTCAACAGATAGCCCATAAATTGATTTTTGCTTTGATATGGTGTAGATAAGAATCCCATTTGCAAGAGATTGGAACAAATATCCAAGTGTGAAGAGCCAAAGTACCTGATCCATTTTAAGAGTCTAACAATTTACTATCAATTCAACTGAAAATATATTTAACTTTAAAATTTATAGTTAATGCGAATTAATATAGAGCGAAATAAAGTTTCTTTGCTAATAAGGAAAAATCAAAAAAATTGGTAGATTTGGAATCTATTCTAGGATATAGCCAAGCAAAAAGCAATAGATAAAATTTGATATTAATTTTTATTGAGAAATAATTATTAATTTTAGACATTGAAAATTTAGTTATAAAGAAATTTAATTTTGAAGAAAAGTTCTACTTATATAAAACCCATATTGAAAATATATGATCCTATTGAATATATAAGACGATGAATTTAAATTTTGTTATTTAATTGCAAGTTTGCTAATTTAATAGGTAATAAATAAGGTTCTATTTCATATCCTTTAGATATTCCCCAGATAAAATAGTAGGCTCGATCTAAATATTAGCTTTAATTATATAAAGCAAGTACACCACAAAAAGTATAATAAACAATATTTAAATATAATAATTAATTGATTACTAATAAAAGCTAAATAATACTTATTAAACCTTCTTTCTGCTGTAATTTTAGTTAAATAAATATTAATTATTGCATAGCATAGCCATATACTTCAAAGATATGTTGTCGCCAGAGTCTTTTCTCAAACCCAAAATTCTTTTCCTCGTTTCTGGGGTGATTCTTGGTGATGATCCATCAATCGTTGGATTATTATCAATGTCAACATTAGACTGTCCTCTCACTATATTATTTTTAGCATTCAATTTCCCTTTATGGTTAGCACTTTTACTTCTTTTTTGTGCAATTCTTGATCTGAACTCCGTTTCAAGAGGAATTATGTCTCTTCTTCTATTAGAAGACCTAATATAGAAGTCTTCTTTCTTTGATAGCTCGTTTAGCTGCGATAATATGTAGCCATAATTTGGTCTTTCATGATATTTTAAATTCTGGCAATATGTTACAATATTTGATAGCTCTTCTGGTATTCCAACAAAATTGTCTGAAAGAATACCTGATTGGCGTCGTTCTCTGATTGACTCAGAGTTAGATCTCTTCTTACACCACGGGAGATTCCCAGTCAGCAAAAAAATTAATGTGTAAGTCAAGGATTCTAAATCATCCCTTCTGCTTGGAGTGCATCCAACCGGTTCCTTCACACGACGACTATTTCATAACGACTATTTTTTTTTGCCTATGTTTTTTTCACCTATTTTTTTTGGCCTATTTTTTTTTGGGCCTATTTTTTTTTGGGCTATTTTTTTTTAGCTTATTTTTTTTGGCCTATTTTTTTTGGCCTATTTTTTTTTGGTCTATTTTTTTTTGGCCTATTTTTTTTTGGCCTATTTTTTTTGGCCTATTTTTTTTTTGGCCTATTTTTTTTGCCTAGCCTCATTCATGAAGCTACTGAGAGGACTACAACCTTATTGAGAAACAGAGACCTTTCCTTACGCGATTAATATTGAGTAAATTAAGTTAAAAACTCCTAATTAAACCTAAAATTCTCGAAATTTTAAAAGCAATGAATTAGTATTCATGGAGTAAGAAATCTGTTAAGGGTGCATTTTTTGTTGGTTAAATCGTTTAAAACACATTAAAAATTAGATTAAAACAATTAGTATGGAATTATGCCCAAATATTAGTAAAAATAGTTAAAAAATTGTCAAAAAAAAGGCCAAAAAAATAGGCCAAAAAAAAATAGGCCAAAAAAAAATAGGCCAAAAAAAAATAGGCCAAAAAAAAATAGGCCAAAAAAAAATAGGCCAAAATAAAATAGGCCAAAAAAAAATAGGCCAAAAAAAAAATAGGCCAAAAAAAAATAGGCCAAAACAAAATAGTCGTTATGAAATAGTCGTTGTGTGAAGATACGCATCCAACCACCACGTTCTTTGAGGCAAACATAAAATTGCCTGAAAATTCATTATCATCTCGAAAAGGAATTTGCTGCTTGGAAATTGGGTCAGCAAAACGCTTCGCAATGCCGAAGTCTATGAGGTAAACCTTCTCAATCCCATGTACAGGGTCAATTAGAATGTTGTCTGGCTTAATATCTCTATGTATAATCCCCAAGTCATGGACGGTTTCCAATGCGGATACCATCTGAGCCCCTATGGATGAAATTTCCGTATTTGTGAAACGATTTCTTTTTATATATTCTGCAAAAAGTGATGGGCCAAGAAGATCTGTAACCATCACACGTGAATTATTGTGCTTTCCTTGCCATATTAATTTCGGAAAATACGAACTGTTTGACAAAGTTGCCAAAAAGCTGGTCTCAGAGCATGTCTTTGTTTGGTCTCCATTTGGGTGTTCTAGTTTTACAGCAACTTTTTCATTGGTTTTTGTGTCAATTGCGCAATAAACGTTGGCGAACGAGCCACTTCCGAGTTTGTCTTCGAGCTGAAACCTTCCTCCAATAATCATTAATTTATATTTATAATAAAGACTTTATGAATTTATCAGTTTATATGGAATATTGGGCGATGCAACTGAATGTTGAGAAACAGAGAGAATCTTTTTAGGAGACATTAGGTTGATATAAAAAAAAATTATAACCATAAATATGTCTTTCAAATTTCAAGTTCTCAATAAAAACAAATTCTTTTATTAGATAGATTATTATGTGGTAAATAATTTATATAGAATTAGTTTTCTTATTTATGCAAAAATTGGGCTTAGGATTCAAATTTTGGCCAAATTATTTAAATACCTTAGCTATCGGATTGAATTGCTATTTATAAAAATGGTATTTAGGGTTTTGTTTAGACTAAAGCTATTAACGGTTGATAAAATTGATTTAAAATGTAAATCATGCTCAATCACATCCCTCTAATTATTCTCTCATATTTTATATTTTGATTATAGCATTTTAGCCGAATATTGAGGAATTAACTATTTATCAAGGTTCTTGGGTGCTAATGTAATTCTTTATCTAGTAATGCTTTCATATTTATATAAGTTGCATTTAAGTTTTTCATTATCAGAAAAGATGACGAAAAGGACTAAAACTATAATAAGAACTATTAACCCAATCTTCATGCCTTTAAAGCTATTCTAAACTTTATCTTTATAGCCTCAAGCTTAATTTAACTTTTTCTTGCTTTCACATTTAATAATTTCTATTTCGAAAAATTAATTAATTTTCTTGCTAATCTTTCTGAATTTCACGCTCCTTCGCATCTCTAGACTTTTCTTTATTTAATAATTATCGTTACAACCAATAAAAGATGAGCACATCAGGCATTAAACGCAGCCCATCATTTTTCGACCATCTCACATCTCCTACAGTAACAGGCTCAAAATTGCTTTTAGAGTCCTCAATTTGTTTCTCCCACATTTTAAGTTCATCTCATGGCCGTGATAAAATTTTGGGAGTGATCCAATACTCCGCGGATCTTTACAAACAATGCATGCTAGAATTTTTATCTGAGACCAGAATACGCAAGTGACCTTTAATGGTTCGTAACGCAAGCATAATTTATGAATCAATGCGAAGTGGTAGGAAAATTTTCCAACTTCTCAGGTGGATTGAAGAAGTTAGCAGCATTGGAAATAATTTGAAAGAAGCTTTCAGCCTGATTGTTTTTATGAAAATCTTAAGACATGTGGCTGGGACAATCTATTATATTTTGGATAATTTTGTATGAATTTCTAACATTGGAGTTATAAGTGACTTTGTATTGAGCACGAATTGGAAATGGGAAAGTACAAAGGACTCAGTGTCTTTCATAAGATATTGGCTACTGCTAATGATTAATTTGACAACAGAAAACAAGAGAAGAAAAAAGGAACTTGCGCTCATAGAAGAGCTTAAAAGAAAAGATGAAAGAGTTGTAAGTAATGATAATTGGACACATAAAGAATTGCAAAGCTTAATAAAAATCCGAGAAAAAAGAAGATTCCAAACTTTAGTGACTGTCAAAAATGTATTGAGATTAATCATGCTTGTGAAAAGCTTAGAGATGCCAGGCTCAGAGTACATAAGCAATATTTTTTATAGCTTTTGTGGAGTAATATCAAGTGCAATTGCTATTTTTAAATATATGACAATGAAAAAGATAGAAAAAGGGAAAGAAAAAAAGACGATAAAAGAGAAGCCATTGGAAAAAGAAATGAGTATTCAATAAGCGTGAGAAATTTTATCTTGATAAATAGCAATTCTAAATAAATTTAATTTTTAAGAGTTATATAGATGGCATGATATTTGGTGGTGTGCTCGTTGTAATCTAGGCAGTTCAGGCAAAACGCTTGCTTTATTTCTTTGCAATCTTTTTTAAGATGCCCTTGAAGTCCACAAAAAGAGCATTTTCTGTCAATTTTATCCAAATAGCCAGTTTCAAAGGATTCTTTTTTCTGAACGTAATTTTGAAGCTTGATTTTGCATATTTCCACTTCTTTATTGAATCTCACCAAATAATCTCCGATTTCTAATAGAATAGGGTTATAAATGCAGCTCTGTATAAATTCTTTCCTTTTGCAAATATCAAACCAATTTTCTTTTGCAACACCGCACCATTTCAGAGTTCTAATCATAATCAAATTATACAGAGAAAACTTGTAATTGCGTAGATCTCTAAACTCACAGTATCTTTGGCATTTTGATCTGAAATAGGCGTTGAGATTTTTAAAGATTTCGTCATGGATTTCCCGAGCACTTTCAATTATTTTGGTTGCTGATTTCTCGCAGTATTTCATGTTGGTTGTGTTAAGCTCTAGAGTTTTGGGCAAAACTGGGTAGGCTA
The DNA here is from genome assembly GCA_914767885.1 of Blepharisma stoltei. Taxonomy (NCBI): domain Eukaryota; phylum Ciliophora; class Heterotrichea; order Heterotrichida; family Blepharismidae; genus Blepharisma; species Blepharisma stoltei. Next base: position 950,318 of record CAJZBQ010000021.1, on the reverse strand, counting down.
GAGTTCCTCTTGGGACGAATTCTTTGATAGAGTCTATGTCTGGGCTTTGATTTGGATTTGGTAGCTTTCGGGCTTCTTGAGCATCAGGGGTATTTAAATTCTGGAAAAGCTTTTCTATTGAGTCAGTTTGGAATTTCTCTTGGTTTTCTACGTGCTTTATTAAGCTGGTTATTTTTTGTCCCTGCTTTTCAATATTATCATTTAATAAATTGATTTTCTGGGCAAGATATTGAAATGAAATAGATTGTGTAGGCTTAGAAAATTGCTGAACAAGATCCATATAATTTTCTTTAGTTTCGAGAGGTTTTTTAGGGACAAATCCTTTAAGCCAGTTTATAATTAGGTCGAGGATTTCTTTTGGAGAGGCTTTCCTTTCTGTTGAGAATTCGAGAGAACTTTTTATTTGAGTTTGATCTATGAATACTTTATAAAATAAAGCAATGGCCACAGATAAAGTCTATTATAATCCTTAGAATATTCATCTGTATAAGGATGGACAAATCCTAATCCTATATATTCATTAAGATCAAAACCTCATCCTCATCCAGCTTTTCTTCCATATGAAAACTATAAGAAGTACGACAATGAAGATATCGATCTTTTGGACTGATTATCAAACAATGCAAGAATATTTACCCTTATAAGCTTCTTTGAAGGGTTTGGCATCAGCATTTGGCTTGGCGCCATGACTGAATGAGCAATTCAATGTCTTTCTATATTTCTTCAATTTTGAGTAAAAACTCTAATACTTCTTGGGATGCCTAGAGTCGTCCGATATAGTAGATCGTGAGTAGGGCCAATACATTTAACCAACATTTTAAGAGAAAATATAATCTTAAAAAATTACCTTAAAAGCCTAGTCTTTGTGATAGGCTAAAAAAGAAATTAAATCTAGATAAATAGATTTTAAAATCGACTTAAAGTCTTTATAAAATGAGAAACATGGCTTATTATTATATTCCTCCAGTTTGCTCCACCATAGCATCGATTTCGTCACCATCTTCCATTCCTAAAGAAACAGGGGTCGAGGTCTCTTGGATTCTTTCACCATCAAATAGGAATCTCACGGTTGTCGGGTTCACTCCATTTCTTGAGCAGTAAGCTTCCATGAGCTTTTTGAGTTGTGTGGACTTCTTAATCTTGAAGAAAATCTCGTTGCCATCCTGTGATTTGACTTTGAGAGTCACGTGCTCTTCTTGGGCTTTTTTGGTTTCTTCGCTTTGAGATGTTTGCGAGGCTTGAGACATATTTTTATAAACCCCCTTTGAAAGATTTTAATTTGGTTTTCACATTTTGGAGGTTTGGGGCATATATAGAATTTATAATTTCTATAAGAATTTTAATTATACTAAAAAAATTCAGGCTAAATTACTTATAATCCGAATTCAGTATTATGCATATCAATATTTCTCATATCAGATTGCAAACATTTTTGGAAAAATCTGTTTCAGATTATTTTATCAAAATCTCTTCAAATCTAAATTTTAATTTTAAATTATAAATATCAATTGAAAAAACTTAATGGTTTCTTGTCTTCTATCAAAATCATAAAAATGCTTATTACATAAATATTGACCCTACCAATAAAATATGGCCAAGAAATTTAATATATTGCTACTTGCTTTTCTTTATTCTTTTGATACAATTTTAATAACTTTCTTAGTCTAGCTATTTTTAATTCTAAATTTACTTTTCCCTCATTCAAAATGTCGTTCATGCGTAGCCCCTATAATTAACTATCATTTCTTAATTCTGCCAACTATTCTAACTCCTGAATTTCTTCTTAATACCTTTCTAACTTTTTTACTTTTGATCAGAAAAATTCCATATCCCTTATAATTTTTTAAATATGGTACAAAATCCACAACAGAACGCGCTCAAGAACCACGATTTAACATGCTTTGACTTTTCCAGGAACATGTGTGAAAACTATAAATCTCCATCAGAAAAATACTCAGAAATATACAAAAAGCTCCGGCAAGAATTTACAGAGGAAGGCGTAAGCTATCTTCGTCAACATCTGTTAAAAGCCATATCCACCAATTCTCCATTCAAACTTCTCATTCCTGATACTTACACAACTCTCAACAAAGTGGCAGAAATTTTGCTTTTAAATGAGTTTGAGCTTGTGTATTGGCACATTTTAATAGAGTCTACATCTAAAGCAGAGCGGGCAATGAATTCTCAGCTCCTTGCGATTTTTACAGCCTTTATGGCTAAAAGTGACTTAAATAATGAGTATGAACCATTCGAGTATCTATTGGAAACAATTTTCCCAAATTTTAGAATGAATTATTATAACTGAACCTTAATTACAGACTGCAGCGACGTAAGTCTTGCCCAGCTAAACGCCAAATACAACGAAATGATATTGTCCAACAAAACTCACTTGTATAGAGATTACGATGATATGGTTAATGAATTAATGGATATGCCTAGAAGAAAAGAGAGTTATATATCAGAGTATAAAAGTGATTTATCTACCATTGGGGATATGGAAAACGAATTGGAATTATTCGAACAGGAAGTTTTGGGAGGCGAACACTTTTCATCAATAGATGAGGACATGATAAATGTGATTTAAGATTTAATTAACTTAACCAAGATTTAGTGAAATATAAAATGGGTTGTAGGTTAGGCAGGCTGGTAGAGTAATTGCTAGTCTGAATATGGGAAGATTGCATGATTTTTCAGAGAAAATAGATATTGGGGATAAATGGGTGGTTGCGATGAAGGTGATATAACTTAAAAGTATAAAAAAAGTAGTAGAAGTAATTTATATAGGATTATTTTGACGATTATTGTTTTGATCAGAATTTTTAAATTTTTTGGGATCATAAAAATGGCAATTTAATTTATATCAGAAAGTGAAATTTAAATCATTCATACTAATTAAATTTTAGAGTTATTTTATTACCAATAATCTTCTGCTGAATTATCTATTCGAGTATTTCTATAAAAGAAGATCAAAAAGTAAAAAAAATTTATAAGGATCTCAGTTAAAATTAAATAATTTTTTTAAAGACATTAGTTAAATTTAAATTAGCTATGCCAATTATATGCAAGCTAAACTATAATTTTTAAAGATCCCATCCGTGAGCGAACAAAAAATTTTGTTTGCTCATGGAGGGGGTTAAAATTATATATAATTTTATAGTAAATTTTTTTTCGAAATTTTAAAAAAAAAAATTTTGCAAAAATTGAATAGCAAATACTTATTTAATTTATAAAATTTATGTTTAAAATGCAAGCTGTTTAAAATTAATCAGAATTAGCTACAGATTTCATTGTATTAATTATCACTTATATATCAATTTTTTCATAAAAATTTTTGTTTGCTAAAGAAGAGTGTGTTTTTTTGGGCAAAAAAATAAGGATTTTTCCCAATGTTTTGTTCACTCAAGCAGGGGGAGTAAACATAAGAGATATTATTAAAATATATTAAATATAATCCAATAATATAAAGCTGTAAGATCTTGGATTTTAATAGAATAACTGGTTAATAAGGGTTTAAAACTCTTGAGTTTAATTCGAGCAAATATAAAAACGATATTCATGGTATTATCATGAAAATTATATCATATATGTTGAAGTCTTTACTTCAATAAATCCTTATAACTTTGAATTACCTCTGATTGCTCAATAAACTAGCCTCCTCCCTATTTGTAAATCAATAAATATAGATTATTTATATCAAAATTGAAGTTTAAGCTAATAAAGATTTACTCACTTTGCTCAATTTCTCTAATTCATGCTGAAACACTTTCTCCGCATATCTGAGTAGCTTTTGCTTCCCAACTCTCTCATTAATTTTATCCATCAGGTCTCTTCTAATTTTCGCTTGCTCTTGCATACTTTGATTAATCTCTTTCATAGTATCTGATCTTTTTATCATTGACCTGTTTTGTCTTTCTCTATGTTTGATCATGTCATTTAGATCCCTTAATTCAATGTCTTCCTCATTTTTCATTGCAGTTTTTTTCGAAAAACTTGATGCTCTTTCTTTTATATCATTAATGTACCTTTCTTTTTTAATCATCCTGTACTGAGGCTCAAGCTGTATATAAGCTTCTTGAAAGTCTCTTCATATATAATCAGGCTTTTTTGCCTTCACAACTTTTCTTGCTTTGGGGAGAATTGGATTCACAGTGGTATTTTCTATTGCTAAAAATTTTTGCTTTATAATGTTCATCACGTCTTGCCTTTTCTGCTCTTGCTCAGCGCTTATCCTTTCTAAGTTTTCCAATACTCTGACTCGGGTGTATCGCTTTAGCTTTATTGGTCTAAGAAACGCACTTTCGGTTGATTTTCTCCTTGGAGAAGCATTGAGGTTAAAAGGCTCTGGCTTAGTGTAATTTAAAGATCCGGTTGATTTATTTATAACTGTTTCTTCATCAATTAGCTGCTCCACAGTTTTACTGTGTTTTAGGATGTGCTTTTTAACTTCGTCTGATTGAATGAAATACATTAAATCTTCTAGCACGTCTTCTAGCTCTGAAGGCTTTAAGTTCTCTTTCAAAATATTGTAGTAGTCAGTTCTTTTTTCTGGATGCTTTAATAATACATGAACTTTACTGCGGAGGAGCCTTCGATTTCGAGTGATATCAGATTTTCTATTTGAGTTTAGCATATTACCAATTAAGCATTTCAATAAATAATATAACTCCCATCCTTGATCGAACGATTGACTGTAAAAATTCCTAAAAATTGGGGAAATTAACCCCCATCCTTGATCGAACGATTTTCATATCATGCAAATTTTTATATATATAAAAATATATTAGTTATCAGAAGCTTGGGAAGATGTGCATAATGAAGTTGTTTTCAGAGACTTTGAGACGACAAAAAGCTACGAATCAACCATTCAAAGTGATTTAGTCATCAACCTAGGTTTAAAAACTCAATAATCTAAAAAATAGAGATTCTTTAAAATTTAAAAAAAAATAAATTTTAATTTAATAAGGAACAAATTAAAATTTATAAAGTTTAAAGGGGTGACTAATAAATCAAAATATTAAAAATTGGTATTTTTATGAAATTAATTCAAATTTTTGCTGTAAAAATAATTATTAAATACTCTTAACCCTCTTACTTAAAAGTAAATAAAAATATATATATTTTTATTTTTATATAAAATTTTTTTTAAACCCCATCCTTGATCGAACGATGGCGAGCCGTTCGATCAAGGATGGGGAGGGGGGGGAGCAAGAGAATATTTTGCCTAATTAGAAGGCCTAATCTTGCACTTAATCGATTTACTCAATGATATTTATACCTTAATCTTAATTTTAACTATATTTATAGAAAAGCCCACTATAATTGGTGAAGGAATTCATATAGCCTTAACGCTCTTTCATCTGCTCACCAATTCGTGCACACTTTATAAAAGCTTCTCCTGCCGAACAAGGGCCTGCATTCGCTCCTCAGTAGTAGGATGAGTCGCGCCACCATGGAAAATTCAAAATGACTGAATTTTCTGGTCGAATCTTTGCAAAAATAGAAATCCGAAACCCAGGGGGCGTAACTTCTGGTTTCACGATGGAAAGCAGTCTATTTCCCTTTGAGGCAAAACCTGAATTTGGAGTAAGCATGGAGTCGCTTAACCCGACATTGATCTTAACCAACCCAGGAAAAAGCTAGATATACATTCCCGAACAGTGCCCTCCTTTCCTCTCGGTCTTTGCACACCTCTGAAGCGTTAACTACAGAAGCTAAGAGGGTGAGTTGGTTCACCTTGCCATTTTAATGCATAAAATGATATATATACAATTTTAGAATTTCTGTAGCACCTAAACTTATTAGATTTTCAGTAACTAATTATGAAATTTTGTCAGTGATGATTTTATTTATCGAAAATCTGGGCTACATCTCATTCTATACGCACTTTTTAATTTCTGTATGCAGCATGCTCTGAGGAAATTTACTGAAAATTTTTGATAGCCAGGCACATACTTTATTAATCTTAAAAACTATTAAATTTATGACGTAAAAAAAATCAATCAAATTTCTCGCAAATGCCTGACTATCAAAAAGGACAAAATAAATTATGCACCTGAAATTCTGGCATAAAACAGATTAAAATAAAATAAACTTGAGTAATAATAAAAATCATGGAAAAACCTATATTTATCCCTGCATGGTATAAGGTGATTCCAGGAATATTTATCTTCTTATTATTCCTGATTTTTGCCCTAATGTTTTGGGCACTATTTTCTCCACAATGAGTGACACTAAAATACACCCGCTATGAAGATATGCAATGAACAGGCTCAATATCACATGTAATTGAAGGTCTTGGAAATCTAGAAGGAGCTACTTATGGCGATTTAACTGAAGCTTACTGCGCCACCACAGATAGAACCCAAGACATTCCTACTCAAGAAAATACATGGTGCTATATGTTCCTGCTCCTTTGGATCGGAGAAGCAGTCTATGTTGTTTTTTCAATTTTATCAATGATGTCACTTCTGCTATGGATTATTTACAATTTTCGTGACATTAAAATTGGAAATTTCCAATCGATGAAGAGATTTTGTTATCTTCATTTGGCTTGGATGTGCTATGATGTCGGATTCATTGCCTGGATGATTTTGACCAGAACAAATTTTAATGATGACTGCCATAAAGAGAGAGACCATAAGCATCGTCCGAAGCTGTGCGGACTTGCTGGACCAACTCTAGGAGCGATTTTGATGTTTGCTATGCCTATCATTTTAGTTGGAGTTACTTATGTCCTTACTCTCTCCAATCTTGGCCAAATTAATTACTATCGTTCCATCAACGATAGAATTAAAAAATTTTTTAGAAAACTTGCATTAAATTTGTGTTATATTTTAAAGCATAGCCGCAATAGATAAAGTATACAATATATTGCAAATGTGCTAGAAATTGTATTAGAATTGGTTAAAGCTATTGCGTCGTATAATTTCTAAGATTAATTATTATCAAGATAGGTAGTTAGATGAGCACAGGCAAGAATTGGCTATCATCCCAATTTTTAGAAAATTTTCGATGGTGTATTTCATTAGATCAAGGATGGAGTTAGAAAGATTTCAGTCTACATAAATCCACAAAGAAAATTAGAAATTTATGAAGAGAAAGAATATAGATTTTCTGGCGGATTTGAGTCAATATAGATAACTATTAATATAGCAAATCTATTATTTGTTCTAAAATGTATATAAATTGTCATCACTTTAGAATGTTTTCTTATGAATTAGAAAATTTAATAAAATTTTTTCCAATGCATCTTAATTTCTTATCGTAAATTTATTTTTAAAATTCTCAAATTATTCTAAATTAATAGCTAGAATTTAACCTCTCCATCAATCTTTTTCTGCAAGTTTCTTCTGTTTAGATTCAAGCTTTCAATTAAATCCCTTTGAATTACATTTTCATAATCTGGGGACGGACTAATAATGTTTAAGATGTCTAGACTTTCTTTAACAATATAATCAATATACGTCAACTGTACTCTTTCTTTATTCGTGCTTTCTTCATCCATAAAAGCACTGACAGGGATTCCCAATTCTTTTTCCATCTTTCCTTGCAAGAAAAATTCCTCCATCATATTATCAATCCACATTCTATAAATAAACCATGATCTTGCAGGCTTACAAATATCTGCGCAGTGAAGTGCAAACGTCATGATATCTAGCCTGTCTTCAACAGTGTCTTTAGGAAATTGATCACTTAAAATTTTGGCCTGAATTCCATTGACCATTTCAAAATGATAAGTTAAATCAGTATGGATTACCATGTAAATGATCATTTTTCTGATAAGTCTCTTACTAGCCTCGTCGACAACAAAGTCGAAAATGTCAAACTCGTTATCGCTGTGCATAAGTTTAAAGGCTGCTGCTACGTGATGCTCCTCTAAAGGAGACATATCAGAATATCTAATTGCCTTTGGGTGCTTCGTCCTAATTAAAAATTGATTAGTGAGCCCAGGATGCTCATAGTCATGGATAAAAGCTGCAACAAAGCCAATGACGATATCTTGAGTGGTTAATAAAGTTTCAAATCCAGCGGTTTTATAAAAATAATGAGTAGCATGCACAGTATCCAAAATGTGTTCAGGCCTATGGTAAGGGTTTTGGAAAGTATAGCCCATGTACAAAGCTGATAAATAATTTAGCCATTTGTCATGGTTAATGTCATCAAAGGATTTATATACATCATACTTCAAGAAAAGCTTTAGACAAAGGATGGGGAAACAAAGTTCTCCAGTCACAGACGCAAATTTCATTAAATCCCAATTCCAATCATTTATCTTTTCCAAAGTCTCATCAATTTCAGTTAGCTTTTCAGGCTCCAAAGGCTCCCTATCCATAGATGGACTCGTGAATACCCCGTTGACCTTTTCTACATATTTTTGGGTTTCAAACATTTTTGCGTCGACTGAGCTTTGTCGAGATCTTTTTAATATTTTGTCCCCAAGATTTTTTTGGCCTTGCACTATGTGTGATCCTTGGAAATCTTCATAATCATTTATAATAAAGTTTTTCCAAGCTTTAACTTCTGCTGATGACTCATCAACTTGATTTTGATTGATTGAGCTCGTATATAATTTTCTCGATTTCACATGCTCAAGTACCCAAGCCACATCTTGCTTACCCCCCCCTACTTTAAACAAAGAAAAAAGTTTTGTTCGTTCGCGGAGGGGTTAATTTTTTTTCAAAAAATTCCCAATTCTAAAGCAAATATAAATTTAATTTGTAAATTTATGTTTTAAAATGCAAGCAGTCTAAAATTAAAAGAATTAACTAGAGATTTTATTATAATAATTATCATTTATATATCAAATTTTGTTTCATAAAAAAATTTTGTTCGCTCACGAAGGTTTTTTTTAACCAAAAATATAGATTTTCCGATGGTTTTATTCGCTCACGGAGGGGGAGTTAGTAGCTCTTGTCAATGATTTTTCATTAATAATTTCTTCAAGTAAATCCATAGCTCTCGCGACATTGGAGCTGACACTCTGGTTTTGGTTTCTCAATTTCAGCAGTCTTTTCTTGCTTTCGCTTACTCTTCGCATCACAATAATAACTCTGATAAGTCTTAGAAGCCTCAAGACAGCAATTCCAGTGATTGATTGTCCCATCCACATAAACACAAATGATACAAGAACCACAGCAAAATCAATGAAATTTCAAAGGTTAAGAAAATAGATGATTCCGGAGCCAACATACCTGACTACAATTTCTGCCATGAAATAAGTAATCAAAATCTTGTCGACATAGTCAAAGAAATCTTGGGCACCTTGGTTGCCAGAATAATAAGTGTCGAGTGAAAGGCTGCATAATATGAAAATAGCATAAAAAAATACAATGCCAATCATAAAAAAAGCAGCTGGTTTTGTTTCTAGAAACCTCGCAACAATCCCTCGTAATTCGTTTAAGTAGCTTTCATCAGTGATACCTGGCATAACTTGCTCATCCTTCCAAACACCAAAAGAAGGCGGGATTCTTCCACATCGTCTTACTATAAACCACCACAAGAAAGGCTGGATAAGCAAAGATTTGGCCTGATCGATCGCCATAGCAATTACCCATTCCACCCATACAGTTGCTGGCCTTCCATATTGATACTCAGCTATCATTGACACAATTAGAGCAAGCACCACGACGATTGAAGAAAATGCAATAATAAGCTCACTGAAGCATTTTTTAAGGACTTTATCACAAGGAGGCTCTTCTTCTAAAGTGAACCTTTGTTCATTTTTTACTGGATTCATTTTTCTTTCAATTTCTGTCGGCTTATAGGTAATATTCAATGTATAGTAAAGAGAACATTCAATAAGAACTTGCCCAAAATTGGCGATCAAAATGCCGAATCATATCACAGCGAAGCTTAAGCATAAATCCCCGCCAGAACAGGTTTCATCCCACCATTCAGGTTTTTCGCATGAGTCATCAGGATCGACGCACCACAAATCAAATTCATAATAATCATGACCAAAACTGTCAGTTGATTTTGCGCACTCCTCTCTGGTGTCCTCGTCGAAATTATCATCAACTTCTCCTGGATATCTGCATGATCTGAAACAAGTATGGACTCTTCATTGTCTGTGATCACTGTCAGACCATGGATAGTCTGGATTGTTGTCAAGGCGGTCTTTGCAGTGCCTGTATTCGTCTGTATTTATAGCTGGATATTTATATAATTTTTTGTAAGTATTGCCATTGTATTTTAGACTAACATTAGGCATGTTTTTGCAAGTTGTATCAGGAAAAACATCTGCTTGGCAATAGGAAGAGCACTGATCTCTATATAAACAGTCAGTGTAGGCTTCGTCATTTGATCTATTGTCAAGCACTGAGATAACCATCAGCATCATGGCTGGATATACAATGAGAAAGCGTAGTATTCGATAATATCATTTTATACGTTGATGAGGGGGGAGATAAGACTCAGAGAAGTAAGTTTTCAGGAAATCATTGTTTTGAATCATATGGTTTTTCAATGATGGGACTCGAACCCCGCCCGTGTTCACTGAGAAAAGATGAAGTCACATATAAATTATATAAAGAAGTTACACCTTCAAATTAGAAATTTTTGAAATTAATAAAAAGCCTAGAGAAAAATGAATAATGTTATCCTTATTAAGGAGCAGCTAGGCATCATAATGTCTTGCCTTGATGTGAGTGCCAATTAAAAAAGTATAAATATAATCTGTATATTTTTTGATAAGAAGAGAAATAATCTTAGTTGACTAATGCAGGTTAATAGAACGAAATTTTTGAGTTTTTGAGTTATAACAATTATTAGAAGATTAATGGAAATTTTCGTAAACAGTTATAGTAAAAATTTATTAACTTCTCCCTTTAAAATGAAACTAAATATACTGTTCCACTTTAAAGGGAGATTAATTTTTTTTTAAAAATTAAAAAATATGAATTGAATCAATGCTTTTGATTTTAATTTATTTTTATGAAGATTACCTTAAAAAATTAATTGAGTCAGTTTTTAAATAATATTCTATTCACTCTTTTGCCACTAAATTAGGTCAAAACTAATTTTATAAGCATTAATATTTTCACCTATAAAATTTTCCTATTAAGAAATGTTCCAATTTAAAGGGGGTTAAAGTACCAAAAATGGAAATTTACCTAAATTTTGTATCATTTTAAAGAAGTAAGAGATTATAAATTCTAATAAAATTTATCTTTTTTAAATCACAAGAATCTTAAATATCATCATAATATCATACTCTTCAAAACCTTTACTTAAATAATCGTGAGTAACTGCAAAAACCAAATTCTGTGGGATTTTCAACTTTTATAATTTATATTAATCTCATACAAATTTGTCACAATTAATAATGATTTTTAGCACTCATTGTGATAATTTTTGTCTTCCTCTTTAATGCCTAATATAATATTCTGACCACTCTAAAAGAATTTTACTATTATATATATGGTAAGCTATTGTTCAGTGCCATTTTATACAATCTGCCTTAATAAATCACCATAAACTAGTAATTATCTGACATGAAGAGCATTCAAGAAGATGTTATCGCTCAATGTAGCAGCTACTTTTTACTATATCACAGCCATTTACCCCTCTTAAAAGAGCGGAGAGATTCTCTAACGAACTTTTGTTCAATATTTGAAATCCGAAATAATTTCATAGCGGATTTTGAGCTCGACCAAGATACAATAAATTTCCTGGATTTGGATTTAGGCTTAAATTCTGACGATTTATCATGGAATCCTAATAGCCCTTCGACATCTGCAAGTTTTGATAACGATGACTTGCAGTGCCATTTGTGTAATAAAACATTTAAATGCAATAAAGGCCTCAGGCAGCACCTAGGGAAGCGGCATTCTCAAAGCAATGAAGGAGTTGCCTGCCATATATGTGGAAAAAGTTTTAAGCATAAATATGCAGTAAAATTCCACATAAATCAAGTGCACGATAAAACAACCCGAGTCAGTTGCCCTCTCTGCGGAAAATCGATTTATAATAAGTATATGCTTTCCCAGCATATGGAAAGAATGCATTAATATTACTATCTTAGATACACAAATTGCTTCCTAATCTCTCTAATTCTATTATACAAAAAATCAATATCTGTTATGCTTACATTAGGATATCTCTGACCCAGAAACCATTCACTTGGTAAATATTTTCCACATCGAATGGATAAAGCTCTCTAAGGTCAGGTCCTCGAACTAATTTCTCAATGTCTTCTTTGAACGCCATCTCAGCACACTGGTGGCATTTGCATTTTTCTAGGCACACATCACATCTGCTTAAATTAACGTCTTCTTTTTGGATGCATTGTGCGCAATAGCTTCTTTCGCAGCATAGGCATTTCTGCATTTGATATAGTCTGCTTTTTTTCCTGCAGACATGGCAAGATTCGTCAATTTGCCTTCTGTTGGCCCTCTGGTCATTTCTCTTTTTTTCTGAAAATGAATTCCTGCATTCGCTGCAGGAGCAGATTTTTTGGCACACAAAACATCTTCAGTCTTTGGGGATGTCTCGATAGTGCATTTTATAGCGGCGGATTATGCATGAATTACAAAATGATTTATTACACTCGGGATTGTGGCAGGTTTTTACTGATGAATGAGATTTTGGCTCTCCACAACGATGACAGGTCACTGCTTCAAACTCTTCGAGGTCAACGCTTGACTCAGAGGCACTTTTGTAGTCGACTTTAGGCTTAGAAGGCTTTTCTGGGAATGGCTGGGTTGTTTCTTTAACTTCTTGGCATTTGGGATCAAGACAAAATCCACCTCTTCAGTAAAAGCGAACATAATGACAGCATTTAGGATGAAAAAAGAGATTGCATGAGAGACATTTCATTAGATGCTTCCCTTTTCCTCCACATTCCTTACATTTCTTCAGAAATAAAATGATGACGCTGACGGAAGACAGACTATAATTTAAATATGGCTTCTCATCCCGGCATGGCCTCCCGCTATGCAGCTTAGAGTACATATTTAAAGTATACCCGGCAAGTTTTGCAGCTCAAAAAGAGACAACGATGAAGCCTAAGTAATTTCATGTCGTTTTGGAGCCTGTCCAAGTCCTCTTTTAGAGTTAGATTTTAATCGAGTGAGAAGGGAAGTCAAGAGTTAAAAATACGAAATCCGGCAAAGTCTAAAGAGAATGCCTAAATAAATCAGGCAAAATTCCTACTGTGAACTGCGAGTCACGCTTTAGGCTCTAACCTTTCCCTATCTCGAGAGTTTGCCAGAAATTCCATTTTTTTATTTTTATGCTGGTAACCTTCACCCAGCCCAAGCAGCAGCCACAGAAGTCCATAGTCCACCCACTTAGCAGAAGAGTAGCAAGGTGAAGAGCAGATGCAAGAGGAAGAGCAAACACTCCAGATGTCCCATCGAGTCAGGGATCGGAGGAGAGGAAAGGTGGTGCTAATCCTTTTCTCACCAGGAAATCATCTTTTCTTCAAACCCAGTTAACTGACGGTATCACAAAGTGGATAAACCCTTATGGGCCCTTGGTGACTGCGTTGCCACAAGGCAGAAGTCACCGGTATAATAAGTTTAAGTTTAAGATGGAAGACAGACTCCGAGGTTCAATAGCTATGGAGCAGGCAGAATCCATCCCATCGTGCTTACTTCTGGGCTTGAGTCATTTCAGTAGGCCTTGGAATAAGAAATGCCTGCCGCAGAAGTAAGCTATGCTGCTCTATGAAGGTTTCATATCCCCGTTATGGCTGGATAAATTTTTTCTATCTCTATCTTTATTTTATCGAATACTTTCACAAGATGGCTCTCCCCAAAGTGCCGATTCTTGGAGAATCTGTTTCGATCGAAAATCAAAAATGGAATGCTTCCATTTTCTCATTGAACTCCGAAGTATATGAGACTGGATTTTGGAGCCAAGCAAGGTGATTATCAATGTCTAACTCTGCTTATCGTCGATATTTAATCTAAATCTTACATTTCTCCATTGTTTATAAATTCAGTGTTTTTTTATATCATCAAGAGTATTATATGGAGAATTTTGTACTAATAGACGTATTTATAATTTTATTCGAAATGATTAAAATCTTTTACTATTCGTTTATAAATATTCCAATAGGTTTTGAAGACTTTATAAAAATGTCTTAAGAAGCTTTTCTTATCAGAAAAATGATTGAAATATTGGTAATTTATATAATTTCACTTGGATGATAATAGTGTATTGTAAATAGAGTAAGCTAAATAAGAATGAAATAGTATTTTTATATATAAAAAATTAATGCTAGTCCTATGAGGTATTCTTGCTAATTATCAATTCGATATTTATTGAAAAAGAAAATTATATTAAGAAATATCCAAAACACTTGCGATACTTTATTTTCCGAATTCTTGCATAGTGCTTTTAGATCAGATTATATTTAAATATATGCTATTACTTTTCTCAATTTTTGAGCTATAAATATAATTAATAAAATAAATTGTAAATGGAACAAAATTTTTTTCTGAAGATTAAGCAATTTCTATCTGCAATATCTTGTCATAAAGCTCAACAATCGATGGATATAGGCAATTTAAGTTACTCAACTCATGAAGAAAGCTTGCAACAAAAAAATTTAGATAAGCTTAAATCAGACTCTCCTAATGGCACTGTTTGAGATGCACGAAATACTCAAGATGACTCTAAATGTATAACTTACTATATTGATTGCGTACAAAAAATTTATGCCTTAAATGTTTGAGCTCTAGTATATTAGATCAAAAAAAATTGGCAAATTCAATCATGCACTCTCTAATCCGAAATCTCCTTTGGGTTCTGATAAAGGGGTTAACGATAACAGATTTTCTTACCTGAATGATCACGAATCAGTAAATCCACAAAATAATTCGCTCATTGAAGAAATAAATCTCTTAACTTACTAATTATAACGCTTAACGTCCACTACGGGGTGGCTAAGCCCAGACCTCCGCTCGCCTTTTCGTCGCATCGGGCCCACAGACCTCTGGGCGGTCCGCTTCGATCTCCAAGGTGCGCCTAGGGGCAAGTGTTGCCGGCTTCGACGGCTCATGAATGAGTTACTTGCTTGTGACATGGGTTGCCATTCCGAAAACCCAAAAAATGGATTTTCTGGTAGGCTTTCGGCAAAAAGGAAAAACATGTAGCCTGGGACGTAACGCCCAGTTTCACGCTAGGGAGTTACCCGATGGGTCGTGAGGACTCTGCAGGGCTTCCCCTTTCCAACTGCCGTGCTTTCCTTCCCCACGAGGAAAAAACCATCCCTGAGAATAGACTAGGGCTAGGCTCTGTACTCCACCAGAATTGCTTACCTAGCATTGCCGTCCATCTCTGAAATGGCAAAACCTTGCCGGAAGAAATAAATCAATTCCTATGAGATGCTGTAGAAAATAATCAGCACGAATTATGCAAAACTATTTTGGATAAAAAAAGATTCGGAAATCAAATTAAAAGTGACTATTTTATTGAAAAATATCATATGTCGCCTCTTCACAGAGCTTCACATCTTGGGCATTTAAAAGTCTGCGAGGTCTTATTAGATTACGGTAACTTCGAAGATCTTCACTCGATAGATGCTTGAAAAATGACTCCACTTCATTTGTCATGCAAATATGGGTTTTTATTAATAAGCCAATTATTTGTGAGATCCGGTGCAAATATTAATGCAATTGATGGGATTGGAAATTCCCCAATGCACTATGCTTTAAAGAGCAAAAATCAAGAGTTAATTGAATGAATGCTACTTAGATCGCCCGATTTATACATTAAGAATTTAGAAGGAGAGGATGCATATTCAATGATGACAGAAATTGAACAAGAAAAAGATATTTTGACAGAGCAAAAGACGCACAAACTCAAAATTCAGACTTTTGAAGAAGATCAGATTGACCTCATGATGAGCCAAGCTAATGTTCAAAATTTTTCTAAAATCAAAGGAAATCAAAAAGTGCAAAAGGTCCCTGCATTTTCTGATGAAGACTCGGTGGAAGAAGAAATGATTGAAAGCACAAATGTCGGCCCTTCAGATTTTGAAGTCATATCTATTTTAGGAAAAGGAAGTTTTGGTGAAGTCTATCTTGTAAGAAAATTTGACTCTGATGAACTTTTTGCTATGAAAGTTCTCACTCACCTCTTCATGAACAAACAAAACTATTGGAAAAATCCGTATTTTTTGGGTAAAAAACTAAACTGATTTTAATAATTTAAATTAAATATTTGGATTTTTGAATTAGAAAAAAAATACTATAGATTTTATATAAAAAAATTAATCCCTAACACTAGCGAATAATTTTTTTTTCGCTCAGAGAGGGAGTCAGTAAAAACAAAATTTTGGGTCAAAATCTAGTCAGATATGCAATGACTGAAAGAAACATTATGACCTATGTGCACCATCCATTCATTGTACGCCTGCGATACGCATTTCAATCTTCAAACAAATTATTCTTGATACTTGAATACTGCTCCGGAGGGGATTTAGGATCTTATATAGCAAAAAACAAATTTATTCCAGAAAATCAAGCAAAGATTTACATTTGCGAAATTTTATTAGCATTGGAAGAGCTCCATAGGCACGATATTATTTATCGAGACTTGAAACCAGAAAATGTTGTTCTAAATGCAGATGGTCATGCACTTCTGACTGATTTCGGATTATCAAAAGAAGGAGTTGATGATAACTGTACTTCAAATTCATTTTGTGGGTCTGTAGCCTATTTAGCTCCTGAGATGCTGAATAGGGCTGGCCATGGAAAATCAGTTGATTGGTATTTACTAGGTGTTTTGCTTTACGAAATGCTATGCGGCATTCCTCCATTCTTTTCACACAGCCGTGACCAATTATTTAATAATATAAGAAACGCGAAACTATCTTTTCCTGTCAAAATCAGTTTCGAGGCCAAAGATTTAATATCAAAACTGCTTAAAAGAGACCCGACACAAAGGTTAGGAAGTTCATTTGATGCGGATGAGATTAAATCTCATCCCTTTTTTGAAGGAATTGATTGGAATGCTGTCATGGAAAAACAACTAAAACCCCCAAGACCACCAGAAAAGCCTGTAATTGTCAAAAAAATCACCCAGCCAAAAGAAAGTGAAATCGAAATAGAAAATAGCCATCTGGAAGGATGGACTTTTATATCAGATTTTAAACTGTATAATTCATAATTATTTTTTAATTCTATGCAGTTTATGCAGTAATTAGTTAAAAGTAAAGCCTTTAAGGAGAATCCATATATTATTTAATATTAATGGATCTTAATGGTATCCAAGCTCAGAAAGCTTAACATGAGCTTTGGTATATTCTGAAAAGAAAAGATTCTGGTCATTTGCGAATTGCTGCACAATATTCAACAAGTCTGGATCTACGGTTAAAAATGAGTCAGAAATCAATCTTGCAAGCTGAGGATTTTTAGTCTGTAACAATAGTTTGAAATAGCTATTATCAAATACCAATGGATTCGTTGTAAATGGTGTAAATGTCCCAGGTGGGTTGAATCTTATGCCTCCCAAAGTATGAGCTCCGCTTAAAGCTACAAGCTCAACATCAGAAAATCCCATATTACGGAAGATTGCTCTAATGTTTTTGGTAGATGGGAAGGGTATTTGCCCATCTGTGTCACTTTCTGACCCGCTGCAGTCAACTCTTCCAAATCTAAATGGCATTACTGGACCTCCACAATGACTCACAGCGACATAGCCTCCTATTTGAATGATGTCTGCCATCGATGCTGCTGGGTTTTCAGTTTTAATATTCAAATAAGTATCTTTAATGTTTAAGAATCCACTGTTCTCAGTCCTATTCATCTCTATGGAATTCAACACACTTGCATTTGGGCCACCTTTCTTTGTAACTACATCAAAAGTCCCTGCATCGTGAAACGCTACTCGAAGGTAAAGTGGGACTGGAAATGTAACAAACATATCGAGGAATCTTCGAGATATACTTGCAAAGAGTTCAGCATTGCTAGTCAAATTTTTCACTGTTTTAAGAGATTGATGTAACATATTATAATGGAGTTATCAGAAACATTTGATATTTTTGTCAGAAAAATATGGAAGGTGAAAACTGAAGATTTGAGTAGAGTTATTTAAATTCTGCGAAAAGGGTTGTGCTTTCAAAGGAAAGGGGCTATACTGGCAATTCCTTTGAATGCTATTGCCTTGAAATGAATAAAGAAAATTTTTTATAAGATTTGTTATAGAAATTGAGAAAATCAGTAATTAAATTTAAATTTGTATTTAAAGGTGCTTTCATTTGTGAAAAATACAATTACTTAAAGTCTTTACGCAAGAAATGAGCTATTTTACTAAAATCAAGAAAAATGGAAGTTTCTTTAAGAAGAAGGAATTAAGATTTAATTATAAAATTTCAGTTGCTTCATTAAGCATTTTAATTCCTTCTGCTAATATATAAACTCCGATATTTTTGAGGACATAATAATCATCTTCTTCGACAAATCCTACAGCTTTTAAGAAGTTTAAAGCGCCTTGAACCTTTATAATTTTCTCTTGAAATGATTTATTCTGAATTCTGATCCTATGAAATTTATTATCAAGAGGATTACTCATAATATTTGATAAATATGTTTTCAATGTATTAATTGTAGAAATTGCAATTCCCGTATGGCGGTGGCTTGGATAAAGAGTTACAATTGTTTTCAACGCTAAATACATTCGATCTTTGGGAGATTTTTCTATCATTGGAGGAGAATCTGAAGGAATTGTTTGGGCATCGATAATTAGTGTTGTAGATTCAGCAGTAGGGTTAGCTTGGCTCTGCCCTCCTTTTAATTTTTTTATTCTTTCTTCAAGAACTCTTTTTTGCTCCTGCTCAGTTGCATTTAACTTTTGAGCTCTTTGACTGTTTGGCTCTCTTTTAACTTGGATAAATTGGGTACTTTTAGGCTGGCTTATGAATTTGGATTTGATTTCGCGTGCCTTCATAATTGCTTCTTGTTTCGTCATTTTTGGTGAATTATCATTTATAGACGGAATTTGTAATTCTTCTTCAATATCTTGGTCATTCTGATGCTCGTGGATTCAATCTATTGAATTTTCTAGAGAGGAGCTTTGTGTAAAATATAGAGATTTTTCAGCTATAGCTCTTGAAAATCCCATTTCTAAAAGAGATTGAAGATAATCTTGATTTATGAATTCCATTAAGTTTGAGCGAATTAAATTATTATATACTTTGTGTCATTCTTACCTTTATTAATTTTTATTAATGCCCTCAAATGATAATCTGTGCTTAAAACTATTATTTGCTGAATTTTTCCGCTTTTTAGAGAACCCATATTAATTCTTTATTTAAGAGAAGGCATCGTCATGGTATGTTCCTATAAACATATCAATTCTATTAAAATAGCATATTAAATAAAGCTGAAATAACACAAACTATCAACTCTCCAATTTCTCTGGCGCTTATTAATGCTGCTTATATTAAAGATCTGGTTGGAATTTACGATTTTTAATTCCAGATAAGCAAAATACAATATCACAGTAAAAGAGATAAAATAAAAGCTTCAAACATTATAATTTGCTGAGCATCATATAATTTTGACTTAAGTTTCTTATAATATGGAAGATTTGTTTTAAATTTCTGATAGTTATCATTTTCAAATTACAGTTTGAAAGAAACCACAATATTAAGAATACTTAAATAAAGAATTCTACACAAAATAATTTCTGGATGAATTAAATTAGACGTGCATCAGAAAGATATAAAGAAAATGGAGGTAGATACCTATTTTTTTTAATTCAAAAATATAATAACGCTATCTAAACATAAATAAAGAAATCTTTTTCTATATTTTCCTACAGAATGGTTAAGTTTAATCATAATCTTAATCTTAATCTTAATTGTCTATAACGCTTTACGTCCACTACGGGGTAGCCAACTCCAGAGCTGCCACCATATTTATCCACGTGTCGGGCCCAGAAATCGCTGGATCGATCCCTTTTGATCGCCAAGGTACGGGTAAATAAGGCGTTCCGGCTTCGATGGGCTTCGCTGCCGCCACGGCTTTATTCCGACTCAGCTCCTGCGCGTGTTCCGCCTGAGGGTCCACTCCCTTGGGATGTGCTGAGGGGTAAAGACCTGAGAGTCTTGAATGCACTGGGGAAAAGTTCCTATGGTTATCTCCAAAATTAAACCGCTGTTGCTGTGCAGAAAGTAAAACCCAACCCCATAAATAAAATTGCTTGAGTGAGAGAAAGCTAGCGGAGCTAACTTCGCTTGAAGCGAAAGCCATTTTATTTATGGTTAAGTTTAATCAATACAAAAATTTATAAAAAGGTCTAATTTATAAGTTAATCCTCGCCAATCCTAATAAAATTATTACAACTCTAACAAGAAGTATGATTCGAGAAGTAAAATCTTATTATTTAACAACATCAAGGATTACTCATTTTATTCTTGAGTGTGAATCTCATAATGGAATTCCTATTGTTTTTGTTCATGATATTTTATCCAGCTCGCGCTTTTTCAAAGAGTTAATGCAAAGAATGCCACCGAATTATCACTGCTATGCTTATGATTTACGAGGATTTGGCAGATCTCAATCACTCCCACTGGATGCAACTAAAGGGCTTGATGATTTTTCTGACTCTCCTCCAGAGACAAAATAAACTTAATTCTAGAAAAAGCCTCCAGATCATTATAAGAGCAAAAAATATTTTAAATTTAGATAATACTTTTACAATCTTTTATAAATTCAAGTATTTATTAAATTATTTACGTTTTTTGCAAGCTTCCTTTAAATTTGCCCAAAAAATTAATAAGAATTAATAAAGATTTTCATCCGTTTCCAAGAGGGAGTGAAGATCTTCAAAGTTTGATCGAATCTCTCAATCTGAGGAGAACACACTTAGTAGGCTGAGGTCTTGGAGGGGCAGTTATAATGAAATACTCAATAAATCACAGCGACCGTATTTTATCACTTACATTAGAGTCACCAATAAGTCCTTATGGCCTATTCGGTACGAAGCAAGAAAAAGGGATCCCGATTTTTTCAGACTATTCTGGCTCTGGTATTTTTCCAATTGCTAGACGTATACAAAATAGCATTGAAAACAGAATTGACAATAATGATCATTTTTCCATGAGAAATTTCTTCAAATATATCACATGCTTTCCTGAGTATTATTCAATTGATGAAGAAACTGAAAATGAATATATAAATGAAATATTTTTGATAAAAATTGGGGATGATTTCTTCCCAGGAAATAATAAGGAGTCTGAAAATTGGCCAGGGTGGTGTCCTGGAGACAAAGGGATCTTTAATGCAATTTCTGGGAAGTATCATAATGTGGAGGAGATCATAAATTTAAATGAAAAACCACCTATTTTGTGAATAAGGGGAGAAGAAGATGCAGTAATCTCAGACAAAAGCTTATTAGATCCTATACACATGGGAATTTCTAATATAATTGAGGGCTATCCTGGGAAAGACGAGTACCCATATCAGCCAATGATAAAGCAAATGAAGTACGTGATTGATAAGTATAGAGAAAGAAATGGAAAAGCGATTATAGCAATTTTGGAGCATTGTGGTCATGCACCTCATATAGAAAAAGATAACTGATTCCTAACTTCCCCCCTCTCTGAACGGAATAACTATTGGAAAAATCCCTATTGTTTACCCAAAATCTACCTTCTGTCAGCAAACAACAATTTATTTTTGGCATCAAAATTTTTTTATGAAAAAAATGTTTTTTGATATATAAATGATTATTATTATTATAATGAAATATTTAGCTAATCCTGGTTAATTTTAATCGAATTGCATTCTAAAACATAGATTTCACAAATTAAATGAATATTCGCTATCCAATTTTTGAGAATTGAGTTTTTTTTAATTTCGAAAAAAATTTTACTATAAATTTATATATAAATTTTGCTATAAAAAAAAATAAACCCCTATCTATAAGCGAACAAAATTTTTTTTGCCGGCCCAAGGAGGGTTGAGTAAGCGTTTTGATGATGTTTCTGAGCAATAGTGATCATTTAATTTTATATAATTAATATATTAAAATTAGAATTTAATAATTTAAATCCTATAATTATCTTTCTATGAGAGAATTTATATAATTTTTTGTCCAAAATACTCACTCCCTATCCTTAAGAAATAAAATGGTGACGTTGACGGAAATTGGACTCCGAGGCGCACCTCCTATGGAGCTGGTAGGACCCATTGCTGATGAAGCTGAAGATACAGGTCTCATTCCTGTCCTAAGTAGGCCTTCAGTTGTGGGGAAGCCGTGCCGAAAAGGAAGTTTTATTTCTCCCCCGAGGGTTTTCCCTGTCCCTGCCAGACGGGCTAGACAGGTTTTTCCTACCACATGGTCTTCCTTCATCGGGACCATCGGGGCACTCAGACAGAAGTGGCTCTGCCCAAAGGAGCTGATCCCTCGGACAGGTGGTTTTGACCAGAAATCAAGATGGCGTCTGGCCTAGGAGTATGGCCGCATCAGAACCTGACCCGGTGACGTCTTTCGAGCTGAGGTGCTGAGGTCCGTGGCTCGGCCGCGTATGGCCTTACAAAACTAACTTAACTTAACTATCCTTAATCAAACTAATTAAAACGATCACCATATATCGATTAATATGAAAAAAATATCTATAAATATTTTATTAGATGAGAGATTTCTATAATAAACTTTTTTAAATAAAATTTTATGCTCTATCCTCAAAAATAGAGCATGAAATATATTAAAAAATATGCTAAACATCAAATTGAATTACTTAGGAGTGATTTTCATTTAATATCTGTAAGATTTATTATTATTATAAAAGATAGGCAGTTAGATTTAAGATGGGATGAAGGGTGGGCTTCATTTTTAACCATATGAAAATTATCTAAGCTCTATCAAGATGGTCAGAGTTAAGAAGATTGATTGTGAGCTTTTCTTATCAGAATTAATTTTATAAAAATTATAAAGTTACTGAAAATTGAAATTCCTGAAAGAACAAATCCTAAATTAAATAATTCAATATGCTCAAAAGTCTTATAACTCCATCTTTGATGATCTAATTTACTATAATGTAATAGCCCATCAAAATTCTGGCAATTTTAGGCCATTTTTCGAATGAATTATAATTTCGAGAATAATGGTATTCATCAACCAAGCAAACTTACAATACTTAACTCAGCACAAATACCAAAGTACTGGCTATTCAAAATTAGACAACCTTTTGAATTATTTTTGGTGTTGGGTGGTCTCTCTGCTCCCTGACTGGCTTGCTCCCAACCTTATCACTATACTTGGCTTAATCTGCATGGCTGGCTCATATCTTATCATGGTTCCATTTGACACAACCTTTCTTAAGCCAATGCCATCCTATATTTTATTATTTTCAGCTTTTCTCCAATTTATGTACCAAACACTTGATGCATGTGACGGAAAGCAAGCCAGAAAAATTAATCAAAGCTCTCCTTTAGGTATGCTTCTAGATCATGGTTGTGATTCTTTATCATCTACAATCTTACTGCTAGACATATTGCAAGGATTGAGTTTAGGGATCACAGCTGAGAGCATTACGTTTTATTGTTTAGTTTTGATTTGCTTTTATCTAGCGACATGGGAAGAATATCATACTCATTATTGCAGAACCCAAATAGGAAGCTGGGGAGTCACAGAAAGCCAGATGACGTCAATAACAGTTTTTACAATTTCAGCACTTTTTGGAAATGATTTTTTGAAAACACCAATTATTTTTGGATATAGCGCAATAAACCTATTAATATATGGAAACATAATAATTGCTTCTATTACATCAATGTATATGATATATTGTGTTTTCATTACAACAAAAGAAAAATTAAAAGCTTTATTAAGGCTTCTTCCTATTATAGAAATGACTGTAAGCTTAGTATTATGGAAAAGCCACCCTTTGACACCTACTTATGGACCTCTTATTTTCATGATACATGGAGTAATTTTTTCGGCTATTTGTTCAAGACTAATTATTTGCAGTGTATCAAGAATGAGCTTTGGCTGGTTCGACTTTTGTGCAGTTTTAGAGCTTGTATTGTTAATTGAAAATTATTATATCCAAACGCTACCAATATTTACATCACTTCTTGTATTTAGTGCTATTATAATTGCAATATATTCTTTATTTGTAATTGGAGTTGTTTATCAAATTGCTAATTATTTGGGAATTTCTGTGTTTAAAGTTAAACTTAAACAATAATAGATATGACTATTATAAATCATTTTCCTTGCCTATAATTCTAAATAAAATAATTTTTTAAAATATTTATTAAAACTACTAAATTCCGAAAATGAGGCAATAATCTAATGAATCATGATTAATTTAGTTAAATTCGATTATATATTAGTAGGAGTGGAATATCCTTTACGTTCATGGTTTGAGTCAGATCCTGATTCGTTTGCTTCTTCCAGTGTAGTGATTTCTAGAGCCGGAGGTGTGAACTTTCTTTTCAATAATATTTTTGCTAAAACGATTCCCCCAATAACAAGTGCTAAAAATCCAATAACTCCAATAACAATGCCAGCAATTTCTTTTCCAGATAAGCTTATATCATCGCTATCATTTTTACTATAGCTGCTCTTGCTTCCTGTTGTATCAATATTTTGTGTTCCTTGGATACTGTTTTTTGGATCAATAAAAGTGGTATTGATATATATTGATTCTAAATAAATTGAATATGCTAAGATATCAGTCGCATTTTTATCTGCTTCTCGAAGATCAATTTGGTCTAAATTTATTTTTAGATATGCTGAGTGATGTGGAGGAAAAGTTCCCAAATCGAAAATAATAGAACCATTGAAAAGTTTTTGGCTTATTGAGTAGGATGAACTACTGATATTTATGAATAAATCCGAATTTATTTGTGAGAAGTAGCCAGGCTCTATTGTGATCGATGAATTAGCTGTCAGTATCTCAGAGTTGAAATAAATTTTTGAAATAGGCGATGCTTCTATTCCAGAATTGACCAATAACAATTCAAAAACCATGCTTTTATTCGCTGCTGAATTTTTACATGTCATAGGGCTATCTGAACAATTAATGTAGCTAATTCTTTTGAGTGCCAAACTATATAGGCATTACTCTAAATAAAATCCGGAATTTATCATTAATTCGACAACAGCAGGCACATGAGCATCTAAATACCCTTTTATCATTGATTTTGCTGGATTTTTGGGTCCGATTGCGACTTCTAATGTGAGAGCTTGGCTGTTATTATAAATAAAATCAATAAGCGCGCCATTTTGAGTGCTGTTATTAATTTCATAATAACTTCCAACTGAAGCTGGAATTAATGAAGTTGTCTGCCTAGCTTGATCAAGTATATACTGCCAGCTGGAATTTTGAAGCAGCTCCTTTGAAGTCCCTTCCTTAAAAGAAACTGGCGAATAGTAGTTATTTCCATAATCATCAAAATGAATCCATAAGTCCAAAGAGTCCACAATTGATTCAAAAAAACTTTTTATTGCTTGTGTCTCTCTTGCCGAAAATGCACTGTCCCCTCTAAAGTTAGAGCTGCATGGATCTTTAGAAGAGCCATTGCTATTGATACTCCAAGCAACGTCGTAATTCCTATTCAAATTTGTTCCCTGTGCAGAGTTGTTAGAGCATGAGTTTGTTTCTAGGTTTTTATATCTGGCTGAAATATTATAGCCAGTCTGATATAATGATCCGACATATTCAAGGGCGTCTGGGTTGATAACTGGCAGAAACCAAAATTCTTTAGTGTTTAATAAATAATTCAGCCTTGGATCAGAATTATTTTGATTGCACAATAAATCTATTAAATAAAATATCATTGAAGTAGATAAAGGCTGAGACGTGTATTGGCCAGCAGAAAGTACAATAATTCTATGATATTCTTTGCTTACTCCCCCCTCTCTGTGAGCGGACAAAACCATTATAAAAATCCCTATTTTTTGCCAAAAAACCCACCCTCCGTAAGTGAAAATTTTTTTTAATAGATTTTTTTATGGAAAAAAATTTGATATATAAATGATAATTAGTATAATAAAATCTAGTGCTAATTCTGTTTAATTTTAAACGAATTGCTTTTTTTAAAACATAAATTTTATAAATTGAATTAATTTTGCTTTCCAATTTTTGCGAATTAAGATTTTTTTAAATTTCGAAAAAAAAATATGTGTTTTTTATCAAATTTATACATAAATTATTAAAAAAAAAAAAAATTAACCCCAGTGAGTGAACAAAATTTTTTTGTTCACTCACGGAGGAGGGGAATTAAGCTATTTTCATTTAGCAAGTGTATTGCGACTACTGAATTTGCACTTGACATTGTAACGGGCTTGTTTAGTGTTCTTGAAGAAATCATGTGTGGATGCATTTGAGTTAGATTTGTTACTTGGTCATAAACATTTGAGAGGGAATAGAAACCACCTAAAGATGCTCTTGAGTATCCAGTGTCAATCGATAGAAAATAAATAGCAATGAAAAGCCAAAGATTTATATTTGACATTATTTTTCTTAAATATAGCTAAATTTTAATTATTAAAATTAGCTAAAAATAGTCACAGTTTTGCCAGAAACCAAGTGCAATAAGTTTTTTGGTAATATATTTTATTTTAGTACACACCAGAGAAAATCAGAAACAGAATTTTAAAAATATCAAATTATAATTTTCTTTATATGGCACATCGTACTGAAGACTCTGCTGGCATTAACACATTTTATCGATCAGAGTCTCCAACAAGATTTAAAATCAAACAATTAACAGACAAGCTTAATTCATTTCAGCAAACTGCAGAACTCGAATCTCAAGCTAGAAATGAAGCTTATAATCATCGTCTTAAACAGTTAGAAGCTAAAATTTCAAAGATCGAGCTTACCAGTAGCTCCAAATTGAACATTATCAAAGACCAAATTATACAAATTGAAGAAGCATTTTATAACGAAAGTCTTAGTGATGAAAGTTTCGATGAAAAAAAGTCAAAGGAATTGAAAATTGCGGAATCGAGCATATTTATTGAAATTGGCAAAGAAGAAAAAATTTATAAAGAAAGCGAGAATAAAATCGATAAATTAATTGAAGAAAAAATATTTTCTATCAAAATTGATCTAGGAAAAGAAAAAAAAATCAGAAAAGAAACTGAAGAAGGCCAGATCTTAGATTTTTCAGATCAAATTATTATTCTGCAAGAGGCTGTAAACAGGGAAAGCCAATTACGAGATGAAAGTTATGAGGATTTAATCAAAATTATCGGACAAGAGATGCATGTCTGCTTTGATCATTTGGAAAATGAAAGAAAAAATCGCAATGAAGCACACAAATTGTATGAAAGATATATTAATAGCATGAAGGAAAGAATAAAAACAGAAATAGAACAAGAGGTAAAAGAAAGAGAAAATACGGAAGAAAATTTAATTAGGATATTGGAAGAAACTTGCAATAGGATCGAATTTGCGATAGCTGGAAAATATTAATTTAATCTTAATTTATTTCATATCCTTTATAATTCTTTGAATTATAACGAATAAAATGACTTGGCTAATTTTGATTGTTGTTGAGTTATCATTCTAACTCCCCCCCCATCCTTGATCGAACGATTTTCATATCATGCAAATTTTTATATATATAAAAATATATATTAGTTATCAAAAGCTTGGGAAGATGCACATAATGAAGTTGTTTTCAGAGATTTTGAGACGATAGAAAGCTTTTGAATCAATCATACGAAGTGATTTAGCCATCAACTTAGGCTTAAAACCTCAATAATCTAATAAAATAGAGATTCTTTAAAATTTTAAAAAAAAAATAAATTAATTTAATAAGGAACAATTAAAATTTATACAGTTTTAAGGGGTAACTAATAAATCAAAATATTAAAAATTAGAATTTTTATGAAATTAATTCAATTTTTTGCTGTAAAAATAATTATTAAATACTCTTAAACCTCTTATTTAAAAGTAATAAAAAAATATATATATAATTTTTTTTTCCCATAAAAAAAATTTTTTTAACCCCCATCCTTGATCGAACGATGGCGAGTCGTTCGATCAAGGATGGGGGAGTAAATAAAATTTACTCAGAAATTACAGAAAGCTTTTTATCAGCCTGATATGAATCAGAATTTTTATTTTTAAGGTATTTTTGGATTCTGATACTTTGCGAGTACAAGCTAGATAGCAAGTTTTCACTTCCCAAAAGTAAATGCTCTTCTGGTGGGTCTTCATAATTTACTTTTTTCTTTGCAGTCTTTAAGTTTTGGTTAAGATTAAATCTAAGAGTCCCTTTTTGCGATTTTGAAGGAGTCAATAAAGTTAGGCCTTTGAGTCTTCTCATTTTATAAGTTTCTGTATGTGGGCAAAGTCTTCTGTTTAATTTCACCATAATGGCTTGTGGGAGCTCAATCTCCTTTCTAGTATACTTGAAGGTTTTTTTCAAGGGTGGAGAATCATTAGTGTTAGTTCTTGCATGTGAGTTATAGAAACTGCTGGTAGTTCCTCTTGGAGAATTTAAGCTTTGCTCACTTTTTCCTTCTAAAAAAGACCTCAAGCGCTTCTGAGTGTTATCGCTCATCAAGTATGTATCAAAATTCTCAGATTTATCATATGATTTTCCACTGAAACTTTGGAAACTCTCATAGCTTTTTGATTTTGGGTGGTTGAATGATACTCTCATTGCGTTTTGTTTACTTCCTCTGGGTGTTTTTTTAATCATTTTATTTCAGAATTAAAAAATTGAAATATAAAATGTCAACTATTAAATAATAAAAGGTAAAAAAAATAAGAATATGAATTGTAAATTCACAAAAACTGATTGTTTATAAGCTCTGAAAAAGCTAAAGCTAGCTAAATATAAAAAGAGCAATAATTGCTTTATCTTTCTCCTCATCTGCTGGCAGAATTCTCAAGCTTTTCATATTCCATTTTTAAGCTGTAGCTAAGAGTATAGAAATTATAAATGATTTGTCAAAACCATGAAATGGTTAAAATTTAGCTTTCAAGGTCCATAGCTTCCATTTCAGAGGATTCAACATAGCTGAACCCTTGATAAGTGGGACTTTGCGCCGGCAGTTTCGCCTCAGCTCCTGCAGAGTCAACCGCTGGAAGTCTTTTGAACTCCTCCTCGAAGTTATTTAGCCCATGGTCCCTTACAACATTAGGTATAAATGAAGGTGGACTTTCTCTATTCAGTAGTTTCACCCAGTCTACTGCTGCGAACCACGGATGACTTTTTATTTCCTCGCTATCAGTCGGGCCAGATCCAAGTCTTTGAGAAGGGTCTTTTATAAATAATCCCTGCAGCAAGTCTCTTGCAGCTGGTGAAATATAGCTTGGGAAATTAAGTTCACTATTTAAGATGCTGTTAAACAGTTTTTCTCTATCCCTCGTGTAAAATGGAGGAAGACCTGTAAGCATTTCATAAATTAAGGCTCCAAGACTCCACCAATCCACAGCTTTCCCATGCCCAACCTTCCTCAACACTTCTGGTGCGAGGTACTCAGGAGTCCCACAAAAAGAGTTGGCTCCTGTGTTTCCAGAAATATTTTCTTTAGACAGGCCAAAGTCTGTTATTTTTGCATAGCCTTCTGCATCAATTAAAATATTTTCAGGTTTTAAGCTAAATAAAACATTACTCTCTATACACAATATTCAGCCGATGAAGATGCTCAAGAGCGAGTACAATACAAGATGCATAGAAGCAAGCTCTTGCTTCATCAAATCTCTGTGCTCTGGAAAGGTGAAAGAAAAGCTCGCCTCCTGGACAATATTCAAGAACGAAATATAACTTTTTTGGGTTCTGAAAAGCGTACTTGAGTTTAACGATGTACGGGTGATTGACTTTTTCAAGGACATTTCTTTCAGTTCTTGTGTGCTCTATTTGGTTACGACTTGCAATGTAGTCTTTTTTTAGCATTTTCATAGCTAGGAGTTCGCCAGTGTCTTTCTTCCTCACAAGCAGCACTTTGCCGTATGAGCCTTTGCCTATGCAACTCAAAAGAGTGAAGTTTTCCATTGACACACTCCTGTCAGCCATTTTTGTATCAGTTCAATAGATATTGGTAATCAATAAAAATGTAAAAGACGTAATGAAAATAAATTATTTTATGGGTTAACTTATAAAAAACACTCAGAAAGGCGATTTAAGCAGCATTACTATATTTTGTATAAATAAAATTTCAAAAGTAAAATTTTTAAAACATATTACATAAAATCCAATTTAATATTTAACAATTTTTAAAGAATTCATAATGATAGGGCCCAATATCTTTATATGCAAATTCAATTATTATTTTACTTCTTCATGATGAGCTTACCCCAAGTTATTTTTGATTAGCAATTTACATTTTTATTTATAATTAGTGATTTATTTGTATTAAAGCAGCATAAAAGCTTTTATGAGCAATTTTCATTCCTTTCCATCTATATCAAAGATTTCTAAACTGAAATTTTATATAAAAAATAAATCAAATATTTAAATTTTATTTCAAATGCTAGTTTTTATAATCACAGTTTTAACTGTAAGAAATTTTCTCATTAGTAATTCAAAACAAAGTTTTTAATTAAATTCACCCTGATTATGATATAAACTACCTATTTTTCTTAATTTTATATAATAGGGTTGATAAAATCGATTTAATTTGGGATTACATCGCAACTCTCTTTTAGCTCTTTATGGTTTTAATAAATATTCCGGAGAGTAAATTAGTAAAGTTATGCAAAATGTTCATTTGATTTGAAGAGCTCAAAATTGTTTTATAAAAAATTATCCAATTTTAAATATAGAAATACCTCTCGATTTTGACTAATCGAAGTTTAGCACTATACACATAATTCTTAACTCCATAAAGAAATGGTTTAGCTTACTAAAGCCGAAGCTGTGGAAGAGTTGTATCTCCAATTAGCTGGCAACTTCTTTGTCCTTTTATAATAGCGAGAAAGTCTGTGGATTCTT
The DNA here is from genome assembly GCA_914767885.1 of Blepharisma stoltei. Taxonomy (NCBI): domain Eukaryota; phylum Ciliophora; class Heterotrichea; order Heterotrichida; family Blepharismidae; genus Blepharisma; species Blepharisma stoltei. Next base: position 919,455 of record CAJZBQ010000021.1, on the reverse strand, counting down.
GACTCGATCAAAATCAGCCTGAATTTGCTGTCCTTGTCCTTTCTGAACTTTTCAAGATGCTTGCGAACTTGCACAGCTTTCTTGATCAAGTGGTAGAGGTCCTCTGGGATTTCTGGAGCGATTCCGTTCTTCTTGAGGATTCTGAGGATCTTAGCACCAGTAACGGATTTGACCTGTGGGATTCCTGAAGTGTCTCTTAGAATTACGCCGATCTGTGATGGGTAAAGACCTTTTCTTGCTAGCTTGACAATGTGCTCGCTGACTTCTGACGAAGACACTTTCAACCAGCTTGGTGCTGCTCTTTTGTAGGGGAGAGCAGAGGATGCTATCCCCTTACCTTTCGAATGCATGCGCCCCATTAAATTTATCTAATTAACTAATTCTAAGTCACTTATATGTCTCACATGCGAAGGAAAATGAGTGGTAAATAATAAAATGGTCAAGGGAGAGAAGCTGGACAACCCTATGAGAAACATAAAAATTGAAAAGCTCGTTCTCAATATTTGTGTTGGTGAGGCCGGCGATAGAGTCACTAGAGCAGGAAAAGTTTTGGCCGATCTTACAGACCAAAAACCAGTGTTCTCAAGGGCTAGATATACCATTCGCTCATTCGGAATCCGTCGTAACGAAAAAATCGCAGTCTACACCACTGTTAGAGGAGATAAAGCTGAAGATATCTTGGAAAGAGGCCTAAAGGTCAGAGAATTCGAACTTAAAAGGAAAAACTTCTCAAAAAGTGGAAACTTTGGCTTTGGCGTCCAAGAGCACATTGATCTTGGCATAAAATACGACCCTAACACAGGTATTTATGGAATGGATTTCTACATTGTCCTATCACGCAGTGGCTCCAGAGTCAAAGATAGACGCCACGCCACTTCAAGACTGGGAAAGAGCCAGAAAGTTACCAGAGAAGACGCTATGCAATGGTTCCAACAAAAATATGAAGGAATTCTCATTAACTAACTTAGCGTACGTTTCTAAACAAACAGCTTAATATTAGGCATAATTACGTTTTTAGTTATGTTTTTTTGATTAATCGTTTCGATTCAGTATTTTTTTCGCTTTTCTCATATTTTTCTTTCTCTTTTTTATCCTTGCTTCCACCAACCAGCACTTCTCCTGCAGCTCCTGTCTCGCTGCGGTCTTGACAAGACATATTACAACCCATTTAAAATTTATAATGGCTACAAGATTAATTATTTTTCAAAAAGCTATGCTAATTAAGATTAATTGCATCATAGAATTATAATTTAGAACAATATGGGCTCAGTGCCTATTCATCTCTAATGTTTTAATCTAGCAAGCAGATCTTCCCAGATTTTAAACCAACGAAAATTTGCTGAGTTTCATCATTAAGGCCAATACAAGTGACTTCGCCTCTTTTTTTGACTTCAATTGAGTTTATAATTTTTGAGGTCTTCAGATCTAATACTCTTATCGCACTTGTGTCATTACTGAAAGCAAGAAGCATGCCTTCAATATCTACATACATGCTGTTCGGAGACCCCAATGTAAAGTCTATGTCAGGATTAGAGATCAAGACTGCAGAGCCATCGCTGAAAGTCAGCAAACTGTCGTCCTCACAGTCGATTTCATAATATTGTGTCACATCGCCTTTCTTGATTCATTTATACAGTAATCAGCTGAAAGAAAGAAATAAGAAATTTGTCAATAGTGCAATTTTTTTCCCTTCAAATAGGAAACATTTAATAAATGCAGCATAGTTTCTTTGGTTATGAGATTTATTAGCTGAATATGATGCTCTTTCATACTGACTACAAGTCAGTTTCGGCATACTTCAAAGTGGTAGACGTTGCTGCCTCCCATGATTCTTACCAAGTACATCTCGCTGTTGTCAATATTCCTTACTGTGAATTTCAGGCCTCTTTCTTCTTGGCTGCAAAGAATAAGGTATCCCTTATAATACCTTATTTTTGTACTTGGAGGAAGTGGGTAATCCAAGATGATTTCCTCGGACTCAAGACTCCATAATTGATATCTATTTCCCACTTTCACTGATAATATCTGCCGTTCGTAGTCGATTTCTTCGTAACTTCGAAACTCAATAACTAATTTTTCAAGGACTCTTACTCGTGTTAGTGACCCATTTTTCAAGCTTTCATCTGAAATTGTGAAGAATTGCAAGTACCTTTCATTGTTGCGTTTGAGAATAAGAAAAGCCCCTTTCGATGATAAACACACCTTGTAAACATGCTCATTTGGTTGTGAAAGCATAATTGGAGGAGATAATGGCAAAATTGTTCGGTAGACAGCCTTGCCACTTTTATTAAGTGAAATGGTATAATTTTCTCTTCCTTTGATTCATATCACAGAATTCGTTACGTCCATATGAGGAAAGATTAACTGAATAGAAATTACTTTCGGAGTCCATGATGACCTCATTGGGAATCGCTGTGTTGTGATATGGCTTGGAATAGATCCTGTTTCTCTGCTCAAGAGAAATTCCGATAGATTATTGGCCTTCATTTTTATTATATCAGCATTATGTGCGTAATGTTTTTGAAAAATGAATTGAGCGGACAACTCATAAATTTTTGATTTATTTCAAAATCATTACTCTAATGAATGAAAAAATTCAAAAATAGATTTAGATATCAACAAATGATATTGCATCTTTTATTGATATCTTTGGATGATTTTACTTCAATTGCTTTACGATTGGACAACAAAAAAAATAAAATGCATCGAAATAGAAGGAAATGAGAATAGAATAAGTTTAAATTTCCCCTGTTGATTATTTGGTTTTCTGATATTGATTAATTGATTGAATAAATATGGTTATAAATGTTATACCTATCTGCATCATAAAGATGAAATTAATAGAAAATAACTTGATTATTAATTGATAATAATTTATTTTTGCACTTAGTGTTGAGAAACAACGTTCTGCAGGAAAAATAATATAGAATTTTATAAAACACTTGCTATGAGTAATAAAAAAATTTTTGAGCTGGTGCTAAATTGTGAAATGCAACTTAATAGGTTCTACTAAAATTCTAATTTAAGCAGTCTTTGAAAAATGCAGAATTAATTAGTAACTAATTTAATTTTAATATTTAATTTCATTTTTCGAATCACAAGAACGCAAATAGATAAAGTTCGAATAAATGACTTCAAAGGTCGAAGTTTAGTTGTAATAATTGGGTATTTATTTTGAGTAATGTAATTGCTTAATAAAAACTTTGAAAGCTGATGCACCAGATCTATCTAGATAATTTTTGCAACATTTATAATATATTATGTGCTTAATTAGATGACTTTAGAGCATAAATTTTTTTTGATCTGAACCTTTTGATAATATGGCACTTCCTTGGAATTTTGAAAGTACACTTTCTCCTTGAGGGATATTAGCATGTATTCTTTTCCCAGATGATATTTGCCCTAAGAAACTTGCTGAATAAGCCCTCTTAGCGTGTTTCCTCTTAAGGTTCCTCTACCCTTTTTCCTCTTAATATTAAATACTTATAACTTTACCTGAAAAATTATCATAAGGAGAATATTTCATAGTTAAATGGCTTACTTGCAAATGTCTGCTATCAAAATGTTTCTGTAAAATGTCACAGTCATCTCTCTTACTGTTAAAATGTTCCAATCAAATGGCATGAAACCTAAGATTAGCCTATAGTGTGCTTATAGCTGCCTGATTTCAGCATTTTTAAGTTTTATGGTGCTTACTATTTAATAAATATTTAAGAAAAAATCAAATTTAATTGATATAGACAATATCGATTAAAACTCTTTATATAGTGTTTTCATGCTGATTGTGATGAAATTTAAGTTTTATTTTACGACCTTTTTTTATGGAATTTTTGTTAAAAAATTTCTGTCGCTTTAATGAAGCGAAAAACTACCCTAAAATACTTACCTACTATTATTTTTTAAGGACAGCACTTATTTTAATAGATTATGTTTTATCAATGCCAACTTTTATTATTCCTTTTCTTCAATCTTCTCTACTATTTCATTTTCTGCACTTGATTTGCCTATTACTTCGATTTCTTTATTGTCCTGCGAAACTTGTTCTGTTAATTGAGTTTCTACAGTTGGTTTCTTTGAACCTTCACTTAGTATCAAATTATTTGTCCTTTTCATCGAGACTGGCATTTCAAGTTCTTGTAATCAATCTGGAACACCTCGCAGCACTTCATGAGCTGGCTCTTCAAATGCATCATCCTGGCGTTTATAATCTTTATCGATAGTTGCCATTAATGTATCTATATCTCTACTTGGTAATTGATACCTGCAAGCATATTTTGACACAAGCTCAGCTGCATACATTGTATCTACTTCAAACCCAACCATTATATGTCCAAACGCTCCCAATTGGCAAAAAACGATATTTTTCAGTCTCTCGCCAGTTTCTTCTTCGTTTTCTCCTCCATCAACAATCCCATAATCTTCATAATTTTTAATATCCTCATCAATTGAACTCTGAATGATTCTTTCCCAAAATTCCATACTTGATCACACTGAATGTGATTTAATTAAGGTCTGCAAGTATTCTCATTGGTAAGCTGGGCCTTCTGTATCTTTATGAAATGATTGCGAAAGATAAATAATGCTCCTAACACTTTTGATATCGTCATAATTTTTACACTCATTAAGTGTCAGTAGCATTAATTCACCCATTTGAATAAATCCAGGCTCAGATAAAGAAGTTGTGTTTGGAGTTTTCCTTTGACTTATGCTATTGCAAAATGTCTCTCTGCATACTGGATATTTAATTATATCTCCAAATCTTTGCAGATCACTTTTATTAGCATCCCCTGCTCATGATTTAGAAATAATTTCTTCAATTTCTTGCTTATAAAGTTCTTTAGTTTCAGCTGAAAGCTCTATGAATGGGTTTTTGATAGAAAACATCCTACTGTCACCTCCTTTAAATGAAGGATGGTTGCTTTCATATGGCTGAAAAACATATTTAAAAGCTTTTGGGTTCTCTGACACATTGTCATCAATAAATTCTTTTAAGTCAACTATTGGATTGATACTTTCCATAGCTTTAGCAAGTGAGTCTATATCATATTGGATGTTTCTTATATACGAAGCCTCATATACAACTAATTTTCTTAAAGCATCTTTCATTGACTCAAGTCTTTGTTCTTCTTGATTTTGATAAACTTCTAGTACCATTGCCATTGTATCACAGTATTTTGGATAAAATTCATTGAAAGAATCTATTGATTCCACGTGCTGAATTAAGCTAGAATCAAGTTCTTGCTTAGCTGTGTATAATTTCTGTATTAATTTCCCACTTCTTGTGATAGAAGAAGGCTGGTCTAATTGAACTGTCAGCTGCTCACATTCGGCGCAAGCTTTAATGTATTTGCTATGTGATTTTTCGATTTTATCTTGCATTAGGAGCTTTTCCTTTTCAAGTCTTTTTCCTTCTGTGCTCATTTTTTTAATTGATAATCTTTGAGTGTTTAATAAGTCCTTCAAAGGGTCAATAAGGTCACTGGTGACATTATCAATATATGATTTTGACTGTGAAGCTCGATTTAAGCAGTCTCCTTTCATGGCTTCTATGGCATGGGATAATGTGAGCGAGGCAGAAAAAATTCACTGTCGTTTTTTTCCACCATCTTTTATCTTACTGGTATTTTTTTCCACCCTAAAAAAGTCTAAATGGTTTTTACCGTCATTTTATGTCATAAAAATTAGGTGGTAAAATAAAAGTGAATTTTTCCCAGTCTCGCCCGATAATGTTCCTTTTGTAGCGACTCGAAATGGGTGAGTGCCAAGTCTGTCTAATCCTTTTGAATAAGCTTCCTCTAAAAGCACTCTTTCTCTTAGCAGCTGAATAAATTCTTCTCCACCTTTTCGACCTTCTAAAGCATGCTTATGAACTATATCAAACTTATCATGAAGACTCTCTGAAAAACTCATATTTAAATAAAACAGTAGTTTTAGTTTTAAAACTAAAAGAAGATACCATCTATAAATTTATAAGTACTTTACCTTAGCCATTCAAGCTGCTCCTTTACTTCTAAAATAGCTTCATTTACCTTTTTATTACCTCGGTTACTTTTTCCATAGCTAAAAATATATCAGCAATTACTAGCATGATTAAAATCTTTACAATGAACCTATTTTTTAATGCAATTTTAGACAACATAACTACGTATAAATGAAAAGAGAAAAAGCATTCTCTTCGGTATCCTGATTTGAAAGAAACGATGCATACTTTATTACACTTAATCGTCCATCATCATTGAATTCTATATCGCTTGAAATGTATCGCTTTATATTTGATTTAGCTCATCAAGCTTCTAATGAGAAAAAGCATATGGTATTTTCAGGGGAAGGAAGAGCTTTTAGTTCAGGAGGAGATATTATTGCTTTAGCAAATCAAACCGATAGCCCAGAAGAAGTATTTACTACTCAATTTAATCTAATTTATTTCCTAAAGCAAATGAAAACGATTAGAGTTGCAATAATGGACGGAATCACTTTTGGAGGTGGAGCTGGAATTGCTTGAAGCTGCTCTATAAAAGTGGCTACTCCAAATACACGTTGGGCAATGCCTGAATGCCCTATTGGGTTAATACCTATTGTAGGGGCTTCTCATTACTTTGCTAATACAAACCCTCCCGAGTTAGGATTGTATTTATCACTAACAGGAGAAATTCTCAATGGGGTTGATTGCTATTTATTTGGCTTTGCCAATTACTTTATTGAAGCTAATATTGAACTGGTTAGGGCTGAGATGTGCAATGGAAATTTAATTAAAACCTTGGATAAATTTCACGTAAACCCTCCAGAAACTTTATCAAAAATTCTTCCTGTTATGAACCAATTGAAATACTGCTTTGATACGAATGGCAGGATTGAGCTAATTATATCAAAGCTAAGCCTTTTAAACACAGCTTGAAGTCTAAAAACACTTAAAAAGCTTAGAGAAAACTGCCCATTAGCATTAAGAATCTCATTTGAAGCTTTCCAAATGGGGAAGTCTATTTGCTTTAGGGATTGCTTAATCATGGAATTTAATTTGGCAATGAAAGTTATTAGTAGAGAGGATTTCAGAGGAGCAATTACAGCAAAGATGATTAAAAAGTCACAAGAAAAAATCAAATGAAACCCAGAAACTTTGTGCGAAATTGGAAATTCAAAGATGCAGGAATGCTTTCAAGATTACAAAGAAAATAGTTTGAGATTAAGATTAAGATTACGATAACTCTTTGTAGACCCCCACTTAGCTTAGGATCAATCTAAACAAGCTCTTCCTTCATGAATTCCATCCAATAGCTAACAGCTCTGAACAAAGGTAGGTGGAATCGGCCTAACCGTCGAACCGTTACAGTTGCCTATGGCCCGGACGAGTCTCTCTTCATGTCTTGAATGTGATTCAAGCACACACTTGGGGCTGCCGGAGCAGCCCCAACGCTAATTTCCTTCAGAAAGGTTGAACTTCCCTCACTAGGACGAGCATAGGGGACGAGACCCCTAACTCATACATTCCATTTTTAATTGTGAGAAAAATAGTTTAAACCTTCCAAGACTTTAAGTATAGCAAAGTTTAACCTTTGAATAAGATAGCTATATATAATGAAAATAGATAAGTATATACCCTTTGCTAAAAGCATAGTCGCCAATTCCAGCTAAAGTAAGAGTATTTGCAACTCTTCCAAATTCAACGAGGGTTAGATTGCTCCCTAGAGAAATGGATTGAGCAAAATATGCGATATAAATAAATTCTTAAACATCTCTGAAATAATAGACATTCAACTTGAAAACTCTTATTCTATTCATTTAATTATTTTACATTAACTCCTTCTCGTGAGTAAACAAAACTATGGAAAAATCCTTTTTTTGTCTGACAATAAATTTTTATGAAAAATCATTCTGATGCATGAGTGAGAATTAGTATAATGAAATCTCTAGCTATTTCTGTTTAATTTTAACCAGCTTGCATATAAAATATAAATTTTATGGATAAAGACAGATTATTAGGGCTAATCAATAAAAGAAAAATTAAAAATTAAATTTTTTGATACCTCGGCTCTGAATTTATTTATTCTAAGATTGCAATTTCATATTGTGATATGAATTTATCAAAAAATTTTAATTTATTACCATTTCAAAGGTTTAAATGGCTTAATCATATCTTTTTTCTCTGTGTTCTGGCTCCCAAGTTGTGCACAAAACGCTTTTAACATGCTTTTGAAATTGTTTAGCATGTGGATTATTCCAGTGTCCATGAGGAACAACTTCTGCTGGAGTTCCTGAAGGACAAGTCCTGTGCTTTTTTTTAAAAAATGGTGTATAAAAATGAGTGCTCTCTGCTGTAGGTGGCTCATCTACCATTTTATGAAGTCATGCATGCCATTCAGGTGGAATCCTATCTCCTTTTTGTCACATATCATGCCTATCAACAAACTCCACCCAGCGTTCTCCATTATGAGATTCATTAAAATCGTCTGCATTGAAGTCTTGATAATATCTATTTCCATAAGGATCCTGCCCCACACACTTTGCAACATCTCTTGCACCAGCCACATCTTCGATGCTCTTAAATCTTACTGCTCTTCCTCTTTCCAAAGTCCTTATGAATCCTTCCATTCTCCATATTTTCATGAATTTTCCTGTTAAAATCGTGCTCAAAGACCAGCCTACCATATTTATTGATTATCAGAAAAATCATTTTTTTATAAATCTTCTATCAATTATAGTTAGCATAGCCAATTTATACATCTCTACATCTGATTGATAAAAGACTCAAAGTAAGTCTCGTCATTAGGATCTATCATGCAGAAGTCAACTGGGTCTGGCAAAACTTCTTCTTGAGGCTCAGGCGGAGAAGTGCAGCTCAAAGGAGAGTCTTGACCGTCAATAGATGAAGATCCATGAGGAATATAATTAAACAAGTCTTTGCTTGCATAATCATAGTAAACATATCATAAATCAGATCCTTGTTGTGTTTTCTTTGATAAATCATCTTGTCCATGATTGGTAAATCAATCCCTAAAATATGCAACAAAAGTTGGATGAGAAAATAAAAAGTTTTTATATCTTTTGCCATATGATAAAAATTTGTTGCCTTTGCCTGGCTTTCCTTCCGAGCCTAAATATTCAAGCCAAAACAGCTGATCTTCCTTCGTAAGCCTCGGTTTAATTTTCGAATACTGGGATTTCATATGGGCTCTGAAAACTCTAATTCCCTTCCTCCGTTGGCAAACAAAACATTGCAAAACCTCAATACCTGCGAACAAAAATGCTTTTAATATTAAAAAATTATGAAAAAAATTAACCCCCCTGCAAGCGAATAAATTTATTTGCTCATGGAAAGGGGGATAAGCCAGTATTTGTCTTTTTCTTCGGTTTTCTTTTTGATTGGGTCATTGGGACGGAGAGGTTTTCTGCCTCTTTTCTTCTGGTTTCCTGGGGATGGAGGGGATTCTTTAATCTCTTCACTATTTTTTCTCATTAAATTGTTGAGGTGTGCATCCATGTGGTTTTCAAGCTGTGAATTGAGAGTAGAGTTTATAACTGGATCAGATGCGGGCGGTTTAAGAGATTGGTATTCCAGGATTTCGGAAAGCCGTTGCTTCAGGTCTTCTCCATCTATTTGTTTAGGGTCCATTTCTAATTTATTATATGTATTTTTTCTTATTATAAATTTGAGATTCATTTTTGATAAAACAAGAAATTGCCTTGTCATATGTAATTGGAAATTTTTTATTATTTACTATTTATACGAAACTGATTTAGATATAATACCGGCTGTGTGGCGCAACGGTAGCGCATCTGACTTCGGATCAGAAGGCTGGGGGTTCAAGTCCCCTCACAGTCATTTTTTATACTTTTCATTTTAGTCTAAGTATATAAGCACAATGCCGAAAAAGTGAAGTGAATTTTGGTGATCTTTAATAAAAGATAACTTGGCCAATAAGTATTGTCTGCAATAATAGAAGATTTTTATTATTGAAATTATCAAACCCAAGTTTTCTGGGTGTTCAAAATGGAAGAAATAATTTAGTCTCATATTTGCAGCTACGATCTAAGTGAATTTTAGTAATTCTCCAAATTATAATATAATATTTTTATCCATAATTAGTATATTTCAATATGCTAATCTGAGCATGATAAATCGATTAAAGCCACCAAACTTAATATTTTTAGAATTTTTTTGATACAATCATGATATTAAACTTCATCATTTAGAACTGAATTATTCAAATTTTTACCAATAAACTATCCTTATCTTTTTATGAATAAATAATTAATATGCAAGAAGAAAACTCCACTTTTAATTCACTTATCCAAAAATTGGCAGGCAAGAATATAATTGTAACCGAACATGAGCCTGTAAGAACCAGTGAAGAAGCAGCAGCTATTAGAGGAACAAGTTTAGAAAGCGGCGCTAAAGCTATGCTTCTCTGTACTTCAGGAATAATGGTTTTAGCTGTTATGTCAGCTTCAAGGAAGCTCGACTGGAAATTAATGAAGAAAATAGTAGGAGTAAGAGAAATAAGATTTGCAACTGAAGAAGAAGTCAATAGCCGCACAAGGTGCATTCCTGGAGCTGTACCTCCTTTTGGGAGCCTTTGGGGAATTCAGACTTATATGGACAATTCATTGCAATTGCAAGGAACAACGATCAATTTCAATGCAGGATTGAGAACTAAATCCGTATCCATGAGCTTAGAAGATTATTTGGAAGTTGAAAGACCAATAGTTGGAAATTTTACAAAAGCATAAAAATAAGATAATATAAGAATTTAAATAGAATTATTCGTAAAGAGTATTACTTACTTTGCAATCCTATATTTAATTTTTCAGGCTTGGAATGCTATGAATAGCTTATGACTCATGAAGTATTAAAAGAGTTTCCAAAAATACGCTCATTTTGCATAAACATAATAATTTACTAATATTCTCATTTCAAGCCCAAACGACTTATGATTAACTATCTTAGCTTAATAAGAATCCACATACCTGTAATTGGATATAACTTCGACAGCATCATTGATAGATTTGAAGCGTTCTACCTGCTCATCTCCAAATTCCATAAAGAAATCCTTTTCAACTTCAAGGAATATTTCCACAAGATCCAAATCATCTAAACCCAATTGAGAAAATGGGACATCAGGCGTCACAGTTGATGGATCAGTGATTCTATCATGAGCTCTGACGATATTTATGAGTCTTTTAGTCACTTCTTCAGGATCTTTCCAATGTCCTTCGTAGCGTGGCATCACAACATAGTCAGCTTGATACATACGCTTGAGAGTAAGTCTTGCTATCCTTTTAGCTAAAAACATTTATTAAATTTGGCCATTCTTATTCATATTTCTCTTTATTTGATTTAATAAAAGTTATCCAGCTTAGATAATTCATTTATTTATTTAGTTTATTTACAAAATTTCACTGGTTCCAGATTTAATTATTTATTAAATATTTTCGAGCTTAAACTCTGATTCTAAACTTCTCAAATGGCTTTGAATAGTTTCTTGTATAATAGACTGACTTTTTTGCTTTAGAATTTCTGATAAATGTTCCTACATCTAAATTACATGCTCTTTCATTACTTTTTCTCTATCTTTTAAAACATTATTAAATTTCTTGATAGAATTAGCTAGTTTTTCTTCAACGATTTCTTTCGATTTTTCCATATTATTCAATTGTTCAGCGTGCTCTTTGCATATCTATTTATTCAATACTTTTTCAATCTGCCTCATATGTGCATCTTTTCTTTCATTAAGACTTTTAATAAGCTCATCCTTCTCATTATACAATTTTTCTATGCTGCCTTTGATCTCTATCAGCTCATTCTTTAAATTTTCATTTGCCATTTGCAATTTTTGAGCTGCTCTTTGGAATTCTCCTTTTTCTTCTCTAAGCTGATTGACTGCTTTTTCTAATGATAAAATTTGTTCCAATCTTTTTTTCTCATTAGTTACTACTTCTCTTTGCAAATCTTTATTTTTTTCAGTTAATACATCTCTTGCCTCTTCTAGAGATTTCATCCTAGATTCAAGCCCTTTAAGCGTGGCATTGAATTTGGATGTTTCTTCGTCCCTAACTTTATTTTCAAGCTTAACCATAGAATCATGGTAAGAAATTTTCATGTGCGATATTTGGGTTCTTAAGCTTTTGGTTTCCGATTCCATTTCTTCTTTAGCTTTTTTTAAATATGACAGGCTGTCATCTGCTGCTTTAATCTTTGTTTGGGCTTCTTTCTTAACTTCTTCAATGATTTCTTCATATTCCTGTTTTGCTTTTTCAAGAGAAGTTCTGCTACTTTCTTCTAGCTGTTTATTCAATTTCTGTTGCTGAATCAACCTTGCATCCAAGTTTTGTATTTTTTCTTGTGCAATTGTAAAATATTTCTGATACTGATCCTGTGTGGATTCTAATTTATTTTCCAAACTTTTTTTTTCTTTCATCAATTCATTATTTTTGGTTTCTAATTCTTGAATTGTTTTATTAGTTTCCATTTCTTTCTGTAAGCATTCTTCTTTGTGATTTATAAACTCTTCTTCTGCATAATTTCGTTTTTGTTTTTCTTGTTCAAGCTCATTCATTAATTCGCTTTGGATTTCATACGTTCTTCTGCTTTCTTGGTCTAAAAGCATTTCAAGCTCTTTAATTCGTGATTCCGTTCTGGCAGAAGATATTGCTTGAATCTCTATCCTAGTTTTGGCTTCTTCATCATAATCAATTTCACTTTTAAATGTTCTATTAAGCTTGCCTGGAGAGCTCGTTCGGGGTTCTGAAAAAATTCCTTTTAAAAACTGCTCTATTTCTTGGCATACCTCGTCTGGTATTTTATTGCCAGAGATCTCAACTGTGCTTATTGTATGCGGCTTTTTCAGTGCTTCTGCTAAAATCCTACCTCCGGTCGCACTTAGCTCATTTCATCTTAAGTCTAATTTTACTAGACTTTTATTATTTTCTATTAATTTCGCTAAAAATCCTGTCCCTTCTGGTCCAATTCTATTGTTTCTCAAATCCAAGCTTTTAAGAGTACTATTGTACATCAACGTTTCACTTAATAGCATGAGATCGTTTCCAATATTATTTCATTCTAGAGAAATTTGAGAAATATTATTTGGTGCTCTTAATGCATAAAGTATCTCTTTTAAGCCTTCTTGGGATATGTTGTTTCCTCTTAGGTCTAGAATTTGAATATTTGGGTTTTCTTTTAAATATTGGGCAAGCATTTTGCATCCTTCATCTCCTATGAATGCATCGCTCAAGTTTAAAGTTGAACTGCCGCGCTGGGATACTAACTTATGTCCTAACTTTGTAGTAGCAAGATCACTGTTGAAATATGTAGATAGGGATTCTTCATTGGTGGAATTTTGTAAAAGAACTTCATCTTGATAAGACATTTATGCAGAAAAACAGACCTGCAATATTACGGGTGATAATTGAATTAATAATGAATAAAACTAGACATCTATGCAAGAAAAATAAAAAAAGCCATTTAAGAGCACGAATAACTTCAATACTCACCAAAAGTAGCTTTGGCTTTATAGAAGGAGCTGATACAAGTTGTGTGAGTTTTTAGAACTATTAAAATTATGCAAGAGGTGAGCTTTGTCAAAGTCCTGGCAAAACTTAAAATCAAAATTGACCAAAAGAGAAATAGCACTTATCAAGCATGGCTAAATACCCATATTTAATTTATTATTTGTTTAACAAGCTTTGAAATGCTTTTCTTCTATTAGCATTTAATAAAGATGTTGAAAAGCCCATATGATACCGATTGTATAACCTGGAGTCCTCAAGGGCGTTTGTATCAGGTCGAATATGCGATGGAAGCCATCAAGCAAGGCTCTCTCTGCGTAGGCTTAAAATCGGAAACTTACGCAATCCTCGCCACCTTAAACAGAGCTCCATCAAAATTAGCAGAATACCAGCAAAAAATCTACATGATAGACGATCATATTGGTCTCTGCTTTTCTGGGCTTACAGCTGACGGAAGACTCATCTGCAAATTCTTGAGAACTGAAGCTCTAAACTATAAGTACACTTATGGTACCAATTGCAATCCTGGAAGACTTATCAATAGGCTCTCTGAAAAAGCTCAAATCAAGACCCAAAGATCAAGTAAAAGGCCTTATGGCGCTGGCTGTTTGGTTGCTGGATTTGACGTAAAGAATATTTAGGAGCATGGTCCTCATATTTATGAAACCAACCCTGATGCAAACTTTTATGAATATTATGCATATGCAATTGGATCAAGGAACCAGTCAGCCAAAACTTACTTGGAAAAGAATTTCGAAACTTTCCCTGGAGGTAATTTTTATGCAGCCACTAGAGATGAACTTGTAAAGCATGCAATAAAAGCTGTTAAAGTTTCTACACAAGGGGATGTAGAGTTGAATGGAAAGAGCGTGAGTGTTGCAATTGTGGGCCAAGGTCAGCAGTTTGAGTTTGTGGACGAGAAAGAGATTGAAAGAGTCCTTGAGTCGTTGAACCAGGAAATGGAAGTCGAAGTTTAACTTAACAAATTATTAGAATTAAATAAGCAAAGAACTAGTAATAAAGATGCATTTTCAATACCTTATCTTTAGCAATGTGTTCTTAAAAACTTAATCTCGTTTAAAATTTTATTTAAATATTTTTATTGAAGGCTCTCAATATTTTAAATGCGCTTTTGATTGAATTATTGCAGATTTAATTATTTTTGCTTTATTATAGTTTCTCCTACTAATATTTATATTTTTGAGTTATTAATATGGCCAGCTACTTTGGATTGCGTAAACAAGAGGAAGATGACCAGCTATGCCCTTCTCTTACTCTCCAGCAAAGAATAATAGGATTTGGTATTTGCGCAGCAGTGGGGTTCCTTCTCGGAATCCTTGCATGGATGACTCTTTTTAAAGTGATTGCAGGAAAGCCTTATTCATTCGCCATTTGCTTTTCACTCGCAAATGTTGTATCTATAGCCGGTTCAGGCTTTCTAGTCGGATTCAAAAGACAAATTAAATCCATGTTCGATAAGAAAAGGTGGATTACGACAACGATCTATTTAGGAGCACTTGTCATGACACTCATCTGCGCATTGGTTTTCAAAAACGCTGCTTTGACACTCATATTTTTAATTGTAGAAGTATGTGCTTATATATGATATGGGCTCTCTTATACACTATTATAAATTGAATCAGATATAGGCAATTAGATTCAGACTTTATTTTGCAAGCATCATTTTTATTAGCATTTGGCTAAATACAGTATATACCTTTTGGGCAAAAATTAGCAGTGAAAATCTGTGGAACTTGCTGTGAAGATTAATCTATAATATAATTATCTAGGCGAAATAAACGACCATCCTTCTATTCTTCTCTCAACTATTTCTTCATCTTCAAGTAATCCGAAAATTCGCTCCTGAGGGATGGATTTGAACATTCTTCGAATCGGGCTCGCCTTCGGTGGCGTCACTAATCTATTTATAAATGATGCCCAGTCTACATCTCGTAAAAATGCATGCTCTTTTAGTTCTTTGGCGTCGTTATGATACCCGAGCCTCCTGGTTGGGTCTCTTTGCAGAAGTTCCTTTAAGAAGTCTTTTGTTTCAGAGTTTATTGTGCTAGGAATTTTGAGCTTTCCTCTTTGAATATTATTAAACAGTTGTTCTCTGTTGCTTGAATAATATGGGGGAACCCCAACCAGCATTTCATACAGCAGAACACCCACCAAATACCAGTCAACAGCTTTAGTGTGACCTACTCTTCTAAGCATTTCTGGAGCTAGATAAGCTACTGACCCGCAAAAAGACTTCGCAAGCTGGCCCTCAATCATTCCTTCCTTGGATAGCCCAAAGTCCGTCAGCTTTGCATGGCCTTCATTATCCAAAATTACATTTTCAGGCTTCAAGTCTCTAAAAATTATTTCATTTTTATGAAGTTCTTCTAATGCCAGGATTACCTCACATAAGTAGAACTTCGCTTTATCCAATGGAAACCTTCGCTCTCTTGCTATATGAGTCCCTAAATCTCCACCTGGGCAATATTCCATCATAAAGCATAACTTTTCTGGAGTTTGGAAAGAGCCATGCAACTTCACTATAAAGGGATGGGAAATATTGAGCATTATATTTCTTTCAGTCCATGCATATTTTATCAGTTTGTTTTCCAAAACTTTCTCTTTTCTAATTCCCCCTTCCGTGAGAGAACAAAAAAAAAATTTGCTCGGTCTTAGTTGTTTTTAAAAAAATTATTTTATAAGTTTTATAATAATTGTTTTTCAAAATTTAAACAAAATTCTCGTTTGTAAAAATTGAGAAGTAAAAATTAATTTAATATGGAAAATTTATGTTTTAAAATGCAAGCTGTTTAAAAATTAAACAGAATTAGCTAGAGATTTCATTATAATAATTATTACTTATATACCAAATAATTTTTCTTAAAAACTTCATGTTGCAAAATTTTTTGTTCGGGTTTTTGCGTAAAAAATAGGAATTTTTCTAATAGCTTTGCTTGCTCACAGAGAGGAGAAGTAAGCACTTTTAATGCATATTTTTCCATCGTCGTATTATTTTCAACCAAGAAAACTTCTCCAAAGCTGCCTTTGCCAAGCTGGTAAAGCCCTTTAAAATCTCTCGGTCCAAGCTTTGAAGTGATATGTCTATCTTCTGGGAACATAATTGGCTTCATTGATTTGCATTTTCTTATAGGAGATTTAGAATGAAGACTGGTCATTTTTTTCGGCCTCTCATTAAATGTTTTTAGATCTTTTGAACTAGGTTTAGCTGAACATTTTGTCAATAGTTTGTTAACAAGATCTTCTCTTGAATTGTGAAGTAAAACTGAATGAAAAGGAGTTCTCGAAAAAGGTTTAATTTTAAGCGGTATATTCAACTTTTGGCAATAATCGATAATTGAGTTATAAACATCAAAATTCAAGGCGCATTCAAGTGCAGGCTTATGCTGGTAATTTTCAATTGAGATATCAGGATTTTTCCTTAGTAGTCAGTCAACAATATTTGAATGCCCATTCATTACAGCATAATGCAGAGGAGTGTTTCCGTCATCATCTATAGCGTTTATTTCAGCTAAATTCCTCACTAAAAGTTTGACCACAGATAAATGGCCATGCAAGCAGGCTAAATGAAGCGGGGTTCTATTGATACTTGTTCTTGCGTCAATGTTTGTTACCTCTCCATTACTTATAAGAGTTTCGCAAGCTTCCTGAAACCCATCTGCCGCTGCTAACTCCCCCCAATCCTTGATCGAACGATTTTCATATCATGCAAATTTTTATATATATAAAAATATATTAGTTATCAAAAGCTTTGGAAATGTGCCTAATGAAGTTGTTTTCAGAGGCTTTGAGACGACAAAAAGCTACGAAATCAACCATTAGAAGTGATTTATTCATCAAACTAGGCTTAAAAACTCAATAATCTAATAAAATAGAGATTCTCTAAAATTTAAAAAAAAATATCAAAGATTCAATAAAGAACAAATCAAAATTTATAAAGTTTAAAGAGGTAACCAGAAAATCAAAATATTAAAAGTTGGTATTCTTATGAAATTAATTCAATTTTTGCTATAAAAATAATTATTAACCCTCTTATTTAAAAGCATAAAAAAAAACTTTTTTATTTTTATTTTATATATAAATTTTTTTCCCCAAAAAAAATTTTTTAACCCCCATCCTTGATCGAACGATGGCGAGTCGTTCGATCAAGGATGGGGGGGAGTAAGTGAAGAGCTGTTCAATTATTCAGGCCCTTAGAATTCGTTTGTGCAACAACATCTCTATAAATTCTCTTATCCAATAGATGCTTAATATGATTTATATCATTTCTTTCCACAGCTTCTCATAGTGAGGCATTCATTCTTCTTCTAGCTTGATAGAACCTTTCTATGTCAGATTGACTCCTTTCTAGGTTCAATACTTTAGCCGCGTTGCTTGCATACGAGTCTTCATTTTCATCGCGGATATCAATTAATTCACCAGTGTCCAAATTACGAATTTGAAAAGCTTCGTCTGGAAGGATATAAGACATGCACATTGATTCTTCTAATGGTTGAGCTTCATTATTGTTCTGCATGTCGTCCTGTGTACTGCAACTAGTTTTTTGATGCTGAATCGGTGAACTATTTTTTAACGATTCTTCATCTGCTGATATTTTTTGGATCATTTTCTCACCAAGAACTTGAGACTGAACTAAACTCATTATTGATCGGCAGCTTTCAATAATTAATATTGATGCCTAATTTTCTTAGCTTATTATGCGGAGAAGAATGGAATTTAAGATTTTTGAAATTAATCAGAAAGAAATATAGCGCCTTTCTTAAGATGGCGCGCAATGTGCCATCACTGGGCCATGTCGGGAGAGGGTTCTCCACGAGGAATGATTCCACGTGTGGAACCCTCTTTTTGGCTCGTGGAAAAAAGAGGGTTCCACACGTGGAGCCATTCCTCGTGGAGAACCCTCTCCCGACATGGCCCGGTGATGGCGCATTGCGTGCCATCTTAAGAAAGGCGCTATATAAAAGAAATGAATCATGGTGTATATATATTGCATTACACTGAAAAATAAGCATAATTAGATCTTTAAAAGGATAAATTTTCTAAACAAAAAACACCATAATATTTGAAAGAATTACTCACAAGTTCTCAATAAATAAAAAGTATCAATTTTATACTTAAAAGAAATCAAAAAATTATTAAATTGTACCGTAACTCTTGAAGCATATTTGTACATTTGGAAGTGAACAGAAATACTAATTGATTAGATTAATTGCCTAATTTATTTTTATGATTACATTAATCTGTTTGGGGATGGGGAATTTCGGGCAGAATGCAAAGTAATTTTCATTCCAGATCTTATTCCTGATGATGTAAATTTTCTTTGATTACTTGAAAAATTAAAGCCATTCTGAGTTGCTTTATTGCCACAGCCTAGTTTCCTTTCAAGCAATTTTTCATTTCCGCACAAGCTTGCTGACTTTTTATGCAATGTCTGTTTTTTCTCACTTACAAAACTTTCAGGCTTAGATTGACCTCCCAATATGCTCCTCATCGATTCCAAAATTTTTTCTTTTTCAGCTAATTTTTTCTTGACTTCATATAGTTCTTTATAAATTTTGATTTTTTCATCTTCATTCTTTGCGTTTACTTTTAGCAGCAATTCAAAGTGCAATCTTTGAATTAATTCTCCATAATTAAAATATGAGTTGAGGCTGCATGGCCGGAGGCCATGCCCAGACGAAGACGCCATATTTTAATTATATCGGCAAGGTTTTGCCATTTCAGAGATGGACGGCAATGCTAGGTAAGCAATTCTGGTGGAGTACAGAGCCTAGCCCTAGTCTACTCTCAGAGATGGTTTTTTCCTCGTGGGGAAGGAAAGCACGGCAGTTGGAAAGGGGAAGCCCAGCAGAGTCCACACGACCCATCGGGCAACTCCCTAGCGTGAAACTGGGCGTTACGTCCCAGGCTACGTGTTTTTCCTTTTTGCCGAAAGCCTACCAGAAAATCCATTTTTTGGGTTTTCGGAATGGCAACCCATGTCACAAGCAAGTAGCTCATCCATGAGCCGCCGAAGCCGGCAACACTTGCCCCTAGGCGCACCTTGGTGAACGAAGCGGACCGGCCCAGAGGTCTGTGGGCCCGATGCGACGAAAGGCGAGCGGAGGTCTGGGCTTAGCCAACCCCGTAGTGGACGTTAAGCGTTATAATTAGTAAGTTAAGTTAAGAATTAATTCTCCATTTCCTCTGCTTTTATTCAAAAGCTGCTCATTGAACTTCCTTACCCTTTCACGATCTTCAGTCATGATCTCAAGCTCAGCTCTTAGTTCTTCCAACTCTTCTAAGAGTGGATTATCGCGATATGCCAAGATCTTCTCAAACTCAAAGTCTCCAGAAGCTTTAGAATCGCTTTTAAAGAATTTATAAAGCGGCTCTGGCGAGATTTGTATCTTCAGTAATCCTTCAGTCTGCATTTTAATTATTATATGGATTTATTAAAAGCTAAAATTTAGCTTTACAAATTTCTCAATTTAAATCGCGGAGAGATTCCGATGAGCCTTGGCAGCTTAATATGATATTTTGGAGTATTCATATTGTAACTTTCTTTAATAAAACTTTTTGAATTTTGATTGTTGGAGTCCTGAAAAAGCTCAAGTTTTAATAGTTTAATTCTTTTGGTTGACAAACTTATCGGTGATTCTTTTCTTTCATTTGGAAACATAGGAGTTTTCTTGCCAAAACTTACCTTCGTATAAGACGAACTAAGTATTAAAGATTTATTAGCTTCTAGCTCCAACTTACTTGGAGAAAAAGCTTTAGGATTTTTTTTACCTTCTCGGGGACTGTCTCGAATGCGAAAAGATGATGATAGATCTTTAACAGTTGCATATTTTGGGACACTTTGATGCCGAGGTAAATCTGGCTTTTTATGTAGATTTTTTATCGAACTTCCTTGATCTTCAAATAAATCTTTAAAAATCTTGGAAAACGATACTTGTCTGCTGTGCTCAGTAGGCTTTTCTTTTAAGCTCAAATCGATTCTCCTCAAATAAGCAGATTTATATGGCCCAATTGGAGTATAGTTTTCCATAAATTAAAAATTAATAAAGATTGACCAACAATATATCCCATAAAGCTATGGATAATACTGAAATAATCCTAAAACATTAGGAAGATAGCAAATATTAAATTTATGTGGCCATTTATATTATTTTAATGCCTCATTTGTGAGAATTTTAAGCAAATATCTTACGTTAAAATAAAAATTTATTATAATAATGTAAGCTTTGGCAACTAGTCTAGATCTGAATTTTTTAATTTAATAATTATTTATTAAAGCCGCCATTTAAATTCCTTTTTTTGTCTCCTAAATAGAGGAGTAAATTGATATCTTCTACTCCATGATTATTTAGCTGTATTTATGTTAAAATTTACTTATCACTCTTATTAATTTTTTGTATAAATGGAAGCAAGACCAGAAAAGTAATTCTCATTTAGTCACTACCTCTTCAAGGTAGTTCTAATTGGAGACTCTCACGTTGGGAAATCATCTCTTCTCTTAAGACACTCAGAAAAAGTCTTCAAAGATAATTACCTCTCAACAATCGGTGTTGATTTTAAGCTTACTGATGTCTATATTGATGATTCCCATGTAAAGCTTCAAATTGTAAAATTTACTCAGTGAGACACAGCAGGCCAAGAAAGATTCAGAACAGTTATAAATGGGTATTATAGAGGCTCTGATGGCGTTGTTGTTGTTTTTGATAAATCAGATAGAGAATCATTTGAACATGTGGATGGCTGGATCAACGAAGTCGATAAATATGCCTCTCAAAATCCTATAAAAATCCTAGTAGGCAATAAAAGTGATAGCCATCCTGTTGTAGAAACTGCTGAAGGAGAAAGAAAAGCTGTAAAATATAAAATGGACTATATTGAAACAAGCGCCAAAGAACCATTTCAAGTTGATAAGCTATTTGATGTCCTTGCAATGAAAATGATTAAAAATGACAGAGGAGAAAAGCAAGGAGGTGAAAAAATTTCAAATAAAGAAGGCAATCAGAAAAAAAATTGCTGCTGATAAAATAATTTATTCATTTGAAATTGTAAAGGGCCAACATAAATTAAATTATCTTTAAAAAAAATAGAATCTCATATCAAATATATGATAGTCAATCAAATATATGATAGCTAATCAAATAATTAGTTTGACTCTATATATTTACATAAAAATGGTGACGACAGGCCACCCTACCTCCTGACCCTTTTTCTTAGAATTCTGCAGGTAGCAGCCCATAGTGAAGGGAAGAGGTGGGCAATCTTTTATGTATGTCTGGCTAATTTTTTTTCAGGCCTTTGGAAGTTAATCTCTCTGGGACTTAAGTTTTTACCTCTGGAACCATCATTAGAAAGAGCAAGACAAGCAAAAGCCTCGAGTAGATGAGAGTTCCCTTGAACAGGCTCAAAAATGGCATTTGCCTAATGATAAGCTGGGAGTTTTTGACACAGATAAGCTCCCGAGAGTCAATTTTGGTCGTACGAATGAGGAAGGATTTAAGTCGATGTCCATTAGGGACAATAAGCATGTAAGGGTGAAATTCCCGGCCCTGTCTAGGACGAAGAGCTTCTATCTATCTATTAACGATTATCGCCCACCATAGTGGATCAATTAAAAATCTTCAGAAACTTGTTAAAATTCCCAAAAATAAATTCTAAAAAGTAAAAATACCAAAAAAAGTAGAAAAGTAAAAAGTAAAAGTAAAAATTCGAATGCATCACCTGCTTGCACCTCCAATGCAGGCCATTCAGAATTTTTGCATGTACACTGACTCCATGCCCTACACACTCCAATGCCTTCATGACAATCTCCACTTCACCTCAATCTGCACAGATCCAGCGCTGCAAGACACTGTGCTGATCCAATTCCTCGTTCACACTATTTCCTTTTTTTTTAAAAGGAACTCAGGACAACAACTTCCTGCTTTTACGCCAGGCACCATTTTGTCTGGGAAATTATTACAATACGAAGAGCTAAATCTAATCTAATCTATTTTGACTCAATGCTTAAATTTATCGTTATTTAAATAAAGAAATATAAATTAAACGCAATTACTTATCTCAGTCATAAAATTCTATAAAGAAGAGCCATGTAAGGTCATTAAATTAGCTAATTCCCCTCCTTGAGCGAACAATGCAATTGGAAAAATCCCGGTAAAACCCCACCTCCTTGAGCGAGCAAATGTTTTTTAGCATGAAAATTTTTTATTAAAAATATTTTGACTTATAAGTGATAATTACTATAATGAAATTCTGTTTAATTTTAAACAACTCACGTTTTTAAGCATAGATTTATAAGTTAAATAATATTTGTTTTAAAAATTATTTCGAATTGAGTATTTTTTAAATTTTAAAACAATTACTATGAATTTATATATAATTTTTTTGAAAAATGAAGTAAGTATTTTTATTAACTTAAAATCTGTAGCAACTTCTTTATTTAGAGTAATTTTTCATAATTAATTTACACATGTTTAGCAAATTTGGAAAAGTAAGCAATGAAAGATTTTACATTCTTAAATACAAAGATGAGATTGTGTCAGGAAAAACAAGAAAAATATCTCCTAAGCACTCTCCCATTCATTTCAGGAAAAAGCAACTGTCCCCAGAAAATATAATGAAGCTGATTAGTACACAAACAGCAAGAGAAAATTCATCATCTCCATCTCCTCGAAGAAGCTATGCATTTCTCTCTCAAACTCGTCAAGATTTCTATAAATCAACTTCGCTTAGAAGTTCTGCCCCACCTTGCGGGCATTACAACTTAAAATATGATTTAGTTGAAAAATCACAACGGCAAGTTAATTTTGGCGAGAGGCCTAGGACGTCGTCTAAAATTCCTAAGACAATGAAAGAAGAAAGCCTTAACTCATCAATGGACAGCCAAACTAAGCATATTCAGACACCAATCTTGTTTGAAAAGCAAATAGCAAGAGCTGATTTTACGAAGCTAACAACAGATGTTAATGAAAAAAGGTTTGAACTATTCGATAGCATGCCAGAACAAAGCAGCAAATATAAAAGATCAACAACACCAAATATATCTAAATCTAGACCTAGAGAATATGAGTACTTAAAGCTTGCTGAATACTCCCCAGACTATCAACCGAATTACAAATTAGTTACAAAAAGCCCAGGCCAGGCTGTGAAATTCGAGAATTATATTCCTCATAAGCCAATATTGCTGAATCATCTCACAAGCACTAGAAATTATCATGTAAAGTATGGGATGGTTGAAAAGCGAGTAAATTCTCCAAACTTTAATCTTATGGTATCCAGGCCTGATAGCACATCTCCTTTGCCTTTATTTATGCAGCAGATTAGTTCAAGAGTTGGATTGAATGTGCTGAATGAAAAAATGCTTTTAATGAATTCAACAATTGGCCCATCTCAGTTCTCAAGTCCTAGCAGATCTCCAAACTTAAGTGTTAATCTTTAAAAATTTTAAATTGATTGATTTTTGGATTTTAAGGAAAAATAATTATAAACTGTGAAAGATGAATAACTTTACTATCTTTATAGTCACATCTAGAGGAAAAAAATCAAATTCAGTTTCAAGCCGAATAAAAATTATTTTTAGATGATATTTAAAATTAGATAAATTTAGATTATATAAAAGTTTTAAAGAAAAAATTATAATCTAAAGCAATTTAAAAGCATCATGAGCTTTGGCATAAATTAAACTAATTTTCAACATGAAGTTTGATGATGCTTAATAAAATGGCTACAACTAGGAATTCTCTCTTAATTAGATCTAATTCAATGAAATTCGAGGAGTTGGAAGAATCCAGTCGAGCCTGACAAGCATTTAATGCTGACTCAAACCCAAATATTGCCTCTTTCTCCAACTTAGCTAGGATTTGCAATCGTGAAATCAGTCAAATGGATCCCGAAAGCTGCAAATTTCCAGCAAAATTTATGGACGAGCTTATGTCTGCCCTTTCCAATGGAATCACAAGTTCATTCCCTCAATCTGCATCATTTTCAAAAAACGATGCCATAACTATCTTGGAAACTCTTTCCAATCATCTTATTCCTATTTTTCAGTTGCTTAAATTTTTGGTTTTTCATAAGGAATTGAAGCTTAAACACAAATCTATACAAAAAATCAGCGATTTCTGTTCCAATCTCAAATTTATGTTCGGAGAAATCGCTGATTCTGAGTCTACAGATATCCTTACAAACTTAATCAGCCTCCAGCTAGAAATTTTGTGTATTAGAGAGAATAAAACAAAACGCTCTGGAAAAAGCTTGCAAAACGTTTTTTCTGTTTTTGCGACTCATTTAAATGAGCTGATTACTGAGTCCCGACGCCATGACTTTGGATTGAAAATTTACGAAATAGATTTTGTCACTGAAAAACTGTTGAAGAAAATGCCAAAAACCAGACATATGGACTTGATTACATTTATATTATTTGCACTAACTCCCCCCCCCCTCCGTGAGCGAACAAAAAAATTTTGTTCGCTCACGGAGGGGGGTTAATTTTTTTTTTTTTAAAACAAATTTATATATAAATTTTATAAAAAAATATTTTTTTCGAAATTTAAAAAAATCCTAATTTGCAAAAATTGGGAAGCAAATATTAATTTAATTTGCAAAATTTATGTTTTAAAACGCAATTTGTTTAAAATTAAACAGAATTAGCTCTAGATTTCATTATACTAATTATCACTTATATATCAAAATTTTTTTTCCATTAAAATTTTTTTCTATTAAAAAAAATTTTTGTTCACTCACGGAGGGTGGGTTTTTTGGTCAAAAAATGGGCGATTTTTCTAATGGTTTTGTTCGCTCACGGGGGGGGGGGGGGGAGTAAATAATTTTGCAAAAATTAATGCTAATTTGGTAATGAAAGAAGAAATTGTATCAATAATACCCTCACTATTAAATTTTATACTGCATATTGATGACTTTAAAAATACAAGGAATACAGTTGAAGCAGAGTTGGCACTGCACAAATCAATTTACGCAACGAAGATTTTATCAACTATTTTGCATCAGGCTGGAAAAGCCGACCAAAATAGGATACTGCATGAAAATGAAGAAAAAATCAAAGCCATATTTTATTACTATATTGCTACTTACATGAAGCATTTCTTTTCGGTGAAATCTCAGTTCTTTGAAGAGGAAGATGGGTATTTGGGAATTTTTTATAACTTGGTATTTGAGCTTATATGCACATGCATCAACTCAAGTGATATTTTATCAAGCAGCATAACAAACAGTAATTTAGAAGGACTGCCTATAGTTCTTTTTTCATTAATTGGACAGCAAGTAAGGCTTATTTAGGAAATAGCTCAAGAATTAAGGTCTCATCCTCCTCAGCTCCAAGCTTACACTTTGCAATTTTTAAGAAAATA
The DNA here is from genome assembly GCA_914767885.1 of Blepharisma stoltei. Lineage (NCBI taxonomy): Eukaryota > Ciliophora > Heterotrichea > Heterotrichida > Blepharismidae > Blepharisma > Blepharisma stoltei. The sequence continues at coordinate 893,578 of CAJZBQ010000021.1, read as the reverse complement.
CCTCGAAAATTTAGGAAAAAACAAGTTTCAATCTAAGTTTCTAAACGTAAAAGACTTTGGACTTATAAGCTTTCTTTTTTCTCAGCCTTTCTTTAAAATTGACTATCCTGCAAATGATGACCCTCTTGGGCTAGCAGAAATTGCTGGAAATAACTGAGACATTATTTGAAGCAACTTAATCGGGAATCAAAATAACTTAGATTGGATTTCAGCATCTATAGTAAGCCACATGAAAGAAAACCAAAGTAATATTGCTTATATAATCAAAATGAATGAATGGATTCAAGCTCAGTTTTCTGAAAAAGAAAACGAAAAATTTATGGAGATTGGAATTAAAAATGGTTTAATTGAACAAATCTTGAACATTATCGTCCAAATCAGCACGACCAATGAAAACACTGACCAAGTGACTCTATTATTCTGCATAATAAAAATGATGGTGGAAAATTACCCACAAGATAAATTTCCAAACGCAGACAGCTTACTTGATTTAATGCTTCAAGAGAAACTTTTAGCTAACCCAAATACACTTGACTTATGCCTTTCATGTGTTTCACGAATTCTGAAATTTAAAAATAAAAAAGCATATTTAGTGTTTGAAAACCATTTGAATAGAGTCATCGACATTAATATCCTCCTCAAGTTCCTTTCAACCATCCAAGAAGTGCTCAAAGACTCTTCGACAAAACAAAGAAGCCAAAAATACTTTTGTAAAGCAAGCACCTTGAGAACTCTAAAAGTCAAACTTACCAATGATTACTCAAAGTATCCAAAAGAAATGGTCGGAGAACTATGGGCGAACGTAATTGAGTGTGTCAGATTTTTGATAGAAAATAACCCAAGGTCAAAGAAGCGAATCAATGAGTTTGATTTCAACATGATCACAAATACAATCATGAAGCCAAGCTATAATTCAATAAGAAAAGACATATGCTTGAGGTCATATGAGAGTCTCTTTTATATATTATTTGAAACTAAAAATCTCAGTGAAGAAAGTGGGCATCGTGTTATGACACCAGAAGTCATACCTCTAGTAATTGAACTTTTATTCGACATTGAATTGACTGAAGAAATACAAAATCTTATGAACTATATTGAGCATGTGCTTATTGATGACGTTGATAAAGCCCACTTTGCAAGCAGGAGAACCACAGATATCCTCCTTCATATTTTAGAAAAAAATGAGAGCAGCTCGAATTTAAACTATATAGAAGATGTCTTATCAATGGTTATTTGCCATCATATTACTCCTCAAGAGCTGAGGAAAATTATCGATGTGGCACAGTCTTTTGTTGGCCAACCAGAAAAGCAAATTATGATGTATCAAAGTTTGTACAGAGGAATTGATGGAGCTTTTTGCAATATCGACCATATAAAATTTGAAAAAAATCATTTGGGGCTTTCCCCGACTCGATATTTTTGCTTTAGATTCCCTAAAAGCAAAATGATATGCTACAATATGGACAGGGCTTCATTTATTTCAAAAAAAGAATTTTCTCTTTTTGTATGAATTTATCCGGATAGCCTTGAAACTGACTCCTGCTTATTGCAATTTTCTCAAAAAGAGGGTGACAGCAAGCTCTCTCTGCACATAGAAGATGGCTTTTTGTATTTAGAATATAAGGATAAATTCAAGCTTGGAAGCACGCGAAGAATTACTGACCATCAATGGAATTTAGTTGGATTTTCAATTCGTCAAGGTGCAAGGTTTTCCAAGAAGTGTGAAATTGATATTCTAGTAAATAGTGAGTTATGCGAGAGAATTCCTGAAGGCAGGAAATCTTATCCAAAAGATACTTTTGATGTGCTTACATGCGGTAATAATAATACCTCTGATAAGCCCTATTATGGGAAAATGACTACAATTTATATGACAAGCAAATGTCTTCAGGAAAAGCACTTCACGCAGATTTATAATCTTTCTTTCCAATATACATTGGGATTTAATCCTGATGCAGTTTCCACGTCTGAAAACTTTGAAGTTAACCCAGGGATTCTTAAAGAAGTTTGGCAGTCCAAAACTTTTCAATGAGACCCTAGATGCCATCATCCTGAATTTTATGGTGCGAAATTTGTTGATGTTAGGCACGATTGCGAGATTTTCAATGGCGTGACTATATTAGAAGCTGTTGCTGCCAATGGAGGGTTAAACATATTTTTGCCACTTATTAAAGAGTGTGCTGAAAATACTAACTCCTCCCTCCATTAGCCTTCGTGTGCAAACAAAATTTTTTATATAAATAAATGATAATTAGATAATAAAATCTCTAGCCTCATCTGCTAAATTTTAAACAGCTTTTAAAACATAAATTTTACAAATTAAGTTAATTTCTGTTTCAAATTTTGCAAATAGAGTTTTTTAAATTCAAAAAAAATATATTTTAAAAAAAATTAACCCCTTTGTGAGCGAACAAAATCTTTTTGCATGCTCATGAAGGGATGGAGTAAGGCTGCAATTTTGATAATCAATATGATAAGCTGCATATGCCAAGCACAAACACTAGACAGTATCATTACTTCTGAATTTTTGGATTTATTAGGAATGGTGATTGAAGAGTCTGTAAGAGAGCCGACTGAAGAACTTTTAGAAGCAATAAAAAGAGTCATTGGAAAGCTAGAGTGAAACACCCATTATCAGCAGCAAGCTTTAAAAAGTCTCTTCTTCAGTAAAGTGCTATGAGAAAAACTTCCTGCAATTTACCAAGAAAACTATCTAGGAACTTTATCACTTTATATTTCGAAGTATTACCAATGTAAGCTTGATGATGTCATTTCTGTATATAGCCATCTATCTGCTCTTGATAATTCACCGATGTATGAAAACTTTTCAGAAAGCTGCCATGAATTGCTTGAAAAACTCTTACCAAAAGAAATTGAAGAAGGGCACATTGAAGGAATTTTAATTTTGATTTACAATATGAAAAATGATAAAAAATTAGAACTGCTTGGCAAACTTCTTACAATATTACGGGAAATAAAAATAGCGAAGAAATGCACTTTTGATATTTCGAGTGTTATTTTTTATATAATCAATGAAGAAAAAAAGGATACTAACTTGCAATGCTTAGCTTTCCGCGTTTTGCTTAGATTTATTGAAGATTACAGTCGAGAAGGTGACTTGAGAAACCTAGATAATTTATTTACAGAGCTGGATGAATCTTTATATGGAATCAATTATAGCAGTTGCAAAGCTGCATTTGAGTTATTGAAATCCCATTCAGCAGAAGTTCAAGAAAGATTATTGAAACTTGTAAGCTTGATTACCAAAAGAATCCCCTTGAGCCCAGAAAAGGAAATGATACTTTCTGAACTGATAAGCCTTTCAGCTGAAATCCCCAATTTTAACTCAATTCTATGTGAAAGCAGCAATTTCCCGAATTGGCTGACTCAAATTTATAAGGAATTATCTCAAAGCAAAGTTTTTGAGGAAATAATAGTTGTTCTTTTTACCAGCGAATCAAGTTTTTATAACTGGAATAAGCTTCGAGAGTTTTTGTTAGAAGTCGCCAGAATTAATAACGAAATATCCAGCTCCATTGAGATATATGAAAAAATATTAGAATCAGGGATTACTCGCGAAGTTTTTAAGGGAAATCTGAACAGTTTTATTGGGTTTTCCTGCATTTTTGAAGATTTATTGAATCCAGAACTCACAGCTCAAGGAAATATTAACAAGCATTTATATTATAAAATTTTGAAGACGCTGATAACTATTGGAAAAGAACTTGGCTTAACCTGCTGCACATTCCCTTATATCCCTAAGATATCATTGACAATCCAAAAAACAATTTGTCATGAAGTCAAAGATAGAAGCATCTGCATATGAGATGTTTCTGGCAGAGAAGGAGGGTTTTTGAGGTTGATTTTGAAGCTTATTCTAGTTGGCCTTGATATATGTCAAGACCAAGAACTAATAGATGAGCTATCGTTATTACTAAAAGGCGAAGGGTCTCCTCATGATCCTTTTTTGATTCTAAATCCCATTTCAAGTCAGGAATGAGAAAAGATTCTTTATGATTCTTTTGACTGCAAAATCGGAATTTACTCGAGGTTTGCATTGGAAACTGACTGATTTTATACAGTCGATTTCTTACTCCCCCCCCCCCCATCCTTGATCGAACGATTGACTGTAAAAATTCCATAATTAAAATATGGCGTCTTCGTCTGGGCATGGCCTCCCGGCCATGCAGCCTCGACTCATATTTTAATTATATCCGGCAAGGTTTTACCATTTCAGAGATGGACAGCAATGCTAGGTAAGCAATTCTGGTAGCTTTCAGAGCCTAGCCCTAGTCTATTCTCAGAGGTGGATTTTTCCTCGTGGGGAAGGAGGGTGCAAGGTTGGAAAGGGGAAGCCCAGCAAAGTCCTCTGGACCATTCGGGCAACTCCCTATCGTGAAACTGGGCGTTACGTCCCAGGCTTTGCATTTTTCCTTTTTGCCGATAGCCGACCAGAAAAAATCCATTTTTTGGGTTTTTTTCGGAAAAGCAACCCATGTACAAGCAAGTAGCTCATCCATGAGCCGTCGAAGACGTGGACATTTGCCCCAGAAGCACCTTGGTGATCGAAGCGAGTTTGTCTCCAGCAGACTGGTGGGCCCGATGCGACGAAAGGCGAGTGATAAACCTGGAGTTGTAACCCCGTAGTGGACGTTAAGCGATATAAATTCTAATGTAATGTAATGACTGTAAAAATTCCTAAAAATTGGGGAAATTAACCCCCATCCTTGATCGAACGATTTTCATATCATGACAATTTTTATATATATAAAAATATAATAGTTATCAAAAGCTTGGGAAGATGTACCTAATGAAGTTGTTTTCAGAGACTTTGAGACGATAGAAAGCTTCGGAATCAACTATTCAAAGTAATTTAGTCATCAACATGGGCTTAAAAACTCAATAATCTAATAAAATAGAGTTTTTTAAAATTTTTAAAAAACAAATTTTAATTTAATAAGTAACAAATTAAAATTTATACAGTTTAAAGGGGTAACTAATAAATTAAAATATAAAAAAATTGGTATTTTTATGAAATTAATTCAATTTTTTGCTGTAAAAATAATTATTAAATACTCTTAACCCTCTTATTTAAAAGTAAATAAAACAAATTTATATATATTTTATTTTATATATAAAATTTTTTTTCCCAAAAAAATTTTTTTTAACCCCCATCCCTTGATCGAACGATGGCGAGTCGTTCGATCAAGGATCGGGGGGGAGTTAGTAATCTACATAATTTCTGAATGCGTAGAATTGCTAAATAATGACGGCAGTCAGCCTTTACTTACTTTTTTGAAAGAATTTATTAAAAGTGTTGAAGCTTGAAACGTGATTAAAAATATGGCAAGCCATCTGACTGATGAAGAGATGCTGGGATTTCCAGATTTCTTTATGGAGCATTCTTCTGAGTTCTATGGGACTTGCAGATCAAGATATAAAGGAAGCAAAAACCAATCATCTTATGTCTGCCCAAGCGAAGGAGAGATAAGCTTAGAAATCTTTAAGGAAAAATGCAGAATGATGGGAGATACACTCAAGCAAGCTAAAGATTCTGAGTCGAGCCTAAAAGATCTTTTACTGTCGTCTGTATGAATTAACAGTGTGCATTTAATCATGCTTGCTTTAACATCTATGAAGCTGAACATAATTTCTTCAGCTGTTAATTATGAATTCAACTCTGCTATATATGAGAAACGAAACTCCAGAGATGCTTCACATTTAGGTATCATCAGTCAGGTGAGTGAGCTAAGAAATAAGCAGCATATTCATGAACAATGCTTAGAGAGGAACAAACTTTTGTTGACAAAGAAATACCACGACTTTACCAAGAAATACAAAGAATTGAAATTAATAAACTCCAAGTCAGAACTCAAATATAAAATAAGGTCTTCTCTAGATAAATTCGGAAGGATGCCTCTGCTGCAAGCTATAGATGATGAGCCAAGGATTTCAATTGTCCGTTCCTCTTCGTCAACAGCAACAATGACATCACAAATCACTCAAGAAATGGCAAGAGAGTGCTCGGTTCTATTAAAAGATGACGAAAGAAAAAACAGCATAGACAGCGCAATTTTATACCCATCAACCACAGCCACGACAGCTGAAGAGGAGTCAGAAAGCAGCCCTCTTCCAGAAACAATTGAGGAAGAAGTTGACGAAGAAATCATTTTGGAAGAAAGCACTTCAAAGTTAGCTGTTAAATTCCCATGCGAACGAATAAAAATTAAAGGAAACTACATTGGGTCTCTTGAGGTGTCCAATACCTGAATGCTTTTTACAAGTGAAGGTGAGGAAAATCCGCAGGCTGACGAGTATTTTGCATCAGTTCTTCAGTTCTCGAGGTACAAAAAGAAATGCAAGCAAATATGGTCAGTCGATGAAATAAGTGAAGTTTTGCCAAGGAGAGTCATTCATAGGCATACAGCAATTGAAGTGTTTTTCAGATCAGGAAAATCCTGTCTGCTGAATTTGTTTGAAAATGATAAAAGAGAAGAGTGCTTAAAAGAAATGAAGGCGTGGAAAAAACACGGAGTTCATGTTGTCGAAAAAATTGATCAAAAATATGCCCAAAAGTACACAAAGGCATGGAAATTGGGAAAATTAAGCAACTTCGAGTATCTCACAGTCTTAAATAAATTGGCAAGTCGCTCATTTAATGATATCAACCAGTATCCTGTATTTCCATGGCTCATTAAAGATTTTGAGTCTGAAGTTTTAGATTTTTCTGATGAAGAAGTCACTTTTAGAGATCTAAAGTTCCCAATTGGAGCTCAAACAAAAGAAGCTCAAGTAGAATTAGCAAGGAAATACAGCAACTGGGAAGAAGATGATATTGTAAGGCCATTTCATTATGGCTCGCATTATTCAAGCGCTGGGGTTGTTGTGCACTATTTAGTTCGACTTCAACCTTTCACAGATCAAGCAATAGCTTTACAAGGCGGGAAATTTGACTGCGCAGATAGACTGTTTTACTCAATCCAAGCATCATGAGAGACCTCACAAAATGTCTCTGGAGACGTCAAAGAAATGATTCCAGAGTTGTTTTATCTTCCAGAAATGCTTATTAATATCAATAAAATAGATTTAGGAACGCAGCAAGGCAAAGAAGAACCCATCACAAGTGTAGCTCTCCCTATTTGGGCAAAAGGCTCCCCTCTTAATTTTATCAGAATACATAGGCAAGCCTTAGAATCTGACTATGTCAGCCAGAACCTCAACCATTGAATTGATTTAATTTTTGGCTTCAAACAAAGAGGTGTGCAAGCAGAGCTCGCCTTGAACAAATTTTATTATACATCTTATGAGGAAACAGTCCAAAGGCTTCTAGAAAGATGTGAATCAATGGAATCAATTCTTCCTATAATAGAGCAAGTCGTTCATTTTGGCCAAACTCCGGTACAGCTTTTTAAAACTCAGCACCCTAAAAAGGATCAAGAATTTAAACAAGTTTCTGTGTTTTCTAAAGCCATGGGCCAAAAAATGGAAATAGATAATTCAAAGCCTATTGAATTTTCTGGGAAAATTTTTGCTTTATTTTCTACATTGAACGCAATAATTGGAATAAAACTGACTGGAAATGGGACTATTTCAGTATTTAGAATTGGCTTTAAAAAAGAAATAGGCGAAATGAGGTTGGATTATCCATCAAGCTACCAAGATTACATTTTAGAAGCTGCAAGAGATTTAAACTTGGAAAATTGGAAAGAAGAGCCGCAATGGAAGCATACCTTCAATAATGATGATTCGCGCGTTATACTTGACAGAGGGCCTCATCAATACTGCATGTGGGGCGAAAAATACATAATTTCAGGATTTCATATTGACAACTCATTTAAAATACATGGCCTGAAAGGAAATTTAATAGAGTCAGTCCATCATCATGCAGGATTAGTGACATGTGTAACAAGCACTGATGACTATTTATTTACTGGAAGCTTAGATACTTCAATATGCTCGTGGGGACATATGGGGAAAAACCAAAAATTTGTGAAACCCAGAAGAATCTTCTTACTCCCCCCCCCCCCTCCGTGAGCGAACAAAAAAATTTTGTTCGCTCACGGAGGGGGGTTAATTTTTTTTTTTTAAAACAAATTTATATATAAATTTTATAAAAAATATTTTTTTCGAAATTTAAAAAAATCCTAATTTGCAAAAATTGGGAAGCAAATATTAATTTAATTTGCAAAAATTTATGTTTTAAAACGCAATTTGTTTAAAATTAAACAGAATTAGCTCTAGATTTCATTATACTAATTATCACTTATATATCAAAATTTTTTTCCATTAAAATTTTTTTCTATTAAAAAAATTTTTGTTCACTCACGGAGGGTGGGTTTTTGGTCAAAAAATGGCGATTTTTCTAATGGTTTTGTTCGCTCACGGAGGGGGGGGGGGGAGTTAGGACATACTGTAGGAATAAGACAAATTTCTGCATCAGCCAGTTATCAAATATTAGTGTCGTTATCTTCTAATGGGACTATTTTAATGCATGACATTCGGTCTGCTGACTGTTTAAGATCTTTCTTAAAAACAAGTCAAACACCGCCGAAGGCAATTGCGATTAGCGAGCTCGGAATCATTGCATCAGCAATAAGCGAAGAAAATAAAATACTACTTTATTATCTGAATGGAGAAATTGCAAATACTTTGACAGTGAAAAGTGATCTGATTTGAAGCATACAATTTAATCAGTCTGGAGAATACTTAATCACTGGAGGGACTGAAAGCATAGGATTTTGTAGCATTTTTGACGATATGAAAGTTTATAAAGATGTGAAGTCAACGGTTATGGCAATGTGCCTACCAAAAGGAGAAGAAACAGTTATATATGCATTGAACAAAGAGAAAGCTCAGATATGGAACTTAGATCTTTATTCAAGAGAGCATAGAAAAATAACGATGATGCCATTTGTAACTTTAGCATAATTAATAAGTTACAATTATTTTTGGTCAAAAATGTGCGCAATTAATTAATATGATTTATTTTAATTAACATATTTTATAGCTAAATAAATCCTTCGACCAATATAAATATTGGATTGCCATCTTAATAAATAAATAAATAAATGGCTAGGGAAGTGATTGCATCTGACCTTCTCTACTAGATTCGGGCAAGGCTAAGCGTGGCTCGTGAAGAATTCCTAGCCCATTTGGTGCGTCTTCTGGAATGCTTGCTAGACAAGATGACTGCTGCCGTCACCAGCCAAGGGATTTAAAAGGGTGAACCTATGCATACCCAAATCATCATTCTGAAGAAGCAATACACAATAAAATTTAAAATAATATTAGTATTGTAGCATTGTCATCTCTAACTTTATTTTTTCCCTTTTTAAATGACTTTGTCTTGTCTGCTTCTTTTATATCATTTTTTCTTGATCGTTCTCTCCTTGAGTGAACAAAACTATTGAAAAAGACCTTTTAAATAAATTAATCCCTATGTGAGTGAGAAAAAAATTTAATAAAAAATATTATAATAAATATATGTCATAAATATTCTGTTAATTCATATAAATTTTAAACAGCTCGTATTCTTAAATATAAAGTTAATAAATTTAATTGCATTTTTACTCTCATCTATTTGTATTGTTTGGAGTTTTAAAAATAATTATTATTAAAACTTTATATGACTTTTTTTATAAAGAAATTTATTAAATCTCTACTGACGGCAAAAAAAAATTTTTATCAAGTCAAGTTGTAGGATGAGCTAGCTTAATCTGGCATAATTGCTTTCCATCTTGAAAGGCTGCTGATTTTATTGAAAAATCTAATTCTGATATACTTCTTATGTCTTTAAATGCGCGACATTCTATTGCTTGCTTGATTTTTTTTCTTTTGAATTTGGTTTTAAGCACAGAACGTTTTTCAACACCTTCATCGCAAGATAAATCATTAATTTCACCTTCTTCAATGTTACAATTTGCTGCTTCATTAATTTCAATACTTTTACTTTCATCTACATCAGCTAGTTCAAAAGACTGATCTTCAAAAAGCTTCTTAAAATTCATTTCAAGTTCTTCACAGATGTTTTCCCTTATTTTCAATTCCTTTTCATGGATGCGGTCATAATGTTTATATTTATTCGCATATTTAGTATCTGCCCCATATCTATATTCAAATGAAACTTCTTTGCTTATTTCATCATTTTGAAGCTTCAGTCGATCATATTTCTCCTTTAATTCCTCAAATTGGCGTTTTATTTCTATTTCACCTTTATAAGCATCATTTTCACAATTTTTCTGGCAGTTTGGTGTAGCTTCTCTTTTACTTGCATATTCATTAATATAAGCAATGAAATCACTTACATCTTCTCCTAATTCATTTGAATCCTTATTTAAATCTTCAGTAAAGTACTTCATTCCCAGAATAGATATTTTCAACAAATTTATTAGTGTCTTGTGTGGAAGAGCCTCTAACTCTTCTTGGCCTACCTTTTGGATCTCACTTAAGGTTTTTAGGAAAAAGTTTTCATCTGTATTATAGCTTTGCTGAAAAGCTACCGTGGACATATTAACGATTACCTAAATTAATAAATAAGCTACTTAGCCACATTGATAAGCTAGGTTAATAACATTACTTGAGGAGAATTTGCGTCTCCTATAGAATAACATATATGCATTTCTTATAGGAATGGAATCTTCAGTTCCATCAACAAGTTCAAATACATAATCATCGTCAAAATGAAACCATTTTTGCTCTTCAGACTCGTAATTCTGGCACGTTGCTGTATAATGCCCTCCAGTGATGCTTCCTGAGTGGTAGACAATGGCATATAAATCATATGCATTCTGGAGAGCTGTTGTGCTGAGTGTTAACCCATTAGAGCTTTCGATGCCTTTTACTCATTCTGAGATATCGAAAGCAAAAATTGGGAAACTGACGTCTTGGTCAATTTTTTCAAGGCATCCATCTTGATATGAGAACCTTTTCAGTGACAAAATTAATATATCAGGAGTTCTTCATATTTCCATATGCATCTTCATCTCTTTTTCCCCACATTTTTCACAGCTCCCATCAAGCTTTTCTTCTTCAGTAAAGGCTTTTAGGCAGAGTGAAATGTCAATGGGCTGGAAAAGCTGCTCTTCTTTTGCCCTAACTTCTTTGAAGCTGCGATGCTCTTTAATTTCGCCTGAAAAATATCTTTGGTTTCAGTCTAATGCTAAGCCAACTCTTTGCATATTGGTTCCAAACACTTTTACATCTGACTTGTTTCTTGGCAAAGGACAGCCTGAACATTTCCTGCAGTTTCCACAGCCAAGTGTGGCTGGGTCAATAATTACAAGCTGAAAAAAGTCATTGATGTTCCTGTTTCCTCTTAGCTCATGTTCATATTCTCTTTTGAAAAGTCTACAAGCATTTTTGATTGCTAAATCAAATAAATCAGCTAAAGTGTACCAGTTTCCAATGGAGAGAATAAACGGCATGCCAATAGGTTCACGAACTCCATTGACAATAGCTGTATTAGCAAGGAGAATTTGCAGAGTAGATGGGTTATCTGGCTTTGTGTGTGATCGGAACTGAGCTACTTGAGAATGCAGAACTCAGTCAGACCTCAGGATTTCTAAATCAAAGATGATTAAATATTCAAATTTTCCATTCACTTGGCGGATATCTTTGATGCGGCCTGTCCCCCAACCATGTGCTGTTTCAATATCTACTTGGTCTCCAATTCTAAAATCATTGATTCCTTGAACCTGTGGAGGAAGAACCTTTTTGCCGCCTATGGTTTCTGCTTCTTGGACAGTTCGAATCACTTCATAAGCATACAGATTAGACCTTGTAGTGATACCCAATCGAACGAGAATTTCATTTTTATGAGAATCAAAATGAGATAATTGAGACTTATTGCTAAGCTCTGCAAGATAAAGGCTTTCCTTGTTTATTTTTGACATTTCACTAATTTCAGCTAATAGATCGTCAACCTGAACATACTTACTCCCCCCTCCGTGAGTGAACAAAACCATTAGAAAAATCGCTATTTTTTGCCCAAAAACCCACCCTCTGTGAGTGAACAAAAATTTTTTTAAATAGAAAAAAAAATTATGGAAAAAAATTGATATATAAATGATAATTAGTATAATGATATCTAGAGCTAATTCTGTTTAATTTTAAACGAATTGCTTTTCAAAACATAAATTTTGCAAATTAAATTAATATTTGCTTTCCAAATTTTTGCGAATTAGGATTTTTTTTAAATTTCGAAAAAAAAAAATTTTTATAAAATTTATATATAAATTTTTTAAAAAAACAATTAACCCCAGTGAGTTAACAAAATTTTTTTGTTCACTCACAGAGGGGGGGGGGAGTTAGAAATCATAATTCCGATCATTTGAATTGCTCCTTTTAGTGGAATCACAGTGATATATAAAGGGATGCTCATACTTATTGGTATCGGAAGGCTGAGGTTTGTGAAGATTTCAAATAAGACTCTTTTGCTTTTGCAGCTTGAGCAGCGAAGCGTCGTTCGGGTTTGCCCTCCACATAAATCTGTTATAACAGAGCCTTGGTTTCCCTGCAGTTTTCTCCATTGTTCGTCAGCTTCTCTGATTTCAGTGAACTTATCAATAGGATTTTCCACAACAATCGTTTTATTAGCAACTTCGTCACCTATCCTTATTAAATCTTCATGCAGCCTATCCATAAATAAGCTCAAAAACTCATGACAGTCATGCTGCATGTTTCCTTCAAAAATCGAATAAATTTTGGTAAATGCTTTTATAAACTTGCTTGGGCTAATTTTCAATGCTCTCTGGCTTCACATTTCTCTAATTATAGTTGCTAGCTCAAGGGTAACTTTGCCTTTCTCAGCGTCCCTTTCTGTGTGAATTTGGCTAAGGATTGCTTCGCTGCTTAAAAATGTTTTTAGCAATGGTGTATGAGATAGTGATTGTATTATACAATTAATATAGCATGTGTTTCCAACATTAATTAGCCCGACAATACCAGGAATCGGAGTCTGAACTTGGCTGGGCTTTGAATTAGAAGACCTTGCACTAGTGATTTCTGATATTGGGACATTTTCTGTTTTATCAGCAACTTTTACTGTAACTCGATCTTCTTGAATATTCAAAATGATGCCATCAATGCTAGAATTTGACCCTCTCCTCACGTGCACAATGTCCCCTGCTTTCAGCTCTTCTTCAATTTTTATGCAATCTCTTGGCCATGTCTTGGAATTTTTTTCATTAGTTGCAGTTTCCAGGAGAATTTCACAGTCTTCTAATTGTCGTGCTTCAGTAAAAGTTAAATTTAAGTCAGCTACTTCCCAATTTTCTCCAGATTTAATTCAAATTCGGGAATTGTCAGCTTGAACATTGAAGAGTTTGCAGGCTGCTTCCATAAACATTGAAATTTTATCATTTTTAGAAGCGAGCAAGCTTTTTTTATGCTCTTTAGCAATTTGACCTTGCTTTGATACTGGAATGATGGCAACTAAAATGGGAAACAATTCGATTTTTGGTTTTTCACGATCCAGGATGATTTTTCGGGCAATAGGTGGACCTCCTCCATACCAACTGAATAAGCTTTCCCATGCCTTACTCCCCCCCCCCTCCCGTGAGCGAACAAAACCATTAGAAAAATCGCCATTTTTTGACCAAAAACCCCACCTCCGTGAGTGAACAAAAATTTTTTTTAATAGAAAAAATTTTAATGGAAAAAAATTTTGATATATAAGTGATAATTAGTATAATGAAATCTAGAGCTAATTCTGTTTAATTTTAAACAAATTGCGTTTTAAAACATAAATTTTGCAAATTAAATTAATATTTGCTTCCCAATTTTTGCAAATTAGGATTTTTTTAAATTTCGAAAAAAATATTTTTTATATAAAATTTATATATAAAATTTTTTTTTAAAAAAAAAAAATTAACCCCCCTCCGTGAGCGAACAAAATTTTTTTTGTTCGCTCACGGAGGGGGGGGGGGGAGTTAGGCTTTAGTCATATAAAGTCTCGCTTATATTTAATTGTCGGCTTTAATTTGAATTTTGAGTCGTGCAATAATAAATTTGAATTATCAATTCCGACAGGCTTATCTCCAAAAGCCACTGTTTTTTGTCTGTTGACTGGGGAAATTGATCCAAATTCATTGTTGCTTTCTTCAATGTTTGCTTCTTCATTTTCAAAATTAACATAATTCTTTCAAACTTCCCACCATTGGCTTGATATCAAAAAAACAGTTTCTCCAACTTCCAATACTTCAGTTAATAATTTTGTTATTACATCTCTTTCTGTGTGAGCACTTGGAATTATTTCAAATGGCCTAAGAAGTAAATCAAGTTCTAAGTTCCTTAGCGCCCAAACAACAAATACTTCTTTGATAAGAGGTGCTGGGCCTAATTTTTCCTTATGAAGAGAAATATTTTCCGATGGATTCTTAGAGAGATTTCTTAAACACTCGTTTTCTGAAGCAGATTTTATAAACAGTTCATATTCGTTTTCTTTTAAAACACCATCTCTATCAATATCATAAATCTTATAAATAAAATCAGCCTTTTCTTCCTTATTCGCAAGCAATACCTGTGCAAGACCAACACAAAAGCTTCTAAAAGAAATTATTCCATATCCAAAATCATCAAATATCGAAAAGCAACGACTTATAACTGCATGAGGAAAATTGTTTATCCCAGGAAAAATTTGGGTGAACCCTTTCTTATCAATTCCTTGAACTCCTTTATATTGATTAAATCTTGAACTTAATAATTTTACCTGTGGCTCAGTTCAGCGGTCAAGCACGATATTGTTCACGACATAATTCGATTTTTGTTCAATCCCTCTGACTGTGATTTTTGCTCTTTTCCCGATGCAACTTCCCATTTAATATATTTAATGCTTTATTTTCAAAACCATTTCTCGAATGGAATAATTTAAAGACAATGGGAGATAGACCATTTTCTATGGCAGAGTGCAAGGAATTCTTTGACTTCATTGATGTTGATAAGTCAGGGACTATTGATATTCAGGAAATTCAGAGGCTTTTGAGGGTACTTAATTTCGACGATAATATTCATTTTGCGGAAAGGATCATGTTGGAAGCCAATCAAAGCGGATCGAGGGAGATAGGCTGGGAAGATTTTTACAGAACGGTGAATCCAACTAAGTCAAGCAATTATACGAATCAAGAGGTTTTAAGGGCTTTTCAATTCTTTTCAGGCAAAAACTCACCACCAAATAAGATTCATAAAGATCAACTTGAGCAGGTGCTTTTGGAATGCAGGCCTGAGAGAGAAGTGAAAATTATTTTGAAGCAGTTACCTTTTGACCATCAAGGATATTTGAACTACAATGATTTTGTTAATACTTATAACTAATCTGTTACACCAAAAAAAAAGCTTATCAATAAAACTTTGTGAATAGAACGATATAACCAATTTATTTATTTTTATACATTAAGTTTAATTTTTATTTATAAAATTTCATTTGTCATTAGCCGAAGAAGTTTCATAAAATTTATTCATTGAAGAAAAACTAATAATTGCAGGCTTTGAACTTTGATATTAATAAGAAAGGAAATTAATATTTTGGCTTAAATGTATAATGGCAATATATTTATAAAAATTTTCTTATAGTCTCATGGACCCTTTAGGGAGCTTTCCAACTAAAAGAAAAAGATCTCCAAAGCGCAATTATCAACTAAATCTTAAAGATTCTCCAAATATTGAAGATAAAATACTTCATAGGCCTGGAGCACTAAAAATCCCCTATTTCTATAGTTTTCTGACATCATCAGGAATCTCGAAATCAGTTTGATGCTTACCAAGTATTCGTGCAGTTGCCCCTTATGATTATAACAATCAGCTAGTAACGTATAATTAGATAACTTCGGATTGATTTGCAGGACTTAATGACCAAGAATGGCGCTTGCGGTTTGAAGCTGGAGATAGAGGGTATTGCAATCTTTATCTTGAAGTAAAAGTTGATGAAAATTTTGTTGCACAACATGTTGAGTTTTCATTTATTATATACGTAACCAAAAAGACCGATAAAGTGAGGAAGTTTGTGACAAAAAATAAAAAAGATACTTTTACCAAAGGAAATAGAATAATTGGTTTTCCAAAAATTTTATCATACAAGTTTATTCAGTTGTATTTAACAAAGCCTCTTTACATGATGACAGTTTTAAAGCCGGCTTATGCCCCAGAGACATGTAAGGACATCACTGGCTATGTTGGATTAATTAATGAAGGTACAACTTGCTACATGAATTCTTTGCTTCAAACTTTATTTCTTATCACAGCTTTTAGGCAAACAGTTTATTCTCTAAAGCCCACTCCAAATGATAGAATCCCTCAAGCTCTGAAAAGACTATTTATGGACTTAATCACCTTTTAAATTGGAGCAAAAATCTGTTCCAATTTAAAGAGGGTTAATTTTTTTTTACAAAAATTTATATATTAAATGTTTCTATTCAAAATAATATTATAAAAATTAGTATTCTTTCACCTTTAATTTTTCTTTGTAAAATTATTTCGATAAAAAATGTTGAAAAAATAGAAATAAAACAAAATATTTTATTTTATGAAAAAAATTAATCGATTACACAATTAAAAATGCCAGTTAGGAGTAGAGCTTAGGTCCTACATCGGAGCTCAGTGAGAGAAATTCAGAACTTCTTGAGAGTCTCGGCTCAAGAGAATAGGTTTACACTGTGTCTGGGGTAGATAAAAGAGGTCCTAAGGGGGGCTTGGGGACAGGAGCAGTTTGGCGGTTAAACTTAAACTTAAATCAATTAATGTGAAACTGTTTAAATAACATTCTACTTACATTTTGTATATTAAATCAGGTTTTTACTAATTCTATAAAATTTACCTATTGAAAAAAATTTGGTCGAATTTAAAGAGCCAAGAAATAGAAATTTTACCGATATTTTTTGCAATTAAAGTAGGAAGTTAGAAAAAAGCAGATACCCCCCTTCAACTCAAGGACTATTAAGAAGTTTTGGGTGAGCCAAAGAAGAGTGAAAAGTCCAGCATGACGTCCAAGAATTTAATTATACCCTATCTGCTGCTCTGGAAAATGCAATGAAAGATGATGAGTCAAAAAACAGTTACTCAAGGCTTTTTAAAGGCAAAACTCTTCAAAACATTTCGTGCTTAAATGTGAAATTTGACTCCAAAGTGTATCAAGATTTTAGTGATGTGCAGCTAGATATTAAATTTAGACATGACATATAGCGCTTTCCCGAGGATGGCGCGGAATGGCGCCATCCTCGGGAAAGCCAGGAAGGCATCCACACGGGAACTGGGAGTTCCACGTGTGGATGCCATTTTGGCATGTGGAAGTTTGGATCCCACATGCCAAAAATGGCATCCACACGTGGAACTCCCAGTTCCCGTGTGGATGCTTAGTTGACTTTCCCGAGGATGGCGCCATTCCGCGCCATCCTCGGGAAAGCGCTATATATGAAAGTCTTGATAATTATATAGCACCTATGGAGCTGAGAGGAGAAGACAAATACGATACTGAAATTTATGGTCTGCAAGATGCAATTAAAACGATTAAGTTTGCAGAGCTGCCTCTGGTATTACAAGTGCAACTAAAGCGATTTGAATTTAACCCATTTAGTGGAGACATGAATAAATTGAATGACAGGTTCGAGTTCTATGATGAAATTGATTTAGATAAATATGTGGTTGATGAAATAAAAGGAAATAACATTTATAGGCTCTTCTCAATTCTAGTTCACTCAGGAACTCCAGGCTTTGGGCACTATTATTCATTTATTTCTCCGAAGCTGGACAATAATTGGTATAAATTTAACGACCAATCAGTTGACAAAGCAATCCCTTCTCAAGCAATTAATGCCAATTGAGGAGGAGAAATGAAAGATTTAATCTTATCTGAAGATGGGCAAGTCTCTATTGGGAAAGCACTGAGCAATACGAATGCCTATATGCTGATATACATCAAATTATCTGAAAAGGATCTAGTTTTGCCTGATGCAGTAGAAATCAACCAAAATAAGCCAGAGGTTATTAGCGTTGAAGATGACCTTCAAGAAATCATAGCAGAAATACAAATAATTGAAAACTGCCAAATTGCATTATTAAGCAAGGAAATGATAACTGGATACTCAGGATACGGGATATACTCTTGAAATGATCCGTCTAAATATTATACTTACTCGACAAAAAGGACCGATACTGTGCAAGAAGTTGTTGACTCTTTATTCAGTCATCTGAAAATTTCAAAAGTCTGGTATTTAAAGCCTGGGGAATTAAACTGAACCTTTTTAGAAGTGAAAAATGATGAAGAAATAAGCCAATTTTCTTTTGAAGGCGATTTCATCAGTCACGCTCTCTTAATTGAGTCAAGAGATGATGTGTTCCGTTTTATTGATAACTCTTGAGAGATTTCTGAAGCAAATTTAGAATCGCCCGATCTTTTTGATCAAATGGAAGAGGATTATAACAGTCAAAAAGAATGCGCATTTGTGGTAATAAAAGTATATGCATTAAAAGCGTGGTGAGCCAGCCTGACTCCTAACGCTATAGCCGTAGGTTCGTTGAGGAAGCTAGAGCTTTATGGAAAAAGGTAGGGTTTGGAAATGCGTATCTGCAAGTTTTACTTCGTTTGGTGGAGCACAATTTCATGTTCAGCTTACTGCATGCTCACGCCCACGCTTTTACCCTGGAGGAAAAGTAGTTTGCTAGCAAGGCCAGAGCCAGTAATTTGATCAATTAGCATTTTTCCAGCGCGATACCAAGTGCTGAATCCTGGGCTTCTTAGTCTATCTTGGCCGACAGTTTGACTAGAAAATTTCGAAAAACGAATTTTCTGGAAGACAAGCTATTTGATAAGGCATGGTGATCCCGTCTCTGTCTCTCATATAGCGACTGCATGCCTCCATACTTGAGGAGCAGCATAGTGGGAGGCTGGGTCCGGAATGGCAAGCAAACGTTGGATCTGATGCAGAAGCGATAGTAGTCTGCCGATCTTCAGGGGACTTCTCTATATAATTTAAGTTAAGTTAAGCAGTAATAAAAGCTTTTGATGAAAAGTCTTTGAACATTGTGGATGCAGATATGATATACGAGAAGAATTCTACTGCATTATGCCAAAAATTATCACTTAAATATTTAAAGCCGCCAAATGATTCTTGGCTATGCATTGAAAAAAGCAATCATAATGAAATTTCGGTACATCAACTTAAAGGAGCTCTTCACTATGCTTCTCATAATAATGGAAGCACATCTATTAATAACGGTGATGTAATTATTATTGGAAAAGGAAACCCTGATAGTGCTTGTGAAAGAATACTTGATTTTCAAAACTCGATTGAAGTTCAATTCACTTATTATGATTCCCTTGCTTGCTTTAATTTCCCTACTCATTCAAAGCAGCTATTTGATACATTTAGCTTGCCTAAATTCATTGACTCATCAATAAATAAAAAATCAAGCCAGCTTCAAATAATGAAAAAAATTGCTGATGCGCTGCAAAAAGAGTGCCCGTTTATCTCTGCTAATCATATCGATCTATTAGATCAAAATCTTGTATCTTACAGATTTACTCCGTTTTTTGATATGAATAGCGTTTTGCAAAATGGAAAAATATTTTATGATATTTCCGAAAATGACCTTCTTTCATCTTTAGATAAATTGCCTTTGCGCGTTGTTTGCTTTAACAATGATTTTGAGCCCATTGCTCCGATATCAATGCTGGTAAACAATGACCTTATTATTGGAGAGGTTGCAAAACAAATTGGCTATTGTTTAACTAAAGAACCAAATTCGATTGAATTGTTTTTATATAGTATCAACGAAAAAATATTATTATCAATGCTTGATCCCAATACAAAAATTGAATCAATAAAATTGTTTTCTGAGACATTGATAGGCACAAGGGTGAAAAGCGTAGAAGAAATGCAAGAAGAAATGCAAAATGAAAGCAAAATCAAGCATAAAATTCTCGTTTATGAAATAATGAAGAATGGGAAGCCTAAAGGAAAGCCTTATTTCATTTTTGTTAAAGTAATTAATATTTAGAATACTGAAACATGCCAACAACTAAAGCAAAGAATACTTGATAAGCTTGGTCCTCCTTATGACTTTTTACTAAAAATCGCAAAGCTAGATACACAAATGAAAAAACAAATGGTTGTTGGCGATCTTGGTGGCTCACAAGAGATTTTTATTAATAAGTTTGAGAAGCCAATAATCGTGATAACGCATACTTCAATTGTGAATTTATAAAGAATCATGTTCGTTTCAAGATCAGAGATTTTTATATTAAATTACACATAATAAATAAAGGTAATTTTTCCAAAATAATTTTTGTTTGCAACCCATTATACTTATAAAAAAGATGAAAAAACATAAGAAAGTTGGGAACACTGAAAAGAAAAGAATAAAGTGGGATGAAACTGTTATTAGAGAACATGATAAAGAAAGAGGAACAAGAAATAAAATAGATGAGCCTAAAACTCCTTTTCATTATATGGATAGTGAACAATCAGAAGAAGCAGAAGAGCAAAATATTGATTTGTCAGATCTTGCATCCAAACTTGAAAATCATATAAGCAAAGAAGAGTTTAAAATAAAGAGAAGGGAACACTACAACGAATTCAAAAAAATGCAAGAAATGAGGCAAAAGATTCATGAGGAGGAAGAAGAGGAAGAAAAAGAAGACAAAGAAGACAAAGAAGAGGTGGAAGAAACTAAATGTGACTAAAATTAAAAATTCTTTGATAAAGTCCCAAAAAAATAAATTAAAATGCAGCATCATAATGTGTAACTAATGCAATAAAATGTCCTCTTTATTCCCAAACAAAGCAACGAACATAAGCATGTCAAGGAAATATACTAACTACAATCGAATTGTATATAGAGAGCAGCAAACTCTAGACAAAGTCTTAAACTTTTTGAACATAAGCAACCAATCATTAGAATTCAAGCCGAAGATTCGACCATTAAGATCTAAGTCTCATAAGAAAGAAGAAAAGCCTTATCCTCATCCTCAATTTGTTATTCATAATAAATGCAATCCTCGATATAGAGTGAAAAGCTTCGATTTTGAGCCCATAAAGCCTGCAAAAATTGCAGTTCCAAGATCACTGATACCAAAAAAAGACCCGAATAAATCGTCTTATAAGGTGTTTAAAATGCCTTTGGAAGTTGATTTATTTGAAAAGAAACAGCTTGAGCATGTCTCATCTTTTAAAAATTTTTCTGTTTTTTCTACTATGAAAAGGCCAGAATCAAATGCTGGAATAAGGACTGCTTTTAGGAATCGATCTCCTATTACTGTATTAGGAGCAAGGGAAACAAGAACAAAATCAAGCAATGAAGTTAGCAGGCCTGCTTTAACTGTGGATAGAGAAATTCAGTTATCAAAAAATAATTCAGATAATGAATCTGCTTCGTATCTGCAAGGTTCTATGATGATTGATTATGACTTTGATAAAGAAATATTTGAAGACACAGAGAATAAGATTGAAAACACATTAAAAACACTGCTTACTCTCTTCTTGCCTAGAAAATAATTATTTTTTATTTTTCGTTTAGAATAGAAAGGGATCTTGATTATTAAAAATGATATACTTTTATTTCAGCAGATTTAGAACAAACGATTAAATATTACATTATGACGTCCTTAAATCGTTCTCGAAATTATCAAATAATTGTGAATCTCAATTAATTTAATTAATGTAAAATTTTAGAGAGTATTAAGCTTCTTGCAGCATTAGGATTGACTTAGTTAAATTTACGCTGCTCTTGCACTGCAGTAAGATTGGTAATTTATAAATTGAATTTCTTTAAAAATAAATAAAATGTCTTCAACTGAAAGAAAGCAAACAGAAGGCCCAGAGTGATGACAGTTTAAACATTACATTACATTACATTAGAATTTATATCGCTTAACGTCCACTACGGGGTTACAACTCCAGGTTTATCACTCGCCTTTCGTCGCATCGGGCCCACCAGTCTGCTGGAGACAAACTTGCTTCGATCACCAAGGTGCTTCTAGGGCAAATGTCCACGTCTTCGACGGCTCATGGATGAGCTACTTGCTTGTACATGGGTTGCTTTTCCGAAAAAACCCAAAAAAATGATTTTTCTGGTCGGCTATCGGCAAAAAGGAAAAATGCAAAGCCTGGGACGTAACGCCCAGTTTCACGCTAGGGAGTTGCCCGAATGGTCCAGAGTGATGACAGTTTAAACAAAAGTTTTAAACTTCCCTTGATTTCTACAGCTTCCCCTAATAAATTTTCAAAACATTTCACTTACATAACAACTCCTTTATCCAAAAGATCAATCACCCTATCAAGAAGATCTGAAAGTGAAATGGCTGAAGAAGTCGCTCGGATTCGATATGGCTCTCCTGGAGATTTTACTCCTACCCTAGGTATTTTTCGAACCTCTCATTTAAAAAGCAAGCCTCCTCCTGAAAAAATTATAGAGGGCGGGTATAGAACGTTTTCCCTCAACAACACAACAATGCCAGAATTGAAGCCAATTCTCCCAAACTACAAGACCTTGCCTGACCCTGAGCCTCCAACTTGAAAAGAACTGCCTAAATATATGGGTCCTGGAGACCGATTTCTACCATTAGATCAATTTGTTCTTGAAGATATTCCAGGAGATGATCTTATAAAATCAGGGACCATTGATGGGGTATGCAGAGGACGAACAAAATTTGATTTTGCCAATGGAATTGCTGAATGACTTCCATGCACTGTTTTGGGTTATGATTTTAAAACCAAAAAATTTCATTTGAAGCTTGACAAAGAAGGAAAAGAAAAATATGTGAGAAGATACAATATTCTGTTTGACTTCGAAGATGAAAGCATATTCTTTGAAAGGAGGGAAAGAGCACTAAAATTGAGAAATGAAGCAAGAAAAAGACTCACAACTGAGGCGTTTATTGATAATAAAATGAGTCAGATGTATGAAACTAAAGGAATTGATGAGAAAACTATGGAAGGAGCAAAAAGAAGGCTGGGGATTAATTTAAGTAGATATCCTAAGCAATCTGTGGAAGGCTATTTTGATTATATTCATTGGATGCATGATTTTGGAATTTTGAAAGGAATTTTATACTATTTTTGGGAGGAGCCTAACATTCAAGAAGCTATAAAGGGATTAGAAATAGTCCCTCCACAGCCTAAAGAGTATCGAGATAAAGGCAAATATGGTTCGTTTCCTCGATTTACAAAAATTTTAACAAAAATTTCAAAAGATGCATTAATTTCGAAAGATTTTATTCTTGGCTGTTTGCAAGAAGTGCATTATCAATACATGACTGTATTTGAATGGAGAGACCTCTTTGAGTATCCTCTGTCTCATATTAATATGCAAGAGGATGATAATTATAAATTTCCAATAACTCTTCAAAATTTCCTTAAATATCAGCAAAGAGTAACTGACAGCTACAAACAAGCTGCCCAAGGTTTCTGAATCACGCAATGTGCTGAAGCATTGAGAAAAAGATTTAGATCGATCATTGAAACTGACGATCCAGAGCTAAAATATCAGGATCTTCACCCAAGTTTAAAAAGAGTTTTATCTTTAATAGCTTACTCCCCCTTGAACAAACAAAACCATTGGAAAATCCCTATTTTTTACCCAAAAAGCCGCCCTCCTTGAGCGAACAAAAATTATTATGAAAAAATATTTTGATATACAAGCGATAATTATTATCATGAAATCTCTAGCCATTTCTATTGAAAGTTAAAACACCTTACATTTTAGAACATAAATTTTACCAATTAAAATAATTTTTACTTTCAAATTTTTGCATTTTCCGGAATTTTTTTTAACTAAAATTTATATAAAAATTTTTTTTTTTTTAAAAAAAATTACACCCCTCCGTTTCGGCAAAATTTTTTTTGTTCGCTCAAGAAGGGGGGAGTTATCAAATGCAAGCTCAAGCGTCTGAATGTCTTCACAAAGGACTTAAACAGTATGAAAAATTTATATTAAGGTTTATTGTTAGAAATAGCAAATTATTGAATGAAGAAGTATTGATTCCCGTTCATGCTTCTGCGCTGATAAATGTAAATATTTCAGCATATAGAAATAAAAAGACAGGAAAGATATTTATACAAGCTGATCCTCCTATTGATTTAATAATATCTACATTATATTCATTAGTTGATAGAATGATTGATAGCGTAAGTGACCTTGAAAGAGTAGAACAATGAATTTTTACAAAATTGTCAGATCTTCAAACTTCTAAGTTGCAGCCGCCTGACATAGATAACACTGAAGGCTTGCTTTCTGTTATGAAATCAATTAAGTCTCTTTTGCAATTATCAGTCAAAGATTTAGAAGATTTATTAGGTAAATTCAAGACTTACGAATATATTTTGAGCACAACGATGGATGATGTCATTAAACAAATAAACGACCGATTGGATAGAGTGGGAAGTAATGAACATAAAATTATTAACACTGAAGCACTATTTGAAAGCTGTTTGTCTGATTACTTGATATTGCTTACAAAGCATTACTGAGAATTAAGATCAGATTTTGTTGGCTTTTATGATTTTGGAATACTGACTGTGACTTGCCAAGATACAAGGGCAGAGCTAATTTCCAAAGCTGAAGCTTTAAGAATTCCAATTATTAAGAAACTAACAGAAGACATCAAAGAAGACATTTCTACATTATACACTGAATTCCAAGATATGAAAGACAAAGGTTCGAGAAAATGCTACAGCATTGATGAAGTGTCTGAAACCATGGAATATCTCACAAATGCTGTGCAGCAAGTTGAAGAACTCAAAGAAGACATCTGAATTGTTGAGCGCAAATATCAGAAATTGATCGATATGGAAGTGCTTTTGGATGAAGAAAATATGAAGAAATACATCAACTTGTTTTATTGGCCTAAACACATTATTGAGTATTTTAATAAGCGAAAAGGAGAATTAGCAATTGATAATGAAGCACTGACTAAAGAAATGGAAGAAGAAAAAATAAAAATCATGGCTACTATTGAGGAGTATAAGAGTGCATTTGAAGAGTTCAAATTGTATGGGCTTAAGAATAAAAATTTGGAGACTGAGTATGTAGTTGAGGTTGCTGAAAAGGCAAAAGAACTAAAAGGAAAATTCAAAGCTCTTAAGGAAACAACAGAAGTGATAAATAGAAGGGAAACCCTTTTGGGGATGGAGCCTTCACACTATAAAGAATTGAATAGCCTTATGGACCAAGCTGAGCCATTTTTTGATTTATGAAAGTTAGCAAGCGAGTATAAGCAGAGCATACCTTCTTGGCTTACATCTCACATTCATAGACTAGCAGTAGATAAAATTTATGCTTCCGTGAGCAATTGGTTTAAGAGCTTAAGTAGGCTCGAAGAAATGCTTGTGGATTATAAAAAACAAATAAAGGTTGTAAGGAAGCTCAATTTTGAATTAGATGGATTTCGATCATACTTACCTTTGCTACACTACCTCATTTATATAGAGCATTTATTGTTTATTATGAAAAGTGTAAATTAAAATCTTCTTATTTATTGCAGTTCTTTTATTTTGAATAAAAAAAAACTTGTGATATTTATAATAATATTTAAGTTTTATTTTTTTAATATTTCTATTTTTATTGAAAAAAATTTAAAAAATTATTCATCAAAAGGTATCTAGAAAGAATGCTTCATTAATATCGGGAGATTTAGCGCTTTCACGGCACCTGGGCTCAGGGATAGGCATTGAAAAGAATTCAGAGATGAGTTAGGCTATGTATTCACCCCTGATCTTAATTTCAGTTTAACAGAACTCATTGAAAAAGACTTGCACAAAGGACATAATCTTACTTTTTTATTAGAAGTTGCTGAAAAAGCAAACCGAGAAATGGCAATTGAGAAAACTCTTGATAATTTAGATAACGATTGGCATGAGAAAGAATTTAATATGATTAAGTACAAAGAAATCTTTTTACTTACCAAAGCTGATGACCTCCAACTTCAAATTGATGATAACATCATGAAAGTTCAAACTTTAAAAGCTAGCCCTTATGTAGGGCCTTTCAAAGACAGGGTCTTCGAATGAGAAAAGACACTGAAAATTATTTCTGACCTCATTAATGAATGGACAAGAGTCCAGAAGTACTGGCTTTTTTTACTCTCCCACCTTTTAAAGTGAGCAAAACTATTGGATTAATGCCCAGGCTTTTAATTTTTCCTTTGCGATAAAGTTGGCTAGAAATTCCTTTTTTTGGGTTTTTTGTACGGACAACCTTCGTTCGACCAAAGCAGATGCTGCAGAGTCCATAGCCTTCCCACTGGAACCGGCAAGGCAAGGAGGAGACAGAGACACAGAACTCTAATTCGCAGGTGCCATGGCTTCATGCAGTGAAAAGAGGAAAGGTAGTGTTTGAGTCGTAACTTGCCTGGTGAGTTATCTTACTCAAGCAAGCTCTCCCTGCTGACGTTGCATATGGATGAATCCCCTAGGGAATCTTGCTAACTGAGTTACCAAAAGGAGTAAGTCAACCTGCATTAAGTTTAGGTAAGGATTAAATTCGAAATTTTTTTGAAAAAATAACTCTTTGTAACAACCAAATAATCTTGCTCCTATTAAAGGGGAGTTAGATCCTATTTTTTCATCCCCAGATTTGGCTCAACAAATGGCAAACGAAGCTAAAAAATTTGCTGAAGCTGACTATGACATTAAAAAGATGATTTCCCTTATATATGAGTCAAAATCAGTACTTTCATGCGTGACTACTGATATGTATATTTCTTATTTCTCTCAGTGTAACGATAACTGTGAGAGAATTCTTAAAAGTCTGAGAGCTTATTTAGACTCAAAAAGAAGGACTTTCCCAAGGTTTTATTTTTTATCTGATGATGAAATGCTTGATCTCTTAAGCCACACAAGAAACCCAAGATCAGTTCAAAAGCAAATCCACAAGTGCTTTCATGGCATTTCTTCACTTGTCTTTGCTGCTGACGACAGCGTGACAGGTATGAGATCGCTTGAAAAAGAAGTTGTAATATTTGAGAAAACAATTAGCCCTACTCTTGGCTTAGAAGGTTGGCTTAAAGAAGTTCAGGTTGCAATGGTCAGCATTCTAAAAAGTCAATCAAAGCAAGCATTCAAAGCAAAAGATAGGGTTTATAAAAATTACCCCAATCAAGTGAATTTATTAGTAGCAAGGCTGAATTGGTGCAAAATTGTTGTGGATATTATCAGAGGTGAAGGATTCACTGCTCTTTTTGAGGATCAAGGAGAAAATGTAGAGCATATTGATATCCCACTAACTCCCCCCTCCGTGAGTGAACAAAAAAATTTTTTTCACTCACAGGAGGGGGGTTAATTTTTTTTTTTAAAAAATTTATATATAAATTTTATAAAAAATATTTTTTTTCGAAATTCAAAAAAATCCTAATTCGAAAAAATTGGAAAGAAATATTAATTCAATTTATAAAATTTATGTTTTTAAAAAGCAATTTGTTTAAAATTAAACAGAATTAGCTCTAGATTTCATTATACAAATTAGCATTTATATATCAAAATTTTTTTCTATTAAAAAAAATTTTTGTTCACTCACGGAGGGTGGATTTTTGAGTAAAAAATGGCGATTTTTCTAATGGTTTTGTTCACTCACGGAGGGGGGGAGTAAGAAACGCGCCAAAGATCAGCTTTTTTAAGGAAATGATTAAGAGGATGGATAAAGAAATTCATAAAGTAGTTTCTTTAGTAAGAACAGCATTTGATAGAGTCTCCAGGAATTCTTATAGCAATTTAGGAATTTTATTGATTCATCAAAGGTCAACGCTAGAAACGATGCTAAATGTCACGTCTGAAGATGATTTTGCTTACCAAGTTCAAATAAAGCACTTTATCACAGAAACGGATATAGTCATAAATTGCTTGTCAATCACTTTCCCATATTGCTATGAATATTTAGGAACGAGTCAAAGGCTTGTTATTACAAATCTGACAGAAAGAGCACAAAGAGCTTTATTGTTAGCTATGAGTTTAAGGTATGCTGGCTCGCCTGAAGGCCCTGCAGGCACAGGGAAAACAGAAACCACCAAAGAATTAGCAAATATTGCCGCAATTTTTTGCCTTGTGTTCAATTGTTCAGAAGGAGTAGAAGCTTTTGCAATGGCTTCATTCTTTAAAGGCCTTGCTATATGTGGTGTTTGGTCTTGCTTTGACGAGTTCAATAGAATTGAATCAGAAGTCCTTTCGTTGGTTTCCCAACAAATTCTGTCAATTTCTATGAGTTTAAGAGCAAAAGAGACGAAGATGATGTTTGAAGGAACTCATCTGACACTAAACCCTAATTTCGCTGTTTTTTGCACAATGAATCCTAACTTCCGCCCTTGAGAACCAACACAATTATTAGAAAATTGCCTATTTTAAGAGAAATAATCCCTATAAGAGCGAGCAAAACCTTTTTGCTCACACTTGAAAGGGGAGTAATTATCGAGGACGAACTCAATTGCCAGACAGCTTAAAAAGCTTGCTAAGGCCCATCTCCATGACAGTTCCTGAGTTCAATATGATTGCTGAAATTTCTTTATATTCATGTGGTTTTAGATATGCTCATCAGCTTTCAATTAAAATAACAACAGTATTTCGTCTGTGCACTGAGCAGCTATCTTCTCAAGATCACTATGATTTTGGCCTGAGAGCAGTAAAAAGTGTCCTCACCGCTGCCAGGAATTTAAGAGTCCAAGTCTCGATTGATGAAAAATCCCCTGTTACATTTTTAAGATTATTTACTTTAAGCTCAATCAGCCAAGTTTTAGTCAATAGTGGAGTAGTTTTAAGTGATGATCAAACAGCTCTTAGTTTGAATCAAGAGGAAAAACTTATAGTTCAAGCACTAAATTTGTGTAACAGGCCAAAATTTGTAGGTCAAGATGATGAAATATTCTTAAATATCGTTGACGATGTATTTCCACAGGTCTTACTCCAAGAAAGGCATGAGAGTGATTTTCAGAGCATTGTCAAAAAAATCATTAGTGAAAAAGGGCTGTGCAGCGACCCTAGATTTGAAGAGAAAATCTACCAAATTTATAATCAAGTTACTACAAGGCATGGAATTATGCTAATTGGAGAGACGATGACAGGAAAAACGACAGCCTTAGATGTGCTGTATGATGCTTTAAATAGGCTCAAAGTAAATGAGTTGAGTGAGAAACTGCTAAAGTGAACTAAAAGAGAGAAAGCTGAAGAAAAATTTCAATCCTACATTGTTTCTTTTAAAGAAATGGACATTGACATTGAAGCTATTGAAGATCACAAATTCAAAGACATTTTCCCTTTTCTATCTGTTCAAGAATTCAGAGAAATGAGAAATGAGTGTGAACATCCGGGCGTCCTTAAGCTCTGCTTAAATCCAAAAGCCCACTTATTAGAAAGGTTGTTTGGGTCATTTGATGAGCAAACTAGAGAATGGCAGGATGGCTTAGCATCCAGCATTCTGAGAAAACTAATGTTTGAAGGGTCTAAAAGGCTCAAGTGGCTAGTATTTGATGGGCCAGTTGACAGTCTATGGATTGAAAATTTAAATACAGCTTTAGACGATAATAAGAAGCTATGCCTTATATCTGGAGAAACCATTTTAATTAATCCAGAAATGACGCTATTATTTGAAACAGATTCTCTTGAGCATGCTTCACCTGCAACGGTCTCTCGGTGTGGGATGGTTTACTTTGACCATTTGCTTGTTCCTGCTACTGAACTGTTTTATAGATATGTAAGAAAAGACTTGCCAGTTTTGCTTGCAGACTATAAAGGTAGGATTGAGCAGCTTTTCCAATGAATAACAGCTCCAAGCCTTGAAATAATGCGTCAATGTCCATTGAATATTCCGACAAATGACTATTGGATTGTCTCTTCATTTATAAAGCTGTACGACAGCATGCTATCAGCTTATAAAGCAGCCCCAGAGCAAGAAGACTCAAGCTTAATTGCGCTACCTGAGAACATCACTGAAAAAACAAAAGCAAAAGCAGCTATTTCGGCATCAACCCTTTTGCAACTTGAAGCCTTTTTCATTTTCAGCTCAATATGAACCTTTGGGGCTCTATTAACGGACCAATCTGATAAAGATTCTTATGATGAGTTTCTGAAAGAAAGAGTTGGATTAGCAGAGCCCACTGATGAATCAGCCACATTCACCTCACTAAAAAAGAGCCGTACTTCTCGGAGTGTTATTTCAAGTTACCAGGGACATTTTAAGATTTCAGAAGACACAATCCCTCGACCAAATTTTTCTCTATTACTAAAGCGAAAATTGAGCATATATGATATTATTTATGATAAAGATAGAAAAGATTGGATTAAGTGAGGGGATGATTCTAGAGATCCTCACAATGTAATAGACGAGGGAGATAATCGTGAGCAGCCAGCCGCTGAGCTAATTATTGTGCCAACAAGCATTATTACGAAGACTTCATATTTAATCAAGCTTTTGTCAGACTCAAAGAAAAACATTTTATTGACAGGGCAAACTGGGACAGGGAAAAGCATTTTAGTAAGGCAATTTATGAAGTTCCAATTAATGGATCCAGGCTCTCTGCAATTATTAGTTCCTTTTACTTCATTTACTACTTCGCTAGGACTTCAAGACCAGCTAGAGTCAAAGCTAGAAAGACATCGAAAAGGAGTTCTCGCACCAATTTACGGAAAATATATGGTGCTAGTTGCTGAAGACATCCATATGGCAACTCAAGATGAGCACGGAGCAAAGCCAACATTGGAATTAATGAGGCAATTTTTGGATCATGAAGGACTATATGATTCCAACTCCTACCCATTTGTTAGAGAGCAAGATTCTTTGTGGAGAAATATTTAAATTCTTAAAAAGCCAAATTGAAAGCATTGAAAGGGATAATTTAATTTATAGAATTTATGCTTTAGTGAAATTTTAATGCAATTGGATGGCATTTTATCATATCATCAATTATATGTAAAATTATATTTATACAAAAATTTAAAAAACCTTTTTCTTGCTAACAAAAACAGCTAATTTTCGCGAAAATGAAGATTTTTGAATCGCTTTGCTTGTAGTCAAGGTTTGGAGCAAGTTTTCTGACTTTAAAACACTTGAAAATATTTTTTTCCTCTGCTCTTTAACTCAAAAACCCCAGCAAATGTTAGCTACATCCATAAGGATTTTAAGGCACTATGCTCTTATACCTTTATCTCCTCCTACAGAAAAGCTTCTACACGAAATATATGATATTATATTTGGTGAAATATCAACAAGGTTTTCAGAAAGAGCTACAAGAGGCCTAGAGCAAAGAATAGTCGATGCTACAATTGCTTTATTTTTCAAAATTCAAGAAGTATTTCGACCTACTCCAACAAGGGTTCACTATAACTTTAATATTCGAGATATAAATTTTCTGCTGAAAGGTATGTCAATATGCAATCCTAAGTCAATAAGAAAGAAAGAAAATTTGATAAGGCTCTGGTATCATGAAGCTTTAAGGACTTTTCACGACAGGCTTATTGATTCAATTGATAGACTACAGTTCTTAAGGCTGATTGATGCTGTAACTATTGATACATTCAAAAGTGTAATTCCTATTTAGCTTGCTCAAGCAGTAGTTGAAACTGAGCTTCCACCAGACTCTGAACTTGCGGAGGACCCAATACAAATGACTCCACTTGAGTTAATAAATGAAAAGCCCGTCCCTATTTATGGGGTTTTATTCAGAGGTGGAGGGAATTATCAAGATTATGTGGAAATTAAGAGCATAGATTCTGCTCAAGATAGCTTAAAAGCGGCGCTTGATAGGTATAACCAGGAAAACCCAATGATTCCCCTTATTATTTTTAATTATGTTATTGAGCATCTTTTGCATATAACAAGAATTATAAAAGCTCCTCATAGTCACGCTTTATTAGTAGGGATAGGAGGGTCTGGAAAGCACTCATTAGCGAAGTTAAGTGCCTTTATGTTTGGATACCATCTGCACATGATTGAATTGAAGCATCAGTATTCAAATGAGGATTGAAAAGAAGACCTGAAGAAAGTATTTTATGCAACTGGCAGCGAAAATCAAAAAGGAGTCTTTGTTTTGGATGAAACTCAAATTGTTTTTGAATATTTCTTACTCCCATTCCTTGATCGAATGATTCAATTGAAGAACTCTGAAAATTGGGAAATTTAACTTATCGAATAGTGAAGCAAAAAACATCCTGCTTTGGTTCAAATCTTATTGCCTATCTCAATGATAATAAATGGGATTGCAGTATAATCACTTCCGAGCAATTAAAATAAGATTTTCTAGCTAATTTGCTACTATATTGCATTCTCTGTTTCTTGTATATGGCAATAAAATCTTTTTTACGAAAAAAAAAATTTTAATATTGCCATGAACTAATGATCTTGATTTTTAAACCGTTTTAGAATTTCCTCTTTTCTATCGCAGTTAAAGGGGTATGACATGCCAACACCTTTTTAGATGAGATGCCAAATATATTGCCAGCCAAAAAATAATTAAAATGGACAAGACACTAAGAAAATAGGTTTATGGAAAGCTATAAGTAATTGTAATTTTTTTCAGAAATCTGCTAACCCTTGATAGAATGATGTATCGTTCAATCAAGGATGGGGAGTTAGAAGATTTGCAGTGCTTCCTTAATTCTGGGGAAATTCCAAATCTATTTACACCTGAAGAAATTATAGAAATCACTGGAAAGGATGCAGCTTCGACTGATCTGGAACGGATGAGAAACTGACAAAAGTTTATAAAGCACATAAAAGATAATTTGACAATGATTATTTGCATGAGTCCTATTGGAAACAAGTTCAGGCAAAGAATACGGTCTTATCCAGCATTAGTCACATGCACAACAGTGGACTGGTTTTTAGACTGGCCCATTAATGGGCTCACCGCAGTTTCACAAATTTTTTTATCACAGGTGCAAGAGGTCCCAATGAACCTGCAAAAAGGAGTTTCAGCTGTCTGTGTTCAAATCTTTAAAGACGTGAAAGAGACAGCTCAAGAGCTTATCCGAAAAGAAGGGAGATATATCTATATACTAGTTATGGTTGATAGGCAAGTAGCCATTATTCTATTTTTTTTCAAGCGAAAAATTAAAGGTTATGCTTTATTTGCTATAAATTGGCATATAACGCCTATGTCACTTCTTGATTTTCTCCACACTTTTGCTCATCTCCTAGTAATGAAGCGGGAAAACTACGAAACAATTAAGCGGAGATATGAAAGCAGTTTAAGTTTGCTTTACCGCACAAAAGAAGAACTAAGAAATCTGCAAGAAGGGCTTAAGGTCCAAGAAAAAAACCTTGCCAAGTATGAAGCTGAACTTGAAACTATATTAAATGATGTAGAAACTCAAGGGAGCGAGCTCAGACAAAAAGGCGATGTAGTATCTCAAGAAGAAGCTTATGTAAAAGAGCAGTCTGATAACGCTGAAAGAATCAGAGCTGAGTGCCAAGAACAGATAGATAAAGTTATGCCCGAATTAAACCAAGCAAGACATGCGCTAGGACAGCTGTCGAAATATGATATAGCTGAGCTCAAAAGTTTAAGTAAGCCCCCACAGACAGTAAAAATGATATTAGAAGCAGTTTGTGTTCTTTTGAATGTTCCTGCTACAAGATATAAAAAAGGAGGTGTTTTCATTGAGGACTATTGGATGACTGCTATGGGCAAAAAAGTGTTAGGAGACCCAAAAATCCTAGATAGGCTATACTATTCAGAATAATGAAACTCTCTCTATTAATTAGGTGCTTCTATTCATTTAAGAAATAGTATAATGGGCTAAAAATTAATTCACTATAAAAACACTATAATAAATTTCGATAAATCCAATATTCCAAGATCAATTATGGAAAAACTTGAAAATTTTGTCAGAAATCCTGATTTCAACTCTGAAAATGCTGAGCATGCTTCTATAGCTGCGAAAGGAATGTGCAATTGGGTTATCGCGATGGTTAAATATAATACTGTGCAGCGAGATATTAGGCCTAAAGAAAAAGCATTATCCGAAGCTCAAAAACTCTGTGAAACTTTGCAAACTGAGCTTAAAGTCAAGAAAAAAGAATTGAATCCCCTCTCTGTGAGCGAACAAACCATTGGAAAAATCTCTATTTTTTAGGTAAAAGCTTGCTCTTTGTAATGAAAAAAATTGTTTTATAAAAACATATTTTGATATATAAGTGTTATTTATTATAATGGAATCTCTGGCTAATTCTGGTTACTTAAAAGCAGCTCCCATTTTAAAACATAAATTTCACAAATTAAATTATTTTGTTTTAGAATTATTTCAAAATGAATTTTTTTAAAATTTTGAAGAAAAAAATATTTTCCCCCTCTTGAGCAAAGAAAATTGATTGGTTCACTTACGGATTGGGGAGGAGTGAGTGCAATCCAAAATCAACTCAACGGGCTTATTGATGTGCAAACCCAAAAAGAGAGTGAAAGGGGGCAAATTTTGCAAGCAATTATAAAAAATAAACAGAAGATCCTCAGGGCAGAAAAACTCATCGGAGGATTAGGGGGAGAAATGCAGAGGTGGACGGTTACCTCTAGACTCTTATCAACAAGTTTAGTTAATTTAGTTGGAGACATCGTCCTAGGCTCGGCCTTTGTCACATTCCTTGGCCCGTTTCCTCTTTCCTATCGAGAAGCATGCATGGAAAAATGGCAAACCTTAGTGACTCAGCAAGGTGTAAATAGCAGTGAGAGTTTTGATTTAATGGGAATGTTTGGAGATGCAGTCACAATCAGGGAATGGATTGCAAATGAGCTGCCCAATGACGGCTACTCGGTAGAAAACGCAATAATTTTGAAAACTTCTCTCAAGTATTCGATATGTATTGATCCTCAGTCTCAAGCTTATAGGTGGCTAAAAAATATGCACCAAGGCATCCCAATAACGAGGTTTTCTGATAGACGATTTCTCTCTATATTAGAGACAGCAATTCAATTAGGGTCTGCAGTCATTGTTAACATAGAGGAATCTTTAGATCCTGTATTACAGCCAATTTTAAATAAGGAATATATACAGTCTGGCTCTATTAAATTCTCAGACATGGAATTGCGATTTAACCCTGAGTTCAAGCTTTATCTGATATCAAGACTTAATAACCCTCATTACCACCCTGAAATCTGCTCGATTACAAATTTACTTAACTTTGCAATTACACCTGATGGACTTTATGACCAAGTCCTAGCTCTAATTGTAACTTCAGAAAGAAGAGAAATCGAAGAAAGGCACAACACTTTAATTAGCCAGACAACTCAAAATAAAAAAGAACTCAAGAGTCTCGAAGCACAAATTATTGGCCAATTAAGCTCGTTTCAAGGAGACATTCTTGAAGATGAAGAATTGGTTCTGCATTTAAATGCCTTAAAGCAAACAGCTGAAGATATTGCCCAAAGACTGAGAAATAGTGAAAAAACTGAGAAAAGAATCAATAAAGCTCGAGATATATATTCTCCAGTAGCATCACGAGCGACTTCTCTGTTTTTCTCGGTTGTAGATGTAGCCAAAATTAAGCCAATCTACCAATTTTCATTGAAGTGATTCTTAAGGCACTGCTCTCAAGTGCTGAGAAATCAAGCTGAAAATCATGATGATGCCAAAAGAGTTGAATTTTTAATCCATGAATTTACCCTTCACTTATATTTTAAAGTATGTGCTTCTCTATTTGAACAGGACAAACTTCTATTTGCTGTTATGCTTTGCTTTAAGATCATTCAATCTGAAGAGTCTATCACAAGAGACTTAGCCTCATTTTTGCTTGGAGAAATCGATCCAATAGAAGAGCCTTCACCAATTGATTTCCTAACTTTTGCCAGCAGTGAGCAAAATAATTGGGAAAAATCCCTATTTTTTTAGAAAAAAAATTTAATGTGTATTTGGTAATATTATAATGAAACGTTTAGCTAATTCCACTCAATTTTAATAGCTTGTGCTCTAAAGATCAAATTTTATAAATTAAATTATTTTTTACTTTCCAATCTTTGCGAATTGGGATTTTAAATTTCGGATTACTATTAAATTCATATATAAATTATTTAAAACCGTGAGGAAGAAATTTTTTGATCCCTCGCGGAGGGAGTAAATGATGAAGCTTGGTGTGGGATTAGGGAGCTCTCTGCCTTTTATCCTTTCAAAGATCCTCCACTAGCAACTTATATTTTACAGTCTCCAGAGGTTTGAAAAAGGAGTTTCATTTTTTCTGAAAAACCAGAACAAGAGCCAGTTCCTTCTCCTTATAATGCAGCAATGCCTACTGATCAAAAATTTTTTGAAGCAAAAGCAAGAGAAGAAGGTGACGTCAGCAGCTTAATTCAGTTTACTCAAAAGCGATTTGAAAAGAAAAAGCTGCTTGAAGCTTCTTTATCTGAGCGCACGAAAAAAATATTTATAGCTTTGCAGAGATTATGCATATTAAAAAATTCTTACTCTTTGTTTAGCAAGCAAGATTTTTTGATTGCTAATAGAGTTAATTTTTTTTTGTAATTTAAATTAGAATTTCTTAGAAGCGAAAGACTTACTAGGGGATATGGAGTGCTAATTAGCAATGTGCTTGGAGATGAGTTTTTAAATTCTGACCCTAATTCGATTGAGAACAGCTTTGAAGAATCAACTTATAATACTCCATTTTTGATATTCCATACACATTCGTCAGATCCAATTTCAGAATTGTTCAGCCTTAATGCGAGACTTAGATTATATGCAAAAATTGTGACTGTTTCGCTAGGTGCAGGAAAAATTGAAACTGCTTTGAGTATGATTGAAAAAGGGAAAAATAAGAACCATTGGGTTATATTGCAGAATATTCATTTATATCCAGCATTCATGCCAATCCTTGAAGAAGAAATTGAAAAGTTAAATGGAACAGGGGCTCATCGAGAATTTCGGCTATGACTAACAAGTTCTCCAACTGCTCATTTGCCGATAACTTTGCTTCAAACATGCATAAAAATTACAATGGAACCTCCTAATGGACTTAAAACTTTTCTTTTAAGATCTCTTAATCAGATTGAGCCTCAATTTCTGCATTCTAATGATATTCAAAAAAGATTATTATATGGGCTTTGCTTTGCTCATGCAACAATTCAAGAGCGATGCAGATATCAAGGTGTTGGATGAGTCAGACCATACGATTTTACAGAATCTGACTTTTTGGCTTCAGTTTCTGTTGTCATTAGCTTTCCAGCTGAAAAAATTCAATGGGATATGATGAGATACTGCATTTCTGATTTAGTTTATGGTTGCAGGGTGTCTGAACCTCAAGACATCAGACTTATTCATGCATTAATTGACCCAATTCTCAGTAGTCATATCAAGGAAAAATTATTCCTCTTATTTCTCCTCCTTGAGCAACCAAAACTATTGAAAAATTTAGAAAAGTTCTCTTGTGAAGCAATCAAAAACATTAAAAATTTGGGAATAGCCCATCCTTTTAGCAAGCAAAACAATTTGGCATAATTATAATGAAATCTTAAGTTAATTCTATTAATTTTTTTAACAGTTTGCATTATAAAAAAAATTAATTTGACTTTAAAAATATTTTCAAATTAATGTTTTAAGATTTAAACTAAATTTATATATAAATAAAATAGCTTCTTTCCGTGAGAAAGGAGTTAAGCGAATCGCAAAACATAGGCATTCCAGAAAGAATGGACAACTTCAAAACCACTTTTTCTTTGGTGGAAAAAATGGAATACAATGAATCGCCTGAAATTTATGGGCTACACTCAAATCAAGAAATTAGGCTAGAAAGCTCTGAAGGCCAAAGAGTTTTAGATCTTATAGCCCATGTAAAAAGAAGCGCTCTTATAATTGAAGATTTCGACTACCGAAAAGAAACTGGAGAAAAAGAAGTGGATAATGATGAATTTAGTAAGCAAGATAGAGGAAAGCTTCTGAATAGGCTCTCAACTTCTATACTGGAAAAGCTTCCTACTGAATTTGATTTAGCAGACATTAAAGAAAAATACCCAATTACCTTCGAAGAAAGCCTTAATACTGTTTTGCAGCAAGAAGTTATGAGATATAATAGATTAATAGGTATTGCAAGGTCTACTCTTACAGCAGTGCAGCAAGCCGCTACAGGAAACTCAATAATGTCAATTGATTTAGAAGAAATTGCAGCCAGCTTATTAATAGGAAAAGTCCCTGACAGCTGAAAGCAGATTTCTTATCCGACGATAAAGCCACTAGCATCATTTGTTGATAACTTAGCAGAAAGAGTCAATTTCATTGAGAGCTGGATTGAAAACGGAACGCCTGAAGTATTTTGGTTTCCTGGATTCTTTTATCCGCAGTCATTTTTGACTGCAATCCTTCAAAACTACGCTAGAGACCATGGAACTGATATGGAAAGGGTCAAATTCATACATGAAGTGCTTAATGAAGATATATTTGTTGAAGAAGGATGCATAGTAGGTGGACTTATTTTAGAAGGAGCTAGATATGAAGAAAAATTGGAGGAAAATATGACTAAGGAGTTCACATATATGCTGCCTAATATTTATTTCAAGCCTGAAGAAAATCAAGTTCAAGATGAAGGAATTTTCACATGCCCTGTCTTTAAAACTTCATTAAGAGCTGGAGCAAAGGGTCAGTCAGCTAACTTCATATGCAATATCGGTTTGAAGACAGACAAGGATCCGAGCCATTGGGTAAAAAGAGGAGTTGCAATTATTTGTGAGTGTGATGATGTTTAAAATTAAATTATTAAGGTATCTCTCGATATCTGGATATAGTTTACAAATTAGATCTTGTATAAATTCATACAAATTTGAATAAATGCTATTCAAAAATTTTAAGTTGGTAAACCATTTAGTGCATTGTTTGATTATAATTTTTAAGGCAACTTCTATATAGTATTGCTTTATCATAATCTATTGTATGAATTCAACGATAAAATAAACTTAAATTTATTATCACGATGGACTCGTCTTCAGGTTCAGAAGAGGAAGAAGTAAGAGGAAACGAAATTGTAATAAATGCTGCAAACACACAATACGAAGTCATTCAAGAAGTTGCAAATATACTTGGTTGAAAACTGAGCTTCGATCCAGATGATACTGAAGCTGATGTTTATTGGCAAGATTGTGCTTTGCCACCTGAAAAGCTCTCACAACTGAAGACTTTTCAAAGAATTAATCATTTTCCAGGGATGTATGCAGTTGCCCGCAAAGATCATCTTGGTAAAAATTTGAAAGCTATGAAAATGATGTTTCCTGAACATTATAACTTTTTTCCTCCCACTTGGATTCTTCCTAAAGATTATAACGACCTTAAAAACCAATTTAACGCTAAGCGTGCCAAAACGTTTATATGCAAGCCAGAAGCATCATGTCAAGGCCGTGGAATATTTCTAACGCGAAAGTTAGAAGAAATTCCAGAGCATTGTGTCGTTCAAAGATATCTCCACAAGCCTTTCTTAATCGAAGGCTTGAAATTTGACCTTAGAGTATATGTTTTAATTGCAGGCTGTGATCCTCTGAGGATGTTTATTCACAAAGAAGGATTAGTTAGGCTTGCAACTGTCCCTTATCAACCTCCAGTTTCAAGTAATTTAGGTGATATGTGCATGCATTTAACAAATTATGCAATCAACAAGAATAATCCAGATTTCCAATTCAATAGAAATGAAGCTGATGACTATTCTGGCCACAAGAGAAGTTTAAGCACTTTTATGAAAAAACTTGAAGAGCAGGGCGAAGATGTAGATGCAATTTGGAAAAGAATTGGAGACGTCATTGTTAAAACAGTTTGCATTGTCCAGCCATTATTAGCTCATTTATATAGATCAAGCCAAGCAGTAGACCCCACAAATTCTATTTGCATGCAAATTTTGGGATTTGATATATTTTTGGATCATAAATTGAAAGCGCATTTATTGGAAGTCAATCATACTCCGAGTTTTACAACAGATACTCCTTTAGATTCTGCAATTAAAAAAGCTGTGATTGGTGATGCACTCAGGATGCTGGGACTGAAAAAAGGAAACAGAGCTGAATATTTGGAAAAATATCATGGGCAAGTGTTTCTTAGAGCCAATAGAGGGATTAAAGAGATAAGGAGCATGAGAAGTGAATTACAAGCAAAGTCATTAAAAGAAAAGCAAAAGCTTGAGAAGAAATTTCGAGGTGGATATACAAGAATATACCCAGTCGAAGACAATACACTCTATGAGCAGTTTATGCTGGCAGCCAAAGATATATGGCTTACAAACGTAGGAGTCAAGCCAAAGGTTAAAAAAGAGACTAATTTAACTCAAAATCCCCCTTCAGTTCCAGCTGCATCTTCAATTCCAGCTCCAATTTCCTCCAAACCAAGTCCTATCCCTAAGTCACTAAAATCTGCAAATAATGAAAATCGCAGTAAGCAGAAAAAAGCAGTAGTATCAGCTTCTCTATATCGTCTTACCAA
Source organism: Blepharisma stoltei (assembly GCA_914767885.1). Classification (NCBI taxonomy): domain Eukaryota; phylum Ciliophora; class Heterotrichea; order Heterotrichida; family Blepharismidae; genus Blepharisma; species Blepharisma stoltei. Next base: position 853,238 of record CAJZBQ010000021.1, on the reverse strand, counting down.
AAGAACAGAAAGGCCAAAGATTGTTAAAGAAGTTAAATTACCAGCATTAAGACCTAGTCATGGGTCTTATATCCAGCCTAGAATTTTTGAATTCAGTGACTCAGCTTTAACTGTAATAGCAAGAGAAGTGTCACTGAAGACAAAATCCATGTTTGATGAATAATATTGTAAGTTCTGATGAAAATATTGAAAAATTTATAAAATGTGCTGTTAATTTTTATTAGAATTTAAACTTATCATTTATCGCTTTTTCTTCGTCCTTACTCTCCTTGAGCTCTGAGAAGAAGGCTCTATACTGCTTGGCTCTTCAGTTGCAAGCTTTTTAAGCTCTTCTTCATGATTGTTAACTTAACTTAAAAGTTTTTTTAAAAGTCTTCCAGATTTGATGCCTCCACATGCTTACGACCATTGAAATCTGCTTGCCCGAAGGATTCGATCACCTGAACCCTATCTCAGCAATTGTCTACTCCTGGGACTTGGGACTTGCACCGATATCCCTGAGTCTAAAAGGCTAGAAAGACTCCTCTTCTTGCTTCACATTTTGCGGGTACTATGAAGGCAAAGCTTAGCCTGATGCTTCCTGTCTGGAACTTGAGGAGGAAGGGCATCCACGAAAAATAGAGCTCTCCTCTGAAGCCGGCATGGAAAGAACCCTGCCTAAAAACCATCCGGATAACTAATACTAGGACTATAATCGCCATCAGCAGACTTCCAAGACTTACCCATCCCGTGCCACTATTCTAGGCAAGCTAAATGTTAGGACTAAAGGGTTTGAGCCTTGTTTTAGGCTATAAAGCTATTTTGGCTCCAAAAGTGGTGTGTTGCCATCAATGACATACTTTGCAGCTACCACCTTGCTAACTATTCATGATTGTTAGGAATTTGATATTGCCTCTCTATTTCAAGCGCAATCTCTGGATTCTTCATTAAAGCTAAGCATAAATCTTTATAGCCGATTGCCCCACTTGCGTTTAGCTTGTCTCCTATTTCATCAACTAGATACAGTTCATCTAATGGAAGCTGCAACTTGCCTTGAGCTTTCGATAGCAAAGCTTCCTGCACGATTTCAATTGGTGGGAATAAAAATAAAGAAAACCTCGTTCTTGAATAAATTGAATTGATTCCTGAATAAGCAAGAGATATCATAACTTCATTTTCAATTGAAAAATCTCCACTTGAAAGCTCAGAAAATAAAGTTTTCAGTTTTTCCATAAATTCCGAATAGAAAAAAAACATTTCCGCGCCTTGTCTAAATTCCTCAATGTCAAATTTATCAAAGAGGCTTGGCTCATTCGAAAGAGTGGAAATATAATTTTCTGGTTTCTCACTCCCCCCCCTCGAAGTTTCGACCAAGATATAGGGAAAATTCCTATTTTTTTGAAAATTAACCCCCCTCAAAGTTCGACCAAGACCTATATAAATTTACTAGGAAAATAAGCAATTTTTCAAAAATTTTAAACCATGTGGGGGTGAGATTGCGATTTTTGTATTCAAGTTCTAAAAAAAACGTTACAAAACCATCTTGCACTATTTTTTTTTAACCCTTACACCCTCTCAACCATACAGAAGAATATGATAAATATTTTTTTTTTTTAACTACTAAATTTATATAAAAAAAAATCTATATAATTTTTTTTAAAAAATTTTTCTTAACCTCCCTCGAAGTTCGACCAAAAAAATCTTGGTCGAACTTCGAGGGGGGGGGAGTCAGAGTTATTTTGGTAGCTTGGGTGTACTGGTACTATTTTAGAGACTTCCAATACCAATGATCTTGGAAAATCTGAACAAAGGAGACATAAGCACTGATGGTAATCAAGCGCTGTTATAATTTTGAAATAAGGATTTGTATGAAAAATTTTAGCTACTTGATTTATAAAACAGCTGCGATTGTACTGTGAAGAGCTAATAAAGGAAAAATCCCTTAAAAGCACGTGTTCTCCTTTAAGCGCTACTGAAAAACTGCGTTAATTTTACTATTCCTGTAATAAATCTAGCGGTTTATCTTCTCTTCTGTCTAAAATGATCTTTATTGCGTCTTGAAACAAGATTGAGATCTTAAAAAGTTCTGCATAGTCTTCTCCTGACATTTGCAGCCTTTCTTTGTGAAGTCCTTTGCGGCGAGATGGATTAAATATCCTAGGAATTTCCATTTAATTTAATTGACTGATTAATTAATTTCTTGCTTTGCCAACATTATACGCAATTACGCCAATTGCAAAAATTATTCCAAATATCAATAACAATAAAAAAGTCTTTTTATTCATTTTACAGCACCAAAGATCCACAATGTTTGGATCCAAATTTAATTGAAGTGCTTCAGCATTCTCTGGATTTTCCTGAGGCTCTTCCTCTTCGTTCTCCAATTGGTTGTTTCCATCTGTTGGAAATACATATACAAAAAGTGGGTAATTAGGGATTTTCGTTTCAGATACAGGGATCTTCACAATTTTATCTGTTACTATGACGGCTTGTTTTGGGTTTTGAATTGGTTGGTTTCCGCCTTTTGGAGAAAAATTTTCTTGATTTTTTGATTTTTGTTCTTCGGTCATTTATATTTAATTTGGTAATAGATTTTGATAACATGAACTCGATATTTTCTTTTGACTGAGATTAAATAAAGATTTAAAGTACCTTCCAGTGTTTAAAATGATTTTAAGATAGTAAGTGGCTAATAACTTACATCAATTTAAGAAAAAAGTTTATAAATCAGCAATAAAAATTTGTGAATTTTTTATGGCTTAATCTTAAAAGATTTGGCAAGTCACTAAATAATAATCTCATTTATATAAAGATAAATTTATAATGACTTTTAATTATTGATAGATCCTTTCTTAACAGTATTGCAGCTTTCGAATGAAACTCTTATCTTCTCTATGCTCATATGTTATGCTCATGATTTCTTCTAAATTCTGAGAGTCAATATTTCCATAAAATTTGTCTTTAGCTCTGGAAATTAATTTTTCATACAACTCGAGCTTCTTTTGTTCAAATTCTTCTTCAGAATTCGCTTCAAACATTTCCTTCATTATAAAGTCCAAAATTTTCCTACAATTAAATGTTTTTATTGACCTTCCTCCCAGCACTTCGTTTATTTGCAAAAATGAAGCCACTTCAGTTTCTTGGCTTGAATCTGATGTTTCAGTATCTCCTTCAGTTTCGGAAGATTCAGTTTCTGCTCCCTCAGTAGTTTCTGTGGACGTTTGAGTAGTCTCCGTCCCATCGGTTGTATCTGTTGATGTAGTGTCTGACGTTGTTGTAGTAGTTGTACTTGCAGAGTCAACAGACTCTTCGAGCTCATTAAGACTCGTTTCTAGTTCAGCTAACTGAGCAGAAAGCTCATCGTCTAAATCATCGATTTCCTTCTCAAAATATTCGGTGGTGTCATCTATTTCCTGATTGACTTCATCAGTGCTTTCATCTATAACTTCCCCTACTTCGCTAACTACTTGATCGCTAGAGCTTTCAGCTAGCTCTTCTTCATATTCTCTGCTTTCATCGATTTCGTCCTGATATAAGCTATCAACTTCTTTTCCGAGTCCATCAAGAGTATGCTCAACCGCAATATCATTCATTTCAATTGCTAATCCTTCTTCCGTAGTCGACTCAATATTTTCTTTATCGCTTTCAAGTACAGAAATTTTTGAATTTAATACTGAGGCTTGAAGTCTATATTCATCCAACTTTTTTTCAGTGTCATTTATCCACTCATCTTCACTTTCTGTTGGGTTGGAGCTTATATACCTATCATACTCACTCCCCCCCTCCGTACGCGAGCAAACCATTGGAAAAATCCGTATTTTTTGCCCAAAAACCCACTCTCGTGAGAGAACAAAAAAATTTTTTAATTAAAATTTTTTTTTGGAAAGATATTTTGATGATATATAAGTGATAACTTAAACAAATTGCGTTTTAAAATATAAATTTTTACAAATTAAATTAATATTTGCTTTCCAATTTTTATAGAAGTAAGATTTTTTTAAATTTCGAAAAAAAATTAATATATAAATTTTTTTAAAAAAAAAGAAATTAACTCCCTCCGTGAGTGAACAAGATTTTGTTCACTCTCGGAGGGGGAGTCAGAGTCTTGACCTTCTGTGGAACTTCCAGAGTCCTCAGGACACTCGCTATTTGCTGCCTGGGAGTGGTAATAGTAAAGCTCGTCACAATCTCCAGAATTTTCTGCAGTTCCAGTTAAACAATACTGTCCACTATCGCACCATCCACAATCAGATCTTGTTAAACACGAAGAGCAGCTATAAAATTCTTCACATGCGGCATCTGGACAAGAATTGTACTCGAAAGAGTCGCATGCAGACTCATAAGGTCCCTCACTATCTCCAGCCATGCACTCTTCTTTTGAATTGCACCATATGCAACTATTACTTACAGTGCAGCTTGTGCATGATGCAAAATCTCCGCATTTATCAGTATAAATGACAAGCTCTTTTTCTAGCTGGGCAATTATTTGGTTTATTGTTTCAAGTTCTGCTTCATATTGTGATATCTGTGCATCCATAAGAGTAATCGTCATATCAGAAGTAGTGCTAATTGAGGTTTCAATTTGCTTATTTAAATCTTTTAATGCTGAATCGAATTTTGTTGAAAAGGACGACAAGTCTTCGTCAATTTTTTCTACGCCTTCGCCGATTTTCCCCATGCTTGTAGTTACTTCGGAATCAGAAGAAGACTCAGATGAGGAGTCTTGAGTTTGAGAGGCTGTATCAGATGTGTCAGCTTGTGAATCTGAGGATTCTTCAGTCGTAGAGTCTTGCTTGAGCAAAAGAAATTGAAGTAATGTGTGGCCGTTATAAGTGAGGGCTTGATTTAAAAATAGAAAAGCAATGAAAAGGTGAGATGCAAAATACCTCATATCCGTTTTATTGTATTCAATTCCCTTTTTATAATTATCTAGGACAAAATTCTTTAGTTGATAACTAGCACTAGATTATAGAGAAGTTAATTTGAGACAAATCTTTCTTAGAAATTTTAAAATATTATCAAATTTGAATTATTTGCTAAATTATTAAACCTTAATGTAAAATGTCACTTTTTGTTAAAGAGACTTCACTTTTCTAACTCTAATTCCCACTTTGTGAGCGAGCAAATCATTTGGAATTATCCTTATTTTTTAGTTAAAACCCACCCTCCTTGGGCGATCAAAGATTTTTTTAACATATGGAAAATTATTTTGATATATGAGTGATAATTATTATAATGAAATCTCTAGCTAATCTTAAACAGCTTATTTTAAAAAATAAATTTTACAAATTAATTAATATTTGCTTTAAAATATAATTTAGGATTTTTTTAATTTTAAAAAAAAATTACTATAAAATTTAACTCCCAATAAAAAATTTTTTTGCTCACAAAGGTGAGAGTAATTTGATATATTTTTGATAATAAAAAAAATATCTGACTAATAAAATATGCTCCTTTAATTTTTTAAATGAAATTATTACATTTAAATCTTAGTTTACAATAAATGTATTATTTGCCAACGATAATTACACTACCCTGCTCTATATTACTGATTGTTGTTTTATTCAAGATACTTCTGAGTTATGCTGCTCAATATATAATATTTCCTGGATCTAGTTGGTTTTGACAAAGATCTATTGAATCAAGTTATTGTAAAGAATTAACCCATCAGCTGTATCTTAAAGTAAAAACCTTGCGCACATATTTAGAAAATTTATTTCCAGAAATTGCTAAATCTCCCCCTCTGTGAGCGAACAACAATTTTGTTCGCTAACAGAAGGGTTTAATTTTTTTAAAAAAAATTTATATAGAAATTTTATAAATTTTTTTTTCCAATATTTAAAAAGATTCCAATTCGTAAATATTGAGAATCTTTAATTTGCAAAATTTATATTTTAAGACGCATGTTGTTTAAAATTCATCAAAATTAGCTAGAAATTTCGTTATAGTAATTATCATTTATATATTATGTTTTTGTTTTCATAAAAAATTTTTGTTCGCTCACGGAGGGTGGGGTTTTGGGCAAAAATAAAGATTTTTCTAATGGTTTTGCTCGCTCACGAAGGAGGAGTAGAGAAAATCTTGATAACTCAAACTTCCAGCAGACTACAAATATTCCATATATTTGTACACTTTTTGAATCAGTAATCGATAATTTGCAAACTTTAGAGCCAAATAAAATATCAAAGAAGCAAAAAAGACTGTTAAATTTACTATTAAGCTTAAAAAGAGGATTAGAAGAAACAAATATCATTATAAATTCGCATGAAGAACTTAATTTATGGAAGTGGATGAACATAAAATCAGAGAGGAATGAGCCAGAAAGCATTGTATTGGAAGATTATCCTCAAAACGACCAGATTAGCTCAGTGATGAAAATTATTGCTGAAACAGAAAGTGCTCTCTATGAGTCTTTCGGCGATCTTTCTTTTTTGAAAAGAGCTCGTCGATGATGATTTGACGATACTTTAGGGTCTAAAGATTATATGCGAGCAGATTTGCTTAAAAGATTCAATGCAGAACAATTATGAATAACGTCCTTAGATGGAGCCAAGATAGATTGCTTATTTGTGTGCAGTTCTTCTCTAAATGAAAATGCTCCAACAATGTTGATTTGTAATCCAAATGCTGGATACTATGAATATTCCTATTTTCAAACAGATTGATTAGAGTTTTACCTTACTCACGGAATCAATGTTTTCCTATGAAACTATAGAGGATATGGACGAACAACAGGAAAACTGAGTTTAAAAAATCTGATGAATGATGGTGAAAATATCGTGAATTATTTACGGACAATTAAACATGTTCCTAAGCTTGGTGTTCATGGCGAATCATTAGGAGGGTGCATTGCCACTTATTTAGCTCGGGAATGTTCTTTAGATTTTTTATTTGCAGACAGAACATTTTCATCATTATCTGATGCAGCCCTTTTTAACTTCGGAAAAGCTGTATATTGGTGCTTTCGATTAATAAGCCGTGTTGACGCTGATTCAGTTGCAGAATATCTTTCAGCTGACTGCTACAAGGTTTTATCTTCAGATCCTCAGGATAGAATGATTAATGACTTTGCTTCTCTAAAATCTGGGGTTGCTTTTAAAAGCATTTGAAGCCATGAAAATGTATTGAAAACAAGTGTGCTGAAATCTGATCTTGGGAAAAAGTGGCATATTTTAAGCCACACTGAATTTCTCCAGATGAATAGTTCTTTAAATAGATTGACGAATCTAATAGACCATTTGTCAAACCCACAAATAACAAATGAAAAATCGTTTAGTAGCTATGCAGAATTATTTAATCAAGACCCCAGGGTGCCACACCAATATCAGCTCTTAGCAAAAGATACAGACTCTGCAGAAGATGAGAATTTAGTTGCTGTTGTAAAACGGATTAACGAAATATTTGATGGGATTGATGCTGGAGGAATCTACCTTGCCTCTACTCAAAAGAAAAAATATCCTCAGCTAGCTTTGCTTCAATGGATCATAATAATTGACTTATGAGGGTCAAGCTCCCCTTCTTTTGAAGACTATTCAAATCCATTGATAAGATCTATAGACTCATTGATCAGAGGGGTTAAAAATCTGGAGTCTATCTTAAATAACCCTCTCAATACCTCGAATCCTTTAATCAGAGAAATTTGTAAAGACGTCAGAAAAGTTTATGAAAGTTTGAAGAAGATCCTTACCTTCATAGAAGAAAGAAATGAAAGAATTGCGTCGTCAGACCTTCAATCTGTGGATTTGACTAATCAAACGATGAATAGCAAAAATTATATTGACTACCATAAGGCCGGAAATTTGCTTACCTTAAGCTGTGGGCACAGCGGGACTTATAGTTCAAGCGAAAAGATTCAATATGAAAAGCATTTGATGAATGCACAATTTATAGTAAGAAAATAGATTTTAAATTCTTTTAAAATTCAATTAGAGAATAATTACCAAGTGAAAAAATTTGAATTGGGGATTTATTAGTTCTGATATAAAAATGCAAGAATTAAGTAGCTTAATAAATGGAAAATCCTCAGTTTCTTTTGGATTTTAAAGTAACAACTATTTTAGGACAACTTCGATATTGTTCAGAAGAAAACCGCAACTGCTGCATCAACGCTAAAAGGACTGAAATCATTCTTTCAAAAATGATCCGATGCTGAATCTAGATATTCCAAGGATCTTTTACAAATTTCTCGAGAAGGAATTTTTGGATCAACCCTTCAATCAGTTTCAGCGAATGAAGAAAAGTAAGCAATAGTCAGGACAACTAAAGATGCAATTGAAAGCTTAATTCAAGTAATTGTCAGAGGCTATGAAGGTCACAGTAAATTGGCTGATGATCTCGAGAAGATTACTGTAAAGCCATTAGCTGCAATGAAGAAGCAATTGATTTCGCATAATAAATACTGATCAGAAAGAGCTGCATCATCAATTAAAGACTATAAACAAGTCCAATCCAGCTATGCTAGAGACCAGGATAAATATGAAAGTGTAAAAAAAGAGGTGAAAACGACAGAAAGCAAATTGTTTTTGAATGAGAATGACTCATCTAATTGGAAAATCAAGAAAAAATTAGAAGAATCTGTAAGTGCTATACAGAAATCAAAAATTGAGTTTTCGAAAAGGCTGCTAGATAATGCTCGAAATATTTTGGATGAAGCTCTAATCAGATATAATAAGCATTTTGGAGACATACTGCTAGAAGTTGAGCAAGCTGAGATAAGGCGAATCGAATCAATTCAAGAGTTGTTCATAAAAATAGCCAAAGCAACTGACAAGTAATCATTATAGCCCATATCGCTAAATAGATTTATTTACCAGATAAAATGTAACAGGCAATTGAAAGAATAAAACAGACTCTATAAAGGGATGAGCTGGGTCTATGAGAGGAAGAGCTAAAAAGTGATATATCAAAAAAATATTGGCAATTGTTAGCCATTTTGACAATTAAACAAGCCAATTTCTAAAATATTTTATTATAAATATTAATTTTTAACTTAATATAGCCTTTTGGACTGAAGCTGATAAGTCCCTTATCTACTATTTACTGCTTTCTGGAAAATTGAGATTAAATTAAGTAAATGATATTATCTTTTTATCTTTATGACTTTACCGCTGCCAGTGCAGCATTTCTCTCTTTTTAATTTCATGAATTTTTTATAATAATTATAGAAAATGAATTTAATATCGTTTACTTAATTTAACCTCAATTCTACAAAAAACAGGAAATAGTATGCAAGCTACTTATCAGTTTCAATCCAAAAGGGTATCTTAAATTCAAAATTAATATTTATAATAAAGATAGTTAAGAAATTGGCTCGTTTAATTGTCAAAATTTTTTGACATGTCACTTTTTAACTCTTCCTGTTATAGAGATTCAGCTCATCCCTTTGATAGAGTATGTTTAGTTCGTTCAATTGCCCATTACATTTTATCTGTTAAATAAATCTATATATAGGGGCATGGGCTATATTCAGCTGTCTAAGTGACCAATTTAAATCAGTCAAAAATTTCGAGCAAAAAATTAATGACATAAACCCAGGAGAGGACGTTGATGTATTTTTAATTACAAACAATTTAAAAGCCTATATACACCCAGCAATTCCTACAGGACCTTTAGTAGAAGAGAAAAAAGACGTAGAAGCTGCAAATGAACACATTTTCAAAATTCTCAAGCATGTAGACTGGACTTCATCAAATAAAACAGACATTATCCAGCAAATTATGCCAAGCCTTCGCCCTTGGCTTGAAGATAAAATTGATTCTATTAAAGCGATGTTTAAGCGTTTAACATCTTCTGAAAGATGGGAGCCAATTCCGAATAAAGGATACACACAGCAGGTTGTCGATCTTATATATTGCATCAAAACATTAGAAGAAGAGTTGGATGAGATCTTTAAGGAAGAAGGGAAAGAGCTTTGGGCTCCAACTTTTATTAATTTCATGAAGGAAACATTTATCAAGTATATCGATGTGGTAGAAGAAATTTTAAAAGTGCTGCCAGATTTCAGACCCCCAGTTATACCCCCAATAGGAAATTTGCTTCAAGGAGATAAGAAATTGCTTATGAAGAAAACTAATAAGCTGAGCTCTTTTAGAGGGATAGTAGATCAATCTCCGAAAGGCCAAATTGTGAAATCGCTTTGTGTTAGATTGGCAAATCTCGAATTCTTTTTCAATGAAGGAATTAATATTTTAGGAAAAGTCATGGTAATAGAGCCCTCTCAAATTTATAGCGAGCTAAAAAATAGAATTGAGTACTCAGCAGATAAGATATGCGATGTTTTAGCGCAAAAAATTATTTACTCTGATGTGTATCCTCTAGTATTTTTCCAATTATATACAGCTCAAGATTTAACCTCTCGTTTTCCATTAATTTGTGATCTATTCAACGGGCTGATTTCAGTATTTTCCCAAAAATATTTCCAGCTTTTTTTGAAAAAATGCTTTATTAACTTTTTGGATTCATGGAAGAACATTTTATTATGCATGGACATAGACACTATATATTGTGAAGATTTATCAAGAGTTCTAAGAAATGATGTAAACTCTACTATCACCTTTTTTGAGCTAAAGCAGGAAAATGGAGAAAATATAGGCTTAACGAGGGAAGAGCAACAGCTAGAAATCACAAAAGTTCTTGAAATTATGGTCTATTGTCCAAAAAGTGATAAATTTTTGATCGACAAATTCAGAGACGATATAAATATTGACGATAGGACAGCTATAGCTTGGATACTCTTTAATCGACAGAAAAAAGAATCTATAGAATTTTTATTAGAGAATAAGCATTTACTATAACTATTGCTATTTTTTCTTCTTAATTTCTAGTTTTCTCGCTGGCTTTACTCCAACTTGCTTTTGCCTATTTAATGGTTTTTTTTGAACAAATGGAAAACAGGAGTTATTTTTCATGTAAGTAATATTAAAGTAATTAAACTCCCCCATTTCTTTATGAAAAGCCCAACCATCAGAAGAAAGTGATCTGTAAAATTTTGGGTTCCGGTTTTTATTAGGAGCTTCTATATGAGGGCCAAGAGGTGTGAACATGTTATAAGGGTAACCATCTTTGCGTGACGAAGTCATCATTTGATTAATTTTAGATAATTTGGTTTTCCAGAGGTCACAAGATTCAGAATTTTTATGAAAAACTTTTACAGCAACTCTTGAATTTTCCAATGATGCTTGCGGGTCTAATATTCCTTCTTTCCGAAGATCAGTCATAGACATTGGCTTCTTGTTTAAGAAGGGCAAGATTTCATTTCTAGAGAAAATTCCATCTGCAGTCGACCTTAATGATCCAAGCGCTCCTTTCTTAAGTGTTGCAGTGTAAGCAAGTGGTAATCTATTTGTTTCATACATTAGATTTTCTAATAAACATTTTTAATGTCTATTTTATTTCTTAATTTCTGTGAGACATTTATCTCAATAACTTTTAAAGAAAGGACTATTTTTAATAGTAATATATCGAACTTCTTGTGCGAGGATTTAGGGTTGAGGGTTGCAATTAAACGTCTAATGTCTTCATACCTATTTTACCATATATTTAAATTGATATTAGGATTTGAAGAAAAAATTTTAAGGTAAAAATATTATCATAGTAAAAAATTATTCTATCTATTATTTAAAAGTTGAATAATTTTATATATTAAATTAAAACACATTTGCATTTGTTATTATGAAAATCTTGGATTTGAGGTCCCAATACACTAATCTGATATGTCTTGCTTAGTTCTTCAATTTCTTCTAATGCTTTTTTTCCTCTATCATCATTCTGTATTTTATTTTTCGTTCGATTCAAAGCAAGTGCAATGTCTTGCATCGACTCAACTTGGTTATTTATTTCCTGTCCAGTTTTCTTTTTATCTGAAGTTTGGTAGCCTTCTCTAATCATGTTATAAGTCTCTCAAAATTCATCGCTTCAAGTATCTTGATAGCTCGAGCCCAGCTCATTGAACTTTGATGTAGCGTTAGTTATGAGGTTTTGTGATACTAAGTCTTCTGCCTTCTTAGCAAGCTGATGCAGCCCATTGATAATTGAATCTTCAAGAGCTATATATTGATTTAAAAGAACTTCAAGCTCTGCTCTCATTATTTTTGAGGATTTTAGTTGTTCAACAATTGATTCCATCACGATTAATCTGTCTTCCAAGTCTTCTATGTCTCCAATTTGAGTTTCCAGAGCATCGGATAAATTAGCCATATAAGAAACAATTACTTAATTAAGCGTTGAATTTATTTTAAAGGTAGTTTATTAAGCAGATTTCTCAAAAAAGTGAATCCCAGTAATTGCTAATCTGCTATAAAAAAGCAATTCTTCAAATCATTAAAATCCTTTTAGGATTTTAATTATTTGGTTAAGTTCCATATATATATCAGATTCTTATTTTTCGGAAATTTGTTAATTTTTAGTTCTTAACATCTCTATGCCTTAGATTCGATTTATATTTTTATAAAGATGGATTTAAAAATCAATGTAATTTCTAAATTTTTTTTAAGAATTGATTAATTTATATTTTAATTATAATACAATCAAATCTAACTTCTCTTGCTCACGAATAAACCAATGGAGTATTCACTTAAATGCCAATGATTTTTTTAATAAATAATTTGGACTTGATTAATGTAATTTCTAGCTAATTATATAAAGTTTAATCATCTTACATTTTAAAATCTATATTAGATTTTTAATTTAAATATCAAAATCGTTCTTTAAATCCAAAAATAATTAATTTATAAAATTTTTAAAATCTTTTTCCTGTAAGTAAGGGAGTTAAGAAAAAATTTAGAATTGCTTTTTATCTCTTTTAAAAAAAAACTATGCAAATCCTTGCTAATTGGTATGGAGTAAGCATAATTTAATTCATCTCATGAAATTGGTTGCTGATGCTTTTCTTCATGCAGATAAGCCAAAATAAAGCATATAACTGATAGAAAATCCAATGCCATTATAAAAATGAGAAGAAAACATTCTGTTTCTGAGATAAAAAGGATGAGAAGAGAAAATATAACATTCAGAGATTATATAGAAAAAATGCAAACCGAAAACACTATGATGACTACTCCTCGAGCATTAATAACTTCTCCGGTTATAGATTCTCCATTAGTTACAAAAGAGTTATCAAGATCGACTAATAACTTTCCAAGTTTTACAAGTCGAATAAAGACAGCAAGCAAAAAAGATCGCTTTAATCACCCATCTCATATACTAGCAACCGCAAGAATAATTGAACTTCAATCCCCTAAAGATCCATTACTAAAGGCATCTGTGCAGCACGAATCTATATTAAGATTATTCAGAGGATCTAGAGGAGATCCAGCCTACAATCCTGCATTAACTAAATTCCAGCCCCATGAAGACTCACTCCTCGCTTTAAGAGTGGACAAGACCATTGAAAAAATAATTTTTAATACAGAAATCTCTTATAATCTGTTGGGATTTGAACGCCAGTAAACTGACTTACTAATCGCAATCAGTTTCCTATTTCTTATTCATAAGGCTGCCTGCAGAAGCGATTGGTTGTGACCAGTTAGCGTTTTAAAAACCCCAGCGGATAATTTTTCTCCACTTTGAGAAAGCAAAAAAATTTTTCTCTCTGTAAAAGAGGCGGGTCAGTCAAACTTGAAAAAGAAGCTGAAGAAAATGAAGAACAAGATTTCGAAAAATACATCGATGGCTTGAAATTCATGGACAAACTGAAAAGCGAGCTAAGCTTGAATTTTCAAATTGCAAGGAGTAAAGAATTCAATAAAGTACCTAAAAACCCAGCTCTTGGGAGTTTCTTTCAAGTTGAAAAAGAGCTTAAAGAATTGCAAGAAACAAAACTCAGCCAACTATTACAAATGACTAGAGGTGAAATGGTTAACAAAATATCGCAATACTCTACAATAGTGAGAGATATTATTAGAGCCATCAGAAATAAGGACGGAGACGATGAAGCAGTCATTCTGGAAACCTTTTGGAGGATTATTGTCAAAACTTTTGATACCTTTATAAGGATGCATGATCAGACTGTCGAGCAATCTATCAATATTTCTATATCAAAACTTAGAGCTTCTATTGAGCAAAATAGAGTAGAAATAAGAGATATAATCGACAAGTATAAAAATGATAAGAGCTCTTATGAAAAAAACATCAAAGAATTGACAAGTTTATGTGACCAGCTGGCAAAAGAAAAAGTCAATCTTAAGCAGATTATTCTGGATAAAGAAATCCAAATTGCTGAAGTGACTGAAATAGACAATCGTTTTGAAGTATTAAGATCCATGGGAAACTTATTAAACGACCTTAATTTAGTTATCCTAGAAACTAAAGATGAGCAAGAAAAGCAGGCATTCACGCTGAACAAACTGACGAGCATTATGAGTGTTGCGCCACTATTTGAAGACAAAAAAGAAGCACATATGCCAAAGCAGCAAGAAATAGAAATAAGAAGTTAGCATACAAAAACGTCAATAATAGTTTATGTATATTGAGCTAATTAAAAATAGTGTGATATATACATTAATTTCATTTCATGATTATAAAATCAGGAAGAGAGAGAAATCTTTATTACTTAAAGGCCTTTATTTCAGGGCCATGTCCCGATTAAAAATTTTTTAACTTTCTTCTTTTCCTAAAATCTTTGGATAAAATTTTAGTAAAATTTTCTGAACCCACGTAATCCGCGATTTTTTCGATTTCTGAGTCTGATATGAATTTTCTATTTCTGATGAAATTTGAATCTGATCTAAATTTTATTTTCCTGATAATGTTTGATTCTGATATCAATTTTATTTTTCTGATAAAATTTTGAATCTGATCTAATTTTTATTTTTCTGGTGTCCAGGATTTTCTTATCGATTGTCTTCTTATCATCAATGATCACCTCAGTCTTCCTATATTTGAAGGTTTCCTGAATAGGATCTATTTCATCTAGTATTTTTTTCCATCTAAACGACTTAAAAAACTCCAATATTTTGTCATCTGTATCAACATTTTCTGTATCACTATCATTTCATTCATACTCTGATTCAGAATTATCAAGTAATCCTGTATCAATAAGTTCATTTAATAGTAAAAGTTCGAAAAATTCATCCTGTAAAGCTCCGTTTTCTTCACAAAAGGAAGAAGAATAGGAAACATTACTTTCCGAATCTTCCATTAAAATAAAAGTAAATCAGGAAGAAGATTCATCCAAGAACACTCACTTGACAAAACCAAGATCGATTTAATGCTCTCTAGGCTCAGAGGCACTCTCAACCAAGTCAATCCAAAAGATTTAAAGAATATTTTCCATATAGACTACCGAAACCTTGCAACCACATCAGATCTGACGCTAAAAGAATCTTCTCAATCGAGGCTATCTAAGGCGCAGCAAGAGTTTCTCATAAAATCTGTTGCAGGCTTTAATAGCACATTTCCAGATTCTGAGCGAATTAAGCCTGAGCTGGACTCTTTTGGAGGTCGCGAGGGTAATATGATAAGTCACATTGATCATTTTTTGAGGACTATGGTACTAGTAGGATATAATGAAGGAATCACTATTAACAAAGAAGAACCAATATTTCTTAGCAGCGGGGAAAAGAAGGGCAAAAGTGACTATGTGATTAATCGAGACAACACACCTAGAATTGTGCTTCGATTGATCCGTAAAGAAGACAGGAAAATCAGGGGAACTGATCCAGAGCTTGCCTTTGCAGCAAACATATTTGAAATGTATGCAACTTATTGGAAGAATCCTATTTGAGATGTATATGGCTGCATAACAGATCTCAACTCATGAAATTTTTGCAAGTTTGATGGGAATGAATTTCACAGATGCAGTAAGACACAAAAATTGGTTTTGAGCCCTCCTTCAATAGTTGCACTTGCCCTCAAGTTTATAGATATAATTGATCCTAGTAAAGAATAATTTATCATACAAAACTTTTTATTAAAATATAGCAATTTATTAAGCTAAATAAACTTCCAGCAATCTATTTAGTCTTGATGTTACTTTTCCGTTATATGAGTTATTAGACTGATCTCTATAGACCTTCCTCTTTATTATTTTCTTTTGAGATTTATCTTCACTTTGCTCCTTTTCATGCTTTGGTGAGCACTGAGGAGAAGTTGCCGCTTCGCTTTTATCATTGTACCCTCTTCTTGTTAAATATACTGAAACTGTATTTAGCAAGTTTTCAATTCGGCTACTTGGATCTGTTACATCTTGCTTACAACTGTATATTTCATCTACAGAAGCATTTTTACTGTGCCCACAATTAGTTGATTCTGGGCTTACTATGGACGTTCTGTTTGGCACATAAGTTGGGGATACTAGTGATTTTGAAGGTTTTTTCAAGAGCATTGCTGAGGTAGTTAAACTTGTGGATGCAGAGTTTAAGGATGCTTTTGTATGCTTACTCCCTATTTTAAAAAGCTACCAAAACTCCTGGAAAATTTACGAAGGAGCAAAACTTTTTTATATAAAAAATTTTTTCTATTAAATAATTTTATATATAACTAATGACTATTATAATGAGATTTAGCAATGATTAAAATTCTGACAGCTTACTTTCTTAAGATAAATTTCACAATTAAAGTAGATCTTTCTTTTCAAATATTTAAAATGTTTATTATATATTTTTATATAAATTTTCTTTAAAACAAATTTGCCCACTTCATAAGCAAGTAAAACAGCTTGCTCACTATAAAATGGGGGAATAATTAGCTGATCTTATTCTTGTGCTCGTTAAATCAGTTATTTGACTTTTAGAGGTTGAAGGACTCAAAATCTTTTTTGAAGGACTAAAATTTCTCCTTTCAAAGCTCTCAATGCTGAAGTTATTTTTTGGCTTTTTTCTTGGATCTAAATCTACATTAACGTGGAGAATTTTCCCGGAAATCATAGGCGAGCTATAAATTAAATCTTCATTTAGCTCAGGCGAATACACATCTTCTATTTCTTCTGATGAACTTAACAGTTGACTTGTTATATCTTCTTTGTATTTTTCATTAAAAAGCTCCATCCACCCAATAGGCAAAGGCTCGCAACTAAAGTAAGTATCATCAGGCATATAAATCGTTTTGTATTTATTTATATTTACTGGTAGCTTTCTAGGGTTTAGAGAATGATCCTTTGCCAGCCCCACTACAAATTTTAGGTTCATAAAATGGATTTGGTTAAGAAATAAAGGGACTTCCCATAATTGAGTAATTGATTCTTTATCCTCCATTTCGCATGAAAATAATTTAAAAGGGTTGGATTCCCCAGCTGAAATAATTTTTGTTTTATTTTCTATCATTGTAAGTTTCATTATTTCAGAATTGCATAAATTCTTGCAATGTGCTGCATCTTGGGTAAAGAAATAAAATAATCTGGTTCTTCTCAATCTAATTTTGTTGTTTTTATAAGGACTTTGAGGCAATTTTATAATATGTGATTTTTCAAAAATATTGAAATTGAGATATAAATTGTGCTCTCTTCAGCTTTTGAAGTTTATGTAATCAATGTTCTTTAAGTATATAAGCACTCTTCATTGCATAGCCACAGATGGGAGAAATGGAGGATGCTTATAAGTTGGCTTCCTTGTTAAGTCTTCTGGTTTTATAGAGATGTTCAGTTTTTTAGCTAATTTTATTTCGGTTTCCATAAGTTCATACTCTTGAAGCACAAGCATATGGCAGATATTGCAAACTCTTACTCAATGACTTAGGAAGTCAATTGCAAGTGGACGAATATGTGAAAGCTGCAATGATTTCCTTCCAGACTTTCGTGTATGTCTCTTGTACAGCAACAACATTTTATATGGAAGAACATGCTCAAGCTCAAATAATTTAAACGGCAACAAGCACAATTTGCAATGCATTGAACTTAATCTTTGCTCTCGAATCTCTTCTAGTTCGTCTCTAATTACAGCTGGCGATTTAATTTTCTCGTTTTCAATTCTTATTTCTCTGCATTTTAACGCGTTTTCGTCTAAATTGAATCCTTTGCATCCAATAAATCAACATTTTCCATCCTTATCCTTGATAAAGTCAAGTACAATATCAATTATTCTTACAGTGTAAGCATTTTGCAAGAATTCAACAATTTCTTTTGCATAACTTTCCAAGCCTAAGATTGCTTCTCCATGCATCGGATATATAGGAATTGCCCGAGGATGGCGCTATCATGCGCCATCCTCGGGCAATTCAAAAAAATGCCCCACACCGGGATCGAACCCACGTGTGGGTCATTTTTGGTGCGTGTAAGTCGATGTTGACCACACACCAAAAATGGCCCCACACGTGGGTTCAATTCCCGGTGTGGGGCCATTTTTGAACTGCCCGAGGATGGCGCAAGATAGCGCCATTCTCGGGCAATTGGTATATATCAATTCCATCAACTATTTGACTGCAAACACATATTTTTGTTTGAGAGAATTTTTCCATCGCTCTTTGGCTACTAGTTATACAATAAGCATATGAAGCTCTGTTTTCTTTGTTTTTATTATTATAAAAGAGTCTTATTGTGCATGGACGATCACTATGACTTTTGATGTATCTTTGAACCATTGTTCCACTTGGCAAGGAGCCTTTTAGGATTTTGTCAGAAAATTCTAATGAGTTTAGAGGGTTTGCTTCCATATTAGTTGCGCTAACAGGGTGCCTAAAAATTGCAATAACTCCTAATTGCTCATCTTTATATCTTTGCAATGAATTGTGGACTTCAAATTTATTATAATCTTGAAGACTTTGAACTCTGCCGCTTTCTTCATTGGTTGTGATCCAATAAGTTCTGGATTCTGATATATAAAAAGTATGAGGAATGTTTATATGAAGCAAAGAGCAAGGGTACTTTGGATTTGTTAATAATGCTTCATAAAAATAAAATCCAGGCTGAAACGGTGATTTTAGATATTTTGGGTCATTTGGTTCAAACGTGATTTTTTTCAAGTATTGCAAATATTTTCTTTTATAAAACGCTTCTTGTTTAGCACGATTCTCTTCTTGTCTCCTCATTTCTTGGTCATATCGCTCATTTATTTGCTTTTGACGCTCAAATGCTTTTATTTTTTCTAATTCGAGACTTTGTTTTGAATAATTTTCTTTTCACACTTTTTTATCACTAGATTCATCTGGCTTGTGAAGGCCTGTCCTTGTAATGATCTTTTCAGAGCGCATTTGCTTTACCAGCATTTGCTCATATAGAGGATTTTCATCGAGTCCTTGCTAAGTAAATAATACAGGAATTGCTATTTCTTGTTTAGCTTCTGTTAGAAACACTTTGCCTGGGATAAATGAGACAGGCTGGAATTTTTTTATGGAAGAACTTGAGGAAATTGATCGACTAGATGTATCCATTTATTAAATTTGCAAACTGAATTGCAATAAAAAAGCTAATATAGAATATCACAATCTTTGATTTAAAAATATCATACGCTCGAAAATGCAAGCAAGATCTATAAAATAATTAAATCGTCATAGTTATTTATTTTTGATCGTGTAGAAACTAACTTGCCTATTTAATTTGTTAATAATTCTTTATTAATTGCAGCCGCAGTATCAAAATACTGCCCACAGCTGCAATTGTACCCAGAAGTCAAAGGTTCGCCAACATCTGTGCCACAATCAGGACAACTAATTTCAGTAGCTTCACTGAAATCATCAGGCATTCATTCCTTTTGCTTGATAACAATAGTTTGATTTTCTTGGTTGTTGCATTCTGGATGCAGTATATCGTCACAAGAAAACAGCTCGATACAGCAAAATTTACAAAAATAAGGCATTAGTGTGCCAAACTAATTAGGTCTTACAAGTTCATTCTCAAATTTTCTCAATTGAAATATATGAAATGGATTCGGATTAATGCAGCGTCGAATTCTTCCAACAAACTCAATTGCTCTGTTCATATCTAAGCTCATTTCTTGCATTACATATGCAATCATTAGAGTTGCGCTTCGTGCTATACATCTTTTTTTTAAATAAATAGTGCGATAAGACGCACTTTTTTGAGCGGACCAATACGTTTCTGGCCAGAGAAATTTCAGTTTTTACTTTTTTAGAGAAAAAACAGAAATATAAATGATAGGATGATTGCTGCTGCTAAGATAAAATTGCTAAAACATGTTGACGTTAAATACGTTTAAGAAGCATTAAAAATAGCTTATTAGTGCTAGAGAAAATTCAGGCAGAAAATATCCAAATGTGCTAAAAAAGGGCATAAAGGCTGCCCTTGTCATAGGATCCCACTGCCTGGAATAAAAACACCCAGATTTTAAAAATACCTGGGAAGTGGTAGAACTTGAATTTCTCACAGACATTTTTTATGTCAAATTTTTTGGCTCGTCAAAATCGATTTGGCGAGCCGATTCTGGCCAGTAAGCAAAATAAAAAAGATGCATGATAATGGACAATTCTAATATCATTTTGATTTATAATAATCTTATTAGAAATGGAAAGTGATGACATCATTTATGTTTTTCAATCGGCGCTGATCACTCCTGACTACCAACACGACTACAGCATTCATCACATGCAAATTTTTCCTTTAAACTTATCTTTACCCGCTTACAATACCTATCATCAAATTTGAGAGCTAGAATCGCAGGAGAACTTAAATCAACGATCTATACGAGTATTTCAAACAAGCGTTTAAGAAATTCAAGCAATAATTCCTTCAGATTCAATAAATTATGCAAGAATTGTACAACTAGAGTCATTTTTATTTCCTAAGAAGAGAATCTTTCAGCAGTACCTATTTGCAAAATTTTCATAATGAATTTTCCAAGCCATGCCAAAAAAAAACAAAGAGAAGATAATGGAAAAATTGTGATTTTTCAGAAAATGAAATTTCCTAATTACTGTGAAAGCTCATGCGAATTTGGTAACGATAAAAGCGACTGATAAGCGTTTTTTTGTGTCAAAAAATTTATTCATCTGCATTTCTGGCGCTTTAGCTGCTAATAGCAATTTCTCTTATCGGCTTTATTAATTTCTTTTGATCTCTATTTCTATGAATTATGCAAAAGCGGTCGACCCCTTGCATGCTAATTAATTTTGCTTATGGAGATTGTTTAAAGTCAAGAATATCTCTCTGCAATTGAACTTATAACAAAAAGATCTTGAATTCTATGTTATCTGATTTTTAGATGCTAATGCCACTTCAACTATTTTGACAATTTTGACAAGGTTGTCCAATCTTTAATTATAAGTTCAATCTTGGAGAGATATTCTAGAGCTTAAGCCATCTCCATAAGTCAAAATAATTTGCATGCAAGGGGTCGGCCGCTTTTGCATATGTTCACCAATAAATGAATTAGAAAAAAAGGATTGTCATTAGACACTAAAGTGCATAAAACTTTTGCTTGCCTTTGGAAGAATGAAAAACAAAGTTATTATTGAAATTTGCTTTGTTTTTATTGGAGATAATAAAAATTACATATGCTCTTGCAACTCTGATTTCGCTAAATTTAGAAATATGACGATGAGACCTTGTGAAGACAAGCAGAATTGTTGAATAATTATTAACGGGTTCAATAAAATTTATAAGCATTACATTCATGATTGATACAACAAATACTTTCCTCCATGGTTCTTAGAATATTGTGTGCTATTTAAAGAAGGAGTCAGCTCAGTTGAAAAGTTTCCTGGATCAGATTCATCAGGCAAAACCAAAAAAATGAAAAAATTCAGATACCAAACAGTTTTTTAAAAGAATGATTGGAAAAAATGATCTAAAGATTCTTACACTCAAAGAAAGACCCTTCAGGCTAAAGGTGAATCATTATGCAAAAGATGTGGATCATAAACTATGTTGAGGTCAATTGGAGAAATTAAAATTGGTATTGTTAATGAAGCTTGCCAGTGCACAGCTTTATCAAGTTTAATGCCCTTTATTTTCAACCCAAAAAAATTATTCTTGTAGGTGATCAAAATTAACTCCCGCAACTGAAGTGCTATCCAATTAGATTTGGCTCAATAACATGCACTTACTTCTCAAATATCTCACTGAGATTGTACATATAAAAAAAGTTATTGAAGTTCTATGCTGCAGATGTTTTATCTGCTAAAGACACTTAACTACTAATTATTTATGACTTCTGTGCCAATTGATTTTTTTTGAGTAAAGACCTAAAGATCCATTTGAAATTAAGTTTAAAGGAAAAATTTGCATGTGATGAATGCTGTAGTCGTGTTGGTAGTCAGGAGTGATCAGCGCCGATTGAAAACATAAATGATGTCATCACTTTCCATTTCTAGTAAGATTATTATAAATCAAAATGATGTTAGAATTGTCCATTATCATGCATCTTTTTTATTTTGCTTACTGGCCAGAATCAGCTCGCCAAATCGATTTTGACGAGCCAAAAAATTTGACATAAAAAATGTCTGTGAGAAATTCAAGTTCTACCACTTCCCAGGTATTTTTAAAAATCTGGTGTTTTTATTCCAGGCAGTGGGATCCTATGACAAGGGCAGCCTTTATGCCCTTTTTTAGCACATTGGATATTTTCTGCCTGAATTTTCTCTAGCACTAATAAGCTATTTTTAATGCTTCTTAAACGTATTTAACGTCAACATGTTTTAGCAATTTTATCTTAGCAGCAGCAATCATCCTATCATTTATATTTCTGTTTTTTCTCTAAAAAAGTAAAAACTGAAATTTCTCTGGCCAGAAACGTATTGGTCCGCTCAAAAAGTGCGTCTTATCGCACTATTTAATAAAAAGATGTATACACCCATCTGGCTATATATAAACTACCAGTGTATAAGAACTTTTCCGTTGCTTTGGACAGCTTCTTTTATAAATTGATTTGACTGCCTGAAAATGCCAGTTAAAGCTTCTCCAGAATCCATCTGTGGGAATTGTTTATAATTGATGATATTTTGATACCAAGGGTCCAAATCAGATGCTGCAATCACAATATGTGTAATGCCTAAGCCTTCTAAAGTTTCTAAGTGCTTTGCAGCTTTATAGTCTCCTAAATAAATCCCCGGAAGAATTTCGTTATAACTAGATGCTTTCATTTCAATATAAATGATCAGAATTATTTGCTGAGCAGCTACCGAGAATTTTGGGTTAAAATTGGCTTCAGATATTTTGCTGAGGAAATTAATGATCATAATCCAATGTGAGAATCCTATAAGCAGATATTCATCTTTCATGGAGTTCTTTGCATTTCTTATCCGTCAGTGCATTTGGTTGGATTGCTTAGCTTAAGTGTGTTTCTGGGTTATATCTTAGCATTGTTTGCTAATATAAGGTTGAGAAGTAATCCAACACTATCCTTTATTTAAATTTAAAATAATTTGGAATTATGATGCATAAATCTGACAAATTTAATGATGATTTTAAGAGCAATTTATATCTGATTTCTAGAATTAATGAGCTTATTTAATTAAGATTCTCAGCTTCTTTTAATATAATGCGCCAGAGTTTGAACCGATTCTGATCAACAATTTATTTGCTTGCATATGAATGATTGCTTAATTATAAATTTTGAATCTAGATCGCAATTTCTTTCGTGAGTGTTTATGGTTTAAGTCAGTTTAATTAATATGAGCGACAAGGGGAAGCACAAAGACTATATCAAGAGCAAACTGCATTACTTGCTTGAAGACTTGGTAGCTTGCATTCTAATAGACAAGCCAACTCCCCCTGAACCATTTATACTTGACTGGCTGAACAAAAAATCGGGAAATTGCCTTTCTGAAGCTGAAAAAGAAGAACTTGCACAGTTAAGAGTTGAAGTCGATAAGCTGCGCAACGGTCAAGAAACTGACACAAGTAGTGAAGGAAGTGAAGACGATTATATAGACGAGCTCCCTTCTCCCACTCTTGAAAAGCCTAAGAAGGCCAGAAACTCAGTGAGCGCTGAAGCTTTTGGACTATGAAACAAAAAATCTGATTTTCAGCCTCGAGTGATACCTAAAAATTCGCAGCAAAAAGAACGAATTTCTGAAAGGCTCAATAAGGCCTTTATGTTTGCAGCTTTAGACGACAATGAAAGAGAAATTGTCATCAATGCTATGGAAGAGAAGAAATTCAGGCCTGGCGATCAAGTCATAAGGCAAGGAGAAGACGGTGACGAGCTATTTGTAGTTGACACTGGGAAGCTAGAATGCTCAAAAATCTTCACTGCTGGGGAGCCTGAAAAATTTTTGAAATTTTACCACTCTGGCGAAGCATTTGGGGAGCTTGCTTTATTATACAATGTCCCAAGAGCGGCATCAATAAAAGCTGTGACCGAGTGCACATGCTGGGTGCTAGATAGAGCTTGCTTTAATCACATTGTGAAGGACTCTGCGGCAAGAAAGCGAGAACGTTATGAGTCTTTTTTGACAGGGGTAGAGCTGCTTGAAAACATGGACCCTTATGAAAGGTCCCACATAGCAGATGCGTTGAAGCCAGCCCAGTTTAGAGAAGGAGAATATGTGATCAGAGAAGGCGAATGGGGCGATGTGTTCTATATGATTGAAGAAGGAACTGCATTGGCCACCAAAACCTTTACACCTGGCTTACCTCCAGTTGAAGTAAAACAGTATAAAGCTGGGGACTATTTTGGTGAACTTTCCCTGCTTAGAGGTGAGCCGCGTGCTGCTAATATTATTGCGACTAGCAAGCTCTCTTGTGTAGCATTAGACAGAAGAGCGTTCAAGAGAATGTTGGGGCCTCTTGAAGAAATTCTGAGAAGAAACGCAAGAAAATATGAAGGAATTCTTAATATATAATCACTAATAAAATTAGTTACTCTCTTTCTGCGTTCACCTGGGAAATTCTTCTGGGAAGAAGCTCGCACATTTCTTCACACACCTTCATTTGGTCAACTAAATCAGGGACTTTTGAAGCATGTGGGCCCTTTTGTATTTCTCTCAAATAGGCTTGAAGTTTTTCGTACCATCTAAATCCTTTTTCCATATAGTCAACTTTTATCGAGATGTCAGGGTGGTCCATCTTTGAGTAAATCCTCGCAATGCCAAACATCAGGTTTAGCGAGGATTGGATGACGTCTTTAGCTGAATCTTCGTTAAGCTCAAATTTCTGGATAAACTCAAGCAATTCCATTTGTTTTTCAATCGATGATAGTGCATGAATGTTAACTTTTGTGTATAGATCTTCTCTTTTTTTCTTTTTTCCTTTGATCATTCCTTGCTTGACCTCATATAAGTCTAGATAAACTGAGGCTACTTCGTTCATCAGTCTTTGCCATAGCTGAGAATATGCTTGCTTGTTGATGTCTCTTGTGTAGCCTTCTAGCAATTCTAGTCTTCTCTGAGCCATTGCAATAATCCTGTTTTCATCCATTTCGAAGTAGGAAAGAAGCCTATAGAGTGAGCTAATGTCTCTTTTCATTTCAATGTGCTCCGTGACATAACCATCTATCACAAAATAGTCGAGTGCATGCTTAAAACTTGTGTTCGCTAGCTTAAAAAGTTCTTTCGCACTATCAATGTTAAGTGGAGGCTCGATTCTTGGGAAAGGAATATTAAGAGGCTCAAAAATCATGCATTGCTGGTAAACTGACTCAGGAATTGGAGCCTTTTCTTGATGCAGTTTCACCCCTAAATCAAGAAACGAAATATAGCATCTTCCAATTTGCATGTGAAGGGAGCTCTCTAGTTTCTTTTTTGGTGTCTTAATGATAGCCATTCCACACTGCAAAGTATATAACGCTTGATTGAGATTTCCGCATTCATTGTAATATTCAGCCATATTAATAGCATTTACTGCCCAATCTTTGATATCATAATCATCGCTTCTTATCTGTCTTTCCATAGTTTCTGCACAAAACTTTGCTGATTTTTCTTTTTCTCCTAATTTTGAATAAGCTTGGGCCATATAAAACAATGTTAGAGTGTAATTCTGCTCCGCCTTTTTATGGTTGACCCCACCATCGATGATAAATCGAAAATTCTCGACCCCAGTGAGAAAGTCTTTGAAATTATGAGAAAAAGAAGTTCTTTTCAGAGTCTGGATTCCCTGGTACAGCGCTTGAGCTTGGAAAAAGTATTCAAGTCCTAGCTGACTTTCTCCACGATTGCATGCCAAAATTCCTAAAGCATTCAGCACGTCTTGAAATGTGTTTATGTACCTTCCTTGGTCTCGCTTGTGGAGGGAAAGCAACCGTTTCAGCGACTTTTTGTAGTGCTTGTTGCTCTCAGTAATCTCTTCTGTCTCAAAATGATTCACACCAAGGAGGTATTCGATGATTGCTTGAGCAGCCCTTGCACTTTCGTCATTTTCTTTGACTCGTTCTTCATTTAGAAGGGAATTAAGGATTTCTCGTGCTTTATATTTGTGTTCGTATGGTTTGGAGGAGTCTGCTTCTAACCCCATCAGTCTATCAACTTCTTCAAGCTGCCTTTGCAATGATGAGTAAAAGAAATTCACCTCCATTATAAATAATTGATATGGCTGTATGCAGAATATAACTATTCCAAAAAATCGTTTCTTTCCCTTTAATTCAGTAGATTAAGCGCTATTGTAAAGTGACTAAGAATTTCTTCAATTTCTTGATGATTGATTTCATCAATTTTTGTACAATTAAATTAAAATATATACTCACAACCCTATATAGATTTCTTTATCGAACATTATGCAATAGAAAATTGAATTACCAAGACAGACTCTATGAAAGGGATGGGCTGGATCTCTATAGAATGAAGGGTTAAACAATGGCATGTCAAAAAATGGGTATGCAAGTGTGAGAAAAGTTGGCGAGTTTACTCGCCAATTTTTAAAATGGCTTTATTGTTAAATTAATTTAAGACTGTCATTGATGAAGACCTTATCGATTTTTTTCTCTTTTCTATAAAATTTAGGTTCAAGCAAGTAAAATAGGTTAAATTAAAAGTGCATAACAATTATAAAAGGATATTCTTTTTGAAAGGCCCCTAATATATTTCCAAGAAGTGCTGCAGCAATTTATCAGTCTCTATCACTCTGAATATTTTTATATTTATTATTTTTTATACATTTCAAAAAAATTATTAAATCTTAAAAATTTTTTAAAATTTTTTTGTTTTTTAAGATTATGAAGCATTAAGCTATTAAGAACTTTATAAAAACTATCAGCGTCTTATACAAACTTTGGCTTTATAGTCCAATTGATTATAATCAATTTGGTATTTTCTATTTAAAAATCAATCCTTTCTCAAAAAGGCAATCCAGCAAGTCCCTTATAGAGTCTGTATTGATCATTCAACTTCTACTATATTCTGTTCGATATAGACATCTAGACAGGGATAAGTGCTATAATATATTTCGCTCTGAATATATTACAAAAACCTATTTTTTCAAAGATGAATATCATTAGGAACACTAGAAGTAAATGGCTCACAAAACTTCCTATAGCCTTCAATATAAATTTAATAAATGTTTAGATTAGCAAGATAATTACAATCTTTATGATTAATCGGATGCATAGAAGAATAAATTACATAATCAAGTAAATCGAAATAAGTTTTCAGATATTCTTTGGGTAAAAATCCACCCTCTGTGAGCGAACAAAAATATTTTAATATAAAACTATTTTATGAACAAAATATTTTGATATATAAGTGATAATTATTATAATGAAATATCTAGCTAATTTTACTATAGGAAATTTTTTATATATTTCGAAAAAAATTATTAGAAAATTTATATGTAAATTTTGTAAAATAATTAATCGCGAAAAAATTTTTTTGTTTGCTCATGGAGGAGATGAGTTAATAAATATTTGCTTATTTAATAATTTTTGGTAATTTTCCTTCTTATAGAAAAAAAAGAAATCAGTTAAAACTAAAACAAACCAAAAAAAATAAGACCAAATATATGATTTATTTGCTTGTAAATTCTTTAATAATAGCTTGGGTTTGATATTGGAAACTTATAAATGAAATAACAATCATCGATGTAATTTTGATTAAATCAAATCACAAGTAGTAAGTTTAAGCATCAATGCCATCATTATCATATTTTTAATTAGTATAATTAATTTTGCCAATAAGAAATACAAAATATTATTCCAAGACCTAAACAGATTTATATGGCTATCATCTATTATTTTGATGCACTATTTAACTTGAGAATAAAGCAATAAAGCTAACTAATTCAGATCTTTTTCTGTTTAAAATTCAAATGTTATTTATAAAAGTAAAAAATTAATTTGTTTCCTTTATCGCTGCCTTATTAATTGAAATCGATTTTTTTTAAGCAAAGTGTATTATTGGTAATAAAGATTTAAAACTATTTACTTTTTATTATTGAGCATATTTAAACTATTTTCTACCATTGATTAGCTGTATTTTAAATTTAAGAAAAAGTTTGTAAAATTGTATGACCATAGTTTATGTGGGCCAACAAAAATGGTTCTGACATTTATCAATGTCAGAACTGGAGAATTATAGAATTTTAGGTCCTTTAGGCCGTGGAACATTCGGCTTAGTTAAATGTAATTCTTAAGCAGTAGCTGAGCATCTAGAGACAAAAACAAAAGTGGCATTGAAATTTTTAAAAAAGAAAACAATTTCAGAAAAATCTATGATTTCCAAAGTAAAAAGGGAAATCAAAATACTGAAGAAATTCCAGCACCCTCATGTGATTAAATTATATGAAGTAATCGACACCTGCACAACTTTTATCCTTGTCCTTGAGTATTTGCCAAGAGGGGAATTATATAATTATTTAGAAAAAAAGGGAAAATTATTAGAAGATGAAGCCCGCATCTTTGTGGAGCAAATCCTTTCTGGATTGGAGTTTTGCCACTCGCACAGATTAGTTCACAGGGATATCAAGCCTGAAAATCTGCTTCTTGACCTAAACGGAAATATAAAAATTGCTGATTTTGGACTCTCTAATGCTATAAGAGATGGAGAGTTCTTAAGTACTTCGTGCGGATCACCAAATTATGCGGCACCTGAAGTTATTTCAGGAAATAAGTATTGTGGGCCAGAAGTCGATATATGGAGTACAGGGGTAGTTCTTTATGCTTTATTAACAGGAGCTTTGCCATTTGATGATACAAGTATTCCAGCACTTTTCACAAAGATAAAATCAGGAAAATTTTCAATACCATACCATATCAGTGCTGATGCAAGAGATTTATTATGCAGAATGTTAAATCCTGATCCTGTGGGACGTATCACAATTCAACAAATAAAAGGACATCCCTGACTATACACAGAAAACCTTCTGATGAAAAAAGATACAAAGGATTTCGCTGTTTCATATAAGCTGCTTTTAAACCAAAAACTATGTTCAGAAACAGCAAAGTTTGATGGCGTGAAAAGAACATCACTGGTTAAAGATGATACGCTAGAGAGCTCTGGAGGAGATCTGTCTACTATGGATTCTATAAGGGGCGAGTCAAAAGAGCTGGTGACACTGTATGAGTCCCCAAACAGTTGGGTCTATGGATTCAGAACTAATATGGATCCTTCAAAATTCATGGTCATTTTGATTAATTCGCTTAAAGAGTCAAAAATAGAATGGAAGATTATAACAAATTTTAGTTTAGATTTAAGATATTGAACTCAGAACAGAAGCTTGAAGATGCATTTGATCATTTATAAGTATGAAAACTCATTTGTGTTAGATTTTAAGTTGGTCAAGGGAAAGGTAATGATCTTCTTAGATTGTCTTCATAGAGTTTATCAATTTTTTAATATTCATACTTCTTATTAAGATAACAATTATTTAATAGCTAAAATTTGCTTCTAGTATAGTATTCAGATGCATTTAATTAGCTGTATGCTAACTATTTACGTTATTCAATTTAACCTTAAAAAATAAGAAAACTGATTGATGGTATTTTAATAAGCATATGCGTATCAATTTTTTAGATATAAGCATTCTCAGCTTAATAATGACTGTATAATTAATCTTACTAACTCTCCTTTAAACTGAACCAAATATAGGTAAAATTTCTAATTTTTGGGTGCATTAACCCTCCTTTAAATGAACAATTTTTTTTTAATAGGAAAAATATGATAAGGAAAAAAAAACTTTAATGACTAAAAATATCATTAAAACAGTGTTCATACAAATAGATTAATTTTTTACTTATAAAAATAATTAAAATTCAAAAACATTGTGTTAAATATTTTTGAGCTTTTTTGAAAAAAAAACTAGCCCCCTTTAAATTGAAGAGGAATTTTTGATCCAATTTAAAGTGGGAGAGTAATGAGATTTAAAACATTTAAAAGCATATAAAAATATATGAAAGTAAAGAATATAATGATTAGCACTGTACATTTATATTTTAAATTAAGTGCAATAAGGTTGATTTTTGCATTAAAGCTTCGGATTGAAATTGTTTTTTAGGATCTTAAGGCAATATTCATGAAGGTTATCATCGCTTGAGATTACTTTGATTGGATCATGATACATACTTGATTTTACACAACTGTAAACTTCGTTTTTGTTCCCTAAATCAGCTAGAGTTTCAGCCAATTCCTTTGATTTTATAATCAGCTCACTTTTTTCCACAATTTCATCAATAAATCCTTCATCTTTACCTTCACCTGCACTTAAGCTTTTCCCTCCGATTAATATATTTCGATACATTTTAGGGTTTAGTTTAGCTTTAAATATTGCACAACCCTTAGGAGTGAGTGGCATTCCTAAATTAATTTCCCTCATCGCAAATTTTGCTGAAGGAACTGATAATCTATAATCCATAGCTAACGCTAATAAAAATCCAGCCCCAAAACAAGGACCATTAATAGCTGCAATAGTCGGGAATCCTATTTGAAGAAATCTTGCTGACAGTTTTAAAATCCCATCATAAAGGGCAAGTGCATAATCCAACCCTTTCTTTTGAATTTCTTTCAAGTCGAGTCCTCCGCTAAATAATCGTGGATGCTTTGATGTGACTATTAATACTTTTGGCCCTTGGGCCTTTTCAATTATATCTAATTTTTCGTTTATGTCTTGAAAAGTTTCAGCTGAAAAAGCAACTGGCATTTTCATCAAATACATAGATTTTTCGCAACTAAGCTCAGCCATATTAAACTATTATTGGACTAAAGAGATGAATAGTCTTAGATAAAATTTTTATATCACAATTAGCATTTAATCTATAAATAATTTCTTCGCTATTTTTCCAAAACTTTATTCCTTTCTCTAGATCTTGTTAATCGACCTTGGCTTGGATACCTTGAAAAAGTGACTTTGGACTTGGTTGACTGCATATTTTTAGTGGAAACAGAAGTTTTCATTGTTCTCAGTGGAGAGATTGATGCCGAGGTCATTGATTCTGCTATCACAGTATTTCTTCTGTTATTAATTGGACTTACATATTTTTGTCCTTCAATATGAACAGCTTTTAATTTTTTAACTGAAACTTTTGGCCGATAAAATTCTTTATTGATTTCTTCTAAAGTCTTAACCCTTCTTGCCGATTCAGATCTAAAAATAGCACGCCTTCCGTATCGCTTGCATTCGACCTCTTTCAAAAAGCTATAAATTTTTGGTGCCATTAAAAATGGTCTACATTGAGGCAATCTCTTGTACTTCAAATTTAAGCTTTGCTTTACTCAGTTGTTTAAGCATTCCTCAGTAATCACGGGCTCTTGAGAATCAATGCTGGACACTGTTTCTATTAAATTTTGATTATGTTTCCAGTAGTCAATATCTAATTCTTGCTTCCTTGTAAATGTTTCATATTCGCAAAGGTCGATTTTTTTAAGCGGAGAAACATTTGCGATTAATTCTTTGAAAGTTTTGTATTTTAAATTTGAAAGGTCTTCAGGCTTGGGCTTTTCGCAGAAATGGATGCTTTTTTTGTCTTGTATATGATTTTGCATCGGCCAATTTAGTTGTTAAATTATTAAAAAATTTTAGAATAAGCTTAAAGAAATATTAAAGTATGCAGATTTCTTTGAGAGCACTATCAGTTTCTTCATTGGAGATCCCAACTTCACAGATGTTGACTAATACTTGTATATATTTAAGCCCATAGTCTTTAATGTTTCCACAATGCTGCTCAAAGCTCATTATATTTTTTTCAAGGCATCTTGTATTCAAAGGTCTTAGCTCAGCATTCATTAGATCTGCATCGTATTTCATCTCGAAATGTAAAGCCAATTGAGTAAAAATTCCAGAGATTTTATCTCTGTATTCCATCTCTTCTAGTATGGCTTCCATATATTGAGGATCTTGGTACTTTGTGTACATGTGAAGAAGGTAATTAAGCTTGATTTCTGTGCTTTCCCAGTTAGAAGATTTCTCATATCCTGCAAAATTCAATGAATCAGTCAAATTTCCAAGAAATTCACCTGCTGTCTCATTTACAAATGAGAAATTGCCATATCTTGAAACATGGCTCAAATTTGTCAGACTCTGTGCAATATCAAATTGCTGATCTAAAGTTTCAATTGTAAGATTAGCGGAATCGCTATTTTCAAGCCAATTTACGCTAAACAAATCACCTAAGCAAGCATCAAGCTCAATGCCATCTATAAAATCTTCATAAGGGCAATAGGCTCCCCAGGAGCTTTCAGTTGCGTTTGCAGCAGTAACTGCATAAACATTCAAATTTCCCTTATCCCCCTCTTAAAGTTATTTTTTTTTAAAAATAAAACAATAATGAATATGAAAACATTTGTAGGATTTTTATTGTCTCTTGTTCTTTAGGAGAGCTAAGAACTCCATCGAACATAGACCCTGAATAGCATGCTTCGATATAGATGGTAAGTTGGCTATACATTCCTTTAGCCTTCATCTGAGTAAACGCGTCAATTAATTGATAATTATAAAGCCAAGTATTTGGAAAAGACAAAACTCCAGATGCCCCATGATCTACGAAATAAATAAAAACATGATCATTTGGGCCACTTTTTAGAACTCTTCCAGTCCCAACGCCTATCATTGCTAATTCATCACCTTGGATTATATTTAAAAAGTGCTTTGCTGTGACATCAGCTCCTATATAATCTTTGATACACCCATCGTTTACATCTACGCTGTGATTTCCGGGGGCATTAAAAAGTTTGCCAGGGAATGGATTCTGAAGGGCATTGGGAACATCATCATAAGACATCATGATAATATTGGATTTGGGAATGTTGTGATTGATAAGCACTTGGTACGCATGACAAGCATCTGCTTGATGTCGGTAATTATAGTATCCATTTGAGCCAACAGCTATAACTGCATATTGATCTGCAAGGGATAATGCTAGGAAACATAAAATTAGTAACAATTTTTGCATTATAAGGAATTACAAATTGTTTCACCATCTTTTGAATAAAAATCAGACAGATCTTCAAATAAATATCAGATTTAGCTCGAAACTTCAACTGTATTGTGACTTATCGTATAATTATTGTAAATTAAGTTCAAAACTTAAAATTTAAAAAGTTTATAATGACTAATTTTCTTTACAAAATAAAAGAGCCTATTCCCATATATTTAGAAGTCACAATCTTATAAGTAAGAATAATTATATTAAGTTCTTTAATTGTATTTTATCATTTATTCACTAATCTCATATTATATTTTAGCAAATTTCTGTTTTTATCATTACTAATGAAAAACATATAATAACAAAAATATATAGTTTTAGTTAGAGGAGCTAAACTGCAAATACTCAAAATGATGTAATTTTTCTTAATTTCTCTTGCAGTAGCATTAAATCTCCTAAAATCTAGCATTTTTTAATATTCTTTTTATAATGGATCTCAGCAATAGCCTTTTTGGAAACACAGCTTGCTCTGCAGATGGCCAAGCAATTCAAAACCCAATGATGAAAGCAATCGAACAAATGATGACTGGCGGAGCTCTTAATCAAGTAGATTCTCAATTTCAAGCAGACCTTGGCGATCATTTTGAAGATGCTTGGGAAGCTGCTGAACTAATGCCTCCACCAGACTATGGCGATTTTGAAGGGATGTGGAAAGAAAGTCTAAACCAAGCCTCTGAAAATTTCGAAGAAGCTTGGCAAGGTGCCGAATATACGCGAGACATCGCTGGATCCATTCTAAATACCTTAAATCGACAAAATGACCCTAGATTCAAAAACTCAGAATTCTATCAATTCGTACAAAAACTTCACACAGGTCAAGCAAGATTTGAGGATAATCAAATTGTTGAAGATTTTGGAGAAATTTGGGCGAACTCTAAGCCTGAAGCATTAGCAAATGAGCCAACGTTTGAGCAGGTGTGAAGTGAAAGAAAAGAAGATGAATTAGATGCAGTCATTGGACAAAATCCTGAAGTGCAGGCCGCTTGGGAAGCTGCAAAGGAAGAAGCTGAAAGAGCTTGGAAAGAACTGAATCCTGAAGAAGCAGCACTTGAAAGTGCTTGGGAGGAAGGAAAAGGACAAGAAAACGAAGAAATGGAAAAAGCATGGCAAGAAGTAAATGAGGAGGAAGAAGAAAACTATGAACAAATTTGGAATGAGCTGGGGAATGAAGAGTACCAAAATATGATGGCAAGCTGGGCAAAAGCTTGGGAAGCACCAGCCAAAGAAGAATATGGATTTGAAGAAATGAACCCTTACTTAGATGCAAGCAACCCATTTGAGATTGCTATGATGAAAATTAAAGAAGGGAATACTCCAGAAGCAATTTTATGCTTAGAAGCGGAAGTACAAATGAATAAAGAAAACTCTGAAGCGTGGCTGTGGCTCGGGAAACTGCAGGCACAGAATGATGATGACACAAAGGCAATTCAAGCAATGCAAAGAGGCTTAGAAGTGGATCCATATAACTTAGAATTGCTAATGCTATTAGGAATCAGCAACATAAATGAGATGGATCAAGACGAAGCACTTAAATATTTACGAGCTTGGTTTGCAAACCATCCCGATTACTCCGGTATCATAATCCCTGAATCTGTGACAAAAGATGAATTTAAAGAAATCTTCCATGCAGCTATCGAAATCCACCCAACCGATCCTGATTTATATTTGGCTCATGGAGTTTTACATTTTCTTGACGGCGATTATGTTGATGCTGAAGACTCATTTAGGAAAGCTCTTCAAATTAAGGAAGACGACGCTGGATTGTGAAATAAGCTTGGGGCTTCTCTTGCAAAACAACTTAGGCAAGAAGACGCCTTGCATTGCTATTATAAAGCTCTGGAATTAAAACCTGACTATGTAAGAACTTGGACAAATATTGGAATTGCATATTCAAATTTGAAAGAGTACGCGACTTCAGCCAGATTCTACTTGTGTGCACTTTCTCTCAATAATGATCTCCCACACGTTTATAATTATTTAACAACTGCGTTTGTGTGTATGGAAAGAAGTGATTTATTGATGAAGCTTGAGGCTAAAGATCCTATGCTGTTCGCAGACGAATTTCACATCATTAGAAGAGGGGATCTCCCTAAAACTCAAGAATGGGTTGAAGACTTTACAAATTTAACGATTTAGATTCATTTTAATTAATAAATGCAAGATTCTTACTCCACTTGAAGGTTGTCAAAGCCATTGGAATCATTTTTTTGTATAAGTTTAAAATATTTTTTGAAAACTAACTTCAAAAAAAATCTCTCAAGCTCTTAAAGAAAGGGAAGTTAAAATTAATCTTATTTCTAAAATTAAATATAAATTTAGAATCTAATTCAAAATTATTTAAGGCTATAGATTCTCATTTTTCATTTTAAATTTATCATCTTGAGGTTAAAGATATGTATAATTTACACTTTAGCTATCTTAAATATTAAATGTCCTTGGAGTCAAACTGAGCATGTAGCTTGGACTTTCAAAAAGAATATAAGAAGCAGAAGACTTATTTCTCCCTACTTCTGGACTTTTCAGTTGGCTAAACTTTGCTGTGCTTTCATAATTATCATTTATAAAGCAAGGAGACAAAATCTGGTTTCTTGGCGGCGACTCTGTAGGGGTGAACATCAGCGCAGTATCTTCTATCACAGATAAATCGCTATAAGCAGAATTCATAGGAGTAACATCCAAGAATTTTCTTCTTTTTTTTGGCAAAGGCGTAATTGATAAGTTTTCCTTTCTAGTTTCTTCAATATAGCTGTATACTAAATTTTGATATCCCTCAATTGCATTAGACAAAATTTGATTATGTGCCTGCATGCAAGGAACTTTAGGAAAATCTGAACTGTCGTTGGTCGACTTTCTTCCTCTTTTTCTTTTTCCTTTTTCTTCTACTTGTTGGGTAGAACAAATGTGTTTTGGGTCGGTATATAAATGATCTCTTATCAAGTTATTATACCGCGCTGTAAATTCAGGAATAAGTTTTTTCATAGATGAATTTCAATGGTTTTTGATTGAATTGTCTGTTCTTCCTTTCAGAATTTTTGCGATCTCGGCTCATCTATTCCCCATCATCTTATGATAGAGAAATAAAAGCCATTCTTCGTCCTCACTCCACTGTTCTTTTCTAATGTTTGGATTCAAATGGTTATGCCATCTTTCTCTGCATTGCTTTCCGATTCTTCCAGGGAGACTTTTAGCAATGTGACTTCACTTCTGAGGTCCGTATTTATTAACTAACTTTATAACCATCAAATCTTCTTCAGCTGTCCAAGGGCCAGTTTTTATTTCACTTCCTCCTGTGTCATCATAGCTCCATGAATAATCTTGGGATTTTGTTTTCCGACTGCACCTTTCAACTGTTAATGCCATTTAAATTTAAATCATTTCATATCAGTTTTGAGATTATAATAAAACTGTTAGCAATGAAAAGCACTCAAGATAAATCCATTAAGATTATTAAAAAGAAATATTGACTTCTTGCTATAGGCTAGTGAAATTATCGTTTAATATTACCTAGATTTTTATTTGGAAATAAATAAAATGCTGTGAATATTTGATTTTCTGCGTTAAGTTGAGTACATCAAATTGAAACATTTATTCTTACTATCTATTTTGCAAGAGAGCAAAATGCTTTTCTTGCTCAAGAAGGGGGTTAATTTCTTTTTTTAAAAATTTAGATTGTAATTTTTTCAAAAATTGAAAAGCAAATATTAAATTACTTAATCCCCCCCCCCCTCCGTGAGCGAACAAAACCATTAGAAAAATCGCCATTTTTTGACCAAAAACCCACCCTCCGTGAGTGAACAAAAATTTTTTTTAATAGAAAAAATTTTAATGGAAAAAAAATTTTTGATATATAAGTGATAATTAGTATAATGAAATCTAGAGCTAATTCTGTTTAATTTTAAACAAATTGCGTTTTAAAACATAAATTTTGCAAATTAAATTAATATTTGCTTCCCAATTTTTGCAAATTAGGATTTTTTTAAATTTCGAAAAAAATATTTTTTATAAAATTTATATATAAATTTTTTTTAAAAAAAAAAAATTAACCCCCCTCCGTGAGCGAACAAAATTTTTTTGTTCGCTCACGGAGGGGGGGGGGGGAGTTATTAAAATTTATATTTTAGAATGTTTGCTGGTTAAGGATTAATAGGCTTGACAGAAATTCAATTAAAATATTTTTAAAGATGCTTAAACTAAAAAAATTTTAAGCCCCTCAAGAAGGGGATTAATTTTTCAAGAAATAAGAATTTCCCAATGGTTTGTTCGCTCACAACGAGTAAGCTATAAAAAAAAAGATGATTTCATTACATAATTTTTTAACTTCGATTATCAACTATTACATTTTAAAAATGATATTTTGATAATAATAATAATAATATAAGTTTTACATATTGCTATTAATGAATAGAGATAATTATTATTTAGCTTTCTTCAGTTTGGAATGGATCTTCTGGGCACTCAGGAGGCTGACTGAGAAGCTGTGCAATATCTAGATTTTCGTCTTCTTTCAACTTATCTAAAATTTCATAATTAAATAGTCCCATAACTCCTAAATAATCTTCAGCTCCAACATCAGTTTTATAGAAATCATCTAACAATTTTTCTGCTTTCATTCCTAAAGCTAACTCAGGGAACTTTTGTGGGTATTCAGTTGGGTCTGTCAAAGACTGTGAAGCAACCTTTGAAACTTTTGCTAAATCTTCTTTCCATAGCTTAACAACATTTGAGATTTTAGATGGGCAATAGCTTCTAGCGAAAAATGCCGCTTCTGGGATCCTTTCAGCTTTGACTAGGCACTCTATGCATTTATCGAGATCCTTTAGCAAGAAAAAGCAAATAAAAGCGACATTCATTTTCCCACTTTCTGTGGCAAGCTCTCCAAGCTCTCTCAATTTGCTTTCAATTCCAAGACTTGAATATAGTAGCAGTAAACCATTTCAGTCCTTGGATTTTAATAAGCAGTTTTCAGCTAAATCAATTTCTCCTGACAATAGTGCGAGATCACCTACCATTTTCCATTTATCGTCACTTTCTGTATCTTCTTGTGCAATTTTATAAGCTTCTCCTAAGTTATTTAGCTGTAAAGCAAGCTCCATTTTATGCTGCTTGTCATGAGTTATAGCCATGGCTTCTTCCTTGTATCCCAAGCTATCTAAAAATTTGGCACATTTATTGTGGTATTGAGGTGGGATAGTTGGGAAAATTAGCTCTGCCTTTTCAAAGTCTTCTTGGACAACTGAGATTTGATACTCAATGAAACTTAAGGTGACTGCATAGCTTACAATAGTTCTTTCACTGTCCATCAAATAAATCCTGCTTTGTTGAGGAATGAAGCCTAAAATCCATTCTTTTTTATCTAAATTGACCATATGCATTGATTTTCCTGATAGGCAATAGTTCAGTTTATTGGCTGAGGTCGTATACATAAAGCACTCACTAAGCCAAATTCCTGAATTCACGTTCTCTAAAATTTCAAATTCTAGTTCAAAGGCTTCTTCTATGCCATCATCTTGTGGCTTGACCCCTGCAACTAATTCTGGATGGTATTGAAGTACAAAGAAAGTTTCTTCAAGCACAACTGCTACATGCTTTCCTGAATCTGACCAATAGATTTGCTTCGGTGAGACATTTATGCGTCTAATTAAATTTCCGGTTTCCCAGTCCACAAAGTCAATGTATTCGTCTCCTTTAATCCCAAGTAAAGTTCCTCCAAAAAGTGCTTCAACGCTAAAGGTCGATTTATAATTGATTTTTTCTTCTGTTTCTCTCATAACCTTAACAACATTTGCACTTCTTATTGCAAAGTCTCCCATTGTAGCTCCGCTCCAAGCAAACTCTTGCCCGCTTCCATACCCTTGATTTCTAAAAGCCCTAGAGCTTTTAATAACGTACTCTCCGTCGACTGAGTGTTATTGGATTGGAGCATTTTCCTCGTGTGAGTTTCCTTGGTATTTTGATCAATTTTTTTCATGATAAATTTGATAGACTTTAACTTTTTTTCCAATAAATCATCTCACGAGGAAAATGCATTAAAAGGAAAAATTCTTACCAGAAGTCTGGCATGCTCTCCGTCTCCACAGAGAGCAAAAGATCTTCCATTAGGGCTGTGTTTAACAAACTGTGGGAAAAATTCGCAAGTTTCAGTTTCTCTCGGAACTAAATTAATTGGTTCACCATCTTGAATGTCACCTTCATTGATTCTTAAGTTAGCTGAATGAATATCGTTATTTTTAACCCAAACGACGTAGCCTGTGTTTGTCATAGAAGCTAAAGGTTCGTCACTTCCAATTTTAAGGACAATTGTACCTTCATCGAACCCAAGTGCAAGAAGTCTGGTTCCTCCGACAGCACTTTGAGTCCATGCTCTGTCCATGCCATAGTTTAATGTGCTTTCAAGTCTAAATGTTGAGCTATGCCATAGTTTTACCGTTGCATCTTCTGATGTTGAAATAATTAAAGGCAAGTCAGGGTGGAAACTTACAGAAGAAACATTGTGGTGATGGCCTGAAAGGGTGTTTAAACACTGCTTTGTTTGGTAGTCCCATACCTTTACCTTCATATCATCTCCACCACTGACCAAATACGGCTTGTCACCTCCAGGGTAATATTCGACACAATTAACCCCTTGTGCATGGCCCTCAAGAGTATAATGTGCTTTGTCACTTCCTGAGACGCCCCAAATCTTGATGGTTCTGTCCAAGCTGGCGCTTGCAAAGGTCGAGAAATCTTTAGGATTAAGGCTAATCTGCATGACATAGTGACCGTGGCCTTCATAAACTCTCTTTTCTTCCCAGTTCTTTTCCCAATCCCAAAGCTTGATTATACAGTCATCAGAGGAAGAAATCACATAAGGGAGAGTAGGGTGGACAATGATTGATCTGATGTAGTCATCGTGGGCTTGAAAAGTTTTGAGTTTTTCCAGTGTATTATAATTGTACACTCGAAGATTTTTATCGTCAGATCCTACAACTAGCCAGTGAGTTCGAACAATGAACTTGGCACATCTGACTGGGAAATTCGATACTTCAAATGACTTTAGGACAGCTTGAGTGATGTAGTCGTGAATTAGGATATTGCCGGAATAAAGACCTGAAAGTACCCATGGCTGCTGAGGATGGATTTCAACGCACTTTACACGTTCACTCCTGCTGCTTAGTTTCTTCTTACCCCCATGAGTGAGTAAAATTGAAAATACTATACTTTCTTATTGAGAACATAAACATTTTTCCTGGCTACTATTGCATCTATTGTATGATAAATAAGCAAATGGTTAGACAGCAAAAATGTTTTCAGCTATTGTCAATAGATATACTTCTTAGGAAAAATCATTCTTCAATTTTTTTAATATATTTTTATATAAAATATTTGGAAACTATGAGTGATAATTATTATATTTAAATCTCTAGCGAATTTTTTTCAATTTAAATAGTTAGGACTCTATCTAAAACATAAATTTAAACCATTTCTTTTTAAAATTTGCGAATTGGTATTTTTCGAAATTCCTAAAAAACAATTTTACTATAAATTTATGTATAAAATTTTAATAGAAACTTAAACCTCTATTTTGATGAACAAAAATATTTGCTCTCTAACAGAGGGGAAGTTAATATCCAGTCGAAGTGGCATATTTATATGACTCAGAAAGTAAAATTAATTTGTTGAGAATATAAAATAATTATAGTGAATTAAGATTATCAGTCTTAATCCTTTTTAAACCAAA
The DNA here is from genome assembly GCA_914767885.1 of Blepharisma stoltei. Taxonomy (NCBI): domain Eukaryota; phylum Ciliophora; class Heterotrichea; order Heterotrichida; family Blepharismidae; genus Blepharisma; species Blepharisma stoltei. Next base: position 812,375 of record CAJZBQ010000021.1, on the reverse strand, counting down.
AGAAGTTTTGCATTTGGGGTCTTTTATATATAAAAAGTTTTGAAATATAATTATATATTAATCTTATATAAATCATAAAATAATTGCAATTTTTCAATCTAAATGCCAACATCTTACTGATTGTAGTAAGATAAATTTTTAGCAAATAAAGATATTTTCAAAAGCAAATAGTTCTTGGAGAGTCAGAGATTTTTTTGAAGTTCAAAAGAATTAAATAGGATTTTTTAGGATTAGTTTTTGATAATTATAGATGCTAACATGGAGTTAAGAGGAAAAGAGTTAAATAAGTCTATAGCAACAAGAAAGAAGGAGGTACTTGAAAATACTAGTATTTTGTCAGAAATTTGTCAATTTTTGGAATTAAAAGATGTAGCACGTATGAGATCAGTTTCTAAGATAATGAATGTAATTATTAAAGACAGCCAATTTATATGGAAACCAATTCTGCAGAGAACTTTTCCAGAAGTAAGGATACTTGACCATTTAACGTGGCAGAGTTTAAAAAATGTATATAAATCGCTTCGTGACTATCATTATTTGACCTTTGAACCGCACTCATCTTATACTGTTGGAATTATTGGCTCGCTAGGAAAACTTAAGCCATATCCAGATATTCATAGCCCAGAAATTGAATCATCAGGTATATTTGGGGGCTATTCAAACTATTTACTTGGCAAGCATATAATCTCTATTTCAGTTTTAAGTATACCATCTATAAAATCTATAAGAAAATTGAGAGCTGAAATACAGTGCTGAATTTTGCAAGTAAATGGACAAGCTCAAGGTTGGGAAAATGTTTTAGACGAGCATGTTACGAATTTTAAAATGAATCAAATTAAAAGTAGTCAAATTCTTATTGTTATAAATTCTGATCAAGAATATAAAACGGATTTTATCCTCGACTTAGAAAAAAAGTTTAAAATTGTCATCTTAAAATATATTGATAACAAGACGTTTGAGAATCTTACAAAAGCAATATTAAAAATATGCAGAAATGATGGAGAAACAGAAAGAAAAGTCTATGAAAAGCAGCTAATCAGAACGAACATTGATGAAAATTCGGTGCAAGAAACGAATGATTCAAATAATTGCATTTTATCATAAATAAATTATAAACCATACCTAAAAGTAAACTAAATTAAATAAATATGAAAACTGAGTCAGAGAAAGAAGAAGCTCAAGAGAGTTCATCTAATGCCAGATACGAAGTACCAGTTTTGCCAATCGAAAAAGTTGTAGAACCAGAAGTTTCAAGAGATGTAAAATTTGGGATAATGATGTTTTTAAGAAATCAAAAGCTTGCAACATTCGAGGACATAAGAGCATATATCTTAAATTCGCCAGACAAATATAGAGATAAGAATGGAGATCCTTATCACGAAACAGAGATAAAATCTGCATTAACTAAACTTTTATCTTTATGTGTTGTCAATTTTGATGGGAATCTGTGAAGCCTTGATGTAAATCTAAAATAGGAAGAAAATTCAAAAATTTATCAAGCTAAAAAAGATCTTGTGTTAAAAAGAAGAAAAAATAAGAGGAAAAATAATCTTATCTTATCTGGCACAGATATTTCTAAAAAAATTTATATGATTGAAAAATTTAGAAAAAGACTTGCAAAAGATCCTATTTTCAATGTAATTTTTCTTGACCCATTTGAGGTAAGCAATATACAGAAAATTACTGGTGATGAGACTATTCAAGAGTTTGCTAAGAAAAGAGGGGTGGAGAGAATGATTGGATTAATTCAGGGAATTATTTTGACTGAAAGATATTGTAAAGCATATGTAGTTAAAGAATTAAATGAAAACCAAATGACTCAGCAATTTTACAGCAGATGCATGAATGATTATTTAGAAGATATACTTGAACATTTGATTGGAATTGATACATCTATTAAAATTTACAAGAAAAATGATTAATGCTTCCTAATTAATAAAATTTTAAATATGAGATTTCATAAAACTTTTAATAATTAAATTTAGAGATTTATTGAGGGTATTTAATTCAAAGGAGCCTCTAATTTTTAGCTTGTCTTAATTAAATTATTAATTTTAATTCCTTAATATTGCAAAGCACTAGCTTCCGATCCAAAAATAATTTTATTAATTTTTACCAAAATAAACAAATAGTGATTTAATGAATTCAATCAATCGTTATCAGCTCATTTTTTATAGCGTCAAAAGATTAAGCCATATAATAATGTTTATTAGATTAAACAGAGTATTATCATCTTTTATCCCAGCAAGATCCTTTATCTCAGGAACGCAGATGAAATCCACAGAAAGAGCAAGAGAAGCTCGCTTGATGAGAAAACTGGAAGGAAAATCTTTTGTGTACCCAAACGAGGAAACAGTAGGATTTCGAGGAAGACAGCCATGGTCTCCTGTAGATAAAAGACCACTCCCTTCAGGATATAGAGGACATCTGGAAGCTGTGTTGGACGAAGCCAATGACATCGTTAAAGACGCATACAGTATGCACAATGCGTCACTCAATGAAATCAGGTCTGCAAGAATCCGTGAAATTATTGCAAAATGGGGGAATCATAAGAAAGACAATGGAGACGCTGCATGCCTAGTCTGCATTTTGACAGAGCATATTATATCCTTAAGCCAGCACATGAGAGCAAATCATAACGATACCTCAGCATTTCTTAAATTAAGATATAGGCTTGACCAAAGAAGAAGAGCAATGATGTACTTGAGCAGAACGAACCATCATAAGTATCTCGAAGTTATTCAAGAATTGGGACTCAGGGATATCAAGTATCCACATCACAAAGAGCATAAGAACATCATCACCTATAGGTAAAGTTATTTCAATCTACTTTCTAATATTTTTCTTTAAAAATTCTTTGATTTAATATAAAGGAGCGTGATTTTGGCAAAAGAAACCAATTTCTGTTCATATCTCCATTTAATTGATCCTCAAAAATAATGCCGGGGTGTATATTTCTCTTTAATTATGTCTAAAAAGGTTGAAAAAACTGCCTTAGTAAGCAGCAAAGCCCCAAAGCCAACTACATTTTCTAACGAAAGATCCCATCATGTTCCTAATTCAGAAGCTAAATCAAAATCACCCTCACCACCCCCATCAGCATCCCCTAAGTTTTACATAAATCTTCAAGATTTAGTTAATATTGAAGGTATACTAGAGGGTCTCGTCACTGCTTTTAAGCAAAGCGAGAGCGCTTCCTATGAAATTGATAGATGATGGCAAATCACTGATGAAAATTCTATTATTCGGATTGACAGCCTTTTTCGAAAAGAAGAAGCCAAAGCATGCTTGAGGGAAGCTGTTATTTTAGAAGCAGCTGGAGTGTCACTATCTGAGTTTTTAGATCATTCAGCCTTAGGGAATGATCGAGCCAGACAAGCAGTTAATGACCTGCTTGAACTGATTCATCAAAACATTTTGGTGCTAATTGATATTGTTTTGCATAGATTGCCAAATCGCTACTCCATAAATTCTTGAGCTGTCACTTTGCAAACCATCACTTACACAAAAAGGACAAATAAATGCTCGAAACATGAAAATATGCAGCTATTAGCAACGCAAAATAACCTTATCAAGCAAACTATTCAAGAAATCGCTAAAGAGCACACCAATCCCGGATCAGTACTCAGTAAGACTGTAAGAATGCTTCTGTATACTATTATTCAAATTGTGAGAGACATAGAACACTTTGAAGTTATAAAGGCCAGAGAATTATTGCGCGTCGCAGTTGAGGAAGATATAGAGCCTCCAGCATTGAATACTACTGAATCCATAGATTATGAGATAGAAATACAGCTTGCTGAAGCTCCTTATCTGCCTGCTACTGAAGAAGATATTTATACTCTTGTATTGGATTTAGATGAAACATTAGTCCACTATTATGAAGAGGAAAATGAAGGGAAGTTCTTAATTCGTCCAGGGTGTCATGAATTTTTGGAAGAAGTGTCCAAATTCTATGAAGTCGTGATTTTTACTGCTGGGCTGCAGGAGTACGCTGATTGGGTTCTTGACCAATTGGATCACAATAAATTCATTTCTTACAGATTATATCGACAGCATGGACTGCCAACTGGAAACTTTTACACAAAGGATTTATCAAGGATAGGAAGAAATTTGGCAAGAACTATAATAGTTGATAATATGGCTGAAAATTTCAGAATGCAGCCGGATAATGGAATTTTAATCAGAACCTGGATCGACGATATGACTGATAATGCATTATTAGAACTCCTTCCTCTTCTTAAAGGTAACTATTAATCAGAAATCGCTATGAAAAAAGGTCGTGATGTAAGAAAAGCTCTCAAAAGCTTCAGAGACCAAATGATGAGAGCAATCGCAAGAGGAGAGAGCAACCCTCACCTGAATCTCCATCTGGATGATGACTTATAAGCTTGTAGCCACTAATAGTTCCTCATAGCATAATTGTTCCATTTTATTTTATTTATCAATTCTATTTTCATCAAAATCTAATGCCTCCAACCCCTTTCATGGCCACCTTCCATCTGAGGCTCTAAAAATCCTCTAAATTGTTGTTTATTGATCAGTCATCTTACTCCATACCCTTCCTGCACTCGGACTTCAATAACTGGTTCTTCATTTGGTAAACAGTGAATATTAATCCACACACAGTTCGTAAAGAATCTATCCAATACTTGCTGAGCAACTGCATTTTTCATGACTTCAGTACCAGAGATTTTCCCCCAGAATCCATCTGAGCTTCGGTGACAGTGCTTTGTAAGCGCCCTTGCTCCAACAGTCAGAGATGATTTTTTGCTTTCTTCAGCAGTATGAAGCTGTGAAAACGCCCTCTCAAGAAAACTTTTCGACGGAGGCAAACATTTATCAATGCTCCCTTGAGTTCGTCTAACACCTAAGCATGTCAAAACCCCTCTTGGCCCCATTCGCAAAAGGAGATTTTCAGCTAAGCTGGGAACTGCTGGGTCATTTAAGCGACTAACCAGATCTACAACTAGGCTCGAGAGTGTAGATAAATTCTCGATTTCTTTTCGCGTTATTTCGGTATCAAAGCCAGTTAAATTTACAAAAGAAATAGGAAATGTCCCGATTTGACTCCATAAAGCAACAACTTTTGCTAGCTGCTTGATATAGTTCCCAGAAGGGTATCCTTTAAATATATATCTGCCTTCATGTGAAATGTTCATATGCATAGAATTTTCGCGTGAAGAGTTTAGTAAGTTTCTCAAAAACACTTTGTCGTAGCAATCAATTATTTGCTTGTTCTCACTTGTAAGGGCATCTTTTAAGATTATGTATAATTCTTCTTCAGCTGTTGAAGAATCGCTTCGGTCCATATTATAGCTATTTAATTTATTGAATATTCTTAGTTTTTTATTCAAAGTGTGATAACTTACTCCCCCCCCCCTCCGTGAGCGAACAAAACCATTAGAAAAATCGCCATTTTTTGACCAAAAACCACCCTCCGTGAGTGAACAAAAATTTTTTTAATAGAAAAAATTTTTAATGGAAAAAAATTTTGATATATAAGTGATAATTAGTATAATGAAATCTAGAGCTAATTCTGTTTAATTTTAAACAAATTGCGTTTTAAAACATAAATTTTGCAAATTTAAATTAATATTTGCTTCCCAATTTTTGCAAATTAGGATTTTTTTTAAAATTTCGAAAAAAAATATTTTTTATAAAATTTATATATAAATTTTTTTTAAAAAAAAAAATTAACCCCCCTCCGTGAGCGAACAAAATTTTTTTGTTCGCTCACGGAGGGGGGGGGGGGAGTTAGCAGTTTTATTATTTTTTAAGAGACTTTATTTTGCAAATTTTCGAATTTTCTTTTAGATGCAATAAGTCACCATCTTTATTAGCTAAAATCAATTTACCTTTCAATATTATTATTAGTTTGAATGATTGATTAATTTTATATACCCCTCAGAGCTATTTTACTTTATATTTAGAGTTTTATTTTGCAATTCAAATAATTTGAATGTTGACATACTTTGAGATGACCAATTTAAATAAAGATTATTATGAACCGTTAAGTCCAAGGCTATTCAATTAAATATATCAAAGACGCTCTAAATTTTTGATTATAATTAATTAGGCTTCTGCTTATAATTAAATGAACTGTGCTTACGGCAAAAATTTTGAAAACTATGATAAAGCTTCATCATATCGAGAAATGAAAAACTATTTATTATCATCAGGACATTTAGATACATTTAATGAATGGCTAGCTAGCCTACTATTGATTGAGTATAAAAAGAATCAAAAATTAGCAGTAAATCTCAAAGGGCCATTAAAAGTCGTCATCAGCCAAATCATAGATGAGGCTTGAAAATCACTAGAATTATCACAAAATGCACCTAGAAGGCCAAATAAAATATCAAAAACATGTAAAGAAGATTGAAATTTAAGTTTGGAAGGAAAAGTTAAGGATATCAATCTAAAAATCGAAATTCCACAAAAAGCACAGACATTACCAATAGGAAGCAGTTCTTGCAAATTATTAGAAAGCATCCCTTCGGGAGATGAGACTGTCATTACTTACCAAAGTCCTTTAAGCGACAATGCAAAAACGGACTTTTTTAATTTTAGGTATCATTCTCCAAAAATTCAAAGAGGAACATTTGCCAAGGCTGAAAGAAATCTCCATGATAATCGTCAACGAAGTCCTGGGCCAGCTGCTTATAGAGTGAAAAATGCAATTACTCGATCAAAGTCTCCAAGAGCAATAATCGATACAACAGACAAGAAACTTGATTACATTCCTCATTCACAATCTCCAGGTCCTTCAGCTTACAGTCCATCGGTGGAATACCTCTCAAAATACTTCTAAACTCTTTTCATTTGTGTAAAGCATATAGCTCAGTTTTCATTAAATTATACTAACTCCCCCCCTCCATGAGTGAACAAAACCATTAGAAAAATCCTTTTTCGCCCAAAAACCCCACCCTCCGTGAGTGAACAAAAACTTTTTATGGAAAAAAAATTTTGATATATAAATGATAATTAGTATAATGAAATCTAGAGCTAATTGTGTTTAATTTTTAACGAATTGCTTTTTAAAACATAAATTTTATAAATTAAAATAATATTTGCTTTCCAATTTTTGCGAATTAGGATTTTTTCAAATTTCGAAAAAAAAATTGTTTATAAAATTTATATAGTTAGTGAGACTGACTATGTATAAATTTTTTTAAAAAAAAAATTAACCCCACTCTGTGAGTGAACAAAATTCTTTTGTTCACTCACGGACAGGGGGGAGTAAAAGGAATTTATTTGATATTTAAATATGCGTTCAGCGCCTTTATCAAATCGAAAGCCATATCCTCGATCTTCATCAGCTTTACGGCAGGCTCATCCCAGTTTTCACAGTCGTTCATCTACACCACTTGGCCTCAGATCTTCACGATTGACAGAAAGAATTCAATATAGCCCTTGAAATATTTTAGATAATATTGACTATCCATTTTAATTTTAAAATTTAATTTGCACTTGTCAGCTTTTCGAAAAGTAAAAACAAAATTAAAAATCTCTGTTTATGGCTTTGAGATGCCAAATTAGACTTAGACCGTATAAGACAGGTGCCCTGGATCATTTTTTTCCTAGCCGATACTCTATAAGGGTATAGAGATCGATTATGGTGCATAAATTATATTCAGACTACCATGAAGAGCTACAACAATCCTCCGCCGAACTAAAACTCCTAATGGAAGAACTTACCACTTTAAATGAGCAAAAAGACGTTTTGCAGGACATTGCAGACCAGCTTAAAAGAGAATTATATTTAAGCTCGTCATATGCCAACAAAATTAAAAAGAATCACGACAAACTACACAATGAAAACGCAAAAATCAGAAAAGCAAATGAAAAAATAGGGGAGGACAGAGAAAGAATAGGCAGAGAAATCCGTATTCTAGATAAAGAAGTGAGAGATATAGACAATGAAGTGAAGGAAATATATGAAAAATGCACAAATATCAAATTGCAGATGGAAGCTGAAGACTTAGCGATTAATGGGCTACTTAGTGTCACAAAGAAAATGAAGAAAGAGTTATCATATCAAATGAAAGAAAGAGATCAATTTAAAATTGAATCCAATGAAGCTGAAAAGCAAATCTTTCAAATAGAAAATCGAATTGAAAAATTAAGGATTGAAAATGACGGTTTCTTAGAAAAAATAAGTAAGATTTCCAGAAATGTATAATATTAAATTTTCAATTAAGAGTTTTGAACTTCTTGTATTCTCTCTTCAACTTTTCTGTATATATTCATTAAATCAAATTTGCTGCCTCTCAGTAAGTCAAACGAAAGTGCAGTCATGAAATTTCCAGCATCATAAATATTAACTTTGAAGTTAACTAAATCAGTTTCTGTAACCACATTGGCTACAACTTTATAGCAATCCTGAGAAATCTCACACTCCGCATTATAATCTGAAAGGCAAAGCGAAATTATAGTCATAACATCTTGGGGGCACAACCCTGTGAATAGCTGTGAGAATTTGTTAACTGCTTGAAAATTTTCAGGTAGAGGCTTAGCAATTAGTTCTTCTTGAGGTATTGAAAAAGATAAAGAAAGATCTCCTATATCTGTTTCTTCACCTCTATAGAATCTACCTCCCTGACATACAATACCTGATTTCTGTCCAAATGCTTTTTGTCTTTGCTCCTGAGCCCTTTCTGCAGCTTCAATTATTCCCCGTTGTCTGGCTCTAAGCTCTTGTCCCACTTCTTGGGCTGAAGCAATAGGACCATTATACCAGGGATGAGCTTTAATTTGCTCAATAGTCAGTCTTCTTGCTGGATCTAACTCCCCCCCCCCCCTCCGTGAGCGAACAAAACCATTAGAAAAATCGCCATTTTTTGACCAAAAACCCACCCTCCGTGAGTGAACAAAAATTTTTTTAATAGAAAAAATTTTAATGGAAAAAAATTTTTATATATAAGTGATAATTAGTATAATGAAATCTAGAGCTAATTCTGTTTAATTTTAAACAAATTGCGTTTTAAAACATAAATTTTGCAAATTAAATTAATATTTGCTTCCCAATTTTTGCAAATTAGGATTTTTTTAAATTTCGAAAAAAATATTTTTTATAAAATTTATATATAAATTTTTTTTAAAAAAAAAAATTAACCCCCCTCCGTGAGCGAACAAAATTTTTTTGTTTCGCTCACGGAGGGGGGGGGGGAGTAAAGCAAGCATGTCTGTGATCAAAGATTTAAATTCAGCAGAATAGTGGCCTGAAGGCTTATTCCTTGAATGCAGTTGCCAAAACTTTTCTTCTCTATTTGATAGCAGCTTATAGTATGGGTCTGTCGGAACAGCCTTGCTGAATGGTGGATTCTGTGAATACATGATGAATAAGATGATTCCAGATGCAAAAGCGTCTACAGATGCACCACTGTATGGCTGCCTTGCATGGATTTCTGGAGCCATATAGCCTTCAGTTCCCAAGTGTGTATGCAAAAATCCAGATCCATCTCTGCCTTCTATTGAAAAAGCGAATCCGAAATCTGTAATTTTTAAGTTAAAATTTTCATCAAATAATATATTTTCAGGCTTTAAATCTCTATGAGTTACACCAGCCCGATGACAAGCTTCAAGTCCTTCGATCAGCTGATGAAAGTAAAATCTGGCTACCCTTTCATCAAATCTTCCTGATTGAAATAAGACGTCAAAAAGCTCCCCGTTCGGGCAAAGCTCTATTATCATATACATGCAATTATATTTAGATCCATTTTTCCTTGTATAGACTCCGCTCTCATTGGCGTGAACTAGATTTACGATGTTAGGATGATTGATTCTGTTGAGACTTTGCATCTCATTTTGGACGACTTCTCGAAATCTGGCAGTGAGAGCTTCATTCTGGAATTTCAAGATTTTTGCTGCGTATACGAGGCCAGTTTCAGGGTCACGCACTGCTTTGACTTTTGCAGTGGCTCCCTTTCCCAGTCCACGTAAGACGATATAGTTATCTAATTGACTGTGCTGAGACATTATTATTGTATAATTGTTATCTAACATCCCCCTTAGAACAGTAATAATAAATAATTATAATCAATATCATTTTAATCCAAATTTTTGTTGAATGTAAGACATTTAAGTTTAAGTTTAAGTTTAATTGAGGGCCCAACTAGATTAACAGCTCTGAACAACGGTAGTTGGACCTTCCTAACCGTCGAACCGTTAATGTTATCAAGTCACTAAAGACTTCTCTGGTCTGTGCTAGTCTCAGCACTGACCTCTTCTCTTCACTCTAGACTCTCCAGGGCATCGACCTCCTTCACATAAGTCCGAGTATAGGTCCCTACCTGCGGAGCAGGTACAATAGGCCTATCCCATAACTGCCATTTTAATATTGTATGTAAGACATTAAATTAATTAATTTCAAATTCCAGCAATCCCAAATTAAGGAATAATTACTTATTTAATTCAAAAAAACTAAATTTTATGTTTGCAAAGAGAATTAAGTATCCCTATTGCTCTTATCCGATGCAATCGGATCCATTAAATTTTAAAAACTCGCTAATGCTTTATTATTTATGAATATTTAGAAGATAATTTTGGCAATAGGGTACACTATAAATGGTGAATTCAAAAAAAAATTGCCACGTTGAGATATTTATTTCAATAAAAATAGTTGTTTTAAGAATAAAATATTAAGGCAAAATATGAAATTGCTTAATGATTACATCAAAGATAAAGTGAAATAAAATTTAATGTGAAGCTTTTAATATTGTGAATCATATTGACTTTATTATAAATTTAAAGCTCCTAATTACTTGAAAATAATAATACTTATTTATCATAATAAGAATAAAGGAAAATGGTGAAATTCAGAGATTGGGATGACTTTTGTGTAAAAGCTTGGGAATTAGCTAGTACCGATGGAGGAAGTGCACGATGGTCAATTAAATTGAGCCCATCCAAAGGAGTACTAAAAGTTAAAGTCACAAATAGCTCGAAGACGTACATATACCAATTGCAAGATGTAGAAGCAGAGTTTAATAAGGTTAAGCAGTTTTCTTTGAGTATGTCCAGAATTCTTACCAGATTTGAAGAGAGAGGAAAAGCCAAAAAGAAGCCGAGAACTAGAGCGTAAAATATTTCAACTTAAAAGCTTAAATCACATAAATAGTTCATTCAATAGTGAGATTTATAATTATATTTGGATAAACTTTACTATGAGTTTAATATAAGTATAGATGAATTATGCCTTCCTTTTACGAATAATAAATATTTTCAAGCTGAGAAATTAATCTTTTATATTTCTTTTTGATTTTACAATTATGAATTATAATGCTGCTATTAAAATCCTGAAGAATTTCAATCTTTATGGTGCAAGCAATATATAAAGAATTTTTTAATGCTGCTGCTTTAAAAGCAATTAGATCATTTTAATGATATGAAGTCTAAATAATATTACCAAATTTATATTTTACTCTACAATCAGTTAGGCGAATTCCCACAACACTTTCAGCAGCTGATTTCCTCCCAGGATATTGAGCAAGATTTTTTTCTCACCAATCGTAAGTGCCATATATTCCACATAAGCAATTTTTATTTTAATATTTTATGAAGGCTGAAACACATTCCCTCTTTCTTATTTTCTTCCAAGTTTGTTCTAATTTCTTATTTTTCGAATTTTGGCAAATAAGAAAGAATGAATCTAATCTATTTTTTTTTCTCACATATATTATGATCTAAAATTAATTTTGATAAATGAAAGCTTTGAAACTGAATTAGCTTTTTTGATAAATATTTTTTTCTGGGAAATTCGTAGGATCCCTTAACTAAGATATATCCCAGAATTGTACTGAATCAGAGTATTTTTGTTGTAAAATGCTTCTATGTATTGGGATAACGATATGCCTCTGAAAAACACTCTCGCTATTTGTGCATCTCCATGAGGGTCAAGAATATTCTCTTTTTTACCACTCTTATATAGCCATTTCGGTTTTAATAATTCAAGTCTCGAAATTAAGTTGAAAATGGCCACTCCTCCTTTCGTTTACCCTGATTATACATCTATGCTTCTAATATTTTTCTCCATAAAAAACTAATTTAATTTATAAAATTTTTGTTTTAGAGTATGGTTCTAAAATTAAATATGATTAGTATGCAATCTTATTTATTATTATAATAATTACTAATTATAAATATTAAATTAATTTTTGTGTCATAAGAGCACTAGCTTCAAAAAAAAGCATTTTCATGAATCTGCTTGCTAATCGGTGGAGAAATAAGATCTTTCGCTATGAAATTTAAGAATCTTATTTAGAGCTAAATTAAATTTTGGCTCTTAAACTTGTGATATCCGCTTAAATTTCAATCTAAATAGTTTCATAATGGACTTCTCTAATAATTTTAAGCCAATTTTATTTAGTTAGATTCTTTTGCTATTTCCGGGTAAGAAGAATTAATATTTAGTCTAAAAAGCCATCAATAATACAAATAAAATCATGAGTGGGCCAAACAACGCAATTGAGATAATTCCAAATAAGTTATACTGAATCAGCGATCGAGCCCCGCCCAGAAATCAACCCAACTCATACTATTTTTGTATCGACAATGAATTGGTTTACCAGCCATTTTACCTCGACTTTGGCCCTTTAAACATTGGAATGACTTACAAATTTTGCACAGAGCTCGAAAGGCTTACGAGAAATCCCTCATATAGTGCCTACAAAATATATCATTTTACGTCACTTCTCCCAAATAAGCGAGCAAATGCAGCATATCTAATGGGCGCTTTTCAAATTCTAGTTTTAAATAAAACAGCAGATGAAGCGTGGCAGCCATTTGCGTCTCTCCCTCCTTTTGAAGGTTTTAGGGATGCTGGTGGCACAAATTGTCCTTATAGATGTAGCATTTTGAATTGTTTGCGAGGCTTAGAAAAAGCCATAAAGCTAGGGTGGTTTGATATGGCAACTTTTAATGTAAAGGACTACGAGTTCTATGAAAAGGTATGCTCGTCTCTAAAAGTTAAAATTTTTCTATAGCCAAAATTCTATTTTTGTAAGAAATTTAAATTGTTCGTCTGAGACTCTAATTGATATAAAGGTATAGAAAATGGGGACTGGAATTGGATCATTCCAGGTAAGATGCTTGCGTTTGCATGTCCAAGTCCTACACAAATAGACCAGCAAGGATTCAGAGTATGGACTCCTGAAGATTATGTCCCTTTATTTAAACAAATTGGCATAACGGCAGTTGTAAGATTGAACAATAAAACCTATGAGGCAGAGAGGTTCACAAGGAATGGAATTAGGCACTATGATTTGTATTTCCTTGATGGGTCGGTTCCCTCTAATGAAATTTTGACTGAATTTTTGAGGATTGCTGAAAGAGAGCCTGGCGGGCTAGCTGTGCATTGCAAAGCTGGACTAGGAAGAACTGGAACTTTAATAGGAATTTATGCAATGAAACATTTTAGGTTCAGGGCTGAAGATTTTATTGGGTATATAAGACTTTGCAGGCCTGGAAGTGTGCTGGGCCCTCAGCAGCAATTTTTGTGTGACATGCAGGATAGAGTATTTTCTTGGGGTGACGAGCTCAGGAATGAAAACGAATTAGCAACAGGAATTTCAGTAAATTTTATATAGAAACTCAACGTAAGGGACAGTAATAATGAGGAACAAAAAACGCCTATGTCGCCTGAAGATAAATTTATTATGATGCATGGAGACAAAGGCCAAGCCGAAAGATTAGTCAACGCTAAAAAATCCAATCAAAACTCTCCAGTGACAAGTCCTTTTGTTCCAAAAGAAAAAGTTTCTGCACAAAATAGAGCAAATTCTACTAGTCCAGACACTAAAAAGGTGAAAGCAGGGTTAAGTATATTTGATAAAAGTCCAGTCCGTCATACTACTCCAAACTCAACACGCATCAGTAATGTGAAAAAGCCTGGGTTCTTGAGATAGATATTAATTATCGATATATTTAATATTTCCATTTATTTTACTTAATTCTCTCATAGAAAATAATGATCAAAACCACAACGATTATGAGTAAAAACCCAAAGTTCCCTGAAAATGGTCCGTGGTCTTGGAGTTTTAAATGAGCCCTACTAATTCTTTTATCTGCGATATGTTTTTTGCAAATTTCAAACCTCTCATTTTGTGATATTGATAAAAATGCCCGGACTGTGTCTTTGTGAGGGAGCCTTAATAAAGAAAGCACATAAAAGCTTTTATCATTATTTGAGTGAAAAGTTTCTCGGAGAACTCTTTGCTCGTCAATTGAAAGAAGATTTACACAAGCATCAGTAAATGCAATAACTTCATTTTGACTTATTGTTTCTACCTCATCATACTCATCTACAATGAATTTTGGCCTGCAGCAGTAGAGCAAGTCACTTTTAAATTCATTTTTCCCTATTTCTTCAACTTTAATTCGCCTTGATGTGTCTTGCTGAGGAAATATATAATCTGTTGTAAACCTATTCTTTGATAATACATGAACACGGGCAACACCTGGCCTAGCATTTTCAACAGAAACAACTTCTAGCAGGGCTCCAAGCCAAGAACCTTTGAAATTTGATAGCAAGCCAAAAGTTCGATTCCCCATCGTTGCATTCTGAAGCATAGTCATATATCGATTTTCAAAGATATCTAAAATTCCCATAGAACTTGGAAAATAAGTCACGTTTTTGATCAAAAGAACTGGCAAAGATTCAATTGCCTGCGGAATTTCATCTTGGACTTCTTCGGCCTTTCTTTCTTTCAGTTCGTCTGGGAATTGTTTTTGGATTAGATTTTGGATTAAGAAGTTTACAGGCAGATCATGAGCTGGGAATGGATAATTTACTCGACAAACTGGGCATTTCTTTTGAACTGTAAGAGATCGGATAAGGCAGGATTTGCAAAATGTGTGACCGCAAGTTATGCTTGCGGGCTTCAGAAGAAGTTTCAAACAGAGAGGACACTGAAAGTCATCCATTTTATGTTTAGTAATTAATTATTGAATAAGACAGCAGGCCCCACTTCTTTGGGAAGCTTGAAACGCTGCAGCTCTCTCAATTTTTTCTTTTAAGTCGCTATTTTCTCTTTCTAGCGTCTGGATTTCTTCAAGGATATTAATTTCCCTTACATCTTTAACAGTTTCACTTAATTTTTTTAGCTTTTCTTCATCATCTATCTTTGAAGTCATTTTCTTTTTGCAATTTTGGATTTCTCGAATTAAGTCATTTTCTTGCTTTGACTTCTCATTTAATAGGTCTTCGAGATCTGAGATTTTATTTTCACAGAGCTTTTTTCTCGCTATTATCATGTTTTTTTCTTGAATTTCTTGTTCAATTTTTTGTTTAATATCGCTTTCTCCGGCTATTTTCATTTTATCTTCAATGGAAGCGTAAAAACAAGTCATGCAGACTCTTTCTAAAATATGAGTTTCAGGATGCATTAAGGTAAGTGGAGAACAATTTGCACATACAGCATTAAAGCAGAATTTGCAACAAAGCTTCTTTGCCTTTGTGATTCCATGCTTTCCGACTTGAGTTTCACACACAATGCAATATTTTTGTTGTTTATAAGCAGTACGGTCAACGTCTTGTTTAACTTTGGGATAAATATTAAATGAGGATCTATCGACAGTAGAGGTTGATCTACTTGCGACACAACTATCAGAATTCGACCACATGCTCACTTCTCTTGATCGCCCATAGTCTAAATCGCCTTCATTTGTGTTCTCCTCATTGCTCATTTTATAACTTAATCAATAAAATCTATTTTATCATTTAATTATTCTTTTTGAAGAAATGCTCTGAGTTTTCGGAAATTCTCTGATATTTATAGGATTTTGAGATTTTGAATCTGGAGTTGTGCTTTTTACCCAAGGAATTGATGGCATTGTTAAATTTTTTTTGGGGCTTCTAACCTTAATATTATCAATGGGCTTTTCTTGCCTTTCTTTTACTGATTCATATTTATATTTTCATTTTTGAGCAACTTTTAACAGCATCTCGTTCTCTTTTTTTAATTTTTCAATTTGCAGTTTTAATTTTTCTTTTTCAAGGTCTATAACAATATTTTGTTCTGTATTTGTAGAAGAATCTTTAAAATTCTTAATCCAGTGAACAAAAAAATCTTGTTCACTCTCGGAGGGGGCTAATTTTTTTTGTGAAAAAATTTATATATAAATTTTATATAAAAAATTGTTTTAAAAAAAATCTACTTCGTAAAATTCGAAACAAATTTTAATTTAATTTTATAAAATTTATGTTTTAAAACGCACTTTGCTTAAAATTAAATAAATTAGCTGGTGGGTTTTGGGCAAATAATAGGGATTTTTCTAATGGTTCTGTTCGCTCACACGGAGGGGGGAGTTAATAAATTTTTGTCTTTTCCAATATTTTTTTGAATTTCATATGTTGTAATTTTCCTCTAATGAATGCTTGAATTTTTATAATTTTATTCAGAGATTTATTTCCAAATTTGTTCTTTGAAGGCAAAGGACTTCCTTTCGGCGGAAATAAGCTACTGGCGAATCTGTTCTTAATTTCAGCATTCGGTTGGTCTCTTTTTGATCCTTGGCAAAGATTCATATCTAAGTCTTTTAGCTCTCTTAATGATAATGTTTGAATATCACTAATTGCATGAGGAAGTTTTGAAACTTCTATAAGATTGAACTCAGCACCATCAAGCAGTTTAATTGGTTTATTTGGATCAATCATATAAATCCCATCAACTCGAAATCGATAAAGAACTTTCCCAGGTTTTACCCAAATTATCGCAAACTTTTCAGTTTCCCCGTTTAGGGGCAAAAGTGAAAAATCATTGAAATCTCCTGTTACGTATATTTCTCTGCCCGGTTTTTGTCAAACAACTGGAAGAGGCACTAAAGAGTCATTGCTTTCTTGCATAATTAATATATTACTTGAAAGTGCTTCATTTTATTTCTCGACTGAATAAAATTTAATAATCATTATTAAATTTCTTTATTATATGCATTTAAATTTTCATACTAAAAACAAGATTAATTTAATTCTAAAACACTCCCCCATATCTAAATGTGTCTAGTGCATAATTTGACTCTATAAAGGCTAGCCTCTCTCCTTCTCTTTCTGCAAGCACAGATATCGAATTTGTCACCTTTGAATTCCCAATCTGGCTTAATAAATAAACAACCTCAGCTTTGATAACGGTGCAGTCGATTTTTTCAGCAATTTCTGATAATTCATCAACCATTTTATTTTCCATCAACTCATAAATTGCATTATACCTTTTCCACATTTGATTATTAGGATTCAAAGCTTCGCTTACAGGGTTGTCGCATTTCTTTTTCGGTTCTTCCTTTATATCAAAAGACTGCCAACTTTGTAGCACCTGTCTATTCAAAACTGCTTTTTCAGCTCTTATTAGATATTTGAACAGTGCTAGGTCTCCTTTTGAAGATTGCCTTGGAGTTCTTCCATCTGAATTTCTAATGAACAGCTGAGCTCCTGCTTCAACTAAGAGTTGAACAATTTCAAAATGCCCTGCATGTCCTGCCAAGTGCATTGGAGTTCAATAGTGCGAGCCGCCTTGCAAGTTTATATCAAAAGTTTCTCTGCCAGCTTTGGCTAAAATTTGGTTTTGGTGGATTACTCATTTTATTGAATCAGATTGGCCACGTCGAGCTGCCAGATGAATAGGTGCCCATTTTTCATTGTTTAAAGAGTTAAGATGGGCTCCAGCCTCAATTAGCATATCTCCAATAAGTTGGCTTTTATATTTGTTTTTGTTAAAAACCCCTAGAATGATGTGCATTGGAGTGTTTCCTTCACAGTCTTTAGAATTAGGGTCAGCTTTCCGTTTCAAAAGTTCTCTGACTAGCCAAGAATCTACTTTAAAAGCAGCCAAATGCAAAGGACTACCTAACGGCCCTCCTCCTTCGTTAACATCTGCTCCAGAATTGAGTAAAATTTTGACAGACTCTATATGGTCTTCTTTGATTGCTAATAGAATCGGAGACGATCCATCCTTATCTTGCACATCAATTTCAACTCCTGATTCAGTTAAGCCTTTAATCACTCCACAATCGCCTTCAGCAGCTGCAATATGAAGGATGCTTCGCTTTTTAGCATCGACTTGATTAATATCAAATTCCTCTTCGCTGAAATGATGCAGGAATGTGATTACATTACATTCACGTTCTTTATTTGTATATAATTTCGAGCATAAAGTACGCAAGCTCCCAATCATAGCTTCGCCTATATGCGCTTTTAAAATTCTTGGAAGTGGAGGAGATGCGTACCGAAACCATTCAAGGCTTAATTCTTTCAAGTTTTCAAGCAATTGAAAAGATAGTGGGATTTCTGAAAACCAGTTTTTATGGAGGTATAAAACCCGTAAACTATTCAGTTCTCCAATATCTGGGGGTAAATATTTAAGCTTGTTTTCGCTTAAAATCAGTGTTTTTAAGTTACTGAGGCTTGTGATAGAATTCGGAACGAATGGTAAAAGATTGCAGCCAACTGTTAGAGTTTCGAGGTTCATAAGTTTTCCGATGTCTTGTGGAAGTACAGGAAGTAAATTTTTATCTATGTGAAGGCAGGATAATGTTGACAGAGAGCATAAAGAGTCAGGCAAAATTTCAATTTTGTTGTTTCTTAGGTCAAGTGTCAAAATGTTTTTGAGCTTATTTACAGGGAAGTATTCTAAAGATGAGATAGCGTTGTCTCTTGCGTCAAAGTGCATTACATCTTCTCATATTTCACCAAGAATGTGATAAGGAATTGAGATTAGTCCTGATTCTCTCAAAATTAATTCACCTTGAGGAGTGACTTCGCCGAAGAAGGGTCTTTTATCTTTTCTTCGTAATTCTGGATAAATTTCTGGCACTTTATCGTTTACTCGGGTTTGATCCATCTCCATTCTATTTAATTTCAAATAAGCATTTTTTAAGTAAAACCGCTTCAAAGTGATTTATTATGATCGCAGCAATTTATAGCATCACACTGAAATGTAATATGAATAAATTCATGTGCTTAAATAATAGTTTAAACAAAAATATATATAATAAAAATAATTTAACAGAAAATTCAAAAATTCTCCTTCTTTTATAAGAAAATTAATTATATCTTCTTTGTCTAACTATTAATATGTTTATTTTTTAATTTTTTATTCATTTTCTGTTTTACCAAAATAAATGCAAAATAATTTTTGTACTTTTAATACTATTCTTCGCCTTAAATTTAATTTAATATAATTACAATTTTCATCAAAGCTTTCTTTTATAATTTGTTAACTGTCAAAATGAAATAAATATATGGGGAATCTTAATAAATCTCAAGAGCCCTCAGCCTCTGAATCCACGATGCCTACAGTATATACAGAAATAAGCCATCAAAATTCTTCTCACATCTCAAAATCAGAGTCAAAAGAGATTCCGTCATTTTCAATCCAATCAAACTATTTAAAAATGAGATCAGTTGGCTCACTAAAGCAAAATCCATCAGAATGTGTTTCAAGTTTAATTTCTACTTATGATATTTTAATTCACACTTCAAAACTGCTTCCTCTATTTAGTGAAGCAATTTTATTTGACTCTCTAAATCCACGATGATGCGAAATATGCTTGAAATATGTCTCAATTTATAAGAGTCAGGCAGCTCAAGCACTCAAAGAAGAGCCTTTAATAAATATTGAAATTCAGATCATAAATAAAGTTGTTATGTAAAATCTCATTTAGTGAAAAAGCGAATGCATGTGGACTTTATAAGTTCACTATTGGAAAGAGGAGAATATCAAAAAAAGAGAGAAGATCAGTAAGCCCAAAAAGAGGAAAGTTTGTGTCATTGGATAAAGGAAAATTGCATGTAAGGTCGACATCTAATACAAATTTAGATGAATTCACACAGAATAATAGATATGTCATTGTCTATACAGAAAATAAAGAAGTTTTGCATAAACTTGAAAACGTGTTTGGCATCTTGCTAGGCATTTCAAATATTGTTTCAAAAATTAATTATTGTTTCAAGATTTGAATATGGGTATTTTTTATTAATTAAATATTTCTATTAAGTGTTTAATTTAGGAAGTATTCATCATCTCTTTAAGTAACTTTGCATTTTTCAGATTTAAGGTTAAATATTGCTATAAAAGCTTTAATTTTTTATTTTTTAGCCAAAATAATTAAACCCAATTATATTAGCGAATAAATTGCTCTTTATTTCTGAAAAATGGAAATATTGAGGGAAAAGCAGATCCAGTTGTATATTCATGCTTATGGTGCCCAGATGATAAATTTGTAACTCCATTATAGCTCTTTCTCACTGTTTTTTCCAAATGATCTCTAGGATTGCTGGATCCAACCCAATCACATCCAACTTCACCCAAAAATGCTTTTTGCTCAGCATTCAATGCTCCTATCCCACCATGAACTGAATCAGTAAATGCAATTGCCTTTACCCTTCCTCTGAATTCTTCCCAATAATTTTTCAGCAAGCACATTGTTGAAATTCCTCCGCAAGAATGAGCCACAATATATAGTTCTCTGGCAGGATTTAGCCTTATGAAATTTTCCCAGACATAATTTCCATGCTCTTCTAAGCTTCCATTATATGGAATTCTCTCTTTGGTTTCTGGATTATAGTTATAATTTGGATTTAAAATAATCACAGAGTATCCGTCTTTTGCTGCCTCTTCAAGGAAAGGAAAAACTGTCCCAGTTTTTAAAGAATCATTGATGCAGACTGATCTTGCCCATTGCCCTGCCCGAACAGCTCCAGCTCCTTGTATCAAAATTAAAGCTTTATCTTCGTTTGATCGCCAGTCTTTGGTTGCAAAAATATTGCATTTATTGGTTCCTGGATCATGCTCTGGGAGTGGGATTTTTACTTCATCTAAATTATAATAGGAAACAAGTCTTTCTTGTATGTATTTTTCAATGACATCTCCAAGGGCTTCATAATGCTTTTGATCAACGAATTTAAATGGATTATCACCTTCAACAGATCTTAAGCATCCATCATCATTGTAATAGTAACCAAATTTCTTTCTCAGGACTTCCTCCCATGTAAGATTTTCTGAGGACGATTCTATATTTTCTTGGCCTTGCTTATTCTCATATGGATTTGGCTGCATGCTATCAGCTCTACCACTTTTGATAGTGAGATATTTGCTCGAAGCTAATTACCGAAAATTTTTCTTTGTCTTATTTTGCTCGAAAAAAAGTTTAATTCTCAAGTGTATGCAGGGACGAAATTTACGAGGAAAGCAAAAAAGTGCAGAACAAAAAAGACGCCAATGGAGTTGACCATTCATTAGAGTTTTCTATAGGCAGAGTGGATGGTAGAGAGCTTGATACATTAGACTCCTGAGGGTCAATATCCATTGCATCCTCATTTTCTTTGTGCTCTGTATCTCTTTCCATATTTATGTTTAGCCAGATTTGAACGGATATTTAACCATGCAAAAAAATCATTATTATTTTAATCTCTATTACAGCAATTCGGCTGTAGCTCATCTTTAGGCTGCTCAATATATTCTCTTAAAAAGACCATCAAAAGTGTTCCAGCTAAACAAATTCCTGATATCAAATATACCATTTTAATAGTTCTTCAGAAATTTATTTATCTAAAATAACTAAGGTCAGCCAGCTACATTTCTTTTATTTATTGCAAATGGATATACCACATCGCCCAGCATTCTCTTTCCCCATCATCTGGGCAAAATTCGCCTAAAAACCACCCTGATGAAAATCCAGCAACTGTAAGGCTCAAGACAAGTGAAATTGTATTTAGTGACAAGAAAACTCCTTCTCTTCCCTGCAGCGCAACTTGCTTTGTATATTCAATCATTCTCGGAGTGCAGATTGATTCTCCTAGCCCAGCTAAAATAGCAAAAGTAAAAACAGTCCAATAGCTAGCACCAAAAACTAGAACTAATGGAGCAGCTGTGCTTATGGTGCCTGCAACAATTAATGTTGAGTACAAAGACATGTAATAAACTATAAAAGTCATCGTAAGCGAAAATATGATCAAGAAAATCGACTCAATCGCAAACACGTAGCCATAGTGAGAATCTGAGCCCATTTCTCTATTCATATATATTGGCAAAGTTGCCATTGAGTGAACAAAAGCAGTCCTAATAATAACAGTTAGCAAAATTAACGTTAGTAGCCTCCAAAATCTTTTAAGCACATAAATTTCTTTGAGCATGGATACTAGCGATTCGCTTTTTTTGTTTATTTCTTCTTCATGCAAGTTCGTTCTTGATAGCGCCAAGCTTAAAAATAATGCCAATAAAAAGCATAAAGCGCATATTCCAAAAATCAATTGGAAACTCAGCCTATTTTCTCCATTGAGACTTAGGATTAAATCTGTGTAGATCCCAGACATAAGCCCTGAAACATGCACTAATGCGTTGTATAGAGAAAAGCCTGCAGGTCGAGTTTGGATTGTCGTTAGTTTTGCTATAGCCAATTTATGGCATGCAAGAAATGCTAAATTTGCAGAGAGGATTATAAATAGAAGGGTTATAATTTGAATAACTGGTTGAGGGATAAAGACTAGCATTAAATATCCAGTTAGGCACATCAAGGAAATCAAAATGTATGTAGTTTTCACACCAAGTCAATCAGGGATTGTTCCAACTACAAAGCAGTAGAAAGTTCCTACTATTCCGTAACTAGCAAATATAAAACCAGCTAGCAAATCACTGAAATCTCATATTTCAATCATATAAAGAGTGCTTACTATCATCAAAGTTTGGTATGTACTTGTCATGAGAATTATAATTGGGATTGTTATAAATAAATCTCTCGGAGAGTCTTTTAAAAGGGCAAATGACTTCATTAGCTGAACAAAGCCAGACTGGTCTTTCTTGACAAGAGGAGTTGACTCAGATTTAACTGTTTTGTTATCCATTATAAAGCCTAACGATATTAGGTTATTTATGATAAGAGGAAGAATAAAAATCTAAGTATCAAATTTTAATGCGATAGATATAAGTAAAAATATTTCCTGATTGTCACAATTAATGCTAACTATTACTATCTTTAGAAATTCAAATTTAACCGTTATAAATTAAATCTATTATACCTCCATATTTTTAATCTATTTTTATGTAAATATCTTAAACAGAGAATTCGTAATTATAATGATGGATATTGAAACCTAATTATTTATATGATATAGAATATCTTAAAATTATAAAAATCTGAATGGCTGAGTCCGCTCAACACTATTGGAATTTCTCAGTGAATCTCGATGTCTAAATGGCGATTGATTAGGCGTTTTGATCTTATGTCTGCTACTAACTGTAGAAATGCAAAAAGAATTCTGAGGTGATGATTTCCTAGATGTTTTAATTTCTCATTCATTAATCATAACTGGTCGAATAAACTCTTCCCTTGGACTTTGTGCTCGTGATGAAGGATTTGAGAAATAAGCATTATTCTTTGGAGTTGAAGAATCCCAATTGCGCTTAATAACTGAATATCTAGATGATAGTAATAGCTCTTCAAGCGGAGCTAAAATAGCTCCTGTCTTTGCATATATACGATTCTCTTTTAATTGCATATACAACTTTTGCCCATTAAATAAATATAGAGGTTTCTCTATATAGCGCTAAAAGCGCAGACATTTTCCCCAGGAGCTTTCCAAGTTCGTCGGACCAAATCGCTTTTTGGTCCGACCAAGGCATTGATTTGGTGCAACCTACCGATAAATTCCGATCAGAATTTTATCGGCCTTACAGCGCCAAACATAGGAAACTTCTATATTCATTTTTGCTAACTTTCGAGCATGAGCCCTTGTAGCCAGTTTTTGATAAAATCTCTTTCACCAGTGAATCAATTGACACTTCATCACGATGGGATTCAATTTCATCTTTTTTATTTTCGTTGCTCTCAATATGCAATTTCAGAATTTTCGCTTTCAAACTTGGAAATGAATGGATATTTTCTTTTTGGCATTCCTGGCTCTTTTTGTTTGATAATATTTCTTGGCTTTTATTGCTCGGCTTTAGTGCTGAAATTTCAGTGCTTAGGACTAAGGAAGAGCTAGTTTTATTTTTCTTGAAAGAATTAACCTCCTCTGTTAATTCTTTAATAGATTTCTCAGCGTTTGCTAATTGTTCTTTTAGTATAATAAGCTCATTCTGTAAGATATTTATTTGCTCTCTTTTAGGATTCATCTCGAGCTTAGAGATTTTATCTGATAAGTCCCTATTTTCATTTTCAAGCTTCTTTGAATAGATTTGAAGTTTTGCGTTTTCTACGCTAGCAGCCTTAATCTCTAATTCTTTTTGTTCAAGAAGTTTTAAAAGCGAAGCTTCTCTAATCTTACATCTGGAATCAAGCTCTTCATATTTTTTCGAGAAGAAGTCTGGCTGGCTCATTAAATTATCTGCTCTTTCTTCATATTTTCTTTTTGGTTGGTCATTTTCAAAATTCTTTCCAGAATCAATTTTTTCTGAGTTCGCAAATTCGATTTCTTTGCACTTTGCATGGATATCTTCTACTTCATATGAAAATTTATTAAATGCGTTGTCATTTATCTCTATGCTTTGCTTTTCTTCTGTTTCGCAAAATATGAGAACTTTTGGATCATTAACAACTAAAGGAAGCTCATTTAGACTATCGCATTCTGATGAAAATATTGGAAGCCAAACAGCTTTATTCAAAGGTAAAAGCTCGATTAAAATATTGACGCTTCCTAATATTTTGTCATCTTTCATGTCTTTAAAAGTTAACCTCAAAGACCCTGCTCGAGGTAGTTTTGCGCTATTTTTGATATCAGCAGAAAATGATGTGATAATGTTGAGCAGACGATTATCCAAAAATATAAAGCATCCGACACTGCGACTACTCCATGAGTATTCTCCTCTTCTTATCTGTAACTTTAACATGTTCTAATTTAAAAATTAACGAATCCTTTTATTTCATTAGAGAAATAAAATGGTAACGTTGATGGAAGATGGATTCTCCTCGTCCCGATGAAGCTGGAAATAGTGCCTCTCTCACTTTTTGAAGTAGGCCCTTTAGGCTTAGGGATGCTGGAGAGGAAAGTTTTGTTTCTCACCTAAAAGTTTTCCCTGTCCCTGCCAGATAGACTAGACAGGTCTTGCCTCCCACTTAGTCTTTGCTTATCGGGGCTAACGGGGGCATCGGCAAGAAGTGACTCTAACCTAGAGAGCTAATCCTTATGTTAGATAGGTTTACGCCAGATAGGTAGGCTAGTGGTCTATCCCCTTGTTGCCTTATAACACTTAAAATTAACTTTTATTTCATTAAATTAGCGAGCATAACATATTAATTAATTATATATTTTCAGGTAATAATTAAGCCTAAAAACTCATAAATAATAAGAAAACTTCCCTTATTTAATAATAAAGCTATTATATTTCAACTACAAAATTTTCACACATATTTAGTATTAATAATTTCATTCTATCCTGCTTTTCCAGAAATCTGTGCACTAATAATTGAAAGTAGCGTTTCCCTTAAAGGTTTACTTGAGGATCTTATTTTCAGATCAACACTTAAAGTTTCTGGAGATATCGAAACTAAAATATAAGCTTCATTTTCATCTCTATGTGTGCTCCCTAATAATTGCCCGGTCTGAAGATTAGGAATCTCTTGATTAGAAAATATCTTAATTGCTTCACAAAACGATAAATGATGTGCCAGCTCTGATATGGATCTTATTTGATAAAGCTGTGTTATGCATTCGCATTGGTTAAACTTCAAATTTTCCCATTCGATCCAGACTTTATTTCCAAAATTACTCACCCCTTCAAAAAACCTTAAAATTGTGATAGGGAGCTTTAAACATATATTTCTTATTTGCTCTTGCCGAAGAGTGATAATTAGCTTAGGAGATTTATGTGTGAAGCCTGATATCTTTGCTTTGATCTGCTTAAAGCATTGGGCCTTAGGCTGAATTGGATCAGATTGCTCATTATCAATAGTTAAATGTAAGCCCTCATTGGGATATGAAATGACTTCGGTTCTTAAATCCCTGATTGCTTCTGTGTATTTATTTCCGAAATACATAATACCAGCAATCATATCATCTTGCTTGATTAATTTAATGCCAATTTGAATTCTATCGTCATCATAAAGCACACCTCTATCAACGCAGTTGCATAGCCTACATAGCTCATTATTGTCAATGGAGTCAGGCTCAGCTTGCTCATTTGGCAACTCCAAATTATATATTTCTAGCTCTTCAGAACTGCTTGAAGATCCAAATGGATTTGAGCTATTAAGCTTAACGCTAACATCTGGAGATATAGGAAGTTTTTCTTGGTGCATTGATTCAGTTTGCTTATGAGAACTTTTTATTTCAGATATCGATGGAGACTCCAAAGGCTTTTGAATTTTCCCTATTTCAGCTAATGATGGCGACTTCATTGGTTTTTGAACGTTTCCTGTTTCAGCTAATAATGGCGACTCCAATTTTTTTGGAATTTTTTCTTTTTCAAGTATAGGTGGTGAATCTAATTGCCTTTGAAGTTTCCCTATTTCAGGCAACGATGGAGACTCCAGTCCCCTTTGACTTATCACTTTTTCGTAACTTTGTGAAGCTTTTAATGCTTGAACTTCTTTTTGGAGACTTAAATTTACTTCTTTAAGGTTTTGAATCAAAGCGTCTTTATCTTGAATCGTTTTTATTGCTATTTCAAGAGAGCTTTGGCTCTCATTTCTTTCTATCTGCCAAGATTTAGATTTTTCTTCTAGTTCGCTACTTATTTTTTGAATTTTTAATTCTAATTGAGGAACCTTCTTTGCTTGCTCATCTTTTACTTCAAGCTGTGACTTTAAATTGCTGTTTTCAAAAACAAGTGAATCTAAAATTTGTAATTTATCATCGTTTATTTCATTAATTTTCCTAAGATCCATTATTTCTGTTTGAAGTGTTTCTACTACCTTTTCATGATTTTCTTTAAACTCTTTCTTTTTTTGCTTGAATTCTTCGATTTTTTTCTGCAAATCACTCAACTCTAAAGTTTTCTCTTGAAATTCTTGATTTTGATTTTTTATATCATCATATTTTTTATTAATTTTTGTAAGCTGATCTTCATACTTTTTGACTGCAGTCTTAAGCTTTTCATTTTCATTTTTGATCAAAACCAGCTCAGATATTTTTCCTTCGTTGACTTGGAGGATCATCTTTAATTTTTGATTTTCTGATGAAACTTTTTCAAATTCTTTTTCTTTCACATCACTCAATCTCAGCATTTCATTTAGATTTTGATTTTCAGCAAATAACTCTTCTCTATCCTTTAATTTCCCTTCATAGTCATTAATTATGCTTTTAAGCTTTGAATTTTCTTTGCTTACCTCTTTTAATTCCTTTGAACTTTGTTGTAGCTCTGATAGGTTTTGCATTAAAGAAGAATTTTGATTTTGAATTTCGCTATACTCTTTTTTCAGTTTTTCAAAATCATTAGATAAAGCTCTATTCTGGCTCACTCCCCTACTTTAAATTGTAACAAAAATACTGCTGCAATTAAAGGATTAAAGTACCCAGGGAATGGAGATTTTATCGATATTGATTGAGTTTAAAGGGGGGGTTATTAAATCTGCTAATTGCTTTTCTTTATCACTGCTTGAAAGAAGTCTTGTTTGCAACTTTTCATTTTCGTTTGAAATGATATTGATACGCTTTTCAAGCTCTTTTTGAGATTGAAGATTTTTCTTCAACTCTTCGTTTTCATTTGCTAAATTATCGTATTCTTTCGCCAGCTCTTCTTTTAATTTAATCGATCCTTCAAGCTCTCTTATAGTTTCTTTTAAATGCTTGTTAACTTGTTTCAATTCTTTTCTTTCTTCATTTATATCTTCTTTATTTTCAACCATTTTCTCGAGTCTTTCAATTTCTTCCCTTAATGCCTCATTTTCGCTTTCTACTTTTTCCTTTGCTTTTATTATTTCCTCAAGCTCGCTTATCTTCAAACTCAAACTTTTATTTGTTTTTCTTAATTCTTTGATTTCCTCTATTGACTCTTGCATAATCTTAATAGTTTCCTTCATTTGATTATTTTCTACTTTTAGTTTTTCATTTTCCTGCTTTGAATTATTTAGTAGCACGGGAATTTCATTTAAATTGGATAATTCTTCATTGAGAGATTCCTTTATTTTTTCTAATTCTTTTATTTTTCCATTGAACTGGCTTTCTTTTAGTTTACCTGTTTCTTCAAGTCCTTTTATTATATCTTTTAAGCGCTTGTTAGCTTGATTTAACTGTTTCTTCTCTTCGTTGAAGTCTCCTGTGCTTTCAACAGCTTTTTCTAAGCCAGAGATTTCTTCTTTTAGCCTATTATTTTCGCTGGTCAGCTGTTCTCTCTCTTTTTTTCAATCTTCAAATTCATTAACCACAGCTTTTAGGGATTTATTGGATTTTCTTAAATCTTTGATTTCTTCAATTGATTCTTGCATCATTTTAATAGTCTCTTTCATGCCTTCGTTTTCCTCTCTTAAAAACTCATTTTCCTGTTTTGCCTTTTTGAACTCACTCTTAATTTCACGTAATTTTTTGTTTTCTTCGACTAAAATCTCATTTCTTTTTTCTAAATCTTTTATTTTTCCATTGCTTTGATTTTCTATTACTAATCCTGCATTAATTTCTGCCTCTTTTTTAACTGGTGAAATAACTTCCCTTATTTCTTTTTCTCTTTTAATTGGAGAAGCAACTTCTTTTATTTCTTTTTTTGCTGGTGGGATAATTTCTTTTTTTTCTTCTTTTTTAGCAGGTAAGAGAATTTCTCTTTTATCACCTTCTTCTTTTGACTGTGATTTAGGAAGTTTGATGCTGGTTTCTGATTTAAATTTCTCTGGGGATAATAAATCAGAACTATTAGGGTTGTGGGTTGCGAAATTCATTGCAGAAAATTCTTGTTGGGCCGGCATGTCAAAGCTGAATTGAAATTTTTCCGAATCTCTCATAGAATCTTTAGCTGGCTTAGAAATGGCTGGAACTGAAACGGAAATTCCCTCTTCCATATCATCAGGGACTTCAATTATTTGGCTTTCTGAGTGCTTTTCCAAAGCTGCTTGAATCCTATCATTTATAATTATAAGTTCTTGCAAATACTCAGAATCATTCGAATTGCTAGCAATAGCAATTTCTCTTTCTATTTCACCTTTCTGGACTTTTAATGATCCTGTTATCTCATTTAAGAAATCTTGGTCACATCCATCTGTTTTGAGCATTTCTGAAAGTATTTCTAATGTGCTTTGAATTTCAGTCTTCTTTTGTGTGCTCAATCTTCTATTTGACCTCTGCGGCTGTCTTGCTTGTGATGGATAATTCTGCATTGATTGTCTTGGGGCATTGTTTTCTGCTTGCCTCGGCATAGGACTAGCAGCCAGATTTCTTTGTGGGAAAGAAACTCCATCTTGTCTTAAACTCTGATAAGCCTTATAATAAGCGCTCATTTTCCCATCAGGCGTTTTTCCATACTGAGATGCTCAAGTTTGGATAAAAACCAATAAATTCATTAAAAACTCTCTTGATGCCCTCCTATTTTCTTCAGATGACAAGCTGTCTCTTCCCCACAGATCATCTCCTCGAGATTCATCAGGATTATTTTTCTTATGCGCAGCCAAAATTGTTAACCTGCTCATTATTTTTTTTTGAGAGTACTGGAGAAAATGGACGTTGCCAGCCATCATGCATGTATGAAACAATTTTATCGCTAATAATTTAGATTTTGGAGGTGAATGCTTATCCTTGATAATTTTTTTGATGAATGAAACTACGTCTTTGCAGACATTCAGAGATGCTTTTTTAATTGATTCAGGAAGCAACTTTTTGATTTATCAGGAATTGATGGAAGATAGGGGGTGTGGACACAAAAAAAATCTGCCTTGAAATTCGATCAAGGATTGTGAGCTTGTGACGAAATCTTTGATGAAATCGATTCAAATTTTAGTTTTAGTGATTCTAGTTACTTTGAGGATGAGTGAGCTGAAATTATGGGAATAGAGGAGGCTGAAATTTTGGAGATGGACATTGAAACCCTAGGGGAACTAGGGTATGATGAAAGAGACGCAAGAGTAGCATTAAAAATGTGTGAAGGCAACTTTGTACAGGCTCTTGGATTCTTACTGGCTGGAGGACCTCTTAAATGAGATGATGAGGATGAGCTAGATGAAAGTGTTGAAACTGAGAAAGATGATGCAGAAGAAGGTAGAGAACTCGAACTGATAGGAAAAATCAAGGCTTGGGTAGAAAAACAGAGTGTAGACGTACTGGATAATTGGGAGCTAATATTGGCCGTTCAATCGTCCAGAGCAGAACCTCATGAAATTAAAGAAAGGATAAAAGAAGTTAGCCTTGTAAGTGAAGCACCAAAAGAAGCACCAAAAGAAGCACCAAAAGAAGCACCAAAGAAGCACCAGAAGAAACACCAGAAGAAGCACCAAAAAAGCACCAAAAGAAGCACCAAAAAAGCACCAAAAGAAGCACCAAAAGAAGCACCAAAAGAAGCACCAAAAGAAGAACCAAAAGAAGCACCAAAAAAAGTACTTAAAGAAGCACCAAAAGAAACACCAAAAGAAGCACCAAAAGAAGCACCAAAAGAAGCACCAAAAGGAGCACCAAAAGGAGCACCAAAAGGAGCACCAAAAGATGCACCAAAAGAAGCACCAAAAGAAGCACCAAAAGAAGCACCAAAAGGAGCACCAAAAGAAGCACCAAAAGGAGCACCAAAAGATGCACCAAAAGAAGCACCAAAAAGAAACACTCAAAGAAGCACCAAAAGAAGCACCAAAAAGAAACACTCAAAGAAGCACCAAAAGAAGCACCAAAAGAAGCACCAAAAGCAACGCCAAAAGAAGTACCAAAAGAAGTACCAAAAGAAGTACCAAAAGAAGTACCAAAAGAAGTAGAAGCAGAAAAAGCTGCTAACATTGCTGGAGTTCTAGAAATTTTGCAATTTGAAGGCTTGGTGGGGGCGAAATCAATTGTATAGGTGGAAAACACGAAAAGTGGTGTAAAATCCTGGAAAAAGAGGAAAAAGCCAACAGTTAGGGATAAATCGCTGATTTTTAGTGAAAAAAATCCATAAGGGTTTTCGGCGGGCTCTGCCCGCTATAATTAATGATGATGATGATGATTCAGGAAGCAGGCTGATGGCAGCTTCATATTCTTCTTGAGATGCGATTCCCCGTCTTACTAAATCCATTAGAAAATTATTATTTAATATATATGAATCAAAAAAGGTTAGAAATCTCGAATAAAATAGATGATTAATAGAGCAGTAATTATAAATAGATATATAAAAATATTTCTATAAGAATGAAAATTTTATATGATATATGAATTATTAACTAATAGGTTTCTTAACTTAATTACCAAAGACTATCCTTCTAAGCAGTGGGACGGTATTGTTGAAAGCAAGCTCAAGTCTTTCATCAACTGTATTGATGCATCTAATCAGCCCTCCCTGAGATGTAAGAATAACTCCTCCACAGCAGCTTGCTGCATGCGAATCAGCTACAGGCGCAGGTGGCAAGAAATTGTTTTTATCAATAGTCACATTCAAGCTGTAATGTCCAGATGTCTGGCTATTAATCATATCCAAATAAGTAGAAATTGACTCAGGGAGAATTTGTTCAACTAAAGCTAAATCTTCACGACGGCACTGAAGTGTGATTTCAGCTTCAAGCATTTTTATAAAGCTCTGAACAAGTAATCTTTTCAAGAAATCCTTATACTGATTTGGGTTGCTCGCGATATTTCGAAGGATAGAATGTTTTGTATCCTCAAGGAGCTGGTTCATGCAGTTGTTTCTGGTTGTCATAATTTCCATACGGGCTGCGTTAATTGCTGTACTCTTGCTGATTCTTTTCTTAACTTCTAGCTGTTTCCACTTCTTTTCGTACTCAGCTGTGAGTTTTTCTTTGGCGTTGTGGAGATGTTTAGCTTTGGCTAGGTTGTACTCGTGCTCAGTTTTGCTTTCAATCTCTCTGGCTTTTTCTTTGGCTTCTTCTTGGACGAAGGAGATCATCTGTCTAATACGTTCTCTTGCGTCACTCTCGTTCATCCGAATAAATTATAAAGACCATATTTGAGACAAGTAATATTTGTTTAATTTGAACTTATTAAGATATGCTATTTCCAAATTATTGTTTGCTTTAACCAATTTACTATTTTAATATTGAATAATTAATGAACTTACTAGGGGAGTAGAATATTTAATTAAGGAAAATAAATAGAACAAAATTTCTTCTCAAGTTTGATCAATTTAAATTATTTATTTTTGGTATGCTCTTCTTTCTTCTTTTGATAAAACTCAATGTTGTTATTCATATTCTCTATCATTTTGTCAATATGTGGACTTAGCCATAAATTAGCGCACTCCCAAAGTGGTTTAATCATAAATTTCAGAAATCCTAATTCATTGCTATAATACACTTCAGGCTTGTCTAAATCCTTAAATATTTCTGTAGGTGGCATTCCCAGTCTCAGCTCTTCTTCATATTGCCTTGTGAATTCATCTGCCAACTTTTGTGACCACATTTGGTAAACTTCTGCCTTTTTACACTGATGCGCTAAGTCTGAGCAATGCAAAAGAAACTCTGCAACATCATCAAGATCCGAGTCTCTCGATCCCAGCGGATTTTCATGTATATCTTTAAACCTTGCGGTCATATTTGATATCATTGGGAAGTGCTTTGCCATATCAGTCCCCAGTATGCTAACGATGACAACTTTCCTAAATCTTTTCCTGAAATCAGGTGCCAATGATTGTATGATGTTATTTTTTTCAATTTGGAGCAATCTGAATGCAGTGGCTGCATGATGATTTTCTAATACAGATTTATCATTATAAATAACCGATAAATGACTCTCTCTATTCATTTCAAATGCATTTGTTCTCCCTGGGTGCTCAATATCATGGCATAGTGCTGCTGTGAAAAATGAAAATATTTCTAATGGGCCAAAAAATGAGGCTCCTGAGGTAGAAGACAATAGGAAATATATCGAATGCAGCACGTTTAGTCCGTGATAAAAGTTATGAAATGGGTTAATATAAATTTCATAATGCTCTTTTACATCCCTTACAAAATTTTCAAGTTTATCTTGAGGGATATCAAATTGATTAATAAGATCAAAATCTTGATACATTCCATATACAAATTGGAAATGGTCCTCGATTTCAAAAACATTAATGTCTATATTTCTTAGCATTTCTATATCAACTGTTAATATTCCTGAATATTTTCGCCTTTGATGAGAAACTGGTACAGATAATCTTACGTTTTCATTATTATTTTCTTCTAGCCCAACATAAGCTTTCAGTCCTTGCTTGACTTCAGCTCTCAAAGTTTCCAAATCTTCTGGAAAACTAACCACTGCTCTATTTAAGTTTCCTTCTTTTAAAACTTTGACTATTTCAAATATTTGGTTTGAAGTTTCGTTATCTGTATCGTTTTCTGAGGCAATAAAGGTTAATTTTTGAATGCATCTTTGAAGGGAGGTTTCTGAATTAACGGAATTTTTTAGCGCTGATAATTCGTTTTGGATTTTCATGAATTTTGAATTTAACTCTTCAATTGCAGTTGCATCTTCAAATATAAGAATTACTCCAAATGAGTTTAAATTAAAGAAATCTTGCAACTCAATAATGGTGTAGTTCATAATTAAATTTTGTGGTTCTGGTGACGGGTTATTAACTTTTTTCTTTAGAACTGATGCAATCTTTTGAGATGACCTGTAAATACGCTTAGAAAATTTTTGGTAAACTCCTGTAATATCATGAACGAGTTGCCTATTATCTCTCAGTCAACTCGAATAATGAGATTTTTTCGCTATTTTTTCTGGAACACCAAACAGATTTTCGAGTGCTTTATTACAGTATTCAAGTGTTCCATCTTTGTCAAGCACCAAAATATAGTTACCTATGCTGTTAAAAACATTTAAAAATCTTGATCTTTCTTCAATTTGGTGTTGGAAGATATCCCAGTTCTCTAAAACAGTCGAGATAATTTCGCAGAAAATTTCCAAAGTTTGTTCATCACTTTTGTCGAAAAATCCTTGCCTTTTATTGATCATTTGGACGGCAGCAATTACTTTGCCTTTAGGATCTAATACAGGCATGCATAGCATTGTTGATGTTTTATAGCCAGTTGACCTATCAACTTCTGGGTTAAACCTTGGATCTTCATATACATCTTTAATATTTTCTATTTTTGCTGTTTGAGCTACATTTCCAATTATCCCTTTGCCGATGGGAATACTTAAACCTACAGGAATTCCTAAATCAAGGCCTTGAGCCCTTATTACCATGTTTTTACCTTCTCTAACAAAAATGCTAGCCCTATCGCAATCTAAAAGTTTTTTCAACGCGCATCTTATAGTGCTCATAAAGGAATAAGTGTTTAAATTTGAGGCGTGGTCTCTTATAAGCTGCTTAAGCTTCATTAATGAATCTATTTTGCTTTCATCATTAAAGATATTAAGAGCTTCACTTATAGCATCAGCGAAGCTATAAATGATAATTTCATCATCTTTGCTGAAATTGCAATAGTACGAAAGTGTATCGTCTTTTTTGTTTCAGACTTTTACGATTACAGTTTCGCATTGTTCTTGAAGATATGGGACAATTATCATGTTTTCTCTATTTATGTGAGTATTCAATGATATAGTTCTTCTTATATCAAGAGATTTCATTACCCAGGCTTCTTCCTCTATTGCTGTGCTCTTTTTGTATTTCCCTTTTACCAGTAGACGTTCCACAAAGGTATTTCCTTCTTTATAAACAACCCCAGCTTCTTCAGCGTTAGTTAAAGCGCATATAATCTCTAATGCGTATTTAATAAGTGAGTCAATTTTTTCTTCTTCGAAAAGACTGTGGAGAATATCTTTAGCAATCGTCATTTTATTTTGGGCTGAGTTTGCCACAAAAAACACTTGTTTGCATCATTGCTGCAGCATTTTATGCTTTCTACCCATCTTTACTACACTTTGATAATTTTTCAGAGATTCATCCTTCGCCATTGCAAATTCACGGGTTATTAAAGATAAAAATTTAGCAGTTGCGATATCTTCTTCTTCAAAACTAGTAGAAGCATTAACAAAGGCGAGGACTCCTAATGGGTGATCCATTATACTTTGAACAGGAACAGCTAAAAATGAATCAATTTCATCCTCAATACCAAGACAATCAATATGATCATCAAAACACTTGTTTGCTCACGCATCTGATTTTAATATGATTGGCAGCCGTTTTTCAAGGCATTGATTGATAAGTCCTGATGGTTTCATTAAGCTTCCAGAAATAGCGTCAACTAAGTATTGCTCAGTCTGATCAAACAGTAAAAGTTTACTCCCTTGACTAGGAATAATTTTTTGAAGTCCATGGGCTAAGGTAGATAGGGAATTGCCTGGGTTAGACTGTATAGATGACAATAAAATCTTTAGCTCATTGATTTTATTTGGAGGGAGATGGGAAAAGCTATATAAATCATTCATGTTGTGAGGGGCTTCTGGTGTTTCTGTTGGAGAAGAAAAGTCTTGGGCATATTCCTGCCTTAGTTTTATATAAGATTTTGAATTCATTCTCCTAAAATTTTCAGTAGGTGACAAATCAGGAGATGGTGGCATTTCAGATATGATAGCTTTAGACTCAGATGAATAAATATAAATATTTTCAAAATTTTTCGCGATTTTTGTACAAAAAATATTCAAAATCCATATTTCAGAAGCAGTGAAGGCTTTATGATTTCTTGTCAGTAATAAAATGCCAATTACAGGGTACTCTGAAATGTCACTGATTATTGGAGCGCAAATAACAAATTGATTATGGAATCTTGCACTATCTGATAGCTGAATATCATTATTTGGTAGTATTACAGGCTTTTGTATATGGTAAACATAGCCTAATAAAGTATCTTGCTCCATAAGTTGAGTTAAAGTGTCGCATTCTTCTGACTGCTTTGTCCATAAGCATCCCCATTTTTGATCTGCAATGTATATATTTGACTCTTCATGACTTACCAGCTGTCTCAGGCTTGTTCGAATTTCTTCTAATATATTTGCGAAGTTAAAAAAATCATCTTGATTAAACCTAAATATGCGGATGTCTTTTAATTTTGAATTAATCGCCCTCTCTTGAACTTTTGATAAGTTGGGGTTGCTTCTCCCAATAAACCTTTCTGGGTGAACTTTTTCAATCGCCTTTAATAATTCTTTTGCAATTCTTTCATCACTTGAGCTAAAAGGTTTATGTTTTCTGAAGAATTCAATCACAGCTACGACTTCATTATTCTTGTCAAATATAGGACATGCTAATAAACTTCTCATCTTTAGCTTTTTATCTTTATCTCATAATGGTTCAGCAGCAAGATCGTTGACATTCAGGATTTCTTTAATTACCAGTGCAACGTATTCAGATGTTTTTGTTGAAAAGGCAATATCGCTTAATCCACTGACAACAATAGGCGTCAAAGAATTGCTTTTTTCTAATAAGTGTACTATTAGTCCATCACTTTCCATGACTTCTCCAATTAGTTTTAAAATAGGCTGCGTTATAACATTTTCTTCAGTAATAATTTCAATGCATTTTGAAAGGAGCTTTCTTCTTATCATCATTTTATGTGTGCAATTTGTTATATTTGTATTTTCCTCAGCTAATTTCTTTTGGTTAAAGGACTTTGTCTCTAATTCTTTGCAATGGTTGATAATATCTAGTAGCCCAAGCATCATTTCTCCTATTGCCTGAATGATATTCATGTCATTTTCTGTAAAATAGCTTATTGAGTTGTTTTCGTCAATTTTATTGAATAAAACAAGCACTATATTGACTTCGCCATTTTTTACAATTGGGATGCAAGCAACTGAAGATGCGGGGACTTGCTGTGTGCCATTGGCAGTGAAAGGATAAAGCTTAAAATCAAATGAGGTGTAAAATGACGATGAGTTTAAATTGTAGAGAGCTTGGCGAGTTTTATGCAATGCGCAATATCCTGGAAAAGAGGATTCATCAATTTCAAGCTTTGAGACTGGTTGGGCTTTGCCACTTGCTAATAAATAGTGGTCTTCTTTTAGCAATACTTCAACTCAAGATGCTCCAGTAAGTATCCTACATATATAAATAATTTTTCCTTTAAGAGTTTCTATCGATAGATTTTCAATTCTTAACAAATCTGAGAG
Source organism: Blepharisma stoltei (assembly GCA_914767885.1). NCBI lineage: Eukaryota > Ciliophora > Heterotrichea > Heterotrichida > Blepharismidae > Blepharisma > Blepharisma stoltei. Next base: position 775,300 of record CAJZBQ010000021.1, on the reverse strand, counting down.
AATGTTGGAAAATTTTAGAAGAGCATCAAGAATTCCTGCTGAGGAATTAATTTGGGAATAACTAAAGCTGTTAAATGCGCTTTCATGATTTTGCTGCATTAAATTATAAAAAATTATATTATTGTCTAAATGTAAGAAATAAATTATGACTTCATATTTTGATAAAATGTGGAATAGGAATTATCCTTAATTTAGCTATATTGAACTAAATATTGGCTATAAAAAGCAGTTATTGAAACTTTTGCTTATTATAAAAATAAGATTGTTGCTAAAAAAATTAAATTGGATAGATAGCTCCATTTTCTAAATTTAATATATTGGCATCGCTAATAGTATATTAATCAGTTTACACATACTTAATAAGATGATGTATAATAAATTCATAAAATTATGAAATGGTTTCTTGCTATTCATGGATAAAAATTTATTAATAATCTTTAAGAAAACTTACAAAACAAAGTTTAGAAACAATCCATAGAACTAATAGCCTTATCAAATGACTTTAAGATGAATAAGAAATACTCAAAAACCTGATGAATATGAAAAAATTACTACTAGGTCGAATTACAAAACTAAGACTGAATGCTTCGATTTTAGAAGAAAAATTATTTGCTTATATTGAAATGGCAGCATTGCTATCGAGGATCATAATGATCCAAAAAGTATTAAGGCGATAAAAGAATGTGCGGGAAGCTCATCAGCACCATATATAAAGCGTATTGAGCTATTGCATCTTTTCAATGCTAGTGATATAAATATTTGGATGCCTTTGTTCTTTGTTCCAGGGCTGCGGGGCCAAAATATGTTTTTCACTTCTTGTTCTTTGCAACTCAATGTTAAACCAACAAGAAAAACCTATCAATCAATTTGTAAATTTGTCTTGTGTATTATCATCATGCCATATCTAAAAATGATACACTGCAGTGAAAATGCATCCTATAAGCAGCATTATAATTTTATCAACTTGAAAAATCTACAGATTTTTTATATCAAGCTATTCCAAATTTGTGTCGCTTTGTGAACTCTTTAAAAATTCTTGATCAATACTTAATAGAAAGAAGCTCGGAAGGTGTAAACCTATTGAGAAGTTATGATTTAACCCAAGATCATGGGCTTGTGTGATTAATCTAAAGATTCGTTTAGGAAAATATACCTCTATCGAAATTAATTATATGAAGCTTTTTCAAAGAATTAATGGGATTAAAACATTTTAGATAAAGAAATTTTAAGAATTCCCTTTGAGCAAGGAAAAGACTCTCACAATAAGAAAATTAGGGAAAATGCATCAAGCAGTAAAAATTATAGGCTTAATGATAAAAGATACTGAGCAAGCTTTATTAAGCGAGAATTAATATCTCTCTTCTTATGGAATTAATTTAAATACTCTTAATTTTTTTCAACTTTTAGTTATTACTCAAGAAGATCAGTGAAATCATGAGTCTCAGTTACTTTCTTCGTTCACTTGATCATTTACTTTGTAAGGAGGAATAAGCAACAAAACAAATCTCCAAGCAAGAGTAGAGGAAGCCCATGCAACACAAATAAACCATTGCTCAACAGTTAAACCTTCTTGATGGCAGCTCATAGCAATGCTTCCAAATTCCACCATTATAACTTGAACAATAAATGTGAATAGCCATATTGGGATAAAAAAATTGCTCTTTTTTATATTCGAAAAGATCCACCATTCGTCTCTTATTTTTCTTGAGTTGATTTCATTAAACAGCTGGAACAGCACAAAAATGTTAAATATATAAGTAAAATGCCGACTAGGACCATAATCTGGGTCATCATAGAAATCAATATAGTCTTTTGAGCCATCCAAGTGATAAGGTCTTCCAGACCTTACCATACTTGAGTCATCTGGGTTTACTAAAACACTCATATCACTTGTATTTCCATATTCTGGTAAAAACCATTCCCCAGCAAACACCATAACGAGAATAATCGAAATTTGCAAAAATGATTGACCAAAAATATGCTTTAACATCAACTTTGTTATAATAGAGGATTTAGGACTATTTGGTTTTCTTGTAAGTAAGCTGTCAGACGGCGATTCTGTTGCTAAAGCTAAGGAAGCAAATGTGTTCATGATTAAATTCACCCAAAGCAATTGAACTGCGGTCAAAACTGTTGACTTTATCGAAACAACACCTACAATTGCAACAGTAACAGCAGTTAGGTTAACAGACAGTTGGAACTGGAGGAACCTTTGAATATTTTCATAAATGCTTCTTCCCCAAAGAACAGCTTTAACGATAGAACTAAAGTTATCGTCAAGAAGAATTATGTCTGCTGCTTCTCGAGCCATCTCAGTTCCAGAAATTCCCATTGCAAACCCTATATTTGCTTTTTTTAGCGCAGGTGCATCATTGGTCCCATCTCCTGTTACAGCTACAACATGGCCTAATTGTTTTAATCCTGTGACAAGGATATACTTGTCTTCTGGCTGAGACCTTGCTAAGACATCTAGGTTATCGATAATTTCTTTGAACCTTTCAATATTTCCAACAACGTCAGTTCTAGCATTTCCTTTGGTGTTCTGGCATTCACAGATTTCAGTACGGTGCTTCTCACAAACGATTCCTTCGACTTCTTTTCTGAACTCTTCTCCAGATAGCACAAGGCTGTTTTTATTAGCAATGCCTATAGATTTCGCAATAGAGAATGCTGTGGCCTTATTGTCCCCTGTTACCATTCGAACTTTAATACTGGCTGCTTTACAGTCTTCAATAGCTTTTTGCACTTCGTCTCTAGGGGGATCATAGATTCCAAATATGCCTATAAGCACTAAATCTGTTTCTTCAAGAGAAGCATGATAGTTTTTGATATTAATTGCCTGGTCCAAGTCGCTTTCACTCAAATCTTTAAATGCTAGGCCAATAGTTCTTAGCCCTTCTGAGGCCATTTCGTTTATATCCTTATTTGATTTGGTTCTCTGAATTTTTTTAATCTTATTTATAGTTGCTTCAGGCGTAAGCGTATGCGTACACGATGAAAGAATATATTCAGAAGCTCCCAAAACGTAAATTCTTTTGATATCTTCATTATATTGAATAATTATGCTACTTCTTTTTCTTACAGAGCTGAAAGGGTTTTTTGCAATGATTTTTCCTTTATAGTAATCTCTGATATATTCATAATCTGTGATACCTAAGCTATTCAGAAGTTTTATCATAGCTAGTTCAGTTTTTGATCCTATTTCTCTCTTATCTTCATCAATTCGTGCAGTCGTGGTAAGTGATATTGCATCTTTAAAAAAGCCTAGATAGTCATCATGATTTTGAAATAGCTGATTTAGCTCAGATCGTTCATAAATAGTAGAATTAATTGAGAAGGATTTGACTTCCATTTCGTTTTTGGTTAACGTTCCTGTCTTATCTGAACAAATAGTGTCAGCCCCTCCCATGATTTCGCAAGCCCGGATTTTCTTTACTAAATTGTGATCCTGCTGCATTTTTTTGACAGAATAAGCTAATGTCAGAGTGACAGCAAGAGGCAACCCTTCAGGTATAGCAACTACAAGGATAACGATTCCTTCAACCACAAATCCAATTAACGTTCTTATTCCATCATCTGTATCCCATGCTGCTGTTCCAACTCCTAATTCAATAAAAAATCGGATATATAGTATAAAAACTGAAGTAAAGCTAATTGCTATTGCTAAGTTTGAAACTTTATTCATGAGATTGTCAATTTTTGTCTTAAGCGGAGTATTTTCGTCTTCCCCTATACTAAGTCCTTTAATCCTTCCTTCTTTTGAATTTTCACCAACAGCAATGACTAGCATTTCACCTATTCCTTCTACGACATTAGTTCCTGATATGCAAATTGGTGATGGGATATCGTGCTTACTGCTTTGCCCTGGGACATTGTTTTCTAAGTATTCCTCTATTTTTTTGATGCATTTTTCGTAGGAAGCTTTATGTAAGTTATCATTTTCGCCAGTTAAAGAAGCTTCATTGACCTGAAGGTGATGAGAAGCTATAATAATTCCGTCAACAGGAATAATACAGCCTTGGTCTATTTTCAAAATGTCTCCAACCAATATTTCATCAGGATGAATTGTTTTATAGCTTCCATCTCGAAGTATGGTGAAATGCTGTCTATCCTTATGAATGCTCTGAAGCTCGAAGAATTTCTTTTCTTTTTGATAGTCATTTATTGCTGTTACAAACACAATAACAACCACTGACACTAAAATGCTGAAGCCTTCAATCCAGCCATATTCGGGATGCTCAGCCAGAGTGGCGCCAATAACGAGGCTGATGAATCCAAGCACTGAGAGGGTTATTAATATTTTATCCTTAAAAATTTGCCAACACATTTTCCAGAAAGATGGTGGCTCTTTATCAGTTTTCTTGTTTGACCCAAAGTGAGAAATTCTTTCAGAGGGATCTTCATCAGATTTCAAGCCCTGAGAAAATTCTACCCCCAGTAAGCTCTCAAATTCTTTTATCCCTCCAGTATCTTCGATAACTTGCATATCCTCGTCAAAAGTCCTATCCATGTAGATGTCGACTAACTTCATCAATTCTTCTTTGCTTACAAACTTCTGCGCTTTAATGAGCGGACGAGAAGTAATTGTTTCCATTTACTAATTATAATCCTTTCACCAGAAATGTCTTTTTTTGAATAAATTTTAATGAGCTAACAGCTTTAAACTATTTTTCTCTTTTCGATTTTATTTTATTTAATTAGAAATTAATTAGTAAAAATCATAAGTAATCTATTTTATAAAATAATAATTTGCAATTTTTGGTTCTCTTATTGGATGTATTGGCGAGACTTTAAAAAATGTTAATTATTCAAGCTTTCCATTTTCTTCGCCAAGCAAATTTCCAGTTAATATGACTGGCTAAAGGCGATCTTGGTCTACTAATTGGAGGGGTTTTTATAGGCAGGCGGGGCTTTAGGCTCGTGAATTATAGGTGAAATATTATATCTTTTTACAAAAATTTTCCAGGTATTTTAGGCTCCATAATCGCACTCAATTCAGCAATTTCAAAATGGGCTGTGTTTTAACATTTTCTTCAGTAGCAATTTCAATGCATTTTTAAAGGAGCTTTCTTTTATCATTATTTCAAGTGTGCAGTTTGCTCTATTTGTATTTTCCTCAGCTAGCTTCTTTTGTTTAAAGGGCCTTGTCTCTAGTTCTTTTCAAAGTTTGATAATCTCTAGCAATCCAAACATCATTTCTCCTATTGCCTGAATGATATTTACGTCATTTTCTATAAAATAGCTTAATAAGTTGTTTTCATCGATTTTATTGAATAAAACAAGAACTATATTGACTTCGCCATTTTTTACAACTAGGATTCAAGCAACTGAAGGTGCGCGAACTTGCTGTGTGTCATTACCAGTGAAAGGATAAAGCTTAAAATCAAATGAGGAGTAAAATAACAATAGTTTAAATTCTAGAAAGCTTGACGAGTTTTATGAAATGTGCAATATCCTGAAAAGAGGATTCATCAATTTCAAGCTTTGAAACCAGCTGGACTTTGTCACTTGCTAATAACTTGTGGTCTTCTTTTACCCCTCAATATTAAAATACAATTAAAATTTCTAAAAGTTCATGAAAGTAAAGAGATTATAGAAAAGTAAAATTCGGAATTAGCAATACTTCAACCGAAGATTTTCCAGTAAATAGGTTGATTTTACGCTTTACCATATGAGAATCATTTTATCAAGATGGGGCTAAGTATCTTAAATTTTACATATATTCATTAAAGTTAGTTGATATAGATGGGTTTTAGAAATTAAATAAATTACGTATTAGTTTTAAATAAAAAATCTAAAACTGCCACGATTTAATATTTGAACTTTTATCCATTTTCCTCATCTACCCTGCTTTTAAGATTAAAAGGGGGAATAAGTAGCAAAACAAATCTCCAAACAAGAGTAGAGGAAGCCCATGCAACACAAATAAACCATTGCTCAACAGTTAACCCTTCTTGATGGCAGCTCATAGCAATGCTTCCAAATTCCACCATTATAACTTGAACAACAAATGTGAATAGCCATATTGGGATAAAAAATTTACTTTTCCTTATATTAGAAAAGATTCACCATTCATCTCTTAGTTTTCTAGAGTTGATTTCATTAAACAGCTGGAACAGCACAAAAATGTTAAATATATAAGTAAAATGCCGACTAGGCCCATAATCTGGGTCATCATAGAAATCAATATAGTCTTTTGAGCCATCCAAGTGATAAGGTCTTCCAGACCTTACCATACTTGAGTCATCTGGGTTTACTAAAACACTCATATCGCTTGTATTTCCATATTCTGGTAAAAACCATTCCCCAGCAAAAACCATAGCGAGAATAACCGAAATTTGCAAAAATGATTGGCCAAAAATATGCTTGTACATCAAATTTGTAATAATAGAGTCTTTAGGACTATTTGGCTTTCTTGTAAGTAAGCTTTCAGATGGCGATTCTGTTGCTAAAGCTAAGGAAGCAAATGTGTTCATGATTAAATTCACCCAAAGCAATTGAACTGCGGTCAAAACTGTTGACTTTATCGAAACAACACCTACAATTGCTACAACAACAGCAGTTAGGTTAACAGACAGTTGGAACTGGAGGAACCTTTGAATATTTTCATAAATGCTTCTTCCCCAAAGAACAGCTTTAACGATAGAACTAAAGTTATCGTCAAGAAGAATTATGTCTGCTGCTTCTCGAGCCATCTCAGTTCCAGAAATTCCCATTGCAAACCCTATATTTGCTTTTTTTAGCGCAGGCGCATCATTGGTCCCATCTCCAGTAACAGCTACAACATGGCCTAATTGTTTTAATCCTGTGACAAGGATGTACTTATCTTCTGGCTGAGACCTTGCTAAGACATCTAGGTTATCGATAATTTCTTTGAACCTTTCAATATTTCCAACAACGTCAATTCTGGCATTTCCTTTGGAGTTTTGACATTCACAGATTTCAGTACGGTGCTTCTCACAAACGATTCCTTCGACTTCTTTTCTGAACTCTTCTCCAGATAGCACAAGGCTGTTTTTATTCGCAATGCCTATAGATTTCGCAATAGAAAACGCTGTGTCCTTATTATCCCCTGTTACCATTCGAACTTTAATACTGGCTGCTTTACAGTCTTCAATAGCTTTTTGCACTTCGTCTCTAGGGGGATCATAGATCCCGAGGACACCTATAAGCACTAAATCTGTTTCTTCAAGAGAAGCATGATAGTTTTTGATATTAATCACTTGGTCCAATTCGCTTTCACTCAAATCTTTAAATGCTAGGCCAATAGTTCTTAGCCCCTCTGAGGCCATTTCGTTTATATCCTTATTTGATTTGGTTCTCTGAATTTTTCTAATTCTATTTATAGTTGCTTGAGGCGTAAGCGTATGCGTACACGATGAAAGGATATATTCAGAAGCTCCTAAAACGTAAATTCTTTTGATATCTTCATTATATTGAATAATAATGCTGCTTCTTTTTCTTACAGAGCTGAAAGGGTTTTTTGCGATGATTTTTCCTTTGTAATAATCTCTGATAAATTGATAATCTGTGATACCTAAGCTATCAAGAAATTTTATCATAGCTAGTTCAGTTTTTGATCCTATTTCTCTCTTATCTTCATCAATTCGTGCAGTCGTGGTAAGTGATATTGCATCTTTAAAAAAGCCTAGATAGTCATCATGATTTTGAAATAGCTGACTGAGTTCAGACCGTTGATAAATAATGGCATTAATAGAAAAGGATTTGACTTCCATTTCGTTTTTGGTTAACGTTCCTGTCTTATCTGAACAAATAGTGTCAGCCCCTCCCATGATTTCGCAAGCTCGGATTTTCTTTACTAAATTGTGATCCTGCTGCATTTTTTTGACAGCATAAGCTAATGTCAGAGTGACAGTAAGAGGCAACCCTTCAGGGATAGAGACAACAAGGATAATAATTCCCTCAACCACAAATTCAATTAACGTTCTAATTCCGTCATCTGTATCCCATGTTGTTGTTCCTACTCCTAATTCAATAAAAAATCGAATATATAGCACAAACACTGAAGTAAAACTAATTGCTATTGCTACGTTCGAAATTCTACTAATGAGATTATCAATTTTTGTTTTAAGTGGAGAAATTTCGTCTTCCCCTATGCTAAGTCCTTTAATCCTTCCTTCTTTTGAATTTTCACCAACAGCAATGACTAGTATATCCCCAGACTTGTTTTAGCTCGGGCCGTGTTGACGATTCCCGATGCCAATTAGGGAGTCACAAACCAATATTTGTTGGTAAATAAACCCTCTGGATGGTAAATCCGCCTAATAATGAAGATTTTTAACCAGGAGTTGGTTTTACCAACAAATATTGGGTTGCCACTTCCTAAGTGGCATCGGGAATCGTTAGCCCAGCCCAATCTAAAGCAAGGCTTGGGTGGTATTTTCACCTGCTCCTTCTACGACATTAGTTCCAGATATGCAAATCGGGGATGGAATATCGTGCTTACTGTTTGGCCCTGGGACATTGTTTTCTAAGTATTCCTCTATTTTTTTGATGCATTTTTCATAGGAAGCTTTATGTAAGTTATCATTTTCGCCAGTTAAAGAAGCTTCATTGACCTGAAGGTGATGAGAAGTTATAATAACTCCATCAACAGGAATAATGCAACCTTGGTCTATTTTCAAAATGTCTCCAACCAATATCTCATCAGGATGAATTGTTTTATAGCTTCCGTCTCGAAGTATGGTAAAATGCTGTCTACTCTTATGAATGCTCTGAAGCTCGAAGAATTTCTTTTCTTTTTTATAGTCGTTTATTGCTGTTACTAACACAATAACAACCACTGACACTAAAATACTGAAACCTTCAATCCAGCCATATTCGGGGTGCTCAGCCAAAGTGGCGCCAATAACGAGGCTGATGAACCCAAGCACTGAGAGGGTTATTAATATTTTATCTTTAAAAATTTGCCAACACATTTTCCAGAAAGATGGTGGCTCTTTATCAGTTTTCTTGTTTGACCCAAAATGAGAAATTCTTTCAGAGGGATCTTCATCAGATTTCAAGCCCTGACTCTCCTCCTTTAAGATCGAGTAAAACTATTAGAATGATGCCTATTTTTGGGAAAATTAAGAAAAAGCAATATAAAATTTTTATTTTTACGTAAAATATTTTAAATATAATTAATAATTGCTATGCAAGATTTTATTAATTCTATTGAGATTATAGACAATTTATATTACTCAGTATAAATTTGGCAAAATAATTAGGTTGCTTTTTTCAAATATTTAAAAATTTGGATTTTTAAGCCTATAATTTTTTTTTAAAAAAACTTTTAAAGCAAACCCTTTGAAGATCGATAAGGCTTTTTGCTAATTCCCCCCTTCGTGAGCGAAGAAAATATCTTGTTCGCTTAGGGTGGGTTAATTTTATTTTTAAAAAAAATTATATAAATTTTATAGAAAAAATTTTTTTTACTCCCCCTCCGTGAACGAACAAAACCATTGGAAAAATCCTTTTTTTGCTCAAAAACCCCCCACCGTGAGTAAACAAAAATTTTTTAATAGAAAAAATTTTTTATGGAAAAAAAATTATATATAAGTGATAATTAGTGCAATGAAATCTCGAGCTAATTCTGTTTAATATTGAACAAATTGCGTTTTAAAAATAAATTTTATAAATTAAATTAATATTTGCTTCCCAATTTTTGCAAATTAGGTTTTTTTTTTAAAATTTCGAAAAAAAAAATTTTATAAAATTTATATATAAATTTTTTGAGTGAAAAAAATTTTTTTTGTTCACTCACGAAGGGGGGAGTAGAAATTTAAAAAATCTCACTTCGCAAAAGCAAATATCAATTTAATTTGTAAAATTTATGTTTTAAAAACACTCAATTTGTTTAAAATTAAGCAGAATAAGCTCGAGACTTACTTATACTAATTATCACTTATATATCAAAAATTTTTTCCATAAAAAATTTTTGTTCGCTCACGAAGGGGTGGGTTTTTGTGCAAAAAATAGGGATTTTTCTAATGTTTTTGTTCGTTCACGGAGGGGGGAGTAAGGAAGTGAGAAAATTCCACCATGAGTAAGTTCTCAAATTCCTTTATCCCAACAATAAATAAAATGATGACGATGATAAAAATTAGTCTCCGAGGCCACTCCTATGGAGCAAGAGGATCCACCCTGATGAAGCTGAAAGCAATGACTTTTTTAAGTAGGCCTCCATGCTTGGGGCGCCTTGCCGAAGAGGAAATTTTGTTTTCCTCCAAAGGTTTTCCTGTCTCTGTCAGGTGGGCTAGACAGATCTTGCCCCTCAAATAGTCTTCCTCTATTAAAACTATCAGGGCGCGCCCGACAGATGATGGCGCTGGCCTACAATATTAGGCCAGGAAATTCAAGAGGGTGGAATTTTAAATGGGCCTTACACTATTTGCGCAGTAGTGTATACGCGCGCCTATTTTAGTCCACTTTTCCTTAAGTCAAGGTAGTCTGGCCACTGGATACCGCATATGGCTGAGAAACATTTTAATTTTTAATCTTTATCCTCCAGTCTCCTCAATAACTTGTATGTCCTCATCAAAAGTCCTATCCATGTAGATGTCGACTAGCTTAATTAATTCTTCTTTGCTTACGAACTTCTGCGCTTTAATGAGCGGACGAGAAGTAATTATTTCCATTTACTAATTATAATGCTTTCATCAGAAATGTCTTTTGGGAATAAATTTTAATGAGCTGAATAGCTTTGAACTATTTTTTCTCTTTTCGATTTTATTTAATTATAATGAAAATCATAATTATTGCTTATTCTTGATTTATTTGACTATAAATTAAATTAGTAAAAAATTAGAGTCAATCTATATTTACAAAATTTATATTTGCTTTATTTGGCTCTCGTCATTGAATCCATTAGCAAGACTTTTATAAAAAATGCTGAATTTCCAAGCTTTCCATTTTCTTCGCCAAGCAAATTTCCAGTTAATATGGCTGACTATATTAGAATTTATATAGCTTTGCTTTTTTGTTTTTGCCAAAAGAGTCTGTCACTATCTTATCAGTTAATTCTTTAAATTGATAAAGCCTTATTGCCTTTAAGACTCTAGCCAATTTTGTTGCATATAAGCAAGCAAAATTTTTGTTCGCTGGAGGGGAGTAAGTCGGTTTTGTTCATATCAGATGTTTTAACGTTTACATTGAATAACTTTATTAAGAAATTAAAAGACTCAAATTATAATAGTGAAGCAATCGATTTCTTCGATAAAGGAGGAAACTCGGGACTCGGTGAGACCGATCTATAAAGCTGCCTTTCTGCGCTTGCTGAGTTTTGTCTTGGCATCATTAAAGTCGGAGTTATTGATCTTGATATACTAGCATCTTGCCTATTTGAATCGTATCCTTCCAATGAGCTTTCAATTAGTCTCAATTGCAGATCTATGAGTTCTTTTCTCTCGAACGAGTTGTTCCGATAAGTCACTGGATTAGAACTGTAATTAAGACAAGCTATTTTGAATGCGCTTACAACTGAGGCTACTTGCCCAGCACATGATAAGCATTGCTTATCTATTGCAACTGGCGCTTTTCCTATCTTACTATCGAGGTTTTTTGTTTTTTCTTTAATCCCTAATAAAGAAATTGCTTTCCTGTCTGTTTCGTCTTGCATGAGTAAAGCATTATTTATTTTTGCATATTCAAATAAGCTTTCTATTGAATTTTTTAAAAATAAAATGGAGCCGATATAACTTTGGAATTCTGATTTCGACTCATTTATAGTTTTCTTCATGCTTTTAAGCTCTGTAATTGTGTCTGAATGGTCTCTTTTCCTTTGATTAATTACAGCATTGCATTCGTTCAAAGCTTGCATAACCAGAAGCTCAACAGTCTTATACCCATTGCTTACATTTTGAGTCATTTCATAGCATTCTTTTTTCATATTTTCAACTTGATTTTTCTCGTCTTCTTCCAAAAATTTTATTTTTTCTGAGACTGTTTTAAAATTTTGACTTTGCAACTCAGATAATTGGTCATGAAGAGTTTTTATTTCTTCTAATTCCCAATTGGGTTAATGGCAAACTATTTTTGGGGGAAAATTAGTTGCGAGCAGCTTTGCTTAATATAAATATTTTTGTAATAGCCAAGGAAATCTAATTAAATTGTCGAATTATAGGAGTCTAAAAGATAAATTATGCAAATTAATTATTTTTTCCCTTCCAAAAATTTACAAATTTGGATTTTTTAAAACCAGAAAATGTTTTTATAGCAATTTTAATATAAAATTAAAAAAAACTCATCTAAGCTTGTATATTAATGGGTGGGAGTAAGAATTCCCTCAATTCATCTATTTGCCCAAGAATGCTTTCTTGTACTTCTTTATCGTCATCTATGGTATATTTGGTTTCTTCATATTGTGTAATTAAATCGCCGATATGGTCTCTAATTTCATCTAATTGACCTCTGATTTCATCTTGAATGTCTTGAACTTCGTCTGCTTGAGATCTCATAATTTCTTGGTTCTCAATGATATCGTCTATTTTAGATTGAAGATCTTGGATAAATGACATATAGTCGATAGATGGTGAAATATCAGTTTTTCTTGACATGTCAAGTCTATCATGGGAAGTTCTTAAATATAGATTGGGCTTTATGTCTGGGCTTGGATAGTCAAAATCGTGATTCGAAGATTTTCTGCTTGGGCTTCGGGATTTGACACTTTGTTTTAGAGCTGATGAGTCATTAAAGGCTTTTATTTCATGGACAGGAGATTTTGGAGCAATTGGTGATCTTGGTCTATTAATCGGAGATTTTGGTTCATAGACAGATGGGGCTTTAGACTCCTGTATTATAGATTAGATTAGATTTAAGATGTGTCTTTATAGTCCCTACTTCCATGCGTGGCATTCCTCCGCGCTCCTTGGGGAGCCGTGCTGGCACGAGCGAAAAGGATGGACTTCCATCACTGGTTCTCTGAGCCCAGGCCGAAACCCCTGGTTTTCTCGGTAGTGGGTTGCCCTATTGAGTCGTCAGCTGACTGTCGCTGGGCACCACCATTTCCAACTCAGCCTTCCGCCCCGAATTACGCCAGTCTTTGCCTCGGTTGGCCAGATCGCCCTCGTGAGAGGACCCTTTTAACTGGAGAGACTTGCGCCCTTGAGTTCTCTAGTCTAGCTTCGCCTCCCCTCTTTCCCGGATCATCTCCAAGAAAGAACTCAACCCCTTGCGGGATTCGGGGCTAAGGCAGGTAACTCACCCTGCCTCTTTCGGACACCGAGTCTGGGCCTCGGCGCTACTGGCAAAAAGAATGCGAAAAACTGCTGCCCGGGTCAAAGTCCCAAAATCAGCGGAAATTGGGCTGGGCCTCTCGCCTCGAGGCTAACTCTCCCCTTGAGTAGCACTCCGCATCCAAAAACCATGTCCGGCATACATAAGGACACCCGCCACGGAAGGACGGGTCGCTCTTCTCCGGCCATTTTATGTATATGACTCCTGTATTATAGCTGAAATATTATCTCTTTTTCCAAATGTTTCTTCAGGCGTTTTAGGCTTTTCAATCGCACTCAATTCAGCAATTTCAGGAATCTGTATTACAATAGGCTCCGGGGAATTTATTTCTGACTGATTTTCATTATTCGCTTCATTTATTTTAGTGATTATATCGTATTTTTCTTTGCCAATCTCTTCTTTAGCTTCTAAACTTTGGCCCACCTGCTCGATTTTCTTCTCATTATAGCTAGACTCCATTGACCTATTCGAATTGCTATCCTGCTTTTCTTCTTTTGCGATGCTTTGAAATGTGCCTCTCTTAGATATATAGTTTCTTCTGGGTACCTTTCGAGTATTCGCTGCAGAAGATGCCAAGCTAGAGGCGGATGATTGATCTTTTAGTTTTGCCTTTTTACTGTTTTCCATAGATGGAGGTATTGGAGTTCCTAATATTTGAGAAGTGATCAGCTGAGATTTTATTATTTTTTCTTTAACTTCTTCTGAAACCCCCAAGGCTTCTCACTTTTCATAAAAGGACTGTTCATATTCAGCTAATTTACGCTTCATTCTTGGATCAATAATAATGCTAAAAAGAGTTTCATTCATCCCTAAATTCAGGCTGATTGTATGGTCGACCTTAATGTAATTTTTCATTTCATTGATTTTGACTTCTAATTCTTGTGATTTCATTGATAGATTTTCTTGAACTTTCATTATGTTTTCTTTGTTTCTCAATTTCATCTTATTTATTGAGCTTCCTATTGTTTTGTGTCCTTCTTTTATTTGTTCCGCGATTCTTTCAGCTTTTCTTGCAGTGACATCCACCTCACATAAATCTCTACTTAGTTGGTTATAATTTATTTCTACCCCAATGATTCTGTTTTGGAGCTCGACAAGTTTTTCGTAGAATTCATTTTGCGCTTTTTTATTGATTTCTTTGTATTCGAACATCTTTTCATCGACACTAAGCCTGACTGATTTTAAATCTGATGCAAACTTAGTTATGTCAATTCTTAATAATTCAATTTGGCTGCAATTTACGTTTGACTTTTCTTCTACATGGCTTAGTCTTTTTGAATTTAAATCAATGTGATTTAAGACATTTTCGTTTTCTTTGATAAATTTAGTTTCCAGCAGCTTCTGCTGTGCTTCAAACTCCATAAACTTTTTTGAATAATCATCAACTAATGCTACTTTGTGGTTTAAACTATTTATAGAGCTCTCCAGTCCTTCTATATAAGTTTTTGTAAATTCATTATGCTTTTGTATCTCTTTTAAATAATCTTTATGGTTTGCTACTCTATTGTTTATAGGTTCTATGAGCTCTTTAATCAGTTTTCTAACTCTCGTCTCTAGTTGTGAAAATAGTGCATCTTCAATCATTAGAAAATAGTGGAATTAATTTATTTATGCAGTTATTAATGGTAGATTTATTATTAACTAAATGCTACCTGAAGCTATAAAACTGTTTAGAAGCCAAATAATGTTAAACTTTATAAATGGAAAAACACAATTTTTACCAGAAAGATCTTTGCATTTCTATAAGATCAACATGTGAAAGCATTGATAAGACCCAGTTTCAAGAAATATTTCAAAAGAAACGAGAAAATAAAAGACTAAAAACGAAATTTATGTTCGAGGAAACAGATTTAAAGGAACGTGCTGCAGTTTGCTATGGAAGACTTAATAGAAGAAATTTGGAAACAACAAAGGAAATACAAAAGTTAAGCAGGAAGATTAATCAGCTGAAATCGAAAATGCAAGATAGCTATCACGATGAGCCAAGTCTGGATTTCGATGAAGGATGCAGAGCAAAATGCTTACCAGAGCCGGCATTTTTGCATCAAGATGCATTTGATATAGTAACTCCTGTAATCAAATTTTGTCCTAACACAAGGCCTATACTGAGAAGAACTCAGTCTCAGCCTTGTCTATAATATAAAGCGCTAATTAAAATTTTGCATATTACATAAATTAAAATACTTCCTCAAGAAGCCTATTTTCATGCAGTTATATTCTATTTTCATACATTTATAAAAGATGACAATACATAGCATTTATCTCCAATAAATTTTGACACATGAAGATCTGGTGATTTATCTCCATGTAGCAAAATTTATCTGGCACATGGAATGTATCAGTAAAATAATAGAATGCATTATGATTTAAAGCTGCTCTAAGCATTTAGTTACGCTAAAATCTTCTTGGGACCCATCTTCTCTTATAATGAAAAAGCACTTGCTTTCAGGATGGCTTGGATGCTTGTCGACACTAAACGTCTTAAGTCCCACAGACTTGGACTCAAACTCTGGATGAAGCTTTAGAAGGGCTTCTAATAAAGTGTGGTATTGAGGGTCTACTGGTTTCCCTTCAGGTGAGGAGTTAAGCAAAGATTTTAAGTAATCTTTAAGCTTGGCGACCGATCCAAAATACTTTCCACCAATGTTTAGCCCTTTTCTAGTTTTCTCCATCTTTCTTTTCTTGTTTGAGTTGTTGCATTGGTCAAAATGCGACCCATTTTCTTTCCAAAACTCTAATAAATCGTCTCCTTCAAGTTTTTTGACTGATGCATGGGCTCCTTTGACGTCAAATCCTTCTGTTTCCATTTGGTGGACTCTTTCACTCGGAGTTTTCCCTGAAATACCTATATGTCCTTCATGTCCACTCAGCCTTACATAGGTAGCATCAACGTCAACAAATTTTGCCCTGAAAGCATCCCTAAGGTCTTTTCATGTAGTTTTAGTTTCTTCTGGTAAAGAAATGCCTAGAATCACGGTGACTGGCTCAGGAAGTTTAGCCTTTTTTTGTTTGGCTGCTTGGAGAGGTGGAAGAGCTCTGTTTCCAGATCTCCTCACTCCAAGCTTTTCGTCAGCTTCAGCTTCGCTTGAAGATCTAAGAGCAGCTATACAGTACTCCCTTATATTTCTCACTGAACTGTCAGGGTTATCATATTGGGCAATTCAAAGAAAAGCTCTATACTATATCTGAAATTTCTACTTCAAGCTCTTTTATTTTCTTGCACTTGAAGATATTCTCCCATGGAATGTAGCCATCAGGTGTAGAGCTTATTAACTCGTGGAAAATTTTGTCGTGGCGTAAATTATTGTCAGATACGTAATACTCAATCTGCTCTTTGATTTTTTGTGACTTATCTGAGCTCATTATTTTATTATGAAATAGATGATAATGGTATAAAGTTACCGTCACAGCAAAACTTATTTGTGATTGAGCTAATTTATTAGTATTCAAACTATTAAAGAAGACTAAAATAATAATATTTTCCCAACGTTTAAAATCTCCAGAGCTTTAAAATATAATTTAAAGTAAAATAAGAATTTCCAAATTGACTATTATGATTGAAAATAATATCAAAAGTTGCTCAATGCTACTTATAACTTAAAATTTGCAACTTTAACCTACCTAGATTAAAATTTAAAACCCAACAACTAACTAGGCTCAGGTCTAACGTCAAAGAATCGTTTCTTTCTATACTCGTATCTCAGAAGCTCCCCAGAGTTCGAAAATATCACTGCATCCTTAGCAGTATAAGCTGCCTGGTAGCTTGAAAAATTAAGAGCCCTTGGAATTCCTCTAGAGCTTTCTATATTTCCACTTGAAACATCAATTTCCCAAGCTGAGTTATTATCATTTTTTTCCATTCCCTTCTCTTGGCAGCTTCCTCCAAACAGTAGCACTTGGCTTTGTGATATATTGATCACCCCAATCCCGCAAGCTCTTATTGGTATTTTTTGTTCTAAAATTTTTCATTCAGCTCCGTTTCAGGAAAATATTTTTTTTGAAAAATTCATTTTTTCATTAATTCCTCCAAATACAAAAATTTGGTCCAAAATCACAGTTGCAGATGCCATTTCCCTCTTCTTTGGCAGTTTTCCAATTTTTATCCAATCATTAGTCTTCAAGTCATAAGCCTCAACCTTATTGTTCAATCTCCCTGAAATAACGTACACTTTTTCATTATACAAAACTGAGCAATGATAAATATGATCATTAATCATGTCTTTTTCTTTTCTAAACGCAATTCCATCAAATAATCAAGTCTCTCTGAAAGAGTCTGTCCCGTTTGTCCCTGTTATCAAAATTCCAGCTGACGTTGCAATTGCAGATGACCCTGATCCTAATGGTGGTAAGTCTTCCACAATTTTTGCAGTGTATGACTCAGGGCCAAAGATGATTAAGTTTTGTTTAGGAATATTCAAATAGCACGTGGTGTCTGAAAACATCATGTTATTTTCTCCATCAATGTTGGCTGGATTGTTCAGGTCAACTATAGATGTGAGGTCTGACTCCCCCCTTTAATTGGAGCAAAATATAGTGAATCCTTTATTTTGGGACAAAATATTTTTTATAGGAAAAATTTTTATAGGTGAATACTAATTTCTATAGAATTAGTTTTTCATAAAATAAATTAAAAATATTACATTTGTTTTTTTATTTTAAACAATGTTTTATAGAAAAATTAACTCCCCTTTGTATTGGAATAGATTTTTTTATTCTAATTTAAAGAGGGAGTGAGTATCTTCATATTTCTTGTATAGCTTGTGAAATGATCTCATCTTCAGGGTTGCTGTAATAGCTTCCTAGAAAATCCACGATGAATTTCACATTCAATGCTGAGCCTGGCAAGTTGTCAGACTTATATGAAGAAAACACCCCGATTAGTTCGCCTTTTTCATTAAACACTGGTGCCCCTGAAGAGCCTTCTTTAAGTGCTTTTGTGTAGGAAAAGAATTTATGGTCAAACACATTGATTTCTGCTGAATCTCCTTGTAAAACAGGATAATTCCTTGTATAATACATAATTGTAGCTTTTGTCCCTTCGCTGGCATGAAACTCAGGCTGCAGCTTAATTGGGGTCAAGCTGTTAAGAAAGTCCAGCTGGTGTGCTTGAGGATTGAGCTCGATCAACGAAAATTTTATCCCTTCCTCTTCTGGAATCGTCAAAAAAGCACCATCAGTTTTAAAATCAATTTCTGTATTGCCAATATCTTGAAACAGTGCCGAGTACAGCTTTAGCGAATTTCTATCAGGGAATGGCTCTGTCGTTGTTATAGCTAAACGTGGACTTATTAGAAATCCTGTCCCCACCAGTTCATGCTCTTTTTGCCTGATTTTGAATACAGATTTAGACAATTTATTCAAGATTTCTGAAGCAAATGAGTAAGGCTTTGCTTTGACGATCCGGAGTTTGGAGTTTGGCTTAGTTCGGAGGACCCTTTTATAATCCTGATCATCAATGATTTTAGTTGGACTCGACTCATTAGTTTCGAGGTAAAAAGCTTGGCAAGTGAGTTCGGGAAGCTCGTTAATGATGTGGGTGTGGAACGTTGAAAGATCTGTGCTTGTCTCTTTGAGCTTAAGCTGTTTGTTTCCGTATTGCGCTGTTACTGCTATACTTGAGCCGCAGCAACCCATTTATTACGCAGTTAAAATTGAAAAAAGTAGTTTGGAAGTTTAATATTAAAAATAACATTTAAATATCGATTTTATGGATTGCTTAATTATGGATTAATGACGAAAAATAAACAACAGGGCTGGAAGAGCCTAGTTCAGGAAAAATAAGTAATTTCTGTAAGTCTGATGGGATAGCTCTGATGAGGAAGCTTAGAATTGCTTCTGACCGTGAGATGAGGCTCGTGGTGTCAAGTTTCAAGGTAAATAAAATTTTATGAAATTTGGATCAGCTCACAAAAAAAAAAGGAACTAAAGCCCGAGAAGTTTAAATTTGCTTATCGGCCCCTAAACTTAAAGAAAAACTGGTAGCTACTTTTTCTTCACCTTTGACTCAGCATGCATTCATTTGCATTACTGATTTTTAATCGTAATTAAATAAAATGGACGCACTAGCCATTCGTTCAAGTATCTTCCAAGTACTGGCGGGTCCACAACTAGCCGCAATGCTTTACACATCTTTGGAGTTAAAGCTTCCTGAGCTTCTGACATCGCCAAAATCGATAGAGTATTTGTCAGTAAAGACGCAAACGGTTCTAGAAAAACTTGAACGGACTCTTCACGCACTTGAAGCGTTTGGATTCTTTTCTTATGATTCAGAAAGCGGCCAATGGTCAAACTCCCAGCTCTCGGCTGCCCTTTTAGATGAGTCTTTGAGCTCAATTGCCAAGTATTGTATTATGCCTTACAAGTGCGAAGTCCTATGCAATTTTTCAGAATCGTTAACACAGGAGAAGTCAGCCCATGAACTTTTGTTTGGATGCAGATATGTAGAAGGGCTAAAACGAAGGCAAAAGCCTTTTGAAATTTACCAGAAAGCAATGGCTGGGTGGACGAACTTCGATGGAAAAGATAGGATTGACGTGGAGCTAAATGATTTCTGGAGGGTGCTGGATGTAGGAGGAGGCGACGGAACACTGCTGATCGATCTGGCACACGCTTATCCCACAATTTCAGGGACCATTTTTGACATACCAGAGAGTCAGGCATTAATTGATGAGAATATCGAAAAAAACGGCTTACAAGGGAGATTGGATTCGGCAGCTGGGAGCTTTTTTGAGACCATTCCTAAAGGATATGACTGTATTTTGATCAAAAATACACTAATTGACTGGAATGACAGAGACTGCCGAAAAATTCTCGACAACTGCAGAAAAGTCCTGGATGCAGGAGCCCAGCTCAGGTGAATTGACTGTGTCATGGATAGGCACGACCAACATGATCTATGGGGAGTAATCCTTGATATGAACATGATGGCTTCTGGTAACGGAAGAGTCCGCACAAAAGAACAAATCGAAAAGTTATTATACGAAACCGGGTTCCGATTCGATAGTATTTCACCTTCTACTAAAAAACGAAAAGGCAATACGTCTTCATCGCTTGCACCATCTGCTAAACATTGCATCATTAATGCCACCGCTATTTAAGAAAGCTTATTTCTCTAAAAATGACTCATAAATTCATCTTTTATACTAATAATATCAAAATGGCCCAAGACGCAACTGTCTCGTTTCGCCAAGCTGGAAGAGAAGTATCAGGGAAAGTTTATAAAGGTTCTATTGTTGACGCGTTTAATAGGCTAACTCAGCCATCAATTCCGGCAAAAAGTGAACAAGTTTTGACACAAGTAAACAAAAAAGGAGGATTTGGAGCATCAGCTGACAGATTTATGTCAAAGTCTTATTTTGGCCCCGGTCCTGGGCAATATGTAGCTGCAGAGCAAGAACTAAACCCCTCTATGAGTAAAAAAGGATTTGGTGGACTCATTAATAGAGCTCCAAGGTTCAAAAAGTTTCAATATAACACAGCAGTTCCAGGACCTGGGTCTTATGAAAATAAACTAAGAGATATTAAAACAGTCAGCTCAGTATTTATTGAAGGAAGATCAAAGTCCTTACTCCCCCCTCCTTTAGTGAACAAAACCATTATAAAAATCCCTATTTTTTGCCGAAAACCCACCCTTTTTATGGAAAAAAAATTTGATATATAAGTGATAATTAGTATAATGAAATCTCGAGATAATTCTGCTTAATTTAAACAAATTGCGTTTTAAAATATAAATTATACAAATTAAATTAATATTTGCTTTCCAATTTTTGTGAAGTGGGATTTTTTTAAATTTCGAAAAAAAATTCTATAAAATTTATATATAATTTTTTTAAAAAAAAAATTAACCCCCCTCCGTGAGTGAACAAGATTTTTTTGTTCGCTCGCGGAGGGGGGAGTTAGTAACGAAATATGACCCACCAGCTCCTGGGCAGTATAATCCAAAAACTCCTGAAGGCAAAAGAATGGGAATGACATCGACGTTTAAAAGTAAAACAAAAAGATTGGAGCCTACCAACCCTTCAGATGCTCCACCGCCTTGGCAGTATAATGTAGAAGGTACTATGATAAGAAGCAGCTCGGCTCAAAATACAGCTGCTTTTAAAATGCCAGTACAGGCAAGGAGGTATCAAATAAACTTATATGATCCTCATTCTGATATTATAACTGACGATATGCCAGGGCCTGGAGAGTATAGTGCAGAAACAGGGATGTCAAATATCAAGCCGTCGCCAATGTTTATAGTAGGAGAGGTGGATCGATTTGGGAAACCGTTGAGACCAAGAAAGAAAAATGATTTCATGCCGGGGCCTGGAACTTACTCAATGGCAAAGAGTGATGAGAAACTCCCAGTAAGTGGAGCAGTTTTCATGAGTGAAAGTGAACGTGCTTGGTTTTCTACTGAAAAGAAGCCTCCTGGTCCAGCTTTTTACAAGCCAGCCCCAGTCCCAAAGAAGAAATCTTTCCATTTGAATTCAAATAAGATGTGGGTATAAAATAAACTCTTATATGTTATTTTACAAGCTATAAAATATGTGTTACTTAAAGATGAAAGCAATAATGAATTTCTTCAAAATCAGGAATGCGATTTACTTCAACAAATCCAAGCTTTTGAAATACTCTTGCAGATGCAATATTATCTTCTAGGATCTTCGCATATAAATCCCTGATTCCTAAATTTCTTGCAAATTCAATCATAAAGCTTATAGCTTGAGTTGCAAGCCCTCTTCTTCTATAAGTTTCTTCTGCAATCATTATGTTGATTTCTGCAACTCCTTCATCAGTTATAAACAAATTAATATCTCCAATCATGCTTTCCTCTGGTCTTTCTGAATTAAATCTCTCTTTATCGCACAGCACATATGTATACTTATTTGGGTCCACAAGCCATGATCTTTGATTTTCATATTCTTCTTCTAACGATAAAGCTTCAGAACTCGTCAGCCTCAAAAGCTCAGGATTTTGCATTCATTGATTATATTTTTCCACCATTTCTCTTGAATACACATGAAGCACCACTCCTTCTAAGTATTCAGTCTTTTGTGGTAATTTTGACATTTTAATATCATTTCTACTTAATATAATTATGATAATCAGGATTTCACGCTGCTTTGGGTATTATTTTAAGCATGAATCCAAGTCTCTTTATGATTTAAAGCCTGATTTCCCTCCAATCGTCACTAACGATCAGTTCAAAATTGCTCAATTCGGTGGCAGCAGCTTGTCAAAAAGAACAGGGCTGCTAGCTATAAAGCAAGGCATGACTTATGAGTGGGACAAATGGGGAATTCGTCATGCTCTTACTGTGCTGCTGGTCGACCACTGCCAAGTCGTTCAAATCAAAACTAAAGGAAATGATGGATACAATGCGCTTCAATTGGGAGTCGGAGAGAGATCACTTCAAAAAGTAACAAAGCCTTTGATTGGGCATTATATCAAAGCTGACGTTGGGCCTAAAAAAAAGCTTGTCGAATCCAAAGTGACTGACGATTGTATTCTGCCTGTTGGCTATGAAATCATGGCAAAACATTTTTTACCTGGGCAACTTGTCGATATTCAAGGAGTTACAAAGGGAAAAGGGTTCCAAGGAGGTATTAAGAGATGGCATTTCCATAGACAGCCAACTTCACATGGTAATACTAAATCAACAAGAAAAATTGGATCAACTGGTAATAGGCAATGGCCGTCTAGAACTTTTCCGGGCAAAAAAATGCCAGGGCATCTAGGTAACAAGAACACGACGATTTGGAATTTGACAATCTACAAAATTGACTCAGCGAGAAATTTGATCTATATCAAAGGCTCTGTACCTGGAAATATTGGAGGAGTTGTGAGGATTACCGATGCTTTTAAGGATAAGAAGAAGCAGTATAGAAAATTGCCATTCCCAACATTTGTTCCTGATCCAAATGCCAAGTATCCTGAAGTTGAACTTATGGAGCCGCCAAAGGATGATCCAATGGAAACTTTCTATTTGCACGATAATGCTTTCCCAACTATTAATGAAGAAGTTGAAGAGGCAGTTGCTGGTGCTGATGCAGATGAAAAAGAATAAATAAACATTTAGGAGTCATTCATTTAGTTAGCTCATTTTTATAATGCTTTTAAAATATAAAAGGTATGCAATCTTGTGAAGTATTATTAATATGCATTATTTCAAAACTATTCACCATAGAACTATCTAACATAAATAGGATTCTTATCACATTATGAAATATAATTCTTTGTTATATAAGTAATTCCATAAAAATTCATAAATAAATTCTCATGTTAAACAAATTTTGGTCAAATGATCTCGCAAGATTCAAAGCACTTAAGTCATTTTATTTGAAGATTTGGTCAAGATATGAAAAATGAAGACTTAGTGATGTCAGAGCCTTAATGCACTTGCATGAATATCAGACTCGAGAAAAACTTCTCAATTATGACCCAAATAAGAGCACATACAAATGGGTGCTGGTTGTGCAAGGTAAAAAATAAACAAATTATTAATCTAATCCTAAGTTATCAAGGTTTACACTGTCAAAGTTTGTTCTTGAATTGCTGAGTTTGGATGGACCGAGTTTATTCTTTTTACAAGCTCTTTGCATCAATCTTTCATTTTCTTTGGACCTAATTTTGCAACTAATCTTGCCAATGCGCTATTGAGGTCAGATTGCTGTACAAGCTGAATGACTGTTTTTCCATTTCCAACTTTAATTACGTGAATCCCAATAATGCTTTTAGCTCTATTAAAATCTTTAGTGGGAGGCCTTAATTCGTCATTTTCTGCATAAAATATAATAACTACTGTGTCTTTATAAATTGCGACAACTCTTCTATCTAGAAAATCTCCTTTATACCCAAATGCTCCTATTTGCCGATATGTTACATAGTTATTCATAAATTTTCCATCAACTATTTCAAATCTAATGAAATGTTTGTCCCATTTCATTCTTTCTTCAGGCACGTTAAGCTGCTCTAAAAGTATTTTTAGAGGGATTTGATGTGAAAATGTGATAGTTGCGTTTGATACTGGGTAGTCAGAATTGTATTTTGATGAATCAATCTTTTTAATATCAAGCCATGGCTCATATAAAACAGGATCCCACTGCGCATTTTCATTGAGTTCTAAATAATAAGTTCAAAGATCCCAAATCTTAGGGTCTTTTTCATTTTCTAAGTCAAGAAGGCCCATATCTCGAGCTTCACTAATAAGACTTGGCAAGCCCATTGCTGTATTTTCTATTTCCATGCACTCTTCTTCAGCTTTTGGGTCGATATCAAATTTGGATTTATCTTTAGACTATATTTCTTTTACATCTCTGGTAGAGCAGCATCCCATTTTAAATGCCAATTAAATAAGATGAATAATTATGCTATACTAAACATTATTGGTGCCTGCTCACTATTTGTGTTTTCATCAATTTCTTCAAGCCCATAATGTTCATCCATGATGGCGACAACTTTTTGATAAATCTTCACATTCGGATGAGTTTGCAAATTTTCTAGCTTTAATACTCCGTCCATTTCATCGAATTTTAATGCAATTTCGTTGACTCCTCCACATTTATTAAAGTTTATCATGTCTTTTCCAGCTCTCAAAATATTATTCAACGCTTCCAGAGCAATAAGCAATATTTTGGCTTCCTGCATATCTAAAATTTCGCAAAGTGCCGTCATTGCTCCTAGCTCAACTACTTTAAAAATCAATGCTACATTTTTTGCATGGCTTGCGTTAGAAATAGCCCACAATGCTTCTTTTTTGATTTCTATATCAGGATCCATAACTGCAGCCACTACCAATTTCATGCAAGGATGAGAAAGGACCATATTAATCTGTTCATCAGTTCCAGCCATTACATTACTGATAGCCCACAGCGCTTCTTTCCTTAAGCTTCTTTTTTTTGATGTTAAAAGTGGAGCTATTTTATCAATAAGTCCAAGAAGAATCACCTTTTCAGTCTGCTGGTCATTTCCTGTTAAAATGTTTCCAAGTGTCCTTAATGCTGGGATTTGGATTTTTACGATCGGATTGGAGAGAAGCTCGACTAATGCTGGAAGAAGATTTAAAGAAATTAATTCTTCTATGTGTTCTGTGTATCCATCAGACATGTATGACAATATTCAGCAAGAATCTGAAAGAATATCTTCATTATTCGTTGCGAATAAATCCGGAATGATTTTTATGACTTTTGTCATTAAATCATGAGATGGTGAGGGCTTACCTCTGCACAAATTACTGATCGTCCATACAAGTGTGGATAAATGCTGGATTTCAATGCCTTCTCTATTTTTTATTATTTCCAACAACTTATTAATTCCCCCAGCTTCAATAATTTTATCTCTTGACCTTACTGAGTCTCCAGCAATATTTCCAAGAGTCCATATGCATAGATCTGCAAGATCGTAATTAGAATTCCCCATTAATCCTATTAAAGCCTCTATAACCCCATCAGCAGCAATCATTTCAATGATTTCTCCAGAGCCTGAAGCAATATTCAATAGACACCATGCACACTCTATTTGAAGATCAATTAAATCATAAGAAATGAGGTCTATAAGCTTGCGGCTCACCCCTGATTTGGTTATCATCAGCAAAGGAGGTGGAGTCTCATCTGACAAAATTTTTCTTAAAGTTTGAATTGATTTAAAAAGGATCGTCCAATCCTCAATTCCCAAAATTATTTCTAAAAGAATTACTAGTCGGGACTCTGGAGCAATTTCTGGGGAAATTAATCTTGGTTCAGCTGCAATTAGATCTGAATCAACCCATTCATATTTAAAAACAACTGTTTCGTTTGTAAGAACTATCGCTTCTTGGGCTAATTTGCCACTTTCTGATATAAGAGCTCTCTTTTTAGAAATATGGTCATCTCGCTTTTTTTTTCGAAGCTCAATTAGACCTTCTCCTCTGCGTTTTCTAATGTCTTCGATATCGAAGCTAGATTTGAACTTTTTGTTTCGATTTTCAAATTTGGATGAATCCATTTTTCCGCTTTCTAATTTCAAAATTTATTAAATACCCTGCTTAACTGTATTAACTCATTAAAATCAATACTTCCACCTTATTGTGGTTTTATTAGAAATATATTATCTAACTAGTATTTTGAAAATAATGCTTAATTAAATTCCAATGGCATTGCACTTACTTGGGATTTTTCAATAAGTCTATTTGGGATTCTTCTCCCATATATGATAGTATAGAAGTTCTAACTCCCCCCCCTTTAAATTGGAACAAAATATAGGTAAAATTTCCACTTTTTTTGGTAAATTAACCCCCCTCTAAATTGGAACAAAATTTAATTTTATAATAAAAAAATTTATATATATAAAAATCATAAGTTTATGTAGAAAGATTTGATATAAGTTAAATGTTTCTTCTTAACTAAAATTAAAAATTTAGTTATATCTTGCTCTTGTTTATTGAATAGAGTATAAAGAGCATCTTATTTAAATAAATTTATTAGCCTTAATTGCTAAATTTTTAAAAAATTTAAATTTTTTTTTTAAAAAATTTTTCAAAAACATTTTTATTTTTTGGATATTTTTTATTTAAATTCTTTTGATATAAATTCAATGCTAATTCTTTACAAAAATTGAAAATTCACTTATTTCTTGCTTTATTTTAAAAGAATAGAGTATAAATGGCATCTCATTTAAACAAAATTAACACTTTGATCCATAAATTTTCTAAAATTTTTTTTTTTTAATTTTGTTTTATTAATAAAAAATAATAATTTTTGTGTAAATAGTTTTGATACCAATTAATAGTGGCGTATTAATTAATAATAAAAATTTAGTTATATCTTGCTTTGATTTAAAGGATAAAGAGTTAATAGCATTTTATTAAACAAATTTATTAATCTAATTCGATAAATTTTTGAAATTATTTTTTTTATAAAAAATTTTATATAGATTTTTTTATAAAACATTTTATATTGATTTTTTTTTTTTAAACACAATTTTCTTACCCCCCTTTAAATTGGAACAAAATTTTTAGTTCCAATTTAAAAGGGGGGGGGGTAAGTAAATCATCCACTAAATCTTCACTATCAGCGAACGAATTTTCAGGAAAATAAGTGTACTCATATACACCTTCTTGAAGCTGGTTGTCTACTTTTCCACCAGCGAAATAAGAAAATTCCATGTTTTTCTTTTTAATATTTATTGGCCCTACAACTTCTCCTTCAAGTGTTGCCCACTCCAAGCAGTATCCTTCTGTATGCCTGTACGACTCCACAGTTTTTCTGGCGGCAGAATGGCTGGAAAACGAAATCATAGCAATCATTACAATTTTTTCCTGTCAGAGCTGCTCGGTCAGCTCTATTCCCTTGATTCTGAAACCATCTCCAAACAGTGCTTTAACTGATTCTTGATTTGAGTTCAAAGGCAGACCAGAAATTTTGATGCACTTATTCAAGGAATTCCCTGTTGGCTTGATTTGCTTTTGCAAGCTTAATAATAAGTTATCAAATCGTGCAAGATCGTTCATATACAAATGACGGTAAGCCATTAATAGATCACAAGCGGATTTAGTTTTTCCTTGCTGATGAAAAATACCTGCGAGATCTTTTATAGCACTTTCTACGCGCTCTCCGTTAGCGATAGCCATCTTATAGTAAAACTCAGCCTTTTCGAGATTCTTTTCTATATATTCAGCTCGCTTTGCCCAGGAATAGGGAGTTTCTGTTTTTGGAATTGGGAAGGATTCTTCGTCCCTGAAAGGGTCAGCTGGGTTGATAAGCGGGGACATGGGATAAGAAGGGGCAAGCTCCCAATAGGAAGACGCTTTCATGGAATAGAATTATTATCAACAATTTTTAATTGAGTTTATAATAGTGCAGTAAATTGTTTAATTGGATAATATAAGTCAAAATAAAGAATTTATCCTGTTGATAGGTTTTAGTTTAGAAGAATATTAAATTGAAATTCAAATTATTATTCAATTGTTTTAGAACTACCAGTAACGCCTAATTTTATAAATTTTTTATTATTTTTCGAATTCTATTAAATTTTTTTACATCATGAATACTTAAATATTGCACTCTATGAAGTTGCTATATATAAATCTTATTTTATATTATAAATCAAATAAGTGAAATCTGCAATTAATCAGCGTTTTCTTCATTATCAAAAAATAATCCATGAGTTATCTCATAATGTCATTTTTCTCCACGAAGGTATTTTTGCGAAGGAAATCCAGGAAAGAATCAAATATAAAATGGTCAAATTAAATAAAATATATGACCGATCGATCAGGATGGGATGCAGAAAGAGTCGTCCAGAACTCCAAAGAAATTCTAATGAATAAATTTCAAGAAGTCGCAAACGTCGAGCAAGCTGTGATGATGGAAATCATGGTAAAAGACGCAGAAAGAGAAAGCGTTTTGAGAGACATGATTTTGGAGGTAGAAATCTTGGAAAGAGAAAACAGGATTTTGACAATGGAGAACAAAAGCTTGAAAGAAATGATGGAAAACTGTAAAAACTCTTCACTTTAAACCAGATAAATAGGCCATGAGGTAGATCTCATAATCATAATTAACTATTTTATTCATATATAATTTGAATTAATATATAAACATTCCTAACTATAATTCCAATGGCAAACACATCCAAATTTGTCGCATTCTTTTTTATGAACTAATCACAATGTTTCTCTTTCTTTAGTCTTTCATAGCGCAGATAGCTTTTCAGCCTCTTCAGCAATATGATTGGTGTAGCTTCCTTTAACCATTTCACTATTTATGCTTGTAGTAAAGCTATTGTAGCCTTCTGCATACACATTTTTCATTGCAATGATTTTCATATTTCCTTCATATGATGGAACTAATTTTGTCAATGGTTTACCAAACTGTCCAGGGTGATGGATATTTAGCACCATTAAATGCATATTAGAGTTCGCCATAATCAATGAATATATTTCATCTGATCTTGTTTTGACTGTTTTTAATAAAATTCCGACAATGTCACCTTCTTTGTTTATTTTCTCTCCTACTGAGAGAAGTCTTGGCTTCTTTATCAAGTCTTTTCTATATTCTTTGGTTGTGATCACACTGGAGCCTTTGATGAAATTTAAATGCAATTTTCCATGAGACTTAAGCTTTGACACTTGCAAGTTTATGAAGGAAACCTTTTGGCCAGGGAGCAAGTCTTCATATAAGGAAGGCGCAGAGTTGTAAATTGTGATTATTGCAGAGCCTTTACCTTTTGTCTTGTTGTGGTCAATTAATGCGTCTTTGATTTTGATATCAAAAAAGGCTCTGAGTTTTGCAGACTTTCCTTCTGAAGCAGGGGTTTCTTCTCTGAATTCCTGGCTGATAAATGGATAAATTTTCTGTATATACCCAATAACTCGTGAAATTAATCCCCCACTTTCATTGATTGATAAAACATTCACAGGAAACGGGTACTGAGAATTGCAAAGTCCAAGTTTTGCATATCAAGGAGCTCTCCTTAAGCTATTATATGATATTTTGATGCACGATTCTTTCTTTTCAGCTCCATAAATCTCGACTTTCTGTCCTTGAAATATTTTTTTACTATCCACCAAATTAAATATCGGATCACTTTTTGTGACCACACTAAATAAAGAGTATCACCCATCAGTTAGCTCTAAACTGATAACATTTTCATCCCGCTTGACTGTTCCCACACACAGTATCATCCTTTTATTTGCAAATTCATCCCCATCAATAATTTTCTTAATGATACTTCTTCTCCCCCCACTAATTTCTACTTCAAATCTCCTTTTCAATCCTTCATAGATTTTTTTCACACAAAAGGCACCTTTATACTTGGGGAGTCTTCTCTCATATGAGGCATATTTTCATACAAGAAATCTATAGTGATGATTTACCCATTCTTTGGAGCATTTAAACCCATCGTCAACGAGCTTGTCGTAGAAATCTTCTCAGCTTGTATTGGAAGACTTATTGCAGGAGCAGATCATGGTGTTAAAACAGTTGCAATGGAAAAGGTAGCCAAAGGAGGATTCTGCAGTAATTGCAATGCCGGAGGAATCGTAAAATTTGGAGAGGGGTTTGAAGTTATTTATTTCTTTTAAGGAAAGAGTTGAAGGTCTGAAAGATTTTTCTACTGTTTCTGGAGTTTTTAGGAGAGGACGTTTAGATTGGTGGACTGGGGATGGCTGCTTAATTTTTAGAGAAGTAGTTGGAGGTCTAAATGGGCTTTTTAAAGAAGATGTTTTGGGTCGGATTAGTCCGTTTGCAGAGAATTCTTTTCTTCCTGGTCTTAAATTAGTAGACAGCTTAGTTCTAATAGTTTGACTGCGATCTGATTTAAAGGCTAAAGAAACAGGCTTAAATTTGTTTCCTGCTTCGCTAGTTCTGGTTGAGTTAGAACCTATACTTCTGATATCCCAAGATTCATCCTGCTGGTTTTCTATGCAATTTCTAATCGTATTTTGAGAATTTTGCGATTTAGGCTTGGAAAACCCTCCAAAGTTCCCATTATATTGGCTTTCGTCTTCAAATGAAAACATTGCTTGAGCTTTTTTTAAGGCTTCATCAGATATCGAGATATTTTTGGATGACCCAGAAGTAAACATAGGCATTTGCTTCTTTTGGCTTTCGTCTTCAAATGAAAACATCGCTTGAGCTTTTTTTAAAGCTTCATCAGATATCGAGATATTTTTAAATGACCCAGAAGTAAACATAGGCATTTGCTGATTCATATTCCCAAAGCCTACAGCTTGCATTACCGGAGCTTCAAATTGTGTATTTTTCTCTATATTTTGATCTGAAAATTTCTGAAATTGGAAGTTTGAACCCAAAAAATTTCCTTGGCTTTCTTCTTCATCACCAAATAAGGATTGGGCCTTTTTTCAGCTTTCTTCAGAAATCTTCACAGGCTGTTTGCTGCCTATAGTTGAGAAGCCAACGAAACTAGGAAAAGCTTGCTCTGTATTCTGTGCGTCTGATAGACCATTAACGCGCCTTATTTCCATAATATGGTGATCTTTGTTTATTAGAAGCCTAAGTTTTTCTTTTGTTGAAGCTAATAGAGAAATAAACAAATTTCATATTAATATAATGAGCATCGATGTAATCCCTTCTGTTATTGAAAAGTTGAAATATTTTGCGGACACTGATCATATCCTTAAAACATTAAGCACCGATTTAGAAGAAAAGGAAAAATATATATCAGCAGGGTGCAGGCTAAATGATATTGCCTTTTTGATAGTGTCCATTTCACCGAAAGATTTTTGGCCAAAAATGATCGAAAATTTCTAATTGTGAGGCATTTGACCGAAAAAAAACGTTAATTTTTAGTCAAATGGATTTCGATGAAATGTACACTGTTAAAAATCCACGGTCATTTGGCATGGAGCCATATCAGCAAGCTTGAAGACGAACTCAAGCAAGAAAAAATTCCGAAGAAAATATTGGATTACATTCATAAAATTAGGAAGAGGAACTCAGAATTACAAGAAAGGACTGAAGAATTGGAATTAGTAAAAAATAGCTAGATTAATGATGAAATGAGGTCAGAGTTAGAAGTTTTAAAGCAAAAACAAAAAGAAATGCAAGAAATTGAAAAAGTGATGATTGATCATAATCAATTTTTCGAAGTTGTGTCGAAAGAAAAGATTTGGGATAACTTGAAGCTGTATTTTGGAGCGAGTGAGTTTTGTGCATTAATGCAAATAAACAAGAGATTTCACTCTGTGCTGTCTAAAGATAGGTCAATCTGGAATCAAATATCAAATGACATTATAAAGCAAACATCTGTTATTCCTATCCCAATTGATCCTATACAGATTTATTTTTCACCTGAAGACAAAGAAGAAATAAAATTGCTAATTGGAAAGTAATGTCCACGCAGATTTGTGGCCCAAGAATATGTTATTGGGAAGCCATTTGAAGAAAAGCTCTTAAACGCAACTAAAACTTTGCTTACTTTAAAAAAGCAAACCGAAATCGCGACATCAAGCCAAGGCCAACAAGAAAAGTTTTCATCAGTAGAAGAACTTATTTCAAATACTTTTCAGATTGACAAAACGGTCATGCTACTAAACAAAGGAGCTGCTCTATTAGCTTCTAACCCTCAGAAAATGGGAGAATACATAAATTTCATGCAAACTTCATTTGCTGGGCTGCTATTAGAAGGTGCAAGGCTTCTTATTGATGCAAAGGTAAAACCAACATAGCAAATCGAAAAATTAAAAAATTTTTTTGTTGTAAAAATAAGAGAAACCAAAGCTAAATTGCTAAGTTCTGAACATTCTAGGGACAGTTTAGAGGTCGCTTTAAATGCACAACTGGATATCAAAGGAAGCTTAGTTAAAAGGCTTCATGATCTTGATATGAATTATACAAAAAAAGTCAGCGATTTAGCGTTCTTAAAGCAAACTCTAAAACAACTAGAAGTAGAAAAATTGCAACTCAAAAAGAATTTGGAGCTTTCAAGTAAGGAATTTGAAGAAAACAGGCATATTTTGGCGAATGAAATTTTTAAGCTGAGGGAAAAATTAGATGTGGCAACTGCACAGAAGAAAGAGTTGATAGAAGCTTTTGAAGACTTCGGTAAGATGTTTTATTCATTAGGGTTAGAATAAGTGGTTTTAGATTATTCAATATCTTCTTCAGCATCTTCATCAGAGCCTTCTTCATATTCTTCTTCACTTGAGGCTAAGAATTCTTCTAAATCGTTCGGGTTGTTTATTTTGACCCTTACCGCCATCCCACTTCCTCCAATTTTTGGAATGTCATCACTTGAGTAATGCTTAGCAGATTCAACCCTAAGAGTCGGCATTGTTTCTGTATCTCTAAATCCAGATGAGTCTTCGCTAATAGTTTCAATCAATTTTTCTTTATTTGTTAAATCTTCCCAATACTTTGAATACCCATTAACTTTTTTCCCTAAAAGATACGAAATTGTAACAGGAAAATAAGCAGATTCAGAAATATCTACAGCAATCATATCCCCATTATTTTTAAAAAGTTCTTTACTTTCTAAGCAAGAAATTTCTCTTTCCTTAAAAATTATCGAAAGAAGCCTTGCCTTATCTCTTAAGTCATAACTGGAATCATAGCTAGCCAGCTCTATTAAATGACACAAAATTTCTCTAAGCCTGTCTTTTATAGGGGATTGAGCTTCTGTATACATTTTGACAGCAGAATTAATAATTTGGTGCTTTACTGGAGAAAGCTCTTTTGTAAAGTTTAGTGTAAGTTTTCGAATGCAATCCGCAGCCAGGGTTGGGATAATCGAATAATACCTGCCAATGATTCAAATTGCGCTAGCTTTAGCAATAGGGTTTTGAAGCAGCTCTACAATCCTTGCACAGTGGACAATTATTTTCCTATGCTTTGATGGATTTTGTGTGATCAGCCTCCTCAGGACAATAATGACTTGAGCTGTTATAAGTGGAGAATGGGATTTTAATAGCAAAACCAAATGTTTAGTGCAAGGCTCTGAGAATGATGGGTTCTTCTCCACAATTTTCCCTATTATTGATATGCTTGTGGAAGATATCTCTTCAGATTCATTATGAGCATATACATTTAGCTCTTTTAATATTGAAGAAACTGTTGTTTCAGATACAATATATCCTAAAATTTTTAACTTCTTCAGCGCTATGTTTTTATGTTCCCCATTATTCAAGAAAAAATAGCTTGTGCAATGATTAAACAATTTTGGTGCCTTTTTGGCATATTCTTCCAGCAAAGAAATCATTAAATATGCTGAATCATGGGCTTGATGTTTAAAACTTAATAGAGCGTTAACTACATTTTGGTATCTTGCTTCATATTCTAATAGCAAAAACGCTTCAGCAGCTGCAATTAAAACTGGTGGATTCTCGAAATACAAGAGCCCTGCTAGCGAGTCTAAACATAGCTTGAAATCTTGGTCTGTTTTCTCATTTTCATTGACAAACTTTTTATCCAAATAAAACCTTGCATATCTTAACAGCACCTGCACCAGATTTGGTATGAAAATCGGTTCAATTGTCTCGATTTCTCTACAAATTCTTCTGAATCTCGGATGAATTAAATCAAGTCTTTCAGGACAAATGTAATTAAATGCATAAAATGCAGGGCCAAGAATCAATGGATTTACATCATCTAATAGCTTTCCAAGCAGCACAATGACATTTTCTTTATTATTTTCATCCCAATGGACAAGCTTAATGAGCGCATACGCAGAAGCTCTTCTCACGTATACAGAAAAATCAGCTACTGTCCTTTGTACTGACATCAGCATAATTGGCATGATTTCATCAATTTTTAAGCTTGAAATTGCTCTGAGCGCTGAAGCCCTGATCAGTGCTCTCTGATCAATTAAGTCTTTATGAAATGAATTGATTGACATCAAAATTTCATTGCTGCATATGTGGCAGCAGTTGATCAAGTAATAATAAGCAAGCTTCTTCATCTTAAAATCAGTTGTTATCATGTTCACTATATAAGGCATAAAGGGTGCTGGATCTTTTCGTGTAATTATCATAGCAACTACAGCTTTGAGTCCTTTAAGCTTGTCTTCGTCGCTTTGGCTCTTTAAAAGAGTGATTATTGGCTGCTTGGAAGTATTTAGAGTAAACAAGTCACCATCGGTTTTAGGAATTGCGCTAGAGAGCTTTTTCTTTTCTTTCGGAGGTGCAGATGGTGTTTTACTATGGAAAATGGTCAAAAAATTCATTATAAACGTATAGCTAAGATGGAAAGACACTACCACCCTTTAAACCCCAGCCAAATCTGCTGCGCGGAGCATGCCTTTGAAATGTGCAGGATCTACGAAAAGCAGGTAAAATTGATTTAGGGAAAAGTGGATGATATCATAACAGTCCTTATCAGTTTTTCTGAGACAGTCGACACAAAGTTCCTTCTGGATACAAACGAGAGGACTCAAGAAATGAAAAGATCCCTTGCAAGTATAGGAAATCAGTTCGGAATCCAGCTCGTAAGAGATGGCGATGTGGGATCAGCAAAGATGATTTTGGAAAGTGGGATCACTCTATTGTCAAGCTTGCCTCAAGATAACGAAACAATGGGAATTTTGGCGACCACAAATTTAAATTTGGCTTATGCTTGTCATTCTCAAGGAGAATTTGAAGACGCCTGCAGGTTTATAGAAGCTGCAGCTGTAGTCGAGAGAAAGAGTAAAGATTTAACGGGAAGCTTGATCACAAGAGTCAATAAAGCAGCAGTTTTGACAGAAATTGGAGCTTACCATGAAGCTTACCATACAGCGAAAGAAGCCGCAAAATTAATGGAGCCGAAAATTATGGAATTGGTCAGAAGCAAAAGCGACGCAGAATTATTAAAGAATTTGAGGTTTATTGAAAGCGTGACTCTGCTGATAGTCGCGTATATCAATATGATAAGCGCTCTTAGGAACAATGGAGACAGAAAATCACTAAAAGAGGCAGAAGACTTGTCAAGCCAAGCTTCGAAGCTTTCTTTAAGGTTTTTAGGAGAAAATAACCCAATAACCCAACGGCTAGCGTTTCCTCATCGGAAGGAGCTAAAAGTCGTTAGGAGGTCTTCGGGTGTCAGCTCGAGCTCTGAAGGTTTCGATAAAAATCCCAGCACTGAAATTAGTTTGGATTTCACTAATTACAAATATCAGCCTAGATCTACGTCGATTGAAGAGAAAAAGGAAATCCCAAAGCAAACTCCTTTAAGCCACCCAGAGTCACAGTTGAAAATAAAAAGAGAGCAGTCTCCTCAACAAGATTATCAAATTAGACAAAGAGGGAATAGACAGATGGATATTGATCTTGAGCAGTCTGATATTGCGATAAAGCAGCCAATTATTTCTTTTAAATCAAGTGATACAGAGTTTGAGCATCCACAGGCCAACAGACAAGCTGCAAAAGCTAATGAGAGCAAGCCAGAACTTAAAGCAGCTGAGCCAAATAAGCCTGTGCTTCAGAAGCAAACTCCAATTGAAAGGCAGACTACAAAGCCGCAAGTTGTTAAAAGCCAGCCAATTTTGAAAACAAAAATCATTAGGCTGCCAGGAGCTTTACTTCCATGTATCCCAATCCGTCCTTCTTTCCGCAAAGATTTGCTGAAGTATAACTTTTCCAAAGATTCAGCTATAACAGATGGCTCGTTCCTACTTAATCCTCAGCAGCCTTATTTCCCAATCCATGAAAAATGTGAAATAGGCCAAGTCGCCATATATAATTCCCAATCCTATTTAAACGCCTGCTCCCTTTCATTATCAGAAAATGTCCCATATGCGACCCTTTCTAGCTCACTTTCAGACTCAACTGCCATTGTAGCAACAGAATCAATTCCTCTCATGGATCTTCAAAAAATCCTCCCATTTCTAAGTATACGCGATGTGCTGCCTTATTCGATGACTTTGAAATTCATTGATTCTTTTGAAAAATTTGCGAAATGATATCTACTGCCATTCATGAGGATGGTAACTGCTCCAGATTAGGATTAGGATTATTAAAAGCCAGGCATTAGCCATATTGATGACGCAATCACCAAAGAACTCCGGTACTGGAGGTTCATCTGCTTTTCGATCTCAGCCCAGAGGGTCTTTCCAGGTGGATGCCACTTCCGTACATTCTGTCTCCTCCTTGTCTTGGGTCTTCAGTATGGATTTCTGCTGTCCTGCTACGGGCGATTGGAGTAGCTTAATTCCATGGATCTCCTTGAGGCCTGTCGGCTGCCAAGTAACTTCCTTGGACAGCTAAATAAAAAGAACTACTCCACTGTGGCCTGGCTGAAACCCCAGTTTCTAGGAATGCCGATGGTCCTTGGATCCAAAGACTTTTTGAGCACCTCCATTTTCAACCACATGAAAGTAGTCAAAACCTACCTGGATAAAGACTTCTTGAGCTTGCACTTGATTCTCGGCTCAGCCATATGGTCTGGACTGTTGCGACAAGAGGGCAGGTTGGCACATGTTATTATTTTAATGTATACGGTAACTGCTCCAGATAATTCAAAAAAAATCGAAATTTGGGGGCAGAGCGCTGGACTGTTGCCAAGAGCATCGACTAGGATCTTCTTGATGACTTCTTGCAAAGTAAGCTTGAATTATGTTTCCAATAGCACAGTTAGAATGGTGCTAACTATCTCCTTCGTGATTCAACGAAAAAATTTTATTTTTAATGGATGGTTTAATTTTTTTTTTTCAAAATTTAAAAAATTCCCAATTCACAGAAAATGGGAATCAAAATTTAATTTAATTTAATTTATAAAATTTATGTTTTAAAATGCAAGTTGTTTAAAATTGAACAGAATTAGCAAGAGATTTCGTTATACTAATTATCATTTAAACATCAAAATATTTTTTTATAAAACTTTTATATTAAACAATTGTTTGTAAACTCATGGAGGGTGGCTTTTTATCAAAAAAAAAGGATTTTGTTTACTCACGAGGGGGAATAAGTAATGCAACTGATGAGGATTATGGCGATAAATGTATTAGGATTGATATGGTTTTCGATGATGCTGCCAGTGGTTTACTGTTGAAAAAATGCGATTCTGTAGTGAGGCCAGGAGTAAAAATTATCCCTTCTATTTGTCCGTTTGACATGGAATTTCTGAAACAGTTAGACCCAATTCTCACTGAAATGGAGCTTTACGTTAAAGACCAATTTGGAGTCAACTTAGATTTCAATCAATTGTGCGAAAAAGACCCATTTCTAATGATTCGTGCTACAGTAACTGGAAAAAGTTTGGAGAAAACATTATGAATCATTCAAGATATAAGGAATAAGCGAGCTTGGCAAATCCGAGCCAAAAACTTATTTAAAATCAACTCAAGTGGAAGACATAGAAAATTTGAGTGCCATTATACTTATTCCTATAGACAAATAATGCAGAATTTCGGTATAAAAATTGATAAAACAGAGATTTATGAGCGAAAAATTATAGCTTATTATGTGCTAGAGAGCTTGAAACTTGAAGGAAACATTGATATGGACACCCAGCCCCAAGAAGACCATGATGACTATGATGAATCTATTATGACTATTCCTATTACTTCTGTGATGGGAAAAAGGTACCTAATTGACAACAAAGGGTACCAAGATCCTGTAACTATAAGCTTAATAGGGGTTGGGCTCACTATTATTGGAGTCAGAGCGACTATTTATGACGTGGAAACAGGCAATGAGCAAGGCTGCTTGTTTCCAATAGACGGAGAATTTTATTTAAGGGATAAAAACAATCCAGTCAAAAAATTATCAAAGCATGCTCAAGGTAAACTCCATGCGAAAGTCTGGCAGGAAACGAAGTTTGATGAAATACTTGAAGAGCAAGGGGGATGGGACTGGCTGTTTAGTTTACTGAAGTTTGAAGGGAAAGAAATGTATATCACTGATTTGCTCGGGAGAAAAACTTGCATTGAGTCTTTGGAAACTGCACTTTTTAAAGAAAAAGATTCTTAATTTGTTAATTGATAAACATGCTTATAAGTATAATTTATTATTTTTTTAAATTCATTTAAATATATTTAATTGCATGCAATGCTATAGCCTGAGCCTCATTTTGGATTGAGCTATCTCGACGTTTTCTGAAGTCAAATCAGGGAGTGGTTTTATCAAAATTTATTGGTAAAATCAACATTTATTGGCAAAATCAACTCCTTGATTGACCGAGCCAAAAGGATGCTCGGGCTATATGTCATTGCACAGCTCATTGCAATTGACTTATACAACATCTTTTTAGGATTTCTTTTCTTCTTGTAAAAGCAATAAGAAACTAGTCCTACAGCAGCTATTGAAAATAATGCAAAAATTACTACAATAATAATCACTCATAGTCGCTTTTTTGAATCAGATTCATTGTCCCCTTTTAAAGCAGGTGCTAGATAAATCTGCAAATTTTCCATATCATAAGCGCTATAATATTCCCTCAGAAACGGAACGCCTAGGATCCATACAGTTAAATTGTGAGAATAGATCATCAGCATGCATGTTTGATTGCTAAAAAATTGAAAATAAGATTTATATGATACAGGATATTTATTACCTTCTAAAGTAAATGTAATATCAGGATAATCAATTTCTCCATCGCATTTGCAAAGCAAATATTTACCAGTGCAGCCGAATTTTTCTTGAAAATAATAAAGAATCTGGTCTATATAAGCACTTGGCCCTCAAATCATCGCAGCCCTTGAGTCAATAATTGCAGTTTCGCCACGTATTGGCATAGGTCTAATTGGATCAGATATTTCAGTAATATTTATTTCTCAGTAGCCTCTAAAATCAGCTAACTCCAAGTATGTGAATGAGCCTTCAGAGAATCTATCATCAGTCCCTCCTATAATAAGAGTTGATGCTGGCTGATTTTTTCTATTTATATTGCTTAAAAACAAAGAAAAAATTGGTGATTTTATTACTTGTTGATAAGCAAGAGCTATAATTAAAGAATGGCAACATTCGAGTTTTCTGGTTCCTGACCGAAAATTCATCCCTTGTATATATATTTTAAATATGAGGATTAATTTTCCTTGGTGAAATATCCTGCTATGTTAGAGAAGACAGAGCCGGGTGGTTTTTCCTTACAACATGGAATTGAATTTTCTGAAGGGTACCACCTGCCCCAGGTGGTGGATTCAAAGATCATTTAGTATTCTGACAGACCCAAGTAGTTATCTTAAATTCAAGAAAGTGAAGTCCAAACTTCAAGACTGGAGTTCCCATCGTGAAGCAAGGCCGAGTTGGCCACACTTTGGTTGGCTGGAGGATTGGCGCGAATGTTCCAGATCATTTTTAGAGGTAGCTGGCAACCTGGTGTTGTACGTAATAATTAGAATATGATTTAATAAGCTAGTGTCTGTATGTAGGTAGGAGTGTCATCATCTAAGTTAAACCCTAATCCAAATAAGCCATCTTTTTCAAATTTTACCTGATTATCTTCTTCAATTAATAAAAAGCTTTGAGCTTCAGCCACTGCAATTGTTTCAGACCCTAAAGAAGTTGTTTCTGAGCTTAAATTGCCTATGACATACTCATCTTCACTGAAGTTGACTCTTATAGTTTGAAATGGACCTTGGTAGGTATCTGAGTCATATGGAATAAAGAAGTTTGTAAAATCTGTGCAAGATTCACAATCTTTGTCAGGCACTAATATCCTATAGCCAGCTGTATCTATGCTCAAATTAAAACTTTGAGGAGGAGTACCTAAATTTACACTAGTAAAATAGGCAAACTAACTAGAAATCACGTTTTCTTGGTTTGTTAAAGGAATTAAAAATTGAATGCCAGAGTTAGAATGTTTTGGTTTACCGCTTTCTCAATAAAAGTCTGCTGTTGCCATAAAATTAGCACATAAGCAAATGAGTGCTATGGATAGCATTATTTATTAATGGTATTAATTTTAAAAAAATATAGATTTAGTGAATAGATCCTTATTTTATTGAGTTGAAGAAATTATCTTAAATATTGAATACTTTAATTAGTCATTTTTTAGACATAACAAAAAGTTCTCTATGCATAATTATTAAAAGCATTGATTTAATAGTTTATTATTGATTATTATGATTGAAATTAGTAATTCCATTATTTATCAATGTTACAGCTCACTTATACATTTTATTTTCGAATTATTGATTATTAAGCCGTTTAATTTAAACTTTAGATAATAATTTTAATTAGAATTTAAAATTTGTTAGAGAATAGAATATTTTTCCCAATTTAAAGTATTATCAATTGCCTAAAAGTATTTCTTTAAGGATTTTAAAGTTTATATTTTTATTTTACAATAATTTGGAAGCAATCTTTGACAATGTCAGGAGGAAATCATGAGCTATTTTCGCGAGCAGGCAAACACAGCCTAGAAAAATTCAAAATTCTTCAAGAAAGAGATGCAATATTATCAAATAAACCCCAACCAAAATACAGACATATGTCTAAATCCTCTTCTGCCCCATCATTATCTTTTGTCAATACCAAAAAAATAGTAGCTGAAGAGCTTGAAAAGCTACTCAAAGTAACTTCCACTTACTCAAGCTTCAAATTTAAAAATAACTTTAATTCACCAAAGATAAAAAGCCAAAGTTCATCACTATTTTTAAATACTATTAGTATGATATAATTTTTAATTAATAGTGCTCAAAGCCAATTTATTCATTATTATCGAGTAAGAGTTATAAATTAAACGTTTATGCTGGCAATAAGCGGATAAACCACTAGCTGCCAATCTTTTCTCCAAAAGGTCTCCCTTTTTTGGATTTCTGACCTGAGCCGTCTAAGGAATTATTAGTCCCTAGGGCAGAGCCACGCCCTTTGCGAGGTACCCCAATAGTCCCGGTAAGAAGGATCAATGTGGTAGGCATAGCCTGTCTAGCCCATCTTGCAGGGACAGGAAATATTCGGGGATAAACAAAGCACCCTATTTCGGCAAGCTTCCCTTTGAGATGGTCTACTTAGCTCATGAGGAACTTACTTTTGGTCAAGCATAAACCCCCTTACCTCCCAGCTCCCCTCAGTACCAAAGTACCTATTCTTGGTAATAAAAAATATAAGAGATATTACAGTATCTTTGGTTTTTTACACTAGTAAAACGTGATTTACAGCATGTTTAACATATATTTAACTTTATTTCATATCCCTACTATATACAAAATCTTTTTATGGCTAGCAAATTTTATTCGTATTTTGTATTAAATTATTGAGATATCATGTTTTATATATAAAATAAGCTATCTAAGCATATTAAATTTGTTAAAACTCATTGATTTGGCGAAATCGATGCTAGATATTGTATGTCCCTATGATTAACAATTATGCTTGAATTGATTTATTTTTGTCTATCCATTTAAAGAAATTATCTAGATTCATGCTTAAATGCGATAACTAGAGATATCCAGTGTATTTCTCTATTAAATCTCTTATTTATTAGTCTAAAAATTTTTTTTATCATATAAAATTTTGACATACTTTCGCCACCCATCACATCGGTCAACTGCTATATCAGGAGGTGTCACCTCGGAGTCCTATTCATCAGCATCCCATTTTATTTCTAGTAAGAGTTAGGAATCATCAAATCAAGGAACCCACAAAAAGCATAAGAAAAGTCCTTCTGCAGCCTTTAAAAGTCCAGAAAGGGTGCATTATTCTATTTTCGAAGTAAAACTTAAATTAGGGCAGCAAAGATGAAACCCCAGCTACAGGCTGCTATGAACCGAGCTATAGTCTTGTAACAAAAACTCCTTTTTCATTTACAATTCCTCCTATCAAAAGAGATCACAAATTCTTTTCATCTTCTTCCCCTATTTTAGAAACAGAAGAAATAAAAGAGGAAGAAGATAAAAAATCAAAATATCCAGGGGTGCCTTTCAGTAAACAATCTGCTCGAAAGCCGTTTTATGATGTAGTTAATGGACATGAGGCAAGATTTACTGTCAGCAACTTATCGCCTGCATTCAATAGCAAATATAAGTAATTTCCATTCAGACGCCAGTCATTTCCTGACTTAAATAAATATTCTGAAAG
This sequence comes from Blepharisma stoltei, assembly GCA_914767885.1. Lineage (NCBI taxonomy): Eukaryota > Ciliophora > Heterotrichea > Heterotrichida > Blepharismidae > Blepharisma > Blepharisma stoltei. The sequence goes on along the minus strand of CAJZBQ010000021.1, from coordinate 732,651 downwards.
AAATCTTGATAAGATGTTTAGGATTCCAAAATATTTGCCTGAGTACAGTCCGAACAAAGAAAAAATATTGCCTAAAATTACTAGAAAAATTGATTTTCATAGAATGTCTGATAGAGAAGATTTATTTGATGAAACTTTGGATATTAGAACAAATTGTAACGTGAAATATGATTTGATTGAGAAAAAAGTAATTTCTCATGACTTTAAAAATGACTTACCAAGAGAAAAAAATCCTTTGTCCCCCTTACCTTCTTATATTCAATCAACAATGACTTACAATGAATTAGAAAAGACCTGCATGCATAAAAAATCCTGCACTTCGATAATATCAATCTCCAAGTCGCCAGAAAGCAATAGTATTAACTATGAGTCATTGCCCGTATCTTTAAGATAACTATAATTAACCTTATAATAGAATTAATTCTTTAATGGCTAGTTGATGCTCGACTGGTGGGCTGCCTACTTTTATCCCTGAAATAGGATCATGCTCAGCATAGCACAAGTATAAAATTTTCTTAGATGAGTGGTAAGATAGCCTATGCTGTGAGACTTGAACAGAAAATGGTCCACTTTTCCCGATTACTTCAGCTCCTAAATCTTTTGCAGCTTCACTTAATGCCTTTCCTGTAATAGCTCTTTCAGTACTAGTAAAAATCAGTTTGGTTTCTTTGCAACTAACCCTGTGCTGTTGGAAAACTTCTCTTCATCTCTGATCATGAGTAAAAATATCGCTCATGTCAGGAAACTTGATCCCTCAATTTGATACATTTGGTCCAAATAATGGGTTGAAACTTACTAATTGGCATTGCTGATTAATTTTTGCCCATGTACCAATTGGGACATCTTCAGAACAAGTAGATACTTCTTCAATAATAATTATATTATCAATACCCAATCTATTTACCATAAATGTAGGATACATCATACGGTGATGATTATCCTTATGCCTCAAAATAGGAGATCCTTTAATTATCATAATCCCCTCTGCAGTAAAATGAAAAGTTTGAGGGAAAAATGAGCCAAATGCAAAAGACCTTCTTATTTCAAAATGCCTTAGCAGAAGTTCGCCAATTGAATCTGACACAATTACTGCTTTTTGAGGATCAAAGACAGCTTTAATTTCGACAGTTAAGTCTTCAAGATCTTTTGAGTCTTCTGGTGCTTCTAGTTGTTCGAGATCTGAGTTTGCATAGAAAAAAGGGAATGATATGGTAGCTTGACTATAAAATTGACTAAAGAAATTATGAGAAGTGATATAACTTGTGATTTCGCGGGATGATAAAGAATCAGCTTGAAAATCACTATAAAAGCAACTAGCAGAGTGGGATAGGCCTCGATTACCCACTTCACTTAGGATAGCGAAGTTGGAAATCGTTATAAAAGAGCATTTTAATTTATCTGCAAGAAGATGCTCAGCCTGGGTTGGCAAAGATGGGCCAGCGAATGAAATTGCGTTTTTAATTCCTAAGCTTTTTATAGATTCTGCATCATCTGAAGGCTTTTCTGCACAGCCTTGCAATTGAAAACTTATATAGTCGTTGATTCCTTCTAATGAAGAAATTTGATTTATAGTAGGGAAAATATAATGGAGATGATTAACACCAAGCCCAATTAAAACTTGAGCAAAATAATAGGACTCATAGATGTCTAGGCCTTCAAAATCGCAATTTAAAAGGCAGACTATCCTTTCCTGGTTTATGGTCCCAAATATAACTTGCCCTTTTCTTCCCGCCAAGGACTGCAAGGGGAAATTTGGGATTTCTTTATAATAAACTTTCCTTACGTCCTTCATTTCAGGCTTTTGGCCACTATTTATTGCTAGCACTAATTTTGCTTGTGGAAAACCTTCTTCAATCTGTCTAAACCATTCAATCCCTTTCATTATATGCTCTCCATTAACTTCTTTTCTTTTGTTATGCAATCCCTTATTGCAAATCTCATTTATTGGCTCAATGTTTATTTTCCCTTCGAAATTCGTTAGATTTCCTATAAGTTCCACAAAGTATCCTTCAATTTCATTTTGGACATTCCCAATTTGTTTTCTTATCATTTCTATTGTGATTGTTTCGTTAGGCACTAATCCACAAGCCAAATTAGAAACAACACATGCTACAAGCACTCTCATCCCATAGGCTTGTGCGACTAAAAGCTCAGGAATTGTACTCATGCCATATAAATCTCCTCCTAATTTTGTATAGCATTCAATTTCATAAGGCGTCTCGAATGATGGGCCTCTAACCCAAAAATAGTTCCCTCTATAGCATTTTACCGTTGGCAAATTTTCTGCGATTTCTAGTGCATAATCTATAAGCGAAGTATCAATTGGATAATTTTCATAAGTTTTAGAGAATTGAGAATTCAAGCCTGTATCAAGTGGATTTTCTCCGTAATGCTTTATATAGTCTTGAAGGAAAACGATATCTCCTGGCTTAACTCCTGGCATAGAGCACCCTGATGCATTTGTGATGAGAAGAGTATTGCAGCCTAAATATGCGCACAAATGAGAAATATAAGAAATTTGATGATGCTCAAATCCTTCATAGCCATGAAGCCTTCCGGCAAAGCAATATATATTTTTATTGTCAATTTGACCAAAATATAAGACACCTTCATGACTTGGAGTAGTTGGCGTAGGAAGATAAGGAATTTCTTGATAATCAATTGACTGAAGATTGTCTAGTCTGTAGTGAAAATGAGATAAACCTGTGCCTAAAATAATTGCAATTTCTGCTCTTGGAATTTGTTTTAAAATATAATCACAACTTATTTTTAAAGCAGCATCTAACTGAGCGGTGGTTGAAGGAAATATAGTCTCAGCTGCCATTTAAATTTATTTAAAATCGAAAAAAATCGAAATTAATCCTATTATTTCTCTAATATTGTCTTTTGATCATACTATAAATTATCCAATTTGCTCAACAATAAACTCTTCCCACTTGCTGACAGGTATATTTTCATCTATGCATCTCATATATAGCTCTGATTCAGAAATCATGTTAGCCTTATGGCTATTAGAAATCTGGTGCTTCTTCTTAAGACATATTGAATAAAAGTGTTTTTTCAGTTGCTCGCTTGAAATATTTTCCCTCACCTTTTCTTCATCTTCAAAATTATCCACATCAGAAAACTCGGAATATCCAGTCGAAAAAGATATGCTGAGCACTTCTACATCTGACCCTACATCGCTAGATATATCATAAAACCTGCTGGGGAATGAGTCTTCTTTCAGCTTCATCAAAATTTCTGACCTATACATTCATCGATTTGCTTCTTTTTCTTGGAAATTCGGCTCTTCTTTATAATACTTCAAATACTTTTCTGCTTCACTAAGCCTAGAATTATAAAATGGAGATTTAAGTTCTATAAGATTTGATAGTCTTTTTGCAATAATTGTGTTAGAAATCCCATCTTTTTGGAGAGAAACAGAATTTATCATCCCATCAAGCTTGCTTAATAAAGCATAAGGATTTGCAGAAGAGTCTAGCGAAGTAACAGCAACTTCTTTTAGCTGATCAAGGATATCTTCATTTGAACTTTTTTCGATTTTTGAGTCTATGGAGTCAATTATCTTCTTAATTCGGTTATTTATATATGAAGATTCTGTGTCTTCATCTTCACATTGTGGAGAAATGCAATATTTGGAATGAGTATCTACTAGACTTAGGGGGATACACTCATAGCAATTAACACAAAGCACGTCAATTTCTTCAGTTATTTGAGATTTTCTAAGCTGTTTTAGTTGCTCGGGAAAATTTACAGTAAGACTTTTCTTATAGGAAAAATAACTAGAGTCAATTGTTTGGTCTTCGTAAAACTCTGGAGGGTTTATATCTTAATCTTAATCTTAATCTTAATTGTAGAGTGATTTCTGTCTATTGGTAACGCAGTCAACAAGGATCCATAAGGGTTCATCCGCTTTGCGACGCCGACGACTAAGCTGGATTTGGATTGGGATGACTCTCAACAAGAAAAGGATCGACACTATCTCACTTCTGCTTCTGCCCCTGACGCTATGGACATCCGACGTGTATGCTCCTCCTTTTTACGCCTCCTCCTTGCCTCTTAGCTCCAGTGTTGAGTAGGAGGATTATGGACTTCCGCAGCTGCTGATTGGGTTTCTCGAAGGTTTTCCATACAAAAATCCCAAAAAAAAATTTCTTGCCGACTTTTGGCGAAAGGGAAAAAGTTCAAAGCGTAAGGCATAACACCGGTTGCACTAGGGATTCGCCCGATTGTTTAGGTATCACCTATAGACCTTTTTTGGCTTCTAGTTTCCAACTCTGGACCTCCAATCTCCCTCGAAGTAAAATCCAACTCTGAATGCGTAGGTCGGCTAGGCTCCGAAATTTTTTAACCTTGCCAGACATCTTTAAATATGTGCTCGAATCTGCATAGTATGAAGGCCATAACCTATAGAGGTCCATATTTAAAGTATTAGAGAGTTTATGTCAACATCATATTGAAAATCTTCTGTTTTTGAGGAGCTACTTGTGAAATTATTGGTTTTCTTTAATGAATTTTGTAGCTTGAACATTTTAAATTTATTTTCGGATAGATTTAATTTGAATTTTACAATAACTTATCAGAAATCTCAATTCGGAAATAAAAGGAAATCCATTCCAATCAGATGCTCTATGCAAGAGACAAACTGCGAGAACGATTATTATAATATACTATTATAGTTTAGCTTAGAAAATCTTATTGTTATGATATTGTACCACCGATAGGAACTTAAAGATCTATGATAAATTTGTACGTTTTCTCATAGATAAGGAAAAAAAGCGCATTTGTAGGTAGAATCCTTACTCCCCCTTCGTTAAGGAACAAAACTAAAAAAAACCCCTATATTTTAGGTAAAATCACACCCTCTGTGAGCAACCAAAAAAATTGTTAATTAATATATAATAATAATTATTATAATGAAATTTCTAGATGATCCTGTTTAACTTTAAACAGCTTGCATTTTAAAAAAATAATTTTTTTTAAATTAAATTTTTTTGCTTTATAATTTTTTGAATCAGGATTTTTTAAATTTTGAAGAAAAAAAATTTACTAGAAAATTTATATATAAAATTTTATAAAAAAAATTCGTGAGCGAACAAAATTTTTTGTCTGCTCTCTGATGGGGGAGTTAGCAGCTGCACTGATAATCCTCTATAAAATCCTTTATATCCCTCTGCATTTCACGTTTTCACAATACAATTTCAAAATCCTTCAAAAAGTTTTTCCTCTGCAACTTTTCCTTTTATTTCTTTTGAACTTTTGCTGACTAAATTTCCATATTGCTCTTGCTGCAGCTTTACCATAACAGACTGCATAGGATAGAGTGCGATCGTTGACAGAAGCTTACTGGCGCCTCCAGCGATAGCGATTTTCCCTGAATTATTATATCCGTCCATAATTTCTTTGAGCAGCTCATAAAAATATAGTTGAAAAGCTCCATTTGAACATAAAATAAGCCCAGGCACTAGCCCTGAAAAATAGCCTTTAATTCCATCAAGTTTGTAAATTTTTGTAATAGCTTCGATTGTATCGCCATATCAGTGATGAGTGTGGTTTTGCAACATGACGCGTGTTTTAATCACTCATAAAGGGTTGGTGATTATCCTTGAAATGACTGCAGCTTCTGCAGCTACAGCAAATCTGTAAATTTCAGGGTGATTTTGTTTGAAATCGGCTGAATAACGTTTTTTAGCTGATTCGTAAAAGTAAAAATAGACAGTCCATGCAAAGCTTGAGCATAAACTAATATGCCATCCTCTATAAAGCGATAAAGCTCCTTCATTAGAGTACAAAGACTTTAAGGCATGAATCGGAGATTTATATTTTTGAGCCAGCGCTGAATTAAAAGCATCAGAAACGATAAGCCTCACTTTAATCATCTCTAAAGGGAATAGGATTATAGAGCCTAAAGATGCTGTGAAACCTGCAATTGATGAAGCAAGCTGCGATCGTTCCATATTTCATATAAATATGTCGATATTTCTTATAGCTGCTTTGGCCTATATCATTCTCGCCTACATAGCTTTGAAATATCCTCATATTCTTCACCCCATCAAGCCAGAGCTTAAAAAGCCTTCTAAGAAATTCACAAAATGGTTTATGGTTCACAGAGGTGGAAGTGCAGAAAAACCTGAAAATACCCTAGATGCTCATGTAAATAGTTATAAGAAAGGCTGTGACATTCTCGAGCTTGATATCATCCCATCCAAAGATAGCATCCCTGTAGTAGCTCATGATAATAATCTTATGAGACTCGCAGGCAAAAATCTCAGGATAACAGACCTTAATTTCAATGAATTGCCAAATTATCTCCCTTCATTTACTCCACACTTTCTTTCTGAAACAAGCACATTTTCTGATAAAACTTATAAATTCTCAGCTTTGGAAGAAATTTTCCAAAATTGTCCTGATGTTTACATAAATATCGATGTAAAAATTGCAACACCTGAAATGATAGAGAACTTGAAGAAATTGATAGAAAAATATAATCGTGAAGAATTAACAGTAAATTATATGCAGATTATTGGAAGCTCAAAACATAAATTGGCTGAATCACTTCGAAAAGCGATACCAGGAGCCTATACATTCATGCCAATGAGAAAAGTTCTTATAGTGTATTTGTCTTATCTGGTTGGGTTAATAGGATTTATAAAGATCACAGAAGATTTCATGGACGTCCCTATAATGACTCCTGAGTTCATAAATTTAAAAAAACAAGAAATGGGCAAATTTCGCGCTTTTTTCTAGTAAAATCTAACTAGCACTGCGTTCGTCAAGTTTTTTGTGTCAATTAGCAAGCCATTAAATATTCACTTGAGAAAAAGAGGTATAAAAGTGTTATACTGGACTTTGAATACTGAAGAAGAGTTTGATTATGCATTTAGCGTAATCTTTATTTAGAAAGAATGTGATGGAGTTATTACAGACAAGCCAGCCTTGATTCCACAGTATTATGAAAAGCATGGATATCTTGCAGGATAAGCTAATTAATTTATGAGATTTAAACGAGTGTCCAGTCTTCTCCACGCATACAGGCTTCAATTTGAGGAACTGTTCTAGGTACTTTGCTGAGTACTTCGCAGCCTGTTGCGGTAACTCTGACGTCTTCTTCAATTCTTACCCCTCCAAAGCCTCTATATTCTTGGATCTTTTCTGGGACTAAAAATCTGCTTAATTCAGGGTCAGCTAAAGCTTGATCTAATGCGAAATCAATGAAGTAGCAGCCAGGTTCCACTGTGATGTACATTCCATCCTCTAAATTTCTTCTTGTTCTTAATTTCTTTAGCCCAGGACAAGTATGTCTAGGGTGCCCTGTGCTATAGCCTCCAACATCATGAGTGTCCATCCCTAAGAAATGGCCAAGTCCATGTGGGAAAAAGATTGCCCCGACGCGTTTCTCGACCATTTCATCAACATTTCCTCTCAATAAGCCAATATCAACTAAATCTTGAATAATAACTTTTTCAGCCAAAATATGCATATCAGTCCAATCTACTCCCGGCTTCATGGCTTCAATTACAGCTCTATTAGCTTTAAGCACAGCATTATAAATTCCAGCTTGTTTATGAGTAAAAACACCATTTACAGGGTATGAGCAGGTAATATCTGAGCAAAATCCATATACATAACTTCCCATGTCAGAAACAACCATTGTCCCATCTTCCATATTACAATTTTTGTTAGGATAATGAAGGACTGAACCATTATTTCCTGAGCCAATAATAGGAGTAAATGCATATGTCTGCCCGTATCTAAACTGAACATGATGATAAAAAGTTGCTGCAAGCTGGTATTCCATCATATTTGGCTTGCATATTTTCATTGCTTCTATATGCGCTTCTGAGGCTGCAAGTGCTGCTCTTTTCAATATTTCGAATTCTTCAGGAATTTTTGTGACTCTGGACTCTGATAGATGAGGATACAGCAAGTTTTCATCAATTTCATAAGAATCGAACTCTGGAAGTTTAACATAGGTTGATGGAGTTTCAACACCACTATCACTGTTTGTCCCTTTATTTAAGTAAATTTTACTTGGGTTTATTTGTGACAACACAGCACTCATTTCATCTAAATAATGACATTGGTAGCCATATTTCCTAAATAAGACTTCTGGTGTTTGGATAACTAGAAATAGGCCTAAATTAACTGGAAGTCTTGGAACAAAAAGATGTGGCAAGCCAGTGCTGACTTCTAATAGCCCTGTTACGTCGGGTTCCTCAACTCCGAAAAGGTAGAAAAAGAAGCTTTCTAGCCGGTATTCTCTATCTTGATCTGTATCATAATATTGAGAATCACTCATGCCTTTTAATACCAAAACAGACCCAGGAGCTGCTCCAGCTGAAAGGAACCTGCTTAGGAATCTTGCTCTCAGCTTAGAAAATAAATCAACTGATTTTGCATATGCAGCAATACTTTCGAGAGAAAAAATTCCAGGCATTTTAATTGTGATTAGCTATCTTGACAATAAAAATATGTGACTTAAGCAAGTTATTATTGAAAATAATAATGACATATATTTTTGATAATTATGCAATAATTATACATTGCATTTGCTATTGAGTTTATTAGTTTTAGTGGGCTACTCAAATATATTTATACTAAAACTAATTTTTAATGCTAACTCAGTTAATTACATCCAAACAATGGACAACTTAAAAACGTCTGACGATCTTACTGATTCATCTGTAAATAAACCAAGACCCGTTCCTGCCCTTAATCTTACGAACCTCCAATCAGATAGTACAATTGAAAATACTAAATCTCACATCGTTAACATGTTTCTAGCAGGAGATCTCCTATCCCGCTTTCTCCCCGACGATGAGCATGTAATTGAAGGAATCCGTCTAAAACTAAACAAACTCTCTACATTTTCTAGTGATAAATTAATTTCCTTTAGTGAAGACCTTGACGAAGTAATTTTATCTTTTTCTGCCAAGATGAATCAGATCCCTCCGGATGAAATTTTATCCAAAGCAGCTCGCTTAAAGAACTCTTTACTGTCAAAAGAAGAACAAAAATCAGGCAGAAGCAACACACCAAGAATGGTTGAAGAGATTTCTGTAAAGCAGTTTGGAACTAAACAGGAAGTATCAATTCACACCGAAAGTTTGGGGCAGATGATCGAAGAAGAACAGGCAAAGGCCCTGCCAGTTTTGTTTACATTGACTAGATATTTTGGGAATAATGAGGATCAGTTTGTGGCGTGGAATTTGAATGAGGAAAGTATAAAGGTGAATAAATATCCTTTGCATAAAAGAGTTGAGCCATATAGCGATTTAAGGTACAAACAAACTGCACAGGAACTTAAATTGCTAACAAATTTTGATAACTCAATTTGACTGTTGAGAAAGTCTTACGGAGATCTATGCAATTTGGCAGGGAAAGATGAACTGGAAAATCCTGAAAAAGAAGAATCGATTGAAAAGATTTTTAGAGAAATGAGAAGGAAAACTGAAATTTTGACAAAGCAGAATTGCCCCAATATCAGTATATTAAATGATGAGAATCGAGAAAGGAGTTGTGAGGAGAAATTTACTCAGTTTCCAGAATTAAATATAGATTTTAGTTCAAAAAGTGAAATTGAGTTCGAATCTCCAATTCAAGACCAAGAAAATCGTCCAGAAATTCCCTTGGAAGAAGAAAAATCTAAAATTTTCGAAAGTGACATTAAAGCTAAACCGCCAAGAGCTCCTAGCCATCCTGAAAAAGATAGCAGCCCGATCAAAGAAAACAATGAGAATAAAGAATTAAAAGATAAGTCTTCTGAATCCAGTATAAGCGACCTTGATTCTCCATTTAGTGAATCTCAAGATTTTTCTGAAAAAGAATTAAAGCTATCAATTTTGGAAAGCGGGGATGAAAGTGATAGCAAGAGGAAAATAAAAACAAATATAATGAAAGTGACATTGAAAAGGGTGAAGTCTCTGAGATTGCCACTAAGTGGCAAAAAGATTGATGAAAAGTCAAAACTATCAATGATCCCCGATATATTGCAAGCTAATAATCAAAAACCAGTTCCTAGCTCAGAAAAAGGGTCAGGTATTTCTGAAGAAGTTAAACAAACAGTAAAAAAAAAATCAACACTTCCTCCAAAACCCAAAATACGCAGCGCTCCAGGCACCCCACAACGAAAAAGAGTCCCTAAATGAAATAACCCACAAGCAGAAAAAATATTAGCTAATCTTTTCAAAAATATCGATCTAAACCTAAATTCCGCAAAAGATAAAGCATTCCAGCTTAGTCTTAGTCTTAGTTAAATTTATAGAGTAGCTCCCGGCCAGGACCGAAGGTCCTTTTCTTCCGCCTTTTGGACGCCTCACTTGCTTTCCTTGCCCTGCTCTCAGTGTGCACCTAAGTGCCACAGGCTACCACTCAGCTCCTTCAGGTCATGGGCTTGGTCATGCTATCCCGGAAGTAGGCGAACTGGGTCACCGTGCTTCACGTCGCCAGACTAGGGTTAGAGCTAAGGATTAACTCCTTAGCTCTTGTCGGCTCCTGCCATGCCCTCCAAATTGGCACTAGCAGTCCCTAGAGGAAAAACCCTTTTTGCCCCGTGTCCTATCGGGACGACCCTAGGATCGTCGTTGCTGGACTAGGAGGGAAACCTAGCCGGACGCAAACTACCAGTACCCATTCCAGACCCTTTCCCTGGGCGGATTGGCTTCAGGCCGCAGCAAGGTCCCCAATCTCGCCACAGTTCCGGGAGAGGACGGGTCGGTGTCGTCGCCATTTTATTTGTGTAAAGCATTCCAGCTATGAAAATTCTCTAGACCCCAAAAATCCACAATCCCATTTGCAATAGTTGACGACTATTCTCCAACAAAGTCAATATCAACCCCTATAAATGCAGGGATGATGAGATTCAGTATTCAGCTTTCCTCAAAGGATTTTAATTTAATTAGTGAAGAGTGCAAAGCTCAAGCAAGACAATCAATTCTTGAAGAAAAAATGAAAATGCTAAAAAACAATTTGATTATGGATCAATACTCAAAAGTTGAAACAAAAACAGCAAAATTGATGAATTATTCAAATATTTTTACATTCTTAGAAGAAATGATGGATAGCAAGTATAAAACTGATTTAAGAGACTTAAAAGATAAAAGAAAGCCAAGATCCATGACAGAGTTTTTGATGGAATTTCTTAATAGAAGATTTGGAATTGAGAATCTTGCTATGAAAACACTTTCTCAAATTTTGCCAACTTTAAAGAATTTGGTAGATGAAAACCATCCATATGCCTGCTTTTTCGCAAGATTATTACAAATTTTCCATCCTGACCCAGTTCCTTATAATTTATAGACATTTTTTTTGGCCAGGTGACGCCAAAACAAAAAGGCGTCGCCTGGAGGCCATGGAGCTAGGAAGTGTAAGGGGGTGAGTTTTGCTAACAAAATTGGGCCTTTCCCTAGGCCCTTGAGGTGTGCAGCAGCAATTTTGGACGGACTTCACGGCGAGAAGGAAGTGAGGATGCTTCGTGCGGAGCTTGGGGCGTGAAGAAGGCGCGGAACGTCATCTCCAGAGCCAATACCCTCTGGAGTAGAAACCCGTGGCCGCTAGGTCTGGAAGCTAAAGGAACCAGGGTCTCCCTTGTAGATGGTGATGTCACCATTTTTGAGGACGTCACCAGAAAAGATGGAAACATAGTGATGAGAATTTAATTTAGCTGGAAATGAGTTGGCTTGTGCTGAGTGGAAGATGCTTGGCGTGATGCTGATGTGCTGATGGTGCTGATGGTGCTGATGGCGCTAATGGCGCTGCTGGTGCTGATGGTGCTGATTTGGTGGTAACGTAGGGTAGGGATAAACTAAACTCTTTATTATTATTATAATTTATCTCTCTATATTTAGTAAGAGCAAGAATGGAATTCCATCCATTGATTGAGAAAGCTGATAAACTAAAAGAAACAATTGGCTTCAATTTAAGTAAAGAAGCTCAACAGAAAAATACCACACATGGAAGAGCTCAGTTTGACTACGCAGGAACAGGCGGTGAAGCTATGGTAATAGATGTAATTAAGCACGCCTATCTCCTTTTCGAAGAAGATCCTGAATCTGGCACATTATTTTTCGAAAAAATTTGTCCAGAACGAGTGAATTTCAACGATTTCATTGCTTTCCTCATCTCTAACAAAATGAGGAAAAAAGGCAAGAGACCTGAAGAACTATTCCATAAATTAGACAAGGAACGAACCAACAGTATTTCTGCCCAAATCTTTATAGATGGTGCCAAGAACGACTTAGAGCTGTGAATTTCTAATGAGAACATTCAAAATTTTTTCCAACAGCTTGACAGTTCAGGCAATGGAGAAGTGGATTTAAATGAATTTACAGCAGTAATTAATATTGATAAATACACAAAATGCACCACACATTTAGACTATATTGTAACCAAAGAAAAATTTTTAAACGCGCTAATTGATGTTTACGAGTTTAGGCAGATAAGAGACGGGGCATTCTTAAGGCAAACTTTGATGCAAAATAGCTTGGTTTTGATGGACTTTGAAACTTTTGCAGAAACCATAAAGCTAATTGATAATGAGGTTAGTCAAAGGAAAATAGAAGATCTGCACAGTGAAGCTTTATCAGTAAGTGTAGAACCGCATATAGGTGTTGATTCAGATGCTTTTGTAAAAATTGCGTTAAGGCATGGGATTGGGAATTATGGACTTGGATCATTTGCCATTAGAGAGCTTTTAGATGCCCTCAGAGAAAGGCAGTTCGTTGTAGATATTGCGTTGGATAAAGGAGAGCCAGTCACAGTAAGAAAAGCTGATGGCTCTGATGTAAAGAGAAGCTTAGTAAGAAGCAGATCTGTATCTAATATTAGTAAAGAAAAAGATCAAACACCCACTTCTAAAGGAAGCTCAAATATTCCAAGATTTATGAGGAAAAATAGTAATAAAAATACTCTTGTGTAAAGCTATCAATAATTTATTAATAAAAATGTCGGAAACGGATAGTCTAATTAATATATAAATGGATATTTGGTCAAGCACAGATGCCAACCCCCCCCCCCCCCCCCCCATGCATGGATCCCACCCCCACCCCTAGTATATATGGATCACACCCCCACCCTCTATGTTAATAGATCCCACCCCCCACCCCCTATATCATATAGGTAAACATATAAGTATCAAATCTTACAAATAAGACATACAAGAAAATTTTAGTTAATTCATAAATGGATTTCATAAATAGATTCAAATAAATATTTATGATCATAACTCCCCCCCCCCCTCCCGTGAGCGAACAAAACCATTAGAAAAATCGCCATTTTTTGACCAAAAACCCACCCTCCGTGAGTGAACAAAAATTTTTTTAATAGAAAAAATTTTAATGGAAAAAAATTTTGATATATAAGTGATAATTAGTATAATGAAATCTAGAGCTAATTCTGTTTAATTTTAAAACAAATTGCGTTTTAAAACATAAATTTTGCAAATTAAATTAATATTTGCTTCCCAATTTTTGCAAATTAGGATTTTTTTAAATTTCGAAAAAAATATATTTTTAATAAAATTTATATATAAATTTTTTTTAAAAAAAAAAATTAACCCCCCTCCGTGAGCGAACAAAATTTTTTTGTTCGCTCACGGAGGGGGGGGGGGGAGTAAGTATATTTAGCATAGACAGATATAGCCAATATATTAGTAATACATTTAAATAAAATAATTGCAAAAAACTTGTTACATAGAAAGGAATCAATAAATGACTCAAAAAATATTTTGATATTTCTTATAAAGTCTTTTACTCCCCCCCATTTAATAACGAACACTTTTTTAGTTCGTTATTAAATGGGTCCAACTTATAAAATTTTTGGGAAAAAAATATAAAAATTATATTAAATATCTATGATTTTTTATATAAAAATTTCAATAAAGGGTTAATAATAAAAAAGTCAAATGATGACAACATAAAGATAAAGCGCCTGAATTCATGCGAAAAAATAACTATTGCTAACTCCCCCACCTCCGTGAGCGATCAAAACCATTAGAAAAGTCCCTCACTTTTCGTGAGCAAACAAAAATTTTTTTAATAGAAAAATTTTTTTATGGAAAAAAGTTTGATATATAAGCTATAATTATTATAATGAAATCTCTGCCTAGTTCTTTTTAATTTTAAACAAATTGCGTTTTAAAACATAAATTTTATAAATTCAATTAATATTTGCTTTCCAATTTTTGCGAATTAGGATTTTTTTAAATTTCGTAAAAATAATATTTCTATAAATTTATATATAAATTTAAAAAAAAAATAATCTCCTTCGTGAGCAAACGATATTTTTTGTTCACTTACGGAGGGGGGAGTAAAACACCATCTTAAGATTAAGCCACTATTAGCTCTTATTTTATATTCTTTGCTCGATTATGCTTGTCTTTATCTTACTCTAACTACTCAAAATTAATAAACTGTAAAGACTAAATTAGCTTATATATAAATTTTATAGTAAATTTTGTTCGTTATTAAATGGCCTAACTCCCCCCCATCCTTGATCGAACGATGGCGAGTCGTTCGATCAAGGATGGGGGTTAAAAAAAATTTTTTTGGGAAAAAAATTTTATATATAAAATAAAATATATATATAAATTGTTTTTTATTTACTTTTAAATAAGAGGGTTAAGAGTATTTAATAATTTTTTTTACAGCAAAAAATTGAATTAATTACATAAAAATACCAATTTTTTATATTTTAATTTATTAGTTACCCCTTTAAACTGTATAATTTTAATTTGTTACTTATTAAATTAAAATTTTGTTTTTTAAAAAATTTTAAAAAATCTCTATTTTATTAGATTATTGAGTTTTTAAGCCCATGTTGATGACTAAAATTACTTTGAATAGTTGATTCCGAAGCTTTCTGTCGTCTCAAAGTCTCTGAAACAACTTCATTAGGTACATCTTCCCAAGCTTTTGCTAACTATTATATTTTTATATATATATAAAAATTTGCATGATATGAAAATCGTTCGATCAAAGATGGGGGTTAATTTCCCCAATTTTTAGGAATTTTTACAGTCAATCGTTCGATCAAGATGGGGGGGAGTAAGGAAAATTTTTAGGAAAAAAAATGACGGTTTTGTTCGTTATTAAATGGCGGGGGGGAGCTAGCCTGCATTCTTTAGAAATTTTTGACCTTTATATGATTTAAAACACGAGGTATGTATTTGAAGATTCATTGAAAATATGCTTCCTCGTTAGCACACTGCATCCGATTTTTTTTTTCATCCCTATGACTTTGAATTTTTTATGCTGTCAGCAATTAATATGTTTTAATTGCCTTTAATACAGTTTACATTATATAGGGGGGTGGGGGGGGTAGCATCTATTAATGGAATGGGGGTGTGGGTGGGATCCATAGATGCAAGGGGGGTGGGGGGGTGATCCATACATACTATCTGAGGGGGTAGGGGTGTGATCCATACAGGGGTGTGGGGGTGTGATGTATACATCCAAACTGGGGAGGTGGGGGGTAGGGGGGGTAGGGGAATGGGGATGGGGATGGGGGGGTTGGCATCTGTGCTTGACCAGATATTCTTAATCCAAAAACTACAAGTTTTCAGTCTCAAACATTTTCAGCAGAAAGACATAATATTGAATGCAATTGTAAACAGAATTTTGAATTTACTATTTCTCATATAATCAGCATGTATTTGTCAGGAGAGCTTCTTTCTCACTTTCTTCCTGGCGATGAGCATATAATAGAAGGAATTAAGCTAAAGCTAGATAAACTCTCTAGTATTCCAAATGATAAGCTTTCTTTATTAAGCGAAAGTATCGACCACGTTATCTTATCCTTTTGTGCAAAATTACATCAGATTCCTCAATCAGAAATTTTATCAAAAGCTACTAGGCTTAAAAATTCAAAAATTACTCATTCTATTGGAGCCCATAAATGTGAAAGTCCTAGGATGGTAGATGACATACCTATAAAGCAATTTGGGGAAAAACAAGAAGTATTAATTCGCACTGAAAGCTTAGGACAAATGATTGAAGAAGAGCAAGCTAAAGGATTGCCAGTCCTTTTCATATTAACAAGATATTTTGGAAATAACGAAGATCAATGCATAGCCTGAAATTTAAATGAAGAAAGCTTGAAAGTAAATAAATATCCACTTCATAAAAGAGTTGAGCCTTACAGCAAATTAAGATACAAAGAAAGCGCCCAAGAATTAAAATTGCTCAATAATTTTGATACTTTATTTTTGCATTTAAGAAGGGCTTATATTGAATTATGTGAAATCACAGGAAAAAATGAATTAGAAAACCCAAATGAAGAAGGATCACTGGAAAAAATTTTAATAGGACTTTTGGAGAAAATAGAGAAATTGAAGCACATACATAAAATTATTAGAAAAAAGTGCTCGATTTTTAAAGAAAGGCTGCATGAAAAAGAGTTTAATATAGGGTTTAAGGAAGGTGGGAGAGAAAAAACTTCTGAGGAGAGCAAGCACACAAAAATAATATGGGATATGCAAAAAGATATGAATGACTTTTGTGAAAAAGCTACACAGATCCCAGAGTTAGAAAATTTGAGTGATAGCATCGCTACTCAAGAAAATAAAGAAAGCAAAGAAGGATTCAATAATGTGCAAGAATATAATAAAGCTCAAGAATGCGTTAAAGACGAGACAAGTTCTCATAAAAACATAAAAGCAAATATAAAGACTAAATATTTTGAAGCTGAATTAAAATATAAGGAAAACAAGCTAGATGTTGATGGTCCGGGTCCTGAAACAGTAAAATCCATTATAAACCAAGATGAAGTCCAGATTGATAAAACTGTTGCTTCAACAGGAGAAAGCAAGAAAATATATATTAATGAGAGCAGCGAAATAGATAGAAAAATGAATATCAATGTAAAGTCTTTCAGTGCAAGATTAGCTAGGGGGTCAGAAAATCAGCCTGAAAACTTTAGTCAAAATATCGATCCTAATAATATAAATGAGGAGATAGAAGAAGATGAAAAAATAGATGATAAAAGCTTTGCTAATAAAGAAGGAGATAAAAAAAGTAAGGAAATTAAAAAAGATTCAGAAGAGGCCAAGATCAAGCCTTTAGTTTTTGAGAAGTATCAAACAAGAGAAATTGATGCTCCAATAGATGAGTCAGAAGTTGGTGAAAATTTTGTTGATAAAGGGAGAGATGATAAAAGTGAGATAGTTAAAAACAGCTTAGAAGAGACTGAAAATAAAAGTGAGATAGTTAAAAACAGCTTAGAAGAGACTGAAAATAAAAGTGAGATAGTTAAAAACAGCTTAGAAGAGACTGAAAATAAAAGAGAGATAGTTAAAAACAGCTTAGAAGAGACTGAAAATAAATCTTTAGATTCCATAAAAAATGAAGCAAGAGAAGTTGATGTTCATATAGGGGAATTCGACTCAATTCTGGAAAAGGATAAACTCCAAGATTTGATAGAAAATGCTTCAAAGGAAAAGGAAACTGAAAGTGAATTACAAGATAGTTTAGAATATAAAAAGTCTTTGGACTTTGAAATAACAAACACTGTAAAATTTGATAAAACTTCCTTTGAAGTCTCAGAGAATAATGAAGTTAAAGATGCAAAGTTAACTGCTGAAACTGGGAATGAAAAGCAAGTCATCAAAGCAACTGAGGAGTCTGCCTTACTAAACGATAGCCAGATACCTATAATTAATGAAAAAAATAAGGACCTTAATGACCAAATCAAGAAAACTGTAGAGATGAAGTGCTCTTTTATCACTGAAAAATCTAAAACTCATAATTCAAGTCTTTTGAACAGTGAAAAAAATGATTTATCACAAAATGTTAGTAGTATGACTGCAGAAATTATTGAAGAAAATAATCCCGTAATTATTGATCTCAAACTATCTTCAGACGTCAAAGCAAGTCCTTGTGAAATAAACGAAAAAACAAAAGATGAAGATTTGAATAGGAGCAATGAATTATTTTGTAGCTCAGAAGATAAACAAAGATCAATTGAAATGTCTATAAAGAAAAATTCTAAAGTTAAAGCAACGCTTGAAGAGGAAAAGGAAGATACGAAGTTTGAAAAATTACTTTATGACAAAAAATTAGAAGAAAATAAAGAAAATGAGTTGGATAAGAAAAGGGGAATCAAAACAAAGCTATCAAAATCTACAAAAGAAATAGGTAAAACAAAAAATGAGAAGTCCCAGCTATTTGATGAAGAAGCTCAATTGATACCAGAATCTCCTACCATTTCGGAAGAAGTTAAGCTAGCTGATGAAATATCAAATCCCAAAGAAGATTTAATCGAAAATCAAGTCCCAGGAAGTGAAGAAAATATTGGAAGCGACCAATTAGATCATCTTCGGAAAATTCAGACTTTGATGACAAAAAGAATTAAGCAAATTAATAAGCCTAAAATAGAAATCCCTACTTCAGAACCATCAGATCAAGATGAAGAAAATTCCGAGTCAAATACCCCTGAAGAAAATAAGTCGGTAGGGCTGTTTGATGCTCTTCGCGAGTTGAAAACCAGATTAACTAAAAGAGTTAGGCAAGTTATTAAGAAAAAAACCATACCTAAGGATTCTTCAACAATTGAGAGCAAAAATGAAATGCTAACTCCTAATGAAATAAATCAAAATTTCATCGAGAATGAGCTTCCAATTAATGAAGCTGAAGAAGATTTGCAAAGAGAAATTGTAGATGAAGGCGGGAAGAAGCGGAAATTAACGACAAAATTGCAGAAAAAGACAAAATTTGTCCTGAAAAAAATTAAAGCAATTAATGCTTTTGGAAAGGTAGATAAAAGTGATCCTCCAACACCTTATGAAGTCGGTAAGACAGCGTCATTGTCTTCATTAAGAGAAGCTAAAACACCTTCACCTTTGCCAGAAGATGCTGACTTATCATTTCCTAACAGAAGTGAGGGAAAGAGGAGAACTCAGCTATAATTTTCGATATTAAAATTACGATTAAGCATTTTTGGTATCAATTAGCTTTAAATATTTAAATTAAATATGAATATGAGCAAGCAATTATTGTACACACATAAAGATAATGAAATTTCTGAGTCATATAATGATAAAAAACCAAAAAATCCAGAAATTGATGCTATGAAGTCTCATATCATCAGTATGAGCATCACTACTGAATTATTGTCCCATTTTCTACCAACTTGCCTACATATATCAAAAAACATTTATGAAACACTAACAAAACTTAACAAATATTCAAACGAAGAACTCATTTCGTTTAGTCTTGATCTTGATAATGTTGTTTTATCTTTGTGTGCAAAAATCCAGCAAATTTCACAAGAAGAAATTTTATTGAAAGTGCATAATTTAAGAAATTCTTTAATTTCTACACACATAATAGAAAATTGCAATGGCTCAGAAATTTTATTAGAAACCTTGCCAAAATTGCAAGGAGCAAAATTAACTATGGATTTATGTGCCGAACAGCTTGGGCAAATAATAGACGAAGAACAATCTAAAGCTCTTTCAGCAATTTTTACATTAACAAAATATCTAGGAAATAATGAAGACCAATTTTTAGCTTGGAAATTAAATCAGGAAAGTAATGAAATTAAGAAACTGCCATATAGTAAAAGAATCGAAAAATTTTTAGAACTGAGATATAAAGAAAGCCAACATGAGCTAAAATTGCTTAAAAACTTTGATTGCTTAATAAGTAGTTTAAAGAAAATAAATGCCGAGCTTCATAATTTAGCTGAAAACTCTGAAAATGAGAGTAATCTATTGGAAATTTCAGGAATAAAATTAGTTGAAAATGTGATGAAAAAGTTAAAAATCTTTGAAAAATTTGAGTATGAAAAAGAAATGAATGGAGAACTTGTCGAGTCTTCTAGCACTCAAACAGAAAATGAAAAAGACATTGATTTAATAAGCAAAGATAATTTTACAAGAATTGATTTAAAGCAAAACTCAACAAATTTAGGGCAAATAGAAGGAGATAGTGCAATTAAATCAACTTCTATAATCTCATATGAAAAATTATCACAGATCCCTGGAATAAAATTGAATGATAAAAGATCGATTATTAGTGCGAATAGCATATTGATAAACCCAGCTCTAAAAAGCAAAAAAATTTGCAAATTTTCAATAAAAAACCTTGATGGCATGGCAATTAATATTTTTTCAAATTCGATGCAAAATAATAAAATACTCCAGAACCCACAGACTAAAGATGATATAGCTGAGTTAAATAGTTCTAATAGTTTATTAAAGCGCGTTAGTAGTGTCGATAGTAGCACACATTCAAATAAACAAAAAGAATCCATTGGATCATTAAAAGCAAATAGTCATGGCACGAACCCATTTGTATTAACTAATAAAAGCTTAAAAGAACATTTAAAAAAGACTGAATCAGCTGAACAGTTATTAAATTGGAAAAAAAATAAAATAGACATAACGCTGAGAAAAGCTATCAAAAATTGGAAAATATCAAATACTAGTGCGATAAGAAGGGCATTTATAATATGAAAAGAAAACCAAAGTAGTTTTGAAATCGAGATGCTTGAAGAATCATCTCCTTATAGTCAAAAAATGCTAAATTCAACAAGAAACTCTATTGAAAATAATAGCAATTCTTTAAACTCATTAAATGCTTCAGGAAAAGGATCTTTTACAGAATTTTTGAACATAGAAAAAGTTAACGCAATACTAAAAATTGCTATTAAAAACCAAGAAATAAATGCATTCCACTCAATAAAAGATAAATTTAATAAATGAAAGAAAAATATACAAGAGAGCTATAATTCCTTGGAAAGCATTGATAAGATTGAAGAAAATCAATTTGAAAATAAGCCAGTATCTCTTCGTAGAAGCACAAGGAATCTCACCAGGCTTCCTACTATAAATGATATTATTAGTGAAGAATGTGAAGCAAAAGCTAAAGAGTCAATTCTGCAAGAAAAACAGAAACTCCTTAACGAAAACCTTATTATGGAAAACTATAAAAAAGTAGAAACTAAATTAGAAAAGCCAATGTCTTATATCAACATTTTCAGGTTTTTAGAAGAAATGATGGATAATAAATATAAAACTGACAAAAAAGACTTACTCCCCCCTCGAAGTTCGACCAATATTTTTTTGGTCGAACTTCGAGGGGGGTTAAGAACAATTTTTTTAAAAAAAAGTTATATAGAATTTTTTTTATATAATTTAGTAGTTAGAAAAAATAGTGCAAGATGGTTTTGTAACGCTTTTTTAGAACTTGAATACAAAAATCGCAAGCTCACCCCCACATAGATTAAAATTTTTGAAAAATTGCTTATTTTCCTAGTAAATTTATATAGGTCTTGGTCGAACTTTGAGGGGGGTTAATTTTCCAAAAAAATAGGAATTTTCCCTATATCTTTGTCGAACTTCGAGGGGGGGGAGTTAAAAGACAAGCGAAAGCCAAGATCAATGACAGAATTCATGATGGAGTATCTTAATAGACGCTTTGGGATTGAATTTCTTGCTATTAAAACACTATGCCAAATTCTCCCGGCTATAAAATCATTAGTAGACGAGCGGCATCCTTATGGCTGCTTCTATGCCCGTCTTTTACAAATTTTTCATCCAGACCCAGTCCCTTATAATTTGTCTCTTTATTTAGTAAGAGCTAGATACGATTTTAACCCTTTCGTAGAAAAAGCTGACAGATTTAAGGAAACTCTAGGATTTCGTCCAAATAAAGAAATCAAGCTAAAGCAAACAACTTATGGGAAAGTGGCACATGATTATGCTGGAACTGGAGGGGAAGCTATGCTTGTTGATATAATTGATTATGTCTATAATCTTTTCCAAGAAGACCCAGAATCAGGAACATTACTACTCGAAAAAATTTGTCCTGAGAAAGTAGTTTTTAATGATTTTATTGGTTTTTTGATTGCAAATAAAATGAGAAAAAAAGGGAAAAGACCTGAAGAGCTTTTTAATAAATTGGACAAAAACCATGGCGGAACTCTTGATGGACAAGAATTCATTGAAGGCGCCAAAAAAGATTTAGAGCTTTGGATTTCTGATGTAAATATCATCAAATTTTTTCAAGAAGTCGATATTTCTAAACACGGAGAAATCACCCAAGAGGAATTTTTTTCTGTTGTAAATGTAGAAAAATACACCAAATGCACCAAAAGTTTAGATTATGTTGTGACTAAAGAGCGATTTTTGAATGCTCTGATAGATGTGTATGAATTTCGACAAATAAGAGATGGAGCTTTTTTAAGGCAATCGCTAGCAGAATATGGATTAAATTTAATGAATCCTACAACCTTTATTGAAACTGTGAAGATAATTGATCCGAAAATATCAACAATAAAAATTGCAGATCTTCATAAAAAAGATGAATTATTAAAACAGCTTGATCTGAAGTGGCCTCCGTTGTTCAGTGAGTTGATCCAGACCATGATAGAGGACCAATATGGAAAGAGTTTTCGAGGTGGTTTTTTATCCAGGGTTGATCCTTGATCTTTTTTCCTAGATCGCAGCGCACTTACTGATGCAATACCTCTTAGCGCTCCATGGAGAAATTACTGAGCCTATATAGATTGGCTTAGACGGATCTTGGAGGGGGGCAAAAGAGATTCTCTCAGACTCAGACCCCCTTGGGAGGCTCATATAGGCTTTTTCATTTGGTTGAGACCAAGAAAACTGGAAGAGGGTCCTCCCCGAGAGATCTCTCACTATTTTTTTGTATACCAGGGGTAAAAGGCAGGCTTGATGATAGCACTTACTTTCCCCCCATCCATGAGCTAACAAAATTATTAGAAAAATCCCTATTTTTTGCCCAAAACCCACACTTCGTAAGCGAACAAAAATTTTTTATGAAAAAAAAAATTGATATATAAGTGATAATTAATATAATGAAATCTCTAGCTAATTCTGTTTAATTTTAAAATAAAAATAGTTTTAAAACATAAATTTTACAAATTTAATTAATATTTTTGCTTTCCGATTTTTTGCTAACTCCCCCCCCCCCTCCGTGAGTGAACAAAACCATTAGAAAAATCACCATTTTTTGCCCAAAAACCCACCCTCCGTGAGTGAACAAAAATTTTTTTAATAGAAAAATTTTTTATGGAAAAAATTTTTGATATATAAATGATAATTAGTATAATAAAATCTAGAGCTAATTCTATTTAATTTTAAACGAATTGCTCTTTAAAACATAAATTTTATAAATTAAATTTAATATTTGCCTTCCAATTTTTGCGAATTAGGATTTTTTTAAATTTAGAAAAAAAAAATATTTTTTATAAAATTTATATATAAATTTTTTTTAAAAAAAACAAATTAACCCCCCTCCGTGAGTGAACAAAATTTTTTTGTTCACTCACGGGGGGGGGGGGGGGAGTAAGTGGGAATTTTTAAATTTTAAAAAAATAAAATTTTCAATAAAATTTATATATAATTTTTTTTATAAAAAAAATTAACTCCCGTCCGTGAGGGAACAAAAAATTTTGTTCAAGCGCCAATGCCAAGATACCGCGGTACGGCAAGAGGCTGAGATAATCCCTGCAGATCCTTTAGAATTTTAAACTAGTTTAATCATAAAGAAGCTATTGCAATTTGTAAACACTTTAAAGGGATTGATAAAGACACTTTTGTGAAAATTGCTTTAAGGCATGGCATAGGTGGGTATGGACTTGGATCATTTGCCATAAGAGAGCTCTTAGATGTGCTGGGAAAAAGACAATTTGTTGTGGATATTTCATTGAAGCCAGATGAAACAGTGTCTATTAAAAAGGGAGAAATTGAGCCTGCAAAAAGAGTTATAGGAGACAGAAAAAATGCAGCAAATAAAATTAATAGGGAAGGTTCAAAGTCTCCAATAAATAAAGGCAACCAAAATATGGCGAAAAATTCCAGAAGTCCAATATCTAAAAAATCATCTTTTTCTTAATTAAAGATGTAAATTTTGAAAATATTCCATTTAATCCATAATTGATAACAAATTTTAATTGGAAAAATAAATATATTTCTTGCAAAATTCAAGAAAATTCTATAAATCTTTAGGCTTCATTTAGCATCTAATAACTATTTATTGCTTTATTTAGCATTAATAACTATATATTGAAATTTGGCTTAGTATTGTAATAATAATAATTAAAACTCACGGAAATTATAAAACAGCAATTCAAGATTTTCCTATTCACAGAAACTTGAACCAAAATAGAATTAGACAATTAAAAATAAATTTATCCTAAAAATAAATCCTAAATGCTGGATTACTGAACTTATAACTCCATTTTTATAAGTATCAAATTATCGATAGTAAATATGGACGAAGCTACTGTCCGTTCCAAAATCTTCCAAATCCTCATAGGTCCTCAGCTAGCAGCCATGATATACTCTTCATTAGATTTTAATCTACCTCACCTTTTATCCACTCCAAAAACTATTGCAACCTTATCACAAATAACTTCAACAATACCAGAAAAACTAGAAAGACTTTTGCAAGGACTTGAAGCATTTGGATATTTTTCACACAACCAGCAAACAGATGAGTGGTCGAATTCTCCTCTTTCTGCTGAGTTTCTTGATGAATCCTTTTTTGAAGTCTCAAAATACAGGATTATGCCTTACAGATGCGAGCTTCTTTGCAATTTTTACGAATCCTTAAAACAAGAAGAATCAGCTCAAGAAATCAGATTTGGGTCAGACTATTTTAATTATTTACGAAAAAAGCCTGAATTATTGAATGGCTTTATAAAAGCTAATAGCTCAATTACTTTTGAAGAAGAAAATCTAATTGAAATTAATTTAGGTAACGCTGAAAGAGTTTTAGATATTGGAGGAGGGAATGGCGCTTTTTTAATTGCCCTTGCAAAGCTAAATCGTCAAATTACAGGTAGCGTTCTTGAACTACCTGAAGTGATGAGCCTTATTCATGAAAACATTACCAAAAATTTAATGGAAGACCGAGTTACTGCAATTGAAGGAGATTTCTTTGGAGAAATACCTAGAGGTTATGATTGTTTATTATTTATTTGAAATTAATAATTAATCATAATTTCTATTTTCTAATTTTAGATTTTCGGTCTATATTTTGATAAATTTCTTTTAAATTATTTTTCATGCATCTTTAGCCATATAATTGTTTAATATTAAAAAATGTCTTGCCTCATTGAAACGATAGGGATTGCAAAAGAATTTTAGATAGTTGCAGAAACTCAATGGAAAGAGGAAATCTTAAACTTAAACTTAAATTACAGGTCTTGGCTCACTCGCCTATTAGTAGCGCAGTCAGCAAGGGTCTCCGAGGAGATTCGCCATCTTTGCAAAGATGACAAGGAGAACTTACTTGAGTTTGGATGATGACGCATCTGGCGAGCTAAAAACCCGAACATCTTTCTTTCCTTCTGCCTGACGCTATAGCACCTGTGAAGTAAGTTCTATGTCTCCTCTTCTCATTGCCTTTTCGTTTCTCCATTGGTGAGTGGGAAGGCTGCTGACTACTTCTGCGTGCTGCTTGGGTTGAACGAAGGTTGTCCGCACAAAATCCGAAAAAATGGAATTTCTGGCAAACTATGGACGCAAAGGAAAAAATTCACAGAATGGAGTGCAACTCCGAATAGTCTAGGTGTTACCTGAAGAAGCTGCTAGGCTTTCCCTTTCCAACTCTGAACTAACATTTTATTTGATGTAGAGATAGGCTCTTTGCATTACCAGAATTGCTTGCCCAGCATTGCTGTCCACATCTGGCTTGCCAGATATAAATAAAGATGTGCTTGAGACCACATTACAGGGAAGCAATGTCCAGACCGAGACGCCATTTTATTCATGGAAAGAGGGAATCAATTAAAGCTTTTGGAGACAACAAGCGGAATTAACCCTCATGAACTTTATAGCACTTTACAAGATCTTAATTATATGGCAATAGGAAGAGGAAAAGTTAGAAATCAAAGAGAAATAGAAAAAATGCTTAATGAATCAGGATTTAGATTAGAAAGCGCAACACCTATTGTAAAAATGCAGCAAGATGCCACAAACTCGCCTTTAGATCCTACAGCTTCTTACTTATGCTTTAATGCTATCGCTATTTAATTTAAGTAATAAGCTGCACATTAATTAAAAATTAAAGTAATATTTTAATAATAAAAAATTTCATTTTTCTCAATTTTTGAAAATTCAAAGCTTACTAAAACTAATGAGGAGACGGTGTGACTCTGGGAACTAAGGTGCGAGAAATGTAATCTTGGCTCTGATACAGTTCATGAAAGCTGAATAAAAATAAGAGCATGTGAAGAGAAGAGAAATAATGAAAGTTCGGATAATGAATGAAGTTTCAAAAGCAACTAGACCCAATATAGGCTTCTGAGAAAAGGTAGTGCAAATGCAATTTTACCATTTTTTCGAAGAAATGCCAATTAAAGGTGCCCAGCCATTAGGACAGTGTTTGGTCTGCGAGCTAGGCTAAATTTAAGAATAGTTGCAAATTACAAGGCGCCTAGCGTAGAGCTCAGAACATTACTTCTGAAAAGGGGAAAAAGAGGATGAAGTTCATATGATAGAGAATTGTGGTCTGAACGAAGAAAGTTAAAAAACTCCTACTCCCCCTCCGTGAGAGAACAAAAAAATTTTGTTCGTTCACAGAAGATGATTAATTTTTTTTTTAAAAAACAATTTATATATATATTTTATAGAAAATTTCTTTTTCGAAATTTAAAAAAAAATCCAACTTCGCAAAAAGGAATTCAAGTATTAATTTAATTTATAGAATTTATGTTTTAAAGCTCAATTTTTTTAAAATTAAATAGAATTAACTAGATATTTCATGATAATAATTATCACTTATATATATATCCAATTTTTTTTCATAAAAAATTTTTGTTCGCCTAAGGAGGGTGGGTTTTGGGAAAAAATAGGGATTTTCCTAATGGTTTTGATCGCTCACAGAGGGGGGGGAGTAGGAGAATTGATTAGAAATGATTTTTTTAAAATCAGCTTCACGGAGGTTGTGTCGTGCCCTTGAAATTTAGAGGAGATTGATAACTCACCTTTTAAATTGGAATAAAAATCATGTTTCCAATTTAAATAAGGCTAATTTCGTTTTTTTTAAAAATTCTTCATAAAAAATAAAAAAATATAAATTGAGCACAATACTTTGAATTTTAATTTATTTTTATGAATAATTGAAGACTATTTGGAAACATTATACTTATATTTTGCCTATTAATATAGATCAAAACTAATTTTATAAAAATTAGTACTTATAAAAATTTACCTATTAAACAAAAGTTTCAAAAGAAATGAAGGAACTATATTGAAGTTGTGAATTAAGAAATTAGCAGATTTCTTAGAGAAATAGTGAAGATAAGAGAAGATTGACCTTGTGAGAGATGAAAGCCGTGCTAAAATAAAAATTAGAGTCTCATACACTAATTTTATTTTGAACCCAAAAACTATAAAATTATTTCTATTATTTGGTAAAGAATTTATAAAATAGTAAATGGATAAAATCAGTCGCAGAAACAAAATTATGCAAGACCTAATTGGTCCTGATTTAGCAGCGATTCTTTATTCGGCTTTAGAGCTCAACCTTCCTGAGTTGTTATAGGAGTTTTCTCTATAAAGCCCGATAAGGGCCGTGGGTTCTCCGTGGAATACCTCTGTTGGTCAATCTAACTCAGTGCGTTGGCTTGACTAATTCACTGGTTGGTTCAACCAGCAGAGGGATTCTACGGAGAACCCACAGCCCTTATCGGGCCATATAGGGAAAACTCCTATAACTACCCCAAAATCCATTGAAATTTTAGCAGAAATCACTGGAGCAATTCCAGAAAAATTAGAGAAAACTATGATAGCTTTAAAATCTTTTGGATTTTTTTCCATATGCTTTGAGTCATGAACTCTTTTGTCAATAAAATTATAAAAGTTTTACAATTTAATTTAAAATAGTTAACGTCATAAATAACTGCAAAACGAACTTAAGTTATCATAGCATAACCCTAAAACAAATGAATGAACGAATTCTCGATTATCATCTGAACTTCTTATAGAGGCTCTCTATAATGTTTCAAAATACCTATTAATGCCTTACAAACGCGAGCTGCTCTGCAGTTTTACTGATTCCCTCAGAGTTGAGGAATCTGCCCAGGAAATTCGCTTTGGTTGCAAATTCTATGAATATTTGACTCAAAATGCAACCATTTTGGGATTTTATGAAAAAGCAATGGCAGGATGGACAAATATAGAAGGAAAAAAAGCAATGGCAGTTGATTTAAGTTCTTCTAGCAGAGTCTTAGATTTAGGAGGAGGTGATGGGTCTCTGCTAATAAATATCGCACTTGAAAACCCTCACATCACTGGCTCAATCTTTGAAATCCCAGAAAATATGTCAACGATTACAAAAAATATAGAAAACAATGCTTTAGAACAAAGACTTACAGCTGTGCCTGGGAATTTTTTTGACTCAGTGCCAGAAGGATATGACTGTATTTTATTAAAAAATATTTTAGTAATTTATACAGACGCTGACTGTGTAAGAATTTTGAAAAATTGCAGAAATTCATTAAAGCCAGGTAATAAGATTAAATGGTTTGAAGGAATAAAAGACAAAACAAATCCTAGAAAATGAACCTTTGTGCAAGATGTGGGGATGATGGCATGGGGAAGAGGAAGAGTTAGGACCAATGAGGAAATGGAAAAAATTTTAAATGAGGCAGGGTTTAGGGTTGAAAGTTTTACTCCTGCAATCAAAAAAGATCTGTATGGCGATGATGGCCCTTTACTTATTCCGGCATCATCATATTACTGTACTAATGCAGTAGCTATTTAATGCCTCCTTAATATCACTGAATTATGCATATAATTGTGCTAATCTATAAATTATTGTGCCAAACATGGCTCCTTTCATTTTTATTATTTACTCTCGTTTTTCCATCTGTATTAATATTAAATGGGTTGTTGCGAGGCCACAGAAGTAAAAATTACTTATTCCATATTGGGTTAATTAATGCAAACAAGCACAATGCAATGCTTATTTTATATAAAAATTATAAAATTTTATTGAAAATAGTTATACATCTCAAATCTATAGAAAATAGAAAGAGAGAGGTGACAGAGAAAGTGAATTTAGCATAATCGATCGCCTAAATGTAATGAAAAAACCTTTAAATTTCCAAGAGCAATTGCCAGCGAAAATTACAGTCGACAATTGATCTCAAACTGAAATTGAAGAAATGAAAGACCCAATAACTAAATTGCATCAAAGTATAGACACCAAAGCTTCTATAATTGACAACTCCTCCGTACTAGAATCAAATTCAACAGCCAGAACCCAGCCAAAAACTGAATCAGCACCTCCAGTAGAGGATTTAAGAGACCCGATCCAATCAAATGCCAATAATGAAAATAAAATTGAAATAAATATGCACGTCGAAGCTGCACAGGACGTAAAAATCCTTGAAGAAGCTAATATTTCAAACTTATCAGGAAGCTTTGTCAAAGGCATTTATGGGCTTGGAGATAAATTCGCTGGAGTCTTCGCAAGAATCAGTGATGAATATAAATATCAAGCCCAGCAATCAATAAAAGAAGAAAAATGGAGGCTCTTACAAGAAAACTTTATAATGGACGAGTATGCAAAGATTGAAGTTAAGGCTAGAAAAGATTAAGATATTATACGGCCATAACCTGACCTACTATACTATTGACCAAGAATAGCCCACTAAGGAGCCATTCTTGGTCTGCCAGAAAAAAATTTTGACAAAAGATCCTAATCTGCCATTACCACTGAGTTTTGGTGTTTCCAAATTTTTTGGGCAAGCCAAATGCAATAAAAAAAATTGTTCTTTTGCGATGATTCATTTGGCTTGTCAAAAAAATTTGGCAACATCAAAACTCAGTGGTAATGGCAGAAAAGATCCTAATCTGCCATTACCACTGAGTTTTGGTGTTTCCAAATTTTTTTTGACAAGCCAAATGCATCATCGCAAAAGAACAATTTTTTTTTATTGCATTTGGCTTGCCCAAAAAATTTTGGAAACACCAAAACTCAGTGGTAATGGCAGATTAGGATCTTTTTGTCAAAATTTTTTCTGGCAGACCAAGAATGGCTCCATAGTGGGCTATTCTTGGTCAATTAGTATAGCTGGACAACTTACTCCAGGAAAGGTGGCTTAGGCTGGGTACTTATACATAAGAGTTAAATGATGTAAGGCCGAACCAAAATTTCACTATCTTGAATTTTCTGGCAAGACTCACCTAAGGATAAGTTTCTTACTCCTCCCCCCCCTCGAAGTTCGACCAAGATTTTTTTGGTCGAACTTCGAGGGGGGTTTAAGAAAAATTTTTTTTAAAAGGGTGTGTGGGATTTTTTTTATAATTTAGTAGTTAAAAAAAAAAAATTTATCATATTCTTCTGTATGGTTGAGAGGGTGTAAGGGTTAGAAAAAATAGTGCAAGATGGTTTTGTAACGCTTTTTTAGAACTTGAATACAAAAATCGCAAGCTCACCCCCACATAGTTTAAAATTTTTGAAAAATTGCTTATTTTCCTAGTAAATTTATATAGGTCTTGGTCGAACTTTGAGGGGGGTTAATTTTCCAAAAAAATAGGAATTTTCCCTATATCTTTGTCGAACTTTGAGGGGGGGAGTTAGGTTAGAAGAGCGGTTAGAGCCACACTTTGTAAGAGGCCCCAATAGTCCCGATAGATGAAGACTACTGGAGAGGCAAAGCCTATAGGAGTTTTCCCTATATGGCCCGATAAGGGCCATATAGGTTAAACCCCTATATCTATCTCATCTGATATGGACAGGAAAATTTTCTCTGAAGAAACACTTCGACAAGGCTTCCCCAAAGCTGAAGGCTTACTTAAAAGGTACAGAGACCCTATCTCAGTTTTATCAGGATCGGCCCGACTTGTTCCATAGGGAGTGGGCCTTGAGTCCAATTTCCGTCAAAGTCGCCATTTTATTTCTCAAGGCCAGAAAAGGAATGCCTTCTGCAAAAATTTTCCAATTTTTCGAAGAAATGATGGACAGCAAATATAAGACTGATTTAAAAGACCTAAGAGACAGGAGAAAACCAAGGACAATGACAGAATTTTTAATGGAATTTTTAAATAGAAAATTCGGAATTGAAAAACTAGCAATGAAAAATCTTGGAAGAATTCTCCCTACACTTAAAGCACTTGTAAGTGAAAATCATCCTTATGCTTGCCTTTTTGCAAGATTATTGCAAATTTTCCACCCAGACCCAATTCCTTATAATCTTGCCTTATATCTAGTTAAAGCAAGATATGAATTCCAGCCTCTTATAGAAAAAGCTGATAAGCATAAAGAAGTCATAGAAGGTAAAAAAACTCAAGTTCAGATAAAAGCTGAAAAGAAAACTCATCATGATAGTAAATTGGGCCTTTAGAAATAAAAAGGGCCAAAAAACAGAAAAAAAGAAGCAAGATGAAGCTGATAGCAATATAATTTTCATATAATAATTAACTTAGACTTAAATGATGCTAAATTTGAGCAGGCTGCCACTGGTGGAGAAGCTTTGATCATTGATGTTCTTGACCACATACAAAGCCTATTCGAAAACGACCCTGAATCCGGAACTATTGTCCTTGAAAAAATTTTTCCCGAAAAAGTGAATTTAAATGATATCATTGCTTTCATCATCACAAATAAAATGAAGAAAAAAGGAAAAAGACCGGAAGATATATTTAATAAACTTGACAAAGATAAAGGCGGAAGCATCGATGGTGAAGAGTTTATTAAAGGGGCAAAGAATGAGCTGGATTTATGAATTTCAAATGAAAACATTATTAAATTTTTCCAAGAAGTAGACACTTCTGGAAATGGAGAAATTGAGCTTGATGAATTTCAAGCAATTATTAATTTCGAAAAATACGAAAGAGCAGCCAAAAACTTGGACTATGTAGTAAAGAAAGAAAAATTTTTAAACGCATTGGTGGATGTCTACGAGTTTAGGCAAATAAGGGATGGCGCTTATTTAAGGCAAACTTTGATAGAGCATAATATAGAGCAATTAAATATTATCGATTTTGCAAAAGCAGTTAACGGAATTGATCCAGAGCTGCAATCAGCAAAAGTTATGGAACTTTATAACGAATGCTTAAAGCTTTCTCAAAATCCTGATGTTGGGGTTGAGAAAGAAATTTTCGTTAAAATTATGCTGAAATATGGAGTTGGGCAACTTGGATTAGGGACTTTTGCGATTAAAGAGCTACTTGGTACTTTAGAAGAAAGAAAATTCGTAGTTGATATCTCTTTAAACGAAGACAAAGCTTCTCCTACTAAATCCAGAAGTAATGCCAAAAAGAGATCAAGGGCGATGACGAGGCCAGAAAAAGCTGAAGAAAAATCGTCAGATATTGTGAAAACTGAAGAGTCTAGATAGGGGGACTTAAGCTAATCTTAAATAATAAAAATGTCTGAAAAGGTATTTTCTAATTTAGTCATACCGCCAAACACTCCTCTTAATACAAACAACCGAAAAATTCGAATCAAGACTATTTTATGACTTCAACTCGCTTGAGAATTGCATTGAATTTGTATTGAAAAGCTTTGAAGATAAACTCAGAGCTGATTATGAAGACCGTGCTGCTTTTACTTATAATCTAGGTGAGCTCTATGATTATTTAGACAGCATTCAAGAAATTATATGCTTGGTATTTAATGAAGAAACAAGGACTTTTGCACCTCACAATAAAGACTGAATTAAATCAAAAATTTATATTGCTTCTCTTGCAGTGCTTCTCATTTTGAAAACAATAAAAATCCTTTTTATTATATCATGAATATTCAAAGTAAAAAGAATAAATTTTTGAATAAGCTCGTAACTCCTGTTAAGGTATAATATAAGGTTTAATTAAGAATTCGCAGTAATTATTTATACATTGTGAGAAAATCTACTTGTCAATGTTGGGGTTTCGGAATAACTTGAATCTGTGTCTTTATCCCATCCTATGATTTCTTCACTATCGGAAGGTTCTGTGATTATTGCATCAGGCTTTCTTTTTTTAACTATGGGGGTTTCCCTGACTTTGTTTCTTGAAGATGAAATATTACTTTGCGAGAGTCTATCATAGGAAGTTTCCAATTTTTTTTTGATGCGTTTTTCGTAATTTTTAAAACGTTTCATAATAGGAGTAAATTTAGGTTAAGGAAAGTACAAGAAATTTATCTGTGAAAATTATATTCTAGATAAAATAAAAATAAATAGGATCCTCGTAAATTCTTCAAGAATATCATCAACTTTTCTTGAAGAAATCGGGCTCAAAGATTTAATATTAAGGTTTAAAAACGACTTTTTCTTCGTTTCTGTCATTTTTACGTTTGATAACTGACTAGTTTCAAATGTTTTTGTTGGCTTGATAACATTAGAAAAATAAGCAGATGTTTTATCAACCCTAACTCTATTAGGTGTGATTTCTTCTTTTGCTGGAATCCGAATTATTTTAGAAGATTTAGTTTGAGAATTCGCAGCTAATTTTGTTTCCTTTATCCCAGGCAAGAAATTTTTCATAGAAGACGACGTTGGAATCACTAAATTAGTCTTAACTTGGGGAAAATCACTAGAAATTTTAAGCTTCTCTCTGATATGGTTAGAAAAGTCATAATTGTATTGAGGAATTTTCTTAAATACATTGCTACCTTCTCTGCTTTTTGAACGCAAAAAATGTATTAATTTCATAGCTGAGTATCCATAGCGGCAGTTGCTAGTTTTCCTTGAATCTTGCCTTGAAAGTACAGCTAGTCTGTTAAGAGATGCAAGTTCCATTTTATTATTTTTACTGAAATTTAGAATAAAAAATAGTCAGAAAGCGCTTTGCTTAAAAATATGATCTAAATGCTAATAATTATTTTTATGAAAAGTCTATTGAAGAATTATTTTGTTTATAGCCAATTTATTAATTAGTATTTCTGATATCTTGCAACAAATCTTGGATTTCTCCATTTTCCAAACTTTTAGCATTTCCATTTTCAATGAAAAAGAAATTTGCTGCGAAATCTGCTTTATTTCCTTCATTTCCTGGGTTTACACAATATAAAATTTTTCCTTGTTTAATGCAATGTTTAATAGTAGTAGTGGTTCCCCCACCTTTTTTAGCCTCTATCACCACAACAGCTTGCGACAATCCACTTTGAATTCTATTTCTGGCTAAAAATCTAAATTTCTTAGGCTTTGTTCCTGGAGGATATTCACTGAGCAATAATCCTCCATTATCAATGATTTTTTGAGCTAATACTTTATTTTCAGGTGGATAGATATAGTCTAATCCATGAGATAAAACAGAGATTGTTTTACCCTGATTTTGTAAGCACCCCAAATGAGCTTGTGTATCAATTCCTAAGGCCAGGCCACTCACTATTAAGATACTGTTTTGTGTTAATTGTGAGCTTATTTCATATGATAGCTGTGAGCCATATGAAGTTGGGTATCTAGTGCCTACAACTGCAACCTGAGAAGGAAATTTTAATAGAGAAATGTCACCTTTTCCAAATAGAATCATAGGAGGATCAGGAATTTTTTTCAATTGATCTGGAAATTCTTTATCTAGGATTGTGATTATTTTTATATCAAATAACTCGGCTTGCAAAAATTCATTTGATGAGATTTTATAAATCTTTTTCCATTCATTGAAATTTTGGGAACTTTTTAGTTTTTCACGAACAATTTCATATAGCTCATTTAAGTCTTTGTTAAATAAATCTGAAGTCTCTATGATTTCACGTAGATTTGATTTCCTTATGTTTTTCAATTTTAAAAGTGCCATGATTGCTACCTGAGCTTTCATAGATAAAATTTTAATAGCGACCTAATTACAGTCCATTAATTATTCAATATATATTTCAATATCTACAAAAGATACTGTCATTTGAGTGCCAAGTTTATTATGCACACAAAATTGTATAGCGAAAATTAGCAATCAGATAATGAGTGCCAAAAAAAATAGTTTATTAGAACAAAGGTCACCGTATCTAATTAACTCTAATTATTCAAATGATTCTGAAAGTGAATCTATTGACTCTAGCTCTAAAAAGAAGAGTAAACGCTTAGCCTGCAATCCCTAACCCAATACCTACCCCTGGAGCAAATGAGAAGCCTTTATGCTGATCTCATTATCAAACCTGCTTATTTCTACAATAGCCATAAAGATTAAGGTATTATAGCGGTATTTTGGGATAATTTCAGCCCCTCTCCGTCCTGGCAACTTCAGACTCAAAGCGCGCTAAGCATCGGCATCACACCTGGCTTTTTATGTCGGCGTCTCAAGTCTCAAGGGGAGACTTATCCGATATTGTTGGATTTAGCCCTTGATATTGGACTACCTTAACCTCTAATAGTGCTCAGAGTGCAGGGAAAGCGTCCAATGTCACCTTCTGGACTATAATTAAATATGGCGCCTCAGCTTAGGCATGGCCTCCCGGCTGGCCATGCAACCTTCGGCATATATTTAATTTATATCCAGCAAGATTTTACCAAGCTGGAAATGGGCAACTATGCTAGATAAGCAATTCCTGTTATGTTAAGAGCCTAGTCCTTGCCTATTTTCTAGATTGGGTCTTACTTCGAGAACAAAGGAGACTTGAAAGTTGGAAAGAGTGGCTCAGCAAAGTCCTTTGGACCTATTGGGCACTTCAACACCGTGAAATCAGGAGTTACGGCCTGGGCTACAAGTTTTCCTTTTACCGACAGTCGGCCAGAGAATCATTTTTGGAATTTTTTATGCAGGCAACCTCATTGCTGGAGCTTAAAGCAAAGCCCCGGAACCCGTATTCTACCAACTTTAAAACTGGAGCTACCGCGCTATAGCAAGGAGGATGTGACGGCCAGGCAACCCACCTTTTCCGGCGATCGGAAGTAGACGTCCCATAAAGTGGATGAATCCCCTGGGGGAGTAAGGAAAATGAAAATTCTTGATATCCTTGAAAAATTAATAAAAAGAACTCAGAATTGCCCAGGAGAATATAATTGCAGTATTGGATATAAACTTGCAAAAAAATCAATTCAGCTTAATTTAAAGTGATCATAAGAGCGCTAAACAGCTATAATAATAAATTATATTAAATATTTATTCATCTAACAGTGATGGTTCAATAGCTTTCTCAACTTTATTGTACTTTTATTTTAAATGATCTTTTCTTCAGATTAAATTTAATCAGCTGATTTTCCAAATTGACACAATAAAATTATTTCTAAATCTTACTGTATATGTAGGAATGCTACAATTCAGCACATCATTTCTGCCAACCCTTTCTCATTTTTTTAAGGATTGATTTATATTCTGATAAATATTTCCACATAGTTCAATAACAAACACTTTGTCATCGCTCGAAATTATACTTATTTGCAAAGAATAGCCCACTAATGAGCATTTTTTGGTTTGCCGGACAATAGCTGGCTTGCCAAATTCGTTGGCATGCCATATTTTTCGGCTAACCAAATTTAAGAATGGCGAACCAAAAAATGCTCCTTAGTGGGCTATTCTTGGCAAGCAGGTATAATAGTTTTATGGCATCTCCTTTTAGGGTCAAATTTTGGATATCAGCATAATAATCGTTTTTGATGCTATATCTAATAACTTTATCTAAATATCTTGCAGTTATTAAAATATAATTTTTATAACCAGTAATTATAGATTCGCGATAATCCCCTTCAGGAAGTGGCCATAAATATTCCCACTTGTTAAGTTCCAAATTGAATTTCGCTGATACTTTATCATTATTTCCTCCCAAAGCATATACAAAATCCTTATGGTAAATTATCGCAAGATCACAAGCAGGTTTGCCATCTGGCAAATCTATAATTTGTTGATCGTCGGTTAAATAAAAAGTTCTTCCAGTTGATTGTCTTAAGCCGGTATTATATCCTCCATAAAAGAATAAACACTTGCGGCCAGGGATAGGAGTATAGCCAAACAATTGCAGATTTTGGAGCCACTTAATTGATACTGACTGTGAAGTCATATCTTCTAAATTTAAATAAATAAGTTCTGATGTGCCTGCTCTTGGAAAAGCAATATAGCTCATCTCAGTTTTTGAATTATCAGAAAAATATCTAAAAGACTTAGTGAAAGGCAATGAAGATTTAGCATAGTCGTAAATCTTTTTGTTTTCGTAAAGCTCAGAAAATTTTCTTAGGGCTTCTCATGGCTCATTTATTAAAATTTTATCAAATTCACTCAAATTTTGTTTTAGCACACTTTCGCATGACTCCACTAATTTTAATATTTTTATATTTTCAGCTTTTTCATCTTCAAGCCTTTTTAGTTCGCCTGTTAATAACGCAACTTCTTTGCTAATCTTATCAATATCTTCAGATAATTTTCTATTCTTTTCATGCAAGAACTCACAAATTGCATCTGTTGCACGAGGATCGACCATAATATTAAACGCCCATATATGATGTTCTGAATTCGAAAGCCACTTTATATGCCCACCTAAATGGTACTGGCATCATTGATTGCTTTTATCTGACTTTCATTTTTATGAGCCAAAAGAGAAAGAAAACGGTGACGCTAAAAGCTGCCCAGAACGAGGATCTCCAGTTTTTGGGACTTAGTAGTGGTGGAACCTTCTTTGGATATGCGGCTCCTATGGAAATACTGCCGGAAATACAAGAAAATCATCTGCTTGAGCATGCCATTAAAGTGTACTTATCGAAATATGCAAGGAAGGATGACCTAGCTAGTAAAAGGGAGCTTTATTCAGCACTGATGCTTGCGCTGGAACAAGCAACCAAACCGGGGGAGATTTTGCGGTGCAGACAATTGCCATCTGGTGATGCGATGGTAATCTTCACCAGTAGTCAAGCAAAGAAGAAGGCGCTAGATTCGGGAAAGATAGCAGTCAGACACGGAGCCCAAACAAGAATTGTCCCACTAGGACCGGTTGGGAAAATAGGGCAAATATGTACCTGGTAGAACTAGACATGCACAGATACAATAGTAGACAAATTAAGCTGATAGATGCAAAGACGTGGAAAAACACTCTAAAAGAGGCGATGAAAAGGCTGAACCAATTAGAACTGGAGTCTAGGCTGCGAAAAGAAACATTCAAAACAACAAAGCTCTACAGATGAGCAACTGAAGGAATGGAAACAACGCAAATCGCTCTTTATGTGGTTATGAACTCACACATGGAAACTGCGATAGGAGCAATGCATAGGATGAGAGCAGGCTTCAATAGCAGCAATGAATGCGCGTTCACCAGACACTTATGTAGCAACCCCAAATGTACGACATGCGAAATAGCAGAATCTGAAGAACACATACTCGTAGACTGCCCATTATACGCTGGCCACAGGAAAGAGATGATAGAAGGGATCGTAAAGGCGTTACAAGGATTGGCCGAGGAAGAAATAGCCCCGCTACTGCGAAATTGACAGACCCCACAACCCACCTCACCACAGGCACAACCACCCCCTGCACCACAGACTATAGATCCACCACATGTACCACAAGCGGTACAGTTGCAACATCCGTCACAAACACCACAAAATATACAGTCGTTACAATCCCCGCAATCAGACCAACTGCCACTACACCTGAAATCGCCACAGTCACTGCATTCAGCACAGGTACAGTCATCACACCCAAAGTCATCACAATCACTGCAGGCAGTACAGGTGCAGCACTCAGCACAAGCGATAGGTGCATCACAGTCACTAAACCCAACACAATCATTACAGGCTCCACAAACAATACAGCTGTCACATTTAGAATCACAACAATCATTGCAACCAAAGCAAGTACAGCATTCAACACAAGTACTAATGCATCCTTCGCAATTACTACAGGTATCACAACCGATACAGACACCACACTCTGATTCACTACAGTCAATGCAATCATTACAGATGCAACACTCAACACAAGCACAGTCATCGCTTGCACCGCAGGCTACAACCCCGTCACATACACCACAGGCGATACAGTTGCAACACCCAACACAAACTCCACGAAATTTACGGACGTTACAGTCTTCACAATCAGACCAACTGCCACCACACTTAGAAACGCCACAACCACTGCAGTCGACACAGGTACAGTCATCACGCTCAAGATCGCCACAGTCACTGCAAACAGTACAGGTGCAATACTCAGCACAAACGACAAGTGCATCACAGTCACTACACCCACCACAACCGCTACAAGCTCCACAAACAGTACAATCGTTATGTTCAGAGTCACTGCAGTCAAAACAAATACAGCATTCAATACAAGAACAAAATGTGCCACATTCATTACATCCATTGCAATTATTACAAGTATCACAACCGATACAGACACTACATTCTGGAATACTACAGTCATTGCAATCATCACAGACGCTACACTCGACACAGACGACAATACAAGTGCCGCAACCACTGCACCCATCGCAACCTTTACAGGCTACACACCTAGCACGACCGATACAGGCACCTCAGCTGAAACAACCAATACGTTCAGAATCTCCACAACCGCTGCAATCGACAGGGGCACAACACTTAGCACAAACACTACTAATGATGCAATCGACACATCCGGCACCACTTCCATCTCAATCAACACACTCTCCGCATCCAACACAGCAGATGCATCCATTACAAGTACTGCAAACTGAGCAGGTAACGCAAGTAACGCTGCACCCGTGGCAGGAACTACAACCAGTTTTAGAACTGGATGAGTTGAACTTGGAAGACATGATTCAGGGATGGATGGAACAGGACTGAGTAGTAGCAGACTCACAGATGGAGATGAAACAGTCTAGGCCAGTGCAATCCACACAGGAAGATCCACAACGTACACCGACAAATCTAGCCGCACCAATATACTGATCAAATGGAGATAACGCAGGATCAGCAAGAGATGAAGATGAAGAAGTAGAAGATGCAGGAAATGTTAAATTACTGGACATATTATTATGTAGTTGCAGATATGAAAGGATAGCTTACAGTTGAATAGAAAGGGGTAAAAGGGACGTAGTTCAGGAGATAGATAGAATTGTCAAGCTGTACCATATGGAGATACTCAAGGAAAGAGCTGCAATGCATATCACATTCAAGGATGCACCAGTGATGACTCAGAGGAAAATAACGACATGAATAAAAATCGATCCATAAGGATCGTCGGCGGGATGACCGCTTGATTCTAGATAAGATTGCTTTTATCTGTGCATTTGCAAATAAATTCAGCTCTTTCTAAACAATTCGGATAAGTGCAGAAAGGCTCATCGGGTTTGTCAAGAAATCCTGATTCCAAAACTCCAGAAATTTCTGAAATTTGAGAAGAGTTTTCGAGGTGATTTGAAATGCTTGCACCTTTGCCTGCTTTTGAAATATTTAGGGACGATTTAGAGCTTGGATAGTTTGACTTTTCTTGCAGTATTTTATAAACATTTGGATTTTTAATAACTCATTCTCGAATTAGGTGGCTTTCAGAGTCGTTAGATCTTGATGTGTCACTTTCGTTTGAGTTTCGGAGTAAAAAGGGAACGAGATGTGAATCTGGACTCTTATGCGAATATGAAGCGGTTGAGCCTCTTAATTGAAGTGACGGATATCTTTGTTCAAGGTTTGACATATATTATATGATTCAATATTCACTATTAATTTTGACGAAAATTATAGATAAATCATTTATTGCATCTAACTAGACAGATTTTTATAAAGAAAATGGCAAACATTCCATAAAGCTACACAAAATTTTTTTATTGCTCGTGCTCAATTACTTCAAATAAAGCTTTAAAGTTTCAATTGCTAATCTATTATATTTTTGCAAATCCTCCTCTATATTCACAACGCTTTTTTCAAGCCTTTTTCTTAATTTTCTATACTAGTTCTGTGGGACTTCTAAAAATTTTGTTCCTCATCCCCTTGGCTGCTTGATTGCCCAAATAATATCACTAGTTTTCATCGCAACATGCTAAACCCCAGGTCCCCAGAGAAATCTATAATGCTTTGCAATTATTATTTGGCAGCACTTGTTCGCCATTTTTATTCAAAATTTGAGTTTATGTATTTGAAATATCAACTAGCATTTTAATTTTGCGCTGAATTTAGCTATTGGGGTTCATATGTGTGCGAATAAATCTTCCGACAAATGATGCATATTTTGGGCTATTAATTTTTTTGGTGGATGAAACCAAAAGGGTGAGCCAAAATTAAATTTGCCATGAGCTGAGCATCGAGGATTATGAGATTCTGGTGAGGAAATAAGCTGTTATGATAGTTTGAGGATACTATGAAAGAAATTGACCAGATTGAAGATAAAACTATGGTAATCGAAGGTGGACTTGAAATATAAGGTAGATCAGAAAGATTTTGATGAAGACAAGTCTGAGAAAGAGGAAAATACGAAATCGAAGATAAATTACTGGCTTATATAACCAAGTAGATTGGAGAAGTGCTAGATGGCTCAGACTAATGACGACCATACATAAGTCAGATCAATGTCTTACGACTTGAAGGTTAAAGGATAGGAAGTAAATGGAGCCAGAACAGAGCTAGATAAGGATATATGGGGGAGCAGAAGTAGAAAAAGATGACGTATTGAATTTAATAAAACTTATAGTGCTTTTTTACTAATATTTTTCCAATTTATCATTTTATTTCATAAATAGCCTAATTGATTATATATAAATAAGTCTAAAATGGAAGGAATTCCTGAAGGCTTTTTTATATGTGAAGAATATAGGCTTTATGAAGAGTCTTTAGGAAATTTCACACAGAAATTCTATGCATTGCCTTCAGCCACAACAGACTATGATCTTACTGGGCAAATTTTGTGGCCTGGTGCAATTGCATTATCTAATTATTTTATCAATCATTCAGAGTGTATAAGTGGAAAAGAAGTCATTGAACTTGGGGCAGGTTCTGGATTTTGTGGTCTTGTTGCCTCAAGATTTTGCAGCAAAATAGTTTTTACTGATGGCATTGATATATAGTCTGTCAATTAACACTGAAGCAGCAAGACAAGGAGGAGGTACAAAAGGGAAGAGCGAAGGTATCGGATGTCTATGACGTCAAGGGTCGAAGGAGGAGCAAGATATGTCGATCCTTTTCTCTCTGAGAATCATCCCAATACAAACCCAGCTTGACCGACAATCTTAAACTGGATTCACCTTTATGGACCCTTAGTGATTGCATTAAAAATAGGCGGAAGCCACTTTTTTATAAGATTTAGATGGTATTGATGTAGTTGTAAATCTTTTAGAGAAAAATAAACAATTTTCTACATGCAATGCTGAAGTTTGCAAAATTGATTGGGATGAAGAAAACAATTTAGCATGTTTAGAGGAAAAGCATTTGCCAATCAAATATTCAATAATTATTGGCGCTGACTCCCCCCCCTCGAAGTTCGACAAAGATATAGGGAAAATTCCTATTTTTTTTGGAAAATTAACCCCCCTCAAAGTTCGACCAAGACCTATATAAATTTACTAGGAAAATAAGCAATTTTTCAAAAATTTTAAACTATGTGGGGGGGTGAGCTTGCGATTTTTGTATTCAAGTTCTAAAAAAAGCGTTACAAAACCATCTTGCACTATTTTTTCTAACCCTTACACCCTCTCAACCATACAAAAAAATATGATAAATTTTTTTTTTTAACTACTAAATTATATAAAAAGAATTCTATTAATTTTTTTTTAAAAAATTTTTCTTAACCCTTCTCGAAGTTCGACCAAAAAAATCTTGGTCGAACTTCGAGGGGGGGAGTGAGTGCATTTATGGAATACATAGCATTGAACCACTGTTTAGGACTGTTGAAAAGCTATTAGAAAATGATGGGAGATTCATTTTATGTTATGTCGTCAGGGCAAGAAATGTATATGAAGAATTATTAAAAATTAGTGAAGCAAAAGGATTTGCCAGGGAGCTGCTACAGAATGATAAAAATATTTATATTTTTTCGTTTACTAAAAATTAAATAAATAATGCACATTTCAACTATTTAATAGAAATGGCATTTAACATTGAGCAAGCCGGGGCATTTCAATTTTCAAATAAGCTTATCTCTTTAACTTCGACTCATTTTCTAATAGATTCAACTGTCTACAGTCTTTCTGGAAGCTCATTTAAATTATTTTTGTATTTACCTTCAATGCCTTCATCTGCTATATTAGATGACTCTCTTATTTTAGCAGCAATCGGTAATTCTTTACTCCTATGAGATCTAAAGACTCATGAAACTTGTGATCAACCAACGCATAAACACTTACTACCCCTTTAATATGAAAAAAATCGATTATCATTCATCTCTTTTGTAAATTAGCCCCTTTAAATTTGAACAAAATAAAAGTTAAAATAATAATTTCATTTTAAACAGCTCTAATACCAATTTAATATAAGCTTATTATTATATAGTTAGATAGGTTGACTGAAACGGGGGCTTTTTTGGCATGCCGGTAAGCCAAAAAAGTCCCGTTCCAGTCAACCTATCAAGCTATAAAGTATAAAGCCTATTTATCACAAGTTTTATTTAAATGGAGAGTGTAAGCAGACTATTTATGTAGACAAATTTTTCACTTTTAAATCGATAAATAATTTAAAATTTATATAATTGTATATATATTTTTTATTATCCCCCATGGAATTGGAACATAAGTTTTTGGTTCAATTTAAGAAGAGAGGATTAGAAAGTCAATTATTACTATGAAGAGGAGTATCAAATCCTATAGCTTTGTCATTATCAAATAATTTAGCTATTGGCTATGCTGATGATTGCTTTTTAGGTTATAATTTAGATGGTAGCATTATATTCAATATAGCAAACCAAAGAGAAAAACCTATCGAATCAATTATTTCTAAAAATAAATTGGTTGCCTTATTGAATGATCAAAGTATTTTAATAATTGATATTTGGTCAAGGTTGAGCCATGCGACTTCATTAAAAATATAAAATATATAAACCTTATAGTAAATTTTCTTTTCAAAATTTAAAAAAATCCATATTCGAAATAATTTTAAAGTAAATATTAATTTAAATGTAAAATTTATGTTTTAAAATGCAAGTTATTTAAATTAAACAGAATTAGCTATAGAATTCATTATAATAATTATTACTTATATATCAAATAATTCTTCTTAAAAAATTTTATCCTAAAGCTCACAGAGGGTGGGATTTTACCCAAAAAATATTGATTTTTCAATGGTTTTGCTCGCTCCATGAGGGGGATTTATATTTTGTTATATAAAAATTCTGCATGCACTCAGAATAGGTGGCTCATTTTTGGTTGGAGTTTCATGCTTGACCAGATATTAGTACACAAGTAGAAATTTTATGAGAAAATTTTCTGACAATTTCAATAGGTAAAGGTGATTTTTTATTATTTGGCTGTGCAGATGGAAAAATAAGAAATTATGACAATGGAATCAATGAGAAGATTAATTTATATGAAATTATGGACCATGAGGAAAATGAGCTTACAATAGTCTCTCTTTATTCATTTAAGGATTTTATTTTTGTAGGATTTCCATTATCAATAGCAGTATTTTGCAATGAAGAAATTATTCTATCATTTCCTTTACCCCAGAGAGGGCAAAATATTTTCTAAATTGTGGGTCAGTTTTTTTTAAAATTTATTTTTCGAATTCCAAAAGATTAAATTTTCTATGATTTTTATAA
This sequence comes from Blepharisma stoltei, assembly GCA_914767885.1. NCBI lineage: Eukaryota > Ciliophora > Heterotrichea > Heterotrichida > Blepharismidae > Blepharisma > Blepharisma stoltei. The sequence continues at coordinate 688,112 of CAJZBQ010000021.1, read as the reverse complement.
AAGCATTTTTTACCTGCTCAAAAAGAGGGGTTAATTTCGTAAAAGTAGGTTTTTTTTTTTCAAATAGCTCACTCATGGAGAATGAAATTAGAAAATTTTGCTTGTCACATAAATTTTATAGAAACGCATTGTTTAATTGCACACCCATTAAAATCTTTACTCCCCCCCTCCGTGAGTGAACAAAACATTTAGAAAAATCGCTATTTTTTGCCCAAAAACCCACCCTCCGTGAGTGAACAAAAATTTTTTTAATAGAAAAATTTTTTATGGAAAAAATTTTTGATATATAAAATGATAATTAGTATAATGAAATCTAGAGCTAATTCTGTTTAATTTTAAACGAATTGCTTTTTAAAACATAAATTTTGCAAATTGAATTAATATTTGCTTTCCAATTTTTGCGAATTAGGATTTTTTTAAATTTCGAAAAAAAAAATTTTTTATAAAATTTATATATAAATTTTTTTAAAAAACAAAATTAACCCCCCTCCGTGAGTGAACAAAATTTTTCTGTTCACTCACGGAGGGGGGGGGAGTTAGCAACTTTATACACTTTGAGTGAATCTGAAGAAGATAACTACTCGAGTGATTTTGAAGAAGAATCTCCAAGTCCAGTTTATGAAGAAAATGAAAAAACTGAGGAAGAAGCTTTATCTCTAGAAACTCCTCAGCAAGATATAACAGTTGTAATGAATTTTGAGCCTACAAGTCGTATCCTTAATACATCCAACCCCAAACTACCTAATAAATCAAAAAAGCAAAAGATCCAAGACAAGCCAGTAACTTTCCATAAGAAAATAAAATCTTCAGGTTATGGCATCAAGCAAAAGCCAATAAAAAAAACAAAAAATTTACTATCAAAAAAATATATTTATCCAACTCATCTTCCTCCTCCTTCTAATCTTCAAGAAGAAAATTTATTTCCCAAAGACGCTCCACTTCATAATGGTCCTATTTTTAATATCCAATACAGCCAAGATGCCACAAAATTAGCCACTTGTGGAAACGATGCTGCTTTTATAGTGAAACTTCCAATATCAAAATACAAAGGAGAAAGAATCCCATTAGTAGGACATGAGGGGCCAGTTACATCTGTTAATTGAAATTCTGATTGCAAGTATATACTGACAAGTTCTTTAGATAATACTATTAAATTATGGGGAACCAGTAGTAATAAGCCTGGTGAATGCCTATTATCAATCCTTGGTGATTTTTTTGATGTGAAATTCTACTTTGTTGACAAATTTATTGCGGCAAGCCAAGGCTCTCATATATCATTGTATCGCTATAAGCTAAGAGATCCTCATTACAAAGATGATATAAAGAGGCTTCAAGCCAAATGCTCCTATAAAGAAGTCCACAATATGGTCCATCCATCAGCTCAAAACATCTCAAAATTTGCTTGTCATAATTCATTTTATTCACACTTAATGCTTTTTGCTGGTAGCAATAAAATTATTTCAGTCTGGGATGTTGACAAAGATATGGAAATTTTGTCAATTCCTACAATTCATAGAAAACCTATAAACACAATAAGGTTTTATTGTAGTGTGTTTTTGGGCGTTCTTTTTTTCCTCGACTCATTTTATCAAACTTATTTTCGTCAGACATTTGCTTTGCAAAAACCATTATTTTTCTTTCAAATGCCTGGCGAAAATACTTCAACTAAATGATGAAGGGGAAATATCTCCAGAAAAGATGTGCTGCAATTTTATAATGGCAGCGATTATATTGAGCCAAATTATGATTTTTTTAATATTTTTTTGACTGGAGCTTGCGATAATTATTTAAATTTATTCTTAATAAAAGAAAATGTGCTATACGAATTTTAATAATTCATGCTTATTTTTACAATAAACATCATAAGTAGCAGAGAATATATGATATCAGAACTCCTAATGAGAGCATTGGCTGCTTTGTTGGGCATTTAAACACAGGATTAAATTTAGGAGCATGCGTAAGTCCTTGCATGAGATATGTGGCCTCAGGCTCTGAAGATAAATCTGCATACATTTGAGATATAAGAACTATGCGAGTTTTACAGAGACTCAGGGGATTTAGGGAAAATACAAATGATATAGCATGGAATCCAATGCATCCACAAATATGTGTAGCTGATAATGAAGGGCACATTAAATTTTTTAAACCATAAATATGAGTTTTTTATCAGATGTTCCGATTTGCCTTGAATTAGTGATATCATTCAAATAATTATTCACTTTCTCTTATTTTTCACTATTTAAAAAGATGCCAATTTAACTGTTTTATTTATTTTCTGCTGATTTTTTCTATTATTAAACTAGTTAATTGTAATAATTTATTGATTTATTTTTTATCTATCTTTTGGTGTTCTTATTAGCTTTTTCTTATTCACCATTTTAGGGATGGAAAAAAATATTGGAAATTTTAAATTTTGAGTAAATTAACCCTTTTAAATTATAATATACAACCTAAGACAATAAAATTTTGTATGTAAATAATTTTACACTCAATTTAATGGGGTTATTGTCACTAAAATGGAAATCTATCTATATTTTGTTCTATTTAAATGAAGGCGTACATTTATAGCATCTTGAAATGATTTTATATATTTTTTACTAATTTTTAATAAAAAAATCAGCCATTTTTTGTTGCAATTTAAAAGGAGGAGAGTGAGATAGTCATTATACTCATCATAATAAATATTTGGAATTAATAGGGTTTTTGACAGCACCCATATAATTCTAAATAATATGGAGCGACATCCTGCTGCAACACATGAAGAACCCTCTATAAAAATCTGGCTTCACATCGCAGCTTCAATAGATGCCTCAAGACTGGACTCAGGTGCAGGTCCAATGATCGTGCATTTTGTCGAAAATTGGTTGAGACTTTTTGATAGTGAAACATTTAACCGATAAAACCATTAAATTTCAGCCAAATGTCACACTATTTACAATTTTCGACCAAAAGTATTTCGATGAAATGTACGCTATCAAAAATATACTGCCATTTGACATAGGGATACTGGACTCAGACCCTCACCTCAACTGCGTAGCAGCTCTGCAAACGCAACCCAGCACAGAGTGGGTTCTTTTAGGGACGACTGAAATCATTAACGAAACACATGAGCCAAAATGGATCACACCTCTTCAAGTTGATTATAAATTTGGTTCAAAGCAGTTCATAAAGCTCGAAGTCTTCGATAATGATGCAACTGGAAGAAAAATCATTGGAAGCGCTGAAGTCAAGATTGGATCCGTAGTCAAAGTCCCACATTTCGAATTAGAATTAATTCATGGGCCAACAGAGCAGCCTTCTGGAAAACTTATTATAATAGGCGAAGAAGACATCATTTCTAAACAAAATGTAGTTCTCCAGTTCAAAGGATTGAATTTAGAAGATAAAGACACCTTCTCGAAAAGTGACCCTTTTTTCAGGATTTATAGGAAAAGTGATACAAATGAGTGGATTATTGTGTATGAGTCAGAAGTTATACAGGATAATTTAAATCCGGAATGGGCACCGATTTTGATGGGGTTGTCGAATTTCTGCAGGTCAAATTTGGAGACAGAAATGAAGTTTGAAGTTTATGATTATGATGATGAGTCCACAAGAGAATTGATTGGATTATTTGAAGCAAAAGCTAAACATATTCTTCAGCCTCATGCAAGATTTCAGCTTATTAATCCAAAGTATATTGAAAAAAAGAAAAACGTCAATGTTGGACAAATTGAGGTCGACGAAGTCAATATCACAGAAGCTGAAAGCTTTATCGACTACATCAAAGGCGGAATATCCTTGAATCTTTCAATTGCAATAGACTATACATCTTCTAACGGGCTTGTAGTAAATGACAACAGCTTACACAAACTTCACGAAGATGGCCAAAAAAACGAATATGAAAAGGCTATCATAGCCTTATACGACATTTTAGAGCCTTATGATAACGATAAGCGCTTCCCAGTCTTTGGATTTGGCGGAATTCCTAATTGGTTTGGCTTAACAAGTCATTGCTTCGCAATAAATCACAATGAAGGTGATCCATATGTTGAGGGTTTAGAAGGCATTTTAAGCAGTTATCATCGATCTTTATCAGAAATCACATTAGATGGTCCTACCCACTTTAGTGATATTTTAAAGAGAATTGCCTTCTTATGCCAAAGTGACAGAGGAAATGTCTATCATGTTTTATTAATACTTACTGACGGAGAAATTCACGATAAAAAGGAAACAATTGACCAAATTGTAGCAGCAAGCAATTTACCATTAAGCATTATTATTGTGGGTGTAGGCTATGACGACTTTACCAATTTAATTGAGTTAGACTCTGATAGGCATGCATTAAAAGACTCCAATGGTAAAAGTGCTTTGAGAGACATTGTTCAATTTGTGCCTTTCAGAAAATTCAGGTCTGAGCCTATGCTATTAGCAAAAGAAGCTCTTGGTGAAATCCCGAAGCAAGTTTTATCTTATTTCAAGCAGGTCGGAATTAATGTCCGTCAATTAAATAGACAACATTAATTAATAAGAATAGAAATCTATGGATTGATAAGAAAATAAAATGTCGAGCTCCTCATGTTAAGTTTATTATGAAAAATAAAAAATAGCTGTATATGAAATTATTCTTTTTATTTATGATATGGAGGCTGCTGCGGGAAATAACTACCAGGTGGCATAAATCCTCCAGGAGGTGGAAACTGCCCAGGCGGCTGCTGATATCCAGGAAAAGCTGGAGGCATAAAAGGTGCAGATGGATTATATCCAGGCTGCTGAGGCGCATAAGTTCCTGGTGGAAAATAAGGAGGCGGTTGCTGAAAAGCTCCTTGCTGATATGGATATGCTGATGGCTGAGGGAAATATGCTTGTGGCTGAGCTTGGCTCATTCCATATGGAATTTGCTGAACTGGTCCCTTATTTTGTTTCTCAAGACCTCCAAGTAGTGAATTTTTTTCAGCAGTTCTTGCATTGACATATTCAAGGATTTTCTGATGCAAAACTGATAGATGTCTTGATAAAGTTGAATGGAATTGGATGCCTTGAGCAATGTTTCCTGTCAACTCATAATATACTTTGCTAGCATCTTCAACTCTTTGTAGAAACTCAATTCTTGCAGGATTTCCCTGGGAATTTGTACGGTCACTATCAAAAACGCTGTTGCATTTTCTTACAAGCTCTAAATCATTTCTAAGATCAGCAATCGCCCTATCTATTTCTTCTCTAATTGGCCTGAATTTCAAAATTTCTTGATTGAACACGCTTTCTTTATTCATTTTAGTTTCCTCCATTCTAATTAAAGACTCTGTAATATTATCTTGCTCTATACTTGATCCAAGCTCGGTCATTTTTTCATGAAGCAATTTCTGGTGGGTTTCCAGTGTTTTTAATGCTTCACTTAAACTAGAAGCACTCTGAGATCTTTGCCCATTCAAAGAGTTCCCACTTGGGAGCTCGACATCAAGCTCGCTTCTGCTCTTTTTCAATAAATTTAAGTTCCCTTGACTCCTGTCAAACATTTGTTTATTTTTTTGGTCAATTTCGTTAGCTTGTGCAAGTTTTACTCTGAGCGTGTTTAGCTCGTGCTTTAACTGGGCATTTGCTTCATTGCTTGGAATTCTTGTCCATTTTGATCCGTGATTGTTTCTAAGAGTGGCATCTTCTTGGGCTTCTCTAGTTAAATTTCCTTCTAGTTCGACACAATATTTGGCATTATTTGCATTTAATGTCATAACATTGTTAAAGGATTGCTCCAATTGATTAACACCACCTTGTGATTGAATGTTTTGGATTTTTTTCCATACAGCTTCAGGAATTCCATTTTCCCCTGATGTTGCATCTAATTTATGAGGCAAATTCATCGCTTCTAAATTTTGCGAAATTTCTCGAGTGATTAATCCAGCTTTTTCATTTTCCTCTATATTTATCGTTTGCAAAATATCTTTATATTCAGCAATTCGTTGCAAAACTTCTGGGGAAACCAAAATTTCTAAGACATCCTGGCCTGCAATAGGTGACATTATATCAACCATTGGCGGAAATTTAGGCTGAATCATATTGACGTCTTCTGGGTCTGACAATGTAAAATGATCTGGGATATTGTCAATGTAAACTCTCATATTATCTTGTTCAGCGCTTTCTTTTTCATTGGCGATTAAGGTTAAAAGATTTCTACCAACATCAAGCATAGGCCCTCGGATTCCTTTTATTTGCATAGCTTTTTGAATGGCATCGTAAGCTGATCTCAGCCTCGCTACACCTTTTCCAAAGCCTTTGCCTGTTTTTGAGCCTTGCTCCCTTTCAATGAAAGAAATCCAATATCTCGCTGCTGCAGAATAAACTAGCTGTTGATATCGAAGGGACAATCTAGTTTCATCAGGAACGCTACGTGATAAAATTTCATTTAAAGCTAGTTCATAAGCTTGACCAAAGTTTTTTGAGGCAGTCTGAGAAAGTTTTGATAAATTGACTTTACTGGCTGTTGTCTTGTCTAATTTATCAAGAAATTTTCGATATAATTTTATAACAAAAAAAGAAAAAAAAATTTTAAAAAAAATATTTTACGTGGGGTATTTTTCTTAATTTTTCAATTTAAATTTGATTGGTATATAAAAAGTATGTGTAGAATGGAAGAAAAATAAATACTGTGTCATAATTTATCATACATGCATAAGTAAGCTTGGGCAATAAGAATATTTGTAAGGAAACTTAAATGCTCAGGGCTTGTGTCTGCAGTTGTCACTTGCCTCTGCTCAACAGCGAGCTTTCTCGCTTCATCAAAGCATCCAGCAGCCACTTGGAAATAGTTCAAGCCTAGTTTGGGGCCATCAGGTGATTTAAGATCTATATCAGCACCTAATTTGCTATAAATTGCTCCTATATTATAGAGGACACCTAGTTTTTCTAATGAGTAATTGGAGGCTTGAGATTTTCCTTTTCCCAAAGAATCGAACCATGTGAACTTAATATCTGTGGAAGCTACGGGCAATCTAGACTCAATTGCTTTGAGATACCGATAATAAAGAGCATTACTCTGAAGACTTGAAGATGCTTGTTCTGATGAGCTTGCCTGAGATGATGTAATCTGGCTACGTGCTTGTTCAAGCTCAGTCAAAAAAGGAGAAAGAGTTTCTAGCGTTCGTTTGTCATAGTTTTTCCTGATATATTTTTCAAACTCTTTTACGTACTTGACTGAATCTGTGCGTTTAGGCTGAACTGAGAGCATATTTAATTTTATACACCTTAATTTTTTTCTTACAGATTAGGAATATATAGATTCTATTTATTATTATATCTTTTTTATGATGATACATCAGAATCTCCTATCTGATCTAAACTTACACCGAACTTTTTATTATTTCGCTTACAGTTTTCCAAACTTCAGCATTATAAGTTTGTATGCCAAGAAATTCTTCGTAACTCAATTGATTCCTTTCCCTTCCAACGCACTCCCTTCTAATATCAAAGCTTCTGAAATTCAAATTCGGAGCACAACTAGAAAATAGTGAAATTAGCTGAAACAAAAATCCCATGTCTTGGAGATCATAAATTTCAGCTGTTTTTGCAGCAAAATCAGAAAATATTTCATATAAAATTAGAGAGCCTTGCGTGTATCTTTCTGCATCGCTTGCTTCTTCATTGTAAAAATGTGTTTTAAATTCGTTGTGGAGTAGAAATAATGAGAAATTTGACTGTTCGAAATATTTTTTTATCAAAATATATGCTTTTACGAGCTAATTAAATTTCGATTTATATAGAGGATGACACAAAAAAATAGGAAACATTTTACAGTAATGGGTATATAAAAGTCCAATACCCAATTCTCTAGAGGTAAAAGTATATGAAGAAAGCTCCATGTGCAACATGGGTGCAGGGTCGAATGATCATGTCCTTTTTGGTAGTATACGACATAAATAACCTGCCTTTAATGTTTTTTTTTGGGTCATATGACTACTATCAAAAAATTCTCTAAATTCCCCGAGAAAATATCGCACTCTTAAATTCAGCAATCACTTGGATTGAGCCGTGCAACATATCTAGCAGAAATAGCGCTTCTCTGTACCTTTTATAAGCTGACTTATTAGGCTGTTTGAAAAGAATCACTATTTCTTCTTCAGCTACATCTCGGAATATTTCTCGGTCATAAGTGATGAATTGATCTTGCTCCATATGAAACATATTAAACATGCTCATAATATAAATATCTCATTGAGTCATAAGATAGCTTAATCAGTGAAAAGGTGTTATGGGATATATTTTTCATTGAAGCTGTGCTAGTAATTGAATTTCCATCTTTCTAATTTCATTTTCATCAAAAGCATAATCAGCTGCTTTAGCTGGGCTACTTAATTATACAATTTAATCAAAATTGCCAGTTTCGTTCATTTTATTAAAGGGATCTTATATTTGTGTAAAAAGATTAATCTAATTCTAAGAGGATTAGATTAGAATTATTAAAAGTCAGCGTTAACCATATTGGTTACAAAAGTCACCAAAAGACCTCCAGTATGGGAGGTTCTACCGCTTTTCGACTCCAGCCCATAGAGTCTATGCCACTTCCGATATCTTCTATCTCTCCTTGCGCTTCAGTCTTGACTGCTTATGAATTTCTGCGACACTGCTAGGGGGTTTGTTGATTCCAAAGATCCTTGGAGTCTGTTGGGTGCCGAAATGCCTCTTTCGACAGCTACAGGAAAAGAACTACTACCCTGTGGCCGGGGTCGAAAACCCCAGTTTCTCAGTGAAGGAATACCAATGGGTCCTCGGATCAAAGGCCTTTGCTGAGCGCCTCCATTTCCAACCAGAAGAAAGTAGCCAAAAGCTACCGTATACACATCTCTTGAACCTGCACTTGATTCTCGGCTCGGTGTCTGTCCCAGTTCGCCGTAGTCATAAGGTCTGGACTGCTGCGCCAAGAGGGCAGGCAACCAAGTGTCGCCATTTTAATGCATATTTAATTTTAAGAGGAATAAATATAAATATTTTATATAAAATTTTATATATTAGTGTCTATTAATTAGCTCAATTTCCTATTTCAGGTTTAAAAAATGTTTCATAGCGATAATACTACTTTTAACAATATAGTAGAATTATAAACGTCAAATTCAGCTTTAAAAGCTATATATTTTTATTCAAAATCTTTCTTTGATCTTTAGCAAGATCTTCAAGTTTAAGTGTTTTAATTTCTTCTGCTTTTACTGCAATAGCAAGCGCTGCCAAACCAATGAGTTGAAAAACATCTTTTTCAACCTGTTTCTGTAGCAAATATCTATCAACATACGACATAGCTAAATAATATGTTTCACGTTTAAATCGATACTCTCCGCTCACTTCCATCAGCCAGTCTAATAAAATTCCTCTCATTTCTGAATTCAGCTGGGTTTGCATGCTCAGTCATTGTTTCGGGTTTACGGAATATTCGCTTTCTTTATCTTTTAGCAAGGATAAATAGTCGGAAGGAGGATGCAGGACTTGACTCGGGATTCGAAAGATGTTTGTAGATGAAGGCTTGTCTTCTAAGGTTTCATCGCACTCTAAAAGCATAGCAATACTGTCATCTGTTGAAACACTGTTCAATGAGTAAGTAGAGTTTTGTATGGACATATATTAATTGTTAAGCCCCTGACCGCAAAAAAGTCAATAATCCCACCCTTTTCATAAAATATCATTGTGTGTATCAAAATCCCCTCCTTTTTCAAAGTCAAAAACCCGCAATCCCAAATTTCATTTATAATTTTAAAAATGTCGAGTTTTGATAAATTGAAGACATATAAATACTTTTATTTGCATCCCAGAAAGACAATAATTTAAATTTTTGCATTTTATAGGAAAATTATGGAATTTTTTTCAAATTTTTTAATTGGAATTCATCAAAAATTTATAATATTTGGTTTTCAAATGATAGTCAAATTTCTCGAATTGCTCTTTAAACAAGATTAATTATATATTTTTAAGCATTTAAATCTTGCATTATATTAATTGAATATTAAACCAATTCTTATCTTAGCCTTATTCGCCAAGAGATTAAATTATAATATTTGTGTTTACGCATGCAATAATTTAAAATATTCTCATCCACTATAGCAATTTAAAACTCCTTCAAAGCTCTCAAGCTTAGTTTATTAATTCTTCTTTAATATTTTATCGAATTTTTATTAGTAAATAATGTTCCGGCTATCAAAAAGGCTTTTCGCAAAAGAATGATTGAAATTTTTTACTCAAGAAAAGCCAATCCAGCTCGATTATATGAGATGTTTCAAAGATACATCTGAGCCATATAGAATTTACTCGACCTTTCTTGTAAAAATTACTTAGGAATCGTATGAAACAAATTATACAGACATGAATTGTCAAGAATTATTAAAAGCCCTTTCAGTATCAAGTTATGTTGACCGCTATGTCAAACGAAAACTAAAAGATCGTAGTTTTCTATCTGATTTTTACATAAAATTACACAAAAGAATTGAAATTGACAAAGATATTGAGTGGACTCCAGAAAATATCATTAATTATTTAAAATTTGCCAATAAGAATAGAGTTTATAGATGAATGTTCCAAAAGAGTTCCACAGATTATATATAATATTTTGGCTTAATTTCTGATCGGCTCCCACGAGCCAAAAATGGGTTTTCACGTGGAATTTCTGGATTTTCACGCGTGAAATCCATCTTTGGCTCGTGTGGAGCCGATCAGAAATTTTAGCAACTAATTATAATAAAAATTGGCTTAGAAAAATTAAATGAATTTTCACTGCAAGAACTTTGCACTTTTGGAAATCAATGCCGAAAATTTGATATTGCAGCACATAATATGGTTCAAAATACAGCTACCGAAAAATTTAATCAGCAAAACAGTAAAAATTACACAGGCTTCGATCATTGAACGACTTATGATTTTATTTGTTTAATTCGAACAGTTTTATTAAAAAGAGACTCAAATTTTAACAAAATCCCAGTTGACCAATCAAACTTTAATAGAGAAGCCCTAGATGCACTTATAAAAGCGTTTATGAAAAAAATGAAATTCCCTTATAACAGAGATCGATTAATAGCTGCTGGAAATGAAGGATTTTCTAATCTTATAGGTCCAATTAAGGCTAACATGCTCAACTTATTAGCAGATAAAATTGCAATAGAAGTTGATATTGAGAATCAAAATGTGTCTAGTTTCGAGTTTTCACAGCCAGACAGATTGATACAAGTACTTACTCCCTTCCATCCTTGATCGAACGACTCGCCATGGTTCGATCAAGGATGGAGGTTAAAAAAAATTTTTTTGGGGAAAAAAATTTATATATATATATTTATTTTATTTAATTTTAAATAAGAGGGTTAAGAGTATTTAATAATTTTTTTACAGCAAAAAATTGAATAATTTCATAAAATACCAATTTTTAATATTTTGATTTATTGGTTTACCTTTTAAACTTATAATTTTAATTTGTTCCTTATTGAATTAAATTTTTTTTTTTTTAATTTTAAAGAATCTCTATTTTTTTAGATTATTGAGGTTTTAAGCCCAGGTTGATGGCTAAATCACTTCGGATGGTTGATTCCGCAGCTTTCTGTCGTCTCAAAGCTCTAAAAACAACTTCATTAGGTGCATCTTCCCAAGCTTTTGATAACTAATATATTTTTATATATATAAAAATTTGAATGATATGAAAAATCGTTCGATCAAGGATGGGGGAGAGTTAGAAATTTTGATTACAAGCATAGCAGAGGAAAAGATCTCTTTTATCAAATTACCACAAAGATTTTCGTTTCACATATATTCAACAAAAGTAATATTGTGCAGTCAATTAAAAGCCATTCAATATTTCATTTCATCAATACTTACTTAGAAGTTGCAGCAAAATTCGAAATTTTCCAATTAGTCTTCCTTGATCTTATAGTCTCTGAAATGCAGAAAGGACTAAATAATCCAAGGGCTGAAATTGAAATGGAAAATTTATGCAGGTTTATGCACTATTTAGCTATATTGAACTACCCAGACAGATTTAATTCTACTATGCCTCACACAGAACACCAGCTGGAAATATGGCAAAATGTGTTAGAAAAGTCTGAAGAGTTGCTTTTAAAGTCTTTAAGTGAAATCAAAGAAAATGAAGAATTAGAAAAAGAAGAAGAGGAAAGTGACAATGAAGATGACTCATATTCAGGACTAATACTTGAGTACTTATGGGCCTACTGCGTTTTTGATAGATATTCAAAGCCTTTGATTGAAAAATGCATTTCTGCTTCAGTATTAAATCCAGAAGAATTGCAAGGGGAAAAAAACCATATTATGATGCAGCAAATAAGTATATGGTTGAAGCATGAGCATGGAAATGAGTATTGCTTTAGTAGGGGTATTACCGATAAAATGGCTGATTTTAAATATAATTATGATAAGCAAGAACATAAGTCAGAAAATAGCCCATTAAAAGAAGCAATAAAGACAACTTTGCAATTAAAGAAAATCGATTTTATAGAAAATCATAGCGAATTTCCTTATGTTTTTGATTTTGCTGTCAAAAAAACTAAAAAAGGTTTGATGATTGGTGATGAAAGTTCGTTTTTAGAAGGAAGCGATGGAATTATTAAATCAGGGTTTAATAAAGTAATGGATAGGCAATTGAATCAAATTGGATGGGACGCAAAGAAAGTTGACTTAAAAACTTGGCTAAAAATTGGGAAAACAGATATTTTTACTTAATAATCACAATATTAAAAATGTCAGTTAGAGATACGTCCTAACTCCTGCTCTGCAGGTAGAGACGTATTTTTGGGCTTAGTGAAAGAGGTTGTGCCTTATGAGAGTCTCGAAAAAAGAGCGAAGAGGTCAGTGCTGAGTCTGGAACTTATCAGAGAAGTCTTAACGAACTTGTTAACTTTAACGGTTCGGCAGATAGGCCTGTCCACCTACCGTTGTTCAGAGTGTTAAACAAGTTGGACCTCAAGCAATGAGACTGCATCCAATAGTAATTCATTTAAACTTAAACTTAAACTTAAACTTAAACTTAAACTTAAACTTAATAATTATCACATATAATTATTCCTTATTATTTAGCAAATGATCTTTAGCACTCATAACTTTGCATTGTATATAGACTGATCCTCCTTTCTCAGAGCTATTTTTTCCATATAACGTTTTGAAGTTTTCTTCAATTTCTTCTTTAGTTGAATGGCTTTGGACATTAAGAATTTTTAGAGCTTCTTCTGTTGTCATTGGGCGATTAAAAGCAGTTTTAGAAAAGGTTGTCTTAGATAGCATTTCTTCAAAGAATTTTTGGGGTTGATATCCAGATTCTAAGTATATCTTACTCTCTAAAGCTCTAACAGTTGCAACTATAAAAGTCTTTGCATACTTCATCCCATAAGTCATCAATAGTTTTCTTAATAACGGACCCCACATCAAAATTATATTCTAATAACTATATTTACAAAATACATTAATTATATAGTTAGCACAGTAAATTTTTTTTAACTTAGCTGGCTTCGGAATTTTTCTTTTAATTGATGGATTTCTTCTTTTCTTTTTTCCTTCAGGATTTTTATTGAATTTTTTACTTCAGCTCTAACTTTTTCTTTCATATCATCTTTAACACTTTTCCCAATTCTCCCTGATTCTTCCATAACTCTCACTCCCCCCCTCCGTGAGTGAACAAAAAAATTTTGTTCACTCACGGAGAGGGGTTAATTTTTTTTTTTTTTTTAACAAAATTTATATATAAATTTTATAAAAAATATTTTTTTTCGAAATTTAAAAAAATCCTAATTCGCAAAAATTGGAAAGCAAAAATTAATTTAATTTATAAAATTTATGTTTTAAAAAGCAATTCGTTTAAAATTAAACAGAATTAGCTCTATATTTCATTATACTAATTATCATTTATATATCAAAATCTTTTTCCATAAAAAATTTTTCTATTAAAAAAATTTTTGTTCACTCACGGAGGGTGGGTTTTTGGGCAAAAAATAGGGATTTTTCTAAATGGTTTTGTTCACTCACGGGGGGGGGGAGTCAGCTGATTTTTGTATTTAATTTTAATTTCTGAAATAACAAGAGCTTCTTCTTGGCAACCTTTTTCAAGAATTTCTTCTATAAGACTTTCATACTGAGATACCAATTCAGATCTCTCTGTTTTTGAGTTATCTGATGCTGGAATCGCCATGCTTGAGTTTACAGAATCTATTCCAGTGGAAATTAGATCGCTTATATCAAAATCTGATGAGTTGGCTGAGGAAATTCGTGACCTTGACAGATTTTTTTTATTTTCTTTTAATTTTTTCCTTGATGAAAGTCTTCTATTAAGATTTTCATCTTGGGAGTTAAAATCAGAAAAAATTTTTGAAGAGGCTTCTTTGTCTCTTTTGTCTCGGTTATTTTCTATACGAACTAAAGATTTTTCGGCCTTTTCTGGAGCTTGAATCATTTTATCAAGTTTTTCAGACAAGGCATTATCTTTTGCTTGGCTTTCTTCTTTTCTTTGAGCTTTAACTGCTTCATAATTTTTCGATGAAGGAGCTGGGAATTCTATTGTCATTCTTCTTTTTCGTACAATGCCATCAGATTCAACAAGTGAGATAATATCTGGCCTGACTAAAAGTGTATGAAGTTTATTTTCATAATCAAAATGCTTTGGATCTTTATAATATTCATAATATTCAATTGCTTGTGAATATAAATTCACAAGTTCATGCACTGTCATGGCACTTGGATATTTTTCAAGGTCAGACTCTAGATTTAAAACTTGAATACCAAAATCTAATGATAAAATTGGAGCAATTGTGCGTCTATCTAATAAGACTTTAGGAGGCTGAGCTGAAACCTCTGGATGATTATCTACTTTCTTTGAAGACATTTTACTATACTTTCATTAGAATTATTTCAACCAAATTTGGTAATATTTTATCATAATTATTAATAAAATCATTAAAACCATCCTAGAATTTCTTAAAATTGTTTGTGTCTGTGTTTGTAAATTAATTGATAAAGAACTTTCAATAATTATAAATTGCTTAAAATGTTAAAAAATGGAATAATTTTAAAAGATATAAATATTAACAAATTGAAATTCATGAAATATAAATATTATGATAAAATTTATTCTTTTTCTTTTTTCTTTTTCTTCTTTTCTACAACTTCTTCATCAGCTTTCATTCTTTTCAATGATTTTCCTTCTTCTACTTGGAAATTGTAAAAATTTGTGGCCTCAGATCTTGGTCTCTTTTTGCTTAATTCCACATCCATGCTTTCTGGAACAGCTGCAATATTATATTTATTTTTCTTGGTTTTCTTATCTCCCCCCCGTGAGCGAACAAAAAAATTTTTGTTCGCTCATGGAGGGGGTGGGGTGTTAATTTTTTGTTTTAAAAAATTTATATATAAATTTTATAGAATTTTTTTTTCTTTCAAAATTTAAAAATTCCAATTTGTAAAAATTGAGAACTAAAAATTAATTTAATATGCAAAATATGTGTTTTAAAATGTAAGCTGCTTAAAATATTACAAGAATTAGCTAACGATTTCATTATAATATTATAATTTATATATCAATTTTTTTTTCATAAAAAATTTTTGTTCGCTCAATGAGGGCAGTTTTTGGGCAAAAAAATAGGGATTTTTCCTATGGCTTTGTTCGCTCACGGAGAGGTGGAGTTAGGTAATACCATTGTAAACCCACCTTCTTCCATTTTAGCTATATGCTCAGCCATTTTATCATCAATTTCTGGCTCTACTTCCATTTCTTTGTTTCCATACAATTCTTCAATTTTTTGATTAAGCCAGACATTATCCAAGGATTTCTTCAATGAAATCTTTTTCTTAAATTCTACTGTTGCATAGTAAATTTGTTGGTTCTTTTTGGTCATTTCTCCTGTCTCGATGGATTTTATTTTGCCACAAAAGGAAAACCATTTCTTTACTCTTGGCTTTTTCAATGGCTTTTCAAGGGAGCATACAAATAATGTGGTTTCAGGATTAGTCTGGTGGACACGATAATAAAGAGTAATAGGATTAGCCCTTGGAATGACTAAAGGCAAATATGAATCCATTTACCTTTATTTATGAGCGCATATTAAGATGTCTAATTTTATAAGTAATAATCAAATCTTACTAATAAAATAGCATTAATAGGTCTTTTATTACTAAAAAATATTTCTTCTAGATACTAAGACTTGATTCATAATTCTTTGTTAATCATAATTAAATGTTTTTCTTTTATAATTAATAGCAATAATCTTATGCTAATTTGAATCCTTTTCTTATATTTATTGTTTCTTTAATAATAGCCCTTGCATTTCTAATTAAAATTTTAAATTCTTTTCATTTTCCAATTAAAAATGGATTTCCCTCGAGATGCGTATTATTTACCCTGCTACGTTCCCTGGTACTCTCCTCAATACCATTCTGGCGTATGGTTTCCCCCTTATTATCCATCATATGTCCAGCAGCAAGGGCCTGCCGATACAGAGCTCCTTTCCGTTAGTTCTCGTGCGAAAACTCCTTTGCAAGCCTTGGATGTTTCAGATATTCCTCCTATCACATCTCAAGAGCTTCAACAATTGAATCCTCAAGATTTTGAGTGCAATCTTATGAATGCTCGGTTTTTTATTATGAAATCTCAATGCGAAGACGATGTGCACAAATCAGTCAAATATGGAATTTGGACAAGTTCGTATGAAAACAATAACAAAATGAACCATGTTTTTAGAGAAGCAAATGGAATGATGCCGATTTATTTGTTTTTTTCAGTTATAAATTCAGGAATGTTAGTAGGATGCGCAGAAATGATTTCAGCCGTTAACTTTACTGCGAGATTCAATGGATGGTACCCGAATTTCAGCAATTTGGGGTATTTTGGTGTAAGATGGATATTTGTTAAGGATTTGCATGAAAAAAGACTGAAACAAATTAAGTTAAATTATAACAATTTTGATTCAATACCAGATTCTGAAGAAATCTCAGTGAAATTAGGCTGCAAAATTCTTAAGGAGTTTACAAAATTGAGTAAGTATAAAAGTCTTCTTGATGATTTTAGCTACTATGATATGAAGGAAAGGCAAGTTCTTTCATATTTGTAGGAATTAATATTAAGATATAGGAAAAAGATCGAATAATTAACAATGGCGTAGTTCTTTATGGAATCAGTCTAATAAATAATATTTATTTTAATCTTCAAAATAAATAAATAATTTAATTCACATTACACTTCAGCTGGCTTTTTTCTTCCATTTCTTTCTTGTTCTTGTAATCCAGGGGTTGCCGATCGTGGTCCTCCTGTATTGCTTATTAGCCTCCTACCTTGGGAAGTTTTTGGTATCATATTTCCTTTTGATTCTTCTTGCGAAGACATGCAAGAAAATAATTTTACAGGTCCTCTATCACTCATTCCCCTCTTAACAATCGAAACTGCGCTTGTTAGCTTAGATGACCATGAATTTACATTTTCAGCAGGAGCAGTTTGAATATGAGCTTCAGGAGAGTCTAAAGCTTCATGGACTTGCATGACAATGTTATTAAGCTTCTGCTCTAGATTTGAAAACTCGTCACTTCTTATACTGTATATAAATGACCCATTTTTCTGGGTTGTATTAGAACTCATCATGATTTTCATAAGCATTTTATATAAAGCTTCAAGCTCGAGTTTAAATAGGGATATAGGAATTGCCCGAGGATGGCGCTATCTTGCGCCATCCTCGGGCAATCCAAAAAAATGGCCCCACACCGGAAATCGAACCCACGTGTGGGGCCATTTTTGGTGCGTGTAAGTCGATGTTGGCCACACACCAAAAATGGCCCCACACGTGGGTTCGATTCCCGGTGTGGGGCCATTTTTGAATTGCCCGAAGATGGCGCAAGATAGCGCCATCCTCGGGCAATTGCTATAATGCTTTCAATTCGTACTTTGATAACTCTGATGCAGATAATTTGAAATCGAAGTTTTCATTCTTTGTAGGAGATGGCATAGACTTCACTTCAGAGTTTTTTTGTTCTAGTTTTTGCGATAACCTAATCACTTCTTGTCTAGCAAGTTCTCGCTTGTGCTGGGACTTTTTTAAACTCTCTTCTAATGCTTTGTTTTCTTTTTCTAGATCTAAAATTTTCAATGAGAGATCTCTGTGAATTTCGTTTAATTCTGTCAGTTTCAAGTTGTATTCTTTATTTTGCTGCTCAAAAATGCTGATTTTTTCCAGGTATTTGTCATTTCCGTTATTTTCTCCTTTTTTACTCTCAATGATTGCATTTTCCAATTGGGCTATTTTTTGCTTATATTGATTTTCAAGACTAGTCATTTCTTTTTTATGGCTTTCAATTATTTGATATATTTCAACTTGGCTGTTATGTTTCCCTGTCTCTAATTCATGCTTGAGCTTATAAATTTCATTTGTTTTCTCTGAAAGCTGATCCTGCATTATCTCGATTTTACTTTGCTTTTTATTGTATTTTTTTTCTTTTATGCTCAAATTTTCTCTTAAAGCGCGGATTTCAGTTTCCATTGATTCTTTTTGAAATTGCATTCTAGAAAGCTCTCTTTCTAGAGAATCTAAATTAATTTGTCTCTTGTGGCATTCTATTTCAATTTCTTGCTTTAGTTTTTCTATTTGAACTATTTTTTCATTGAGATTTTTTATTTGGCTACTATTGTTTTCATTTTGTATCGACATTTTGGCAATCTCTGATTCAAGCATTTTATTAGTGATTCTCAATTCCTGGACTTCTTGGCCTAGCTTGTTAGACTCAGATAAGCTTGATTTTAATTTAGAAATTTCTGAGCGAAGTTTTGCGATTTCAGCTTCTCTGTCAGTGCAACAATTCCCAGTGGATTCTGGAATTTGTATACTTTGATTTTCAAGTTCTGATATTTGCGTTTGAAAGTCTTCTACTTGCTTTCTATAATTAGCTAAAAGCTCGTCCTTTGAAACGAGCTGGCTCTTTGTCAAATCCAGCTCAGCTTTTCTATTTTCAAGTGAAGTCTGTGTATCTGCAAGCTCAGCCTCTACCTTGCTCAATTCGCTTTGCAATTCTTCAGAGTGCTTCTTAAATAATGCCAGCTTCTCCTGTAGATCAGGGAAATCCTTTTTGAACTGTGCAAGCTGCTCCGAATCAGTTGAGATTTGCTGATTCAAGTGTTTTACCTCGGAATCATATTTATAAATGATTTCAACAAGATCAGAAGCAGGCATATTATAAAGAGATGAGCTATCCATTGTTACATACCCTTCTTGAGGTGGTTGAGACTGTTGAGGTGCTTGAGGGAGCGAATTGTGTGCTTGCTCTTGCTGAAGGTTGTGATCTTTATCCTTCTTGTTAAACAGCTTCTTGAATCCTTTCATGGAGTGAAATATTAATTAAATTCAATTTTTTTAATTAAACAAGCCATAAGATTAATTGCAAAGTAGCAAACACAGAATATAGAAAAATGACAATTTAAGAATTTTATTTGGTGCTCAAATAGAATTGTTTATAAATTTTCTTCTTAATTTCTGCTACTATTTTTTCTTATGTATCAACTATATCTAAAAAATTTTAATTTTAGCTTAAATGACTCTTCTAAATCTTATTTTTGATATTTTTGTGCTCATTCGAATATTTGTTTTAGTGACCATTTTACCCTTTATGACTTATATAATATTATCCAAAAAATTCATTACGATAATCTTTTCTAACTGTATGAAAATAATAAAAACAACCCCATCCCAACATTAGTCCTGAGACAATAGCGTTTTTGCAAGCTGGACCGATTCTAAAAGTCCCTGAATTTCATAGGTTTCTTCCTGTTTCTGGACCTATATAGCAAGCTAAGGCAGTCCAAACAATTAAGCTTCCTAGAATAAATAAAGGAGAAATAAAGTGCACGATATCATTATCAAAAAATGAAGGCTGCAGCTGGGCTCTTTCTTCAATTCTCCATATCTTCCTTCTGATATTCATAATTTGGCAAATTATTGATGGAATCGCCAAAAAAATCACCGAAATTTGAACCTTTCCAATTATATAAAGATTTCCTAAAGTCTCACATAGATCTTTCTCACATAAGCAATGAAATCCATTAGAAAAACTTAGATAAGTCATACAATCTTCATGAAATGACACAGTATCTGACAATTGAAATAAATTAGTCCCAATCACATTAAATCCTATTTCATCCAAATAAAACCAATATTTTATCGTCAGCGAGCTCGTTAAAATGCACAGCCCCACGAAAATCCACAGCCCCAGAATTTTGAGTCTAAATTCAGTTTTATTTGTGAGCATAATAATTATTTTTCTGACATATGATTTCTAATTAAAATTTAACAATGGGATGCGGAGCTCCAACCAGACCTTTAGAGCGTCAAATATCGCTTGACTTTAATCTTCCCAAATCTGTCGAAGACGGCTTTCAATTATCATTTAAAAAAGAATTACTTAAAAAGAAAAGTCGTAAAAGCCTTACATCAAGAAGAAATCAAACGTTACAGCAGACTAAAGAAAGTTTAGGCACTGAAAGACCTTTAGAAAAAATTGACAGTGAAGTTTTGGCTCCAGCAATTTTAAGTGAGCAAGTTATTACGAATAGTCCAACAAAAATCGAGGTAAAAGAAAATGCATTTGAGTCTCCAGTTAAGCCTACAGAAATTTACCAAGTAATTGAGGCAAACAAAGAAATAGGGATTCAGGAAGAAAATTATGTATTTGTAAAGAAATTTGAGGAAAGCCATGAGCCTATCCAAGAAGCCGGAGAAAATTATGGATTTGTACAGAAACTTGAGGAAAGCCACGAACACGCCCAAGAAATCGAAGAAAATAATGACTTTTTCACAAAAGTTGATGAGGAAAGTCATGATTTTAGTAAAAAATTCGGAATTCGGGCTGGAGAAGAAGATTTGATTGAAGGGAGTTCTTTTAATAGTGTGGATAAAGAAATTCAAGAAGAGCTAGAGCTTAATAAAGAAAAGCAAAAAGCCATTAGAGTTGAAATAGAGAAGCAAGCTGCTGAAGAAGCCCAAAACATTGTAAATGCAAAAAGAGCTGAAATGGTTGCAGAGTTGGAAAGAAAACGAACAGAAAGAGAAAGAATCGACAACGATATGAAGAAAATTTTATCAAAATACAGTGATGTTATATCAAGCTAAGTTTTGATAATAATTTACTGATCAAATTTTAATTTTAGATTGAATTAATCTTTGTAGATGCCCAAATGGCAACATCTCTAATCCTTGGGTTATTGGATTGTTTAAATTTCTGAATATAGTTTAAAATGTTTTGAGTTTTAATGAACTCTCTTGACCTTTCTTTAAATTCATCAGCAATATCACCATAAATCCCTATAGCAGCTCTATGGCATTCCTATGTAAAACTTACTGTCGTTGGTTTCATTATATCTTGAGTCACTGTTTGGGCAAATTGAACAACAAGAGGAGCATATGGCAATAAAACTTCACCTTGGCCTCCACTTAATAATCCTTGTATAAAACTCTCGTAGAAAATCAAAATTGCTTCTCTTAGGCTTGCAAAATATTCATAAAGATCTGGATCATCTTGCTCTTTAATGATTTTTATGCATTGGTTTGCAGCTGCTTCAATGATGCTTAGAGCTTGACTAGCATAAGGGACAAAAGCTTCTTTTGTATTGGAAGCGACGTCTGCAAGTGATTCGATGCTTCTGATTTTGACATTTGAGCTTGCTAAATTATTTTGTAAGTTGCCTATCAATGGTGAAATTAAGTCTCCAATCACGATTTTGCTTTGGTCTCCTAACGCTCTAGCTATATCTCCAATCACAATTGTACCTGCCAAGCACAATTCTTCAGCATCGGTTTTCTGTAAGCTCCATGCGAGATATGGCCCAACCATTTGCAAATACCCAGCGAACCTTTGTTGTAATAAATCCGCGAAATTTCCAAGAGCTTGCAATCCTTCCCCATAAACTGTATTTCTAACTGTAAAAGTTTGTATTAAAGCTTCAATAAATGAATTGCTGAGCTCCTCAGTCATATTTTCAGAAGAAATTTTTAAAAAGCAAGAGCCCAGTAAAGACGCTAACGCTCCTTGCAAATAATCATTATTTTGCTGGGCTGCAGACTGTTTAAGCATACTAATAAAAATAGGAATTTTTGCAGCTATAAGAGGGATGCAGTCTTTGCTGGATTTTTCTATTAAAGTTGATATCGCTGTATATGAAGCTAATTCGAGGTTATGCTCAGCTGAATACGTGTCTTTTCTGGTTGCAGCAACTGAGAGTTCTTGCAAAACGTGGTCGAAAATATT
This sequence comes from Blepharisma stoltei, assembly GCA_914767885.1. Lineage (NCBI taxonomy): Eukaryota > Ciliophora > Heterotrichea > Heterotrichida > Blepharismidae > Blepharisma > Blepharisma stoltei. Next base: position 665,900 of record CAJZBQ010000021.1, on the reverse strand, counting down.
CGCTTTAAAGTAGCCCAGCTCAGCTGTATGCTCAATAAGTTTAATCAGTGCCCAGCAGCAATGAGTCGCAATTTTGGGCCAGTCTTTTAGTGAGTTTAATAAAGTTTGCAATAAAGTGTTAAACGTCGAAGGCTGAGTTATTGATAAAGATTGATATTCACAAATTCTTGAAATTGCCCAAGCTGTGGTTTCACGCACAAGCGGAGATTCATCACTCATTAGAGTGAGTAATTTTTGGAGTGAAGGGTTTATTAATGATATCAGCTTGTTTGGGCTAGGACCTTCTAAAATAGAGCTTAAAATCATAATCGAGCTGAGACGGAGCTTTAACTCTGAATTAGCAAGATTTGAAGTGATATAATGGATTGAATAATTTATGCACTTGTCTTTTGTCAACTGAGTTATTATGCCAAGAGTTCAGGCGCAAGCTTTACTGAGGTCCCATTCATCTTCTTCAAAGGTTCCCCTACTTATATTATTTAGCAGTAAAGGTACAATAGAATCGCTAGCCATCATGATATAGCCTCTTACTGGGGCATCAGGAGTATTTTGTTCAGATCTTTCTAATTCAGTTTCTCCTATTAAGTACCATACTTCTAAGGCCATGACTCCTATTTCTTGGGTTTCTTTTGCAATAGCCTCAAATGTGACATTCCCAATTGCTTGCAGTTGATGAGAAATAAAATCATAATAAATTCTTACAATTTCGCATAAAATTGAAAAGCCTTCTCTTTTTACTTGTTGATTCTGAAAAACGCAAGCTTGGAAAATTAAATTTAAAAAATATTCTCTCTCATTATTATTTTGCATTATTCCTTTGGCGAATTGTAAAGAATTTTTAAGAGCTTTAAGGGCTGTTAATTTTACTTCTTGGTTATTTTCTTCAGAGGAAATATTTGCAGCATATGAACTAAGAATAGCATTTGACAAGTCTGATCTAAGAGTTTCTGGAGAGGTCCCCTCACAAATGTACCCCATCGTCATTAAGCTGGCGAGTCTGAAATTTAGATTCACGTTTGATGCATTTGCTATCAAAATACCAACAATATCAGTCCATTCACCTTTAGATAAGTCGCGCTTAGCAATGGCAGCGACAGCTTGAGATGCACTTAATCTGATATCTCTATCTTCACTTGCCAAAGTGCCTAAAGTATTATTGCGGATGATTGTTTTAGTATTTACGTCAACCTTGTCCCAGACATTAATTAAGAATTCTTCATCATTTGTATTTGCAAGCACATTTTTCAGGTTGATTCCTGCAAGCTGCCTAGAGACTTTATGCTCAGTTTGAGAAGCTAGCACATTGGAAAGATCCAGAATGTAGCTTGCAGAGTTTGCTTGTTTTTGGGTTTGAAGTAAGTCTGAGGCTGCATTTCTGATATTGGGATCTGCCGATTGAGCGTTTAATAAGATTTCGCCCAGACTAGACATTTTGTATTATCCATAAGGTAGGCCATTCTTCAATTGAGCAAAAAAGTGAGATTAATCGAATTTATAAGAATTTAAGGAATGCTATATTAGATTTATAGAAGTAGAACAATTTTTATGCAATGAAAGGATCAGAGAGGGGAATTCCATATCTTCAAGATTCAGATGGAATATTCATCATATTTTTATTATTATAATTGAGATAAAAAATGTCAAAAATATTTTAGTCATTTATGATTATCACACTCTTGTTTATTTATGTGATAGCAGAAGACCCTATGTATCACTTGAATCCAGAAACAAGTGAAGAATTTAGTTGGGACGAATTAATGAGAGATCCAAAGTAACGTTTATTAAGTGACCCTTATATTGTGGATGCTGGAGATATCTTTTATATTTTTAATGTTGGTGCGAACTTAAAAGAAACTTGCAAAGGCCAGAAAGCCTCTGCAATAAAAAAATCAAAATTTTCGGATTACTGCGAAGTTGTAGGGACAACTGATAAAGTTTCGTTTAGGTGGATAAATCATCATAATAAAGGAATTGCAATAGAATATTGGACTAAAGAAATGTGCTACTCTTGGAATGAGCATGCAACCTATAAGAAAACGACGATTGAATTGCTTTGCAGTGATGATGAATACGATTTTGAGCTTGCAAGTCGCACTGATACCTGTGAAGTAGAATTTTCCAAGAAAACGTATATGGGCTGTCCTCAGAAATATACTCCTTTTGTGTGACTTAGAGTAGTTTGAAGCATTTTAGGAGCAATTTTAGTAGTTTCTACGCTATTTGCATGTATGACTTGCATTTTTGAAGATGACTATTGAGATGAAGAGGAAACCAATCAAGTAGCGCCAAGCGGGCCTGTTTGGAAAGAGATGAAAACAATTGTAAGAAAAGGCAAAAGTTGGGGTAAATCAGTAAGCTTTATATAGACCTATTCACAAATAAAATATGCAAACTCTGAATATGAAAAAGTTTAAATAAATTAAATTTATTTAATCAACTGCTGTAAATAAATAATCTAATAATGATAGCTTAAATTTAATAAATAAATAAATTAATATTTCTTTTAGTATAGATACATCAATAATTCTTTAAAATTATTAACTAACAAAATTGGCTTAAGATTTTATAAGATTGAAAATGACTTATCAATTTATTTAATCTGAACAGATACACCCTAATTTCCTCCAAGAAAGGGGTTCAGATCTTTAAGTTTCTTGTTGGAGAGATGCCCATGACACCTTGAACCAGTCCAAGAGATCATCATCCTCTTAAGCTTTTAGTTAGATCTGTATATTTCAATGTTTTCTGATTTAGGTAAAGCATCAAGTTCTTTACAGATTAGCTCTGGGTTAGTCTAGAACATATTTATAGATTTGTAAAATATGTCTAATCCCCTCTCTGTGAGTGAACGAAAAAACGTTGTTCGCTCACGAAAGTGGTAACTATTTTTAAAAAAATTATATAAAATTACGATAAAATTTTATATGAAATTTAAAAAAAACAATTCGAAAAATTTTAAAGATATGCTAATTTAATTTGTAAAAAAATTATGTTTTAAAATGAAGGTTATTTAAAATTAAACAGAATTGACTAGAAATTTCGTTATAATAATAATAATCACTTATATATAAATTTTTTTTTTATTAAATAAATTTATTTTACTCTCACAGAGAGTGGGAAGTAAGCTTTTTCTTATCTTATTCGTCTCCACTTTAGCATACTCAAAACAATTTTCAGTATCTGGAGTGAGCTCAGGTGCAGCTATGGCAGTTCAACTCCATGTTGCTCACTCAGCAGACTGTACAGGAGCAGGGATTATTGCTGGCCCTCCTTATTACTGTGCAAAAAACTCCTTACTCCGCCCCCCTCCATGAGTGAACAAAACCATTAGAAAAATCTTTATTTTTTGCCCAAAAATCCACTCTCCATGAATAAACAAATTTTTTTTTCGAAATTTTAAAAAAATCCCATTTCTCGAAAATTGGAAGGCAAATTTTAATTTAATTGTAAAATTTATGTTTTAAAAACGCAACTTGTTTAAAATTAAACAGAATTAGCTCGAGATTTCATGATAATAGTTATCACTTATATATCAAATTTTTTCCCATAAAACCTTTTCGATGAAGAGGGGGGGAGTTAGTGATTGCATCTACAGCATGTGCAACAACTCCTTATTTGCTAGATATAAGCCCACTTATTCGATATACCCAGGAGCAATCAAGAGAAGGCACTATTGATGACTATAATAACCTGAAAGCCAATACAAAAGGAATTTGGATTTTTTCTGGGCTTTTAGATACAGTTGTGAACCAGCATATTGTAAAGCAGCTTCAAAAATTTTACGAATCCTTTATTCCTTCTTATAAAATAACCTCTGTTTACAACGTCGCAGCTCAACATTCTTGGGTTACAAATTCATACGGAGGCCTATGTGTGTATCTTGGCTGGCCGTTTATTAACAATTGCAATTTAGATGCAGCAGGCCACATTCTATATCAAATTTATGGGAATATAAAACCTGCAGTTACTCCTCTAGTAGAAAATCTAAGACAGTTTGACCAGACCATATATGTTGATATCACCCAAGCAGTGATGGAAAATACTGGATTCATATATATACCGAGTGGATGCCAAAATATCAATAACGAGTGTTTGGTTCATGTCGCAATTCATGGATGCTTGCAAAATTATAACTCGGTTGGGGACAGATTTGTGAGTAATAATGGGCTGAATGGATATGCTGAAGCAAATAATATAATTGTTATTTATCCTCAAGTAGCGGTAGATATAATAGCAAATCCTCAAGGCTGTTGGGATTGGTGGGGGTATACAGGAAGTGACTACGCATTAAAAAGCGGGCTACAAGTATCAGCAATTTATAAAATGACCCAAAGTATACCTCTGCTATCGGATTATCAAATGCTATTTATTTAAGATACTCTCATTTAAAATCGATAATTATCAATGGTTAATAACTAATTAAAATATTAGTTAAGTACTGTAAAGTACCTTGGATTTTTCTTTCTTAAAGAAATTTCTTTTGCTATCATAGAATCAGCTTTGGCTCTTTTAATGTAAGTCAAATAAATATCAACTGAAGAGTAGAGTTTTAGATATGGCTTAGGATATGAAACCATGACTAAATTTCTACCAAACCCTTGTATTGAAGCTTCATTGTGTCAGAAGCCCATATGTCTGCGGAATTTTTTATTGACATTACGACTCATTTCAACATAGTTGCTCATCATTCTGGCTTGGACTTTTAGTCGATCGTGAAGATATTCGTTCATATATTTTTCTTTTATTGAAAATTCTATATGAGTAATAGCTTGCTGAGTAGATCCAGCTCTATTATTAGATGTCAGTCTTCTTGGAACTACAAATTCATCATACTCAAGCTCTTTTCAAACTTTTTCCCATAATAATTTTAAACATTTTTTTCTTGCTTCCAAAATTGGGCGATAAAATTTGAAAAATCTTTGGATTTCAGATATTTTCCCCAGCCAAGTAAACATCATTAAATATAATGTATTTCTTGTTTTGCATCTTTCTATGATTTGAAAAAGACACCATAAAAATTCTTGCCTTCTCCTGTAAATTCAAGTTACTGTAATTTTTGTTATTCCTAAGATTGCCTATATAAATTTCACTTTATTTGCTATCCTTTTTCTGATTTTTTTTATTTTCCTATGAATGTTTCCAAAAAGTTTGCAGAAATAATATAACAAATAGAGCCATTTTTTTGAATTTGATTTTAATATTTTTCTATTGTTAATCCTGTAATAAATTGTGTTTAAGCTCGAGTATATACTAAATACAGTCAATCAATTCTTCTTAACCACCATAGCTTCAAGTTTTCGAATTTTTATCAATTTTTGATCATATTTGATACGTAACTCTCTTCTTTTTTTATCAAACTCTTTTCTTTCTCCTTCAACCTTACACATCTTTTTTAAGTAAACTTTTTCATTATGAGCTTTGGTCTTTTCTTTTGCTGATTTTCAATAATTTTCCAGATCAACAGTGTGCTTAAGAATGCTTTCTAGTCTATCAGGTGTTAAACTTCTTTTAAGGTAACGAAAACTCAATATTTTGTGATTCACTTGATCTCCAGATCTAGCAATATTAGAAAATTCATAAGATGGGCCAAAACTACTGTCAAATTTTTCATAATATCCTGGACCCAATTTTTCGCTTTTTGGCGAATTGTGGGAAAACCGATGAAACGATGTCGATTGGGATGGGGAGTTATTTTTGTCTTTTTTTAGCCGTTCTTTCAAAATTTCCATAGCAGAGTACAGCTGGGGCATTTTTTCGTACTTTGGAGAAGCCAATGCAGTTTTTAAATACGCTCGCTCGTCTGGAGACAAATCTTGCGATCGATTGAAAATATCGAATTCTTGGGCTCTAAAGATACTTCTAGTCTTTAATGTCGACTTTTTGAGAGTTTGAGATTTAGACACGTCAATTTCAAAACTTTTGGATCTAGAAGCAGATTTAGGGCTGAAAATCATTTTCGATAATTTAATTCTTAAATTTAATTAGGGTATCAAGAAAATTCATTCATAATTAATCATAAATATATAAAACTGAGCTAATTTACTATATCAGACGCATTATTTGCTATATAAAATAAATCTATTAATGAATTTATTGATAATGGTAATATATTTCTGGTAAAATGTATATTTATGCGTGGCTCGAGATAATTTTTAGAGTAAAAATAAATCACTTGGAGTTGTTACAAAATAGCTTTTCACTACTCTGTCAATGCTTTTTACTACAGTTTCTCTATTGAATGTATATTGCAGTTTATCAGGAATTCTCGCATCTAAAATTTCTCTGGTGACCTCGCTCACATTGATTTTTCCTGCTTCTCCACCACTTTCCATTTTATTAGCCAGTAGCATATCAGGACCATAAATATCATATCTGACAACAGTAGTCCCTATAATTCCAGCTATAACTTCTCCTGTATGAAGGCCAATCCTCATATTTAAGCTAGAATTATGCTCCTCATTGACTTGATTTATAATATTTATCATGGCTTGTGCCATTTTTAGCATATTTAAGCACTCAGTAGCCACATCTCTGTGAATATCATTTGTGATTCCCATAACAACATAGCAGTCTCCAATTGTGTGGACTTTATAAACATTAAATTCTATGCATTTTTTATCAAAACGGGTGAAGAGGTTGGATAGCATTTCTACGACCTCTATAGGAGTTTTATCAGAACTCCAGGCCGTAAAACCAACAATATCTGCAAAAAGCAGAGTAACTTGAAATAGTCTGTCAGTTGTCGCACGAAATTGCTTATATTTTTCTAAGACGAACTTTGGCATCATGAATGACAGTAGTTGCTCAGTTTTCTGGTTTTCTAAGTTCGCAGCTTTAGCTAGATTAAAATTTATTCTGGCCTTTTTCTCTCTTGTATAGCTTGCAATTATATTAATAAAGGCTGAGCTAGCTACAATGACAATATTTAAAGCATATTCTTCAGCCTTACCATTATCGACTGCGAATCCAAGCCATGAGAAAAAAATTACTATGAGAGCTATGCAATGAGTAATGAAATTTCCATCAGAGACATGTGATAAAATTACAATCAGATACATAATTTCTAATGCCGACATGTCAGTTTGTGCAGCAGTGTTATAGCTAATATTAAATATGACTACAATGAGTAGCCAAAACAAGCATAGGACGATTAATAGAGGAAAAAATCTATTTCATGGTATTATGAATAGGCTAATGATATTATAAATAATAAATTAGAAAAATATATATGATGCGCAATATTGGCTGGATTGTTTATATATAAAAAGGGCATAAGTTTATATCATTTCTTGCGAGCCAATAAGCAAATCAGCAAAAATGCTACATCAAGGATTCTACCTATAAGTATAGAATTATAATCATACCCACTTATATATCCATATTTCAATCCATAGTATAGCAATAATAAACAATATGTCACCAAAGCAATAATAAGTCCATAAAATAGCACTCTTGCATTTTCTTTTGTTTTAGCCAGCCTGAGATCTTTTTCGTTCTCAGTTTCTTGAAAATTGAAATTAATTACTCTATTTTCAGCTTTATTTTGCTCATTTTGAGATTTTAATGTGACCTCAAATTTTTCTCGAAAAGTTTCTTGAGTTCTTTTCGTAGAATTTTCGCCTTCATTATTTGCTGAATAAGAATTTCTAGTTCCAGCTGTGGTTATATTTCCAAGTGAAGGGACCATAAATGATGATTTTTTGCCACTTTTCATCGGTTCCATTATGTTTGAATCAAGGAATTGCTCACTATTTTTATCTGTGTAAACAAAGAAGGTTTTCATTATTCCTTTGCCTTTTGCTTCTACCTCATTTCTTAAAAAAGATAGTCCTTTGGTATCACCAAGGCTATTGTAAGCTTCAGTCGTAATTTGGATTTGGTTAGGTAAATCAATAGTAGAGCACATGCGTGATGCTGTGTTAACGGTGTCACCAACTAGTGAAAACTGTGGCTTATGATGGCCTACAACTCCTGCAGTGACCTTTCCACTGTTGATCCCTATTTTTACTTGTAGCTTTCCGCCAAATTTTAATTCAATATTCTGTACAAGATCCAAAATAGCTAAGCTCATCTCTATGGCCCTTCTTGTGTGTGGAATTTTCGCCAGCTCTTCACTTAAGTCAGTATCAAAATCCCTTAATCCTGCACAAGCCATATAAGTTTTCCCAACAGTCTCAATTTTCGTTATTCCATTAGTTTCACACATCTGGTCAAGTGTTTGGAAAAATGAATCAAGGAATGAGGTTAATTCTTCAGGGGTATATTCTTTGCAAATTTTATCAAAATCACAAATATCGCAAAATACAACTGTGACTTCTCCTTGGTCTTCTGCAATATATCTTGTGCCTTCTTTTACACGGTTTCTAATAAACGATGGCAAAAGCTGACTTAAAATGGAGGTATTACTTTCGAATTCAGCCTCAATATCATGAAGGAGCTTTTGTTCCATTCTTTTGGATTTTTCGATTTCTCGAGAAGAAATAGATGATGTGATGGTAATAGAAAGGACTAAAGTGCAATAGGTCAAAATGTCAAGAGCTACATGTTCTGATGAATTGCCAGAGCCATATGTGGAGACGCCACAAGATATGATATATAGAAACACGTTAATGATGTTTAAGGAAGTCATAGCCATTCAGTTTACATCGAACACAAAATATGAAAATTCTGTTAGCATACATGTGATCAGTGCCAATTCCATTTGAAACGACATTTCCATTATGAACTTTACTAAAATTGCACAGCACATTCAAAATAAGCAAGCCATAATATAATGTTGTTTGAAATACTTAACCCATCTTTGATTGAACGACTTGCTGTCATTAAATAAAAAGCTGCGGGGAAAAGATTTTTAACTTTTTTTGTTTGTTATATAAAATTTCAATATATATCGAGGAAATTAAGTTTCTAAATTAGGAAATTTTTAATAGGATCATTCGCTCAAAGATCGAGGGAAGTTAGTAAACGAAAGTCCTAAAGCTACAAGCTGGCTAAAAGTTATTATAGCCCCTGCTGAGGCTGCCCTTGTTTTTCCAATAGCTCCTACAGCGATTGTAAAAGCTGCTAATAAAATCGCAATCTGGAAAAATACTTTCCTAAAAAACATTAAATGTTCACCTGTATATCTTTCTCTATACTTTCTTTCTATATGTGCTGCATAAAAATGCATAGAATATTTTTTCATTTGAAATCCATTTACTTCCATTTCATTTTTTCATGCCGAAGACTCAACATAGATTTTTTCAAGGTTCGATGCGTAATTTTTTAATCGATTAAACTTGCCTCCAATTTCTGGCATTATTCTGCTTGCTTCAAAATCTCCATGAAGTAAAAAATTGTGAATATAATCATAAGAACTAGAAATTACATAGCAAATCAGGGGAATAATAATAATCGCCGCAATATTCGCAGGGGAAATCATTTCATACATTAAAATGGTGACAGGTGTTATTTGGTGCAGCAGTTCAGACTTTAATTCCAAGGCTAATTGCGATAGAGGGCGAGGATCAAGCTTAACCTCATAAGATATGTGTCTGAGGTTTTAGCAGCTTTTCTTTGGTTGAAATTGAGGTGTCCAGTAATCATTTGAATTCTTGGACATGCCTCTACTAAGGGAAAAGTCTTTTTCCTGTAGCTATCGAAAGAAGGCATTCTAACAACCGAAAGCACTCCGAGGATCTAATTCTTGGAATCAAGCTACTCTAATCTGTTAATCTTGGAATTAAGCTCTTTAGCGAGCTAATCCTTGAAGCCAAGCTACTTCAATCTTTCAGTTGCAGGGCCCAGAAATCTATTAGCCACCCACTCAATACTGAAGCCTCAAGTCAAAGAGGAGACTGTATCGATATGGCTAGATTAGTAGGAGTTCATTCAAACCGAAAGAACTCCCCTTATATGATGCTTTTGGTGGCTGTGCTAGCAGCATGGCTAGCATTAGTATTTAATAATTAAATCATAATGCTGGGAATCATTTAATTCGTCTCCAGCACCTCGAAGTTGAGAACTGGTAAAATCATGTGCATTTGTTATGCTTAAATATCCTATCATTAGCCCGATAGAAAAAATAAATTGAGTTATAGTGATCCAGTTTATGACATTTGTTTCCTTTCAAATCTGGCATAATACTGTTAATACCATACATGGATATAGGCTGAACTCAAGCAAAAACAAATCTGAAGTAAATCCTGAGTCTTTAACAATATAAAGGTTAACACTAACCACAAGCAAGAAAACAGCTGCTGTATGAATAAGTCCTAAAATGATATAAAACAATAATTTTTTCCAATTAAGGAACTCATTATTGATCCCTTTTGAGTAAATTTGAGGACATAATAAAATTTGCTCTGAAGAAACTCGCTGATTAAAGATTCCTAAAGAAATTATAGGCAAAATGGTATAGAAGATATTGAAGCCAACGATAAGCCCTCCATTGAAAATTGAAAACCCTGAATAATCAGATGCTAAAAAGAATCCAAAAATAATCATAGTCATTAAAAAGTTTTTGTATAAAAATAGCAGAACTACTTGGCTCATCTTGCTATAGTTCCAGTGCCCATGTACAAGTAATAATTTTTTCAGGAAAGCAAAATGAGATATGGAAAGCTCTGCGTAATTTTTAGCTTGACTTTCTTCTTTTCCAGTAATGCCTATACCTATATCAGCTTCTTGAAGCATTGCAATATCGCTATTTCCATCACCTACTGCCAGCACTACTGGATCAAAATCAAAGCTGGTTTTTAATAACTTCACAACATCAGATTTATCTTTTGGCATCATCCCAGAAAAGCAGACAAACTTAGCTGTAAAAAGTAAAGCTACAAGTAATTTTCTTGCCTTATCGTCTTCTACAGCATTTCTAAACGACATTCTATCGCAAGATACAACAAAATCAACCTGGCTTGGTGTAAAGTTTCCTAAATCGATATCTTCATATACAGCTCCGATTCTTGTGAATTTCTTAAAAGCATTGTTTTTAAATGCTTGACTGCTATTTCGCACATCTAATTTTTCGCTTTGCCATGCATCCGACTTATCTGCATGTTGGGATTCTTGTAAACTGTCATCTATGTCTCTTCCATTGTGATCACTAACTATATAATTTGATATGCTATCTCTCCTTTCATCTTTTCTTAGTTTTCCGTGAAAAACATAATTCTCTAGCCCATTTTGCAAAGCTCTGTATACCTGATGAGCGGCTGCCAAATTTTGAAGCTTAATAATAGGTTCATGCGTGATTAATTGGCAAGTTCTAGCAGCCGATATGCAAGAATTCTCATTATCTCCACTTGCCATTCAGATTTTAATTCCTGCTTCTCTTAAATCATTTATTGTTGCTTTTGTGTCTTGGAGCACTACATCTTCAATTCCTGTGATTCCTAACTCCCCCCCACCTCCGTGAGTGAACAAAAAAATTTTGTTCACTCACGGAGGGGGGTTAATTTTTTTTTTTTAAAAAATTTTATATATAAATTTTATAAAAAATATTTTTTTTCGAAATTTAAAAAAAATCCTAATTCGCAAAAATTGGAAAGCAAAATATTAATTCAATTTGCAAAATTTATGTTTTAAAAAGCAATTCGTTTAAAAATAAACAGAATTAGCTCTAGATTTCATTATAATAATTATCATTTATATATCAATTTTTTTTTCCATAAAAAATTTTTTCTATTAAAAAAATTTTTGTTCACTCACGGAGGGTGGGTTTTTGGGCAAAAATAGGGATTTTTCTAATGGTTTTGTTCACTCACGGAGGGGGGGGAGTAAAAAATTCAAATTTTCTTCTAAATCTTTATAAGCATTTTCGATTCTCAATTTTTGGTTAAGCAATGAGTTTTTAGCAGCTTGGACCTTTTTTTGAAATTCTGCGAGTTCTGACGGAGAAAGTTTCCTATATGCTAAAATCATAGTCCTTAAACCACTTTTGCCTAGCCTATCAATTTGGGTATTAATTGTGTTGAGAAGGTCAGTTTCCTGTTCAAAATGCTCACTCATTGCAATTTGTGAGCCTTTTATGTACAAATAAGCATTCTCTTCTCCATTTTCTTTAACAATAATTTTTGATATTTGAGTTTCTGGGTCAAATTCAGAGTTATCTATTACTGTGAATATAAAAGATCCATCTGGACCCTCTAGTTCAATTTGGTCGTCCAGTTTGTTACGCAGGATAAATCCAAGTCTAACTGCCCCTTCAGCTAATGCAATTTCATCAGCTGAAGGTCCATAATACTTATTCCACTGAATTGTTAATGAATTGCACATAGCAAGGCATCGAACGAAATGAGTTTTAAGAGAGCTTGAATCTTCTTTTTCAAGGATTCCCCGAAATTTTTCAAAGGTGTTTTCGTGATCATGCATTTCTTGTCCGTAACTCTCTTTATATGTATGTTTAGTAAAGGACGAAATTTCATTGATAGTTTTAAAATGTGTAAGTCTTTGCTCTTCAGAAACAGCTGATCCACGATTTTCAATGACATCTGACAGATACTCTTCATCAATATATTCTTCGAGCCCTATAAAGCATGCTTTAAGCATCAATTGATTTTCAGTCAATGTCCCAGTTTTATCTGTTATTATATACTCTACTTGTCCTAAATTTTCGTTAACATCTGAACATTTGACATCAACATTTTCAGATAATTCATATGAAATTAATTTGCATTGAAATAATCTGATAATATCCATCACTACAAATAATGAAATAGGAAAAATATTGCTGTAGAGTATTAAAAATACAACCAAAGCTTCAGGAAAAATGTAGTTTCAAAGGAATAATCAAAATATGGTTTCATTCGGATTTTCTGTAATCCCAAACAGATCATCCTTCTTTAGTATTTTGATTATGAGGCTTGGCTTCGCCCAGAGAATTTTCCCAGCAAAAATAGCATATTATGCCCAAGTTAGTTAGTAGTTAGTTAGTTAGTTTTAAAAGGCCATACGTGGGCGAACCAGCGGACCTCAACACCTCAGCTCGAAAGACGACTCCAGGTCGGGTTCTGATGTGGCCATACTCCCAGGGCCCGACGCCATCTTGATTTCTGGTCAAAACCACCTGTCCAAGGGATCAGCTCCTTTGGACAGAGCCACTTCTGTCTGAGTGCCCCGATGGTCCCGATGAAGGAAGACCATGTGGTAGGAAAAACCTGTCTAGCCCATCTGGTAGGGACAGGGAAAACCTTCGGGGGGAGAAATAAAACTTCCTCTTCGGCACGGCTTACCCACAACTGAAGGCCTACTTAGGACAGGAATGAGACCTGTATCTTCAGCTTCATCAGCAATGGGTCCTACCAGCTCCATAGGAGGTGCGCCTCGGAATCCAATTTCCGTCAACGTCACCATTTTATTTCTCATATTATGCCCAAGGAATCGGAACTTCGGATAGCTATCTTAGAGAAAATGGAATTTTTGGAAGTGTGCCACCAACCTCACGTGGGTGAAGACTGGGACATTTAAAGTACCTGGCAGACGCAAGTTGGTTCGCTCAAGAGTTGGAAGGACAGCTGTCGAAATCCAAAGGTAAGAAGCTGAGGCACCATTCAAGCAAAACCAAGTGGCTTATATCACGGGCATCTGTGATGTGGCAATGGATATCAAAAGATGCAAGATATAAAAATTAAGTTGAATAGTTTCCAAATGAACTTTCTGAGGCATAAAAGTATAAAAACATTGATATTATAACCAAAATGATTTCAAAGAGCAATATATATATAACCCATTTGTTCAGTCGCTTCTCTAAGTTGCTTGTCTTTTTCAGCTGGTATCGTATATTCATTTGTATTTTGCAGTTTTCCCCAGCATAAACTACAAATCCAAGAGCCCAAGTTGTATTTTTCAAGACTGAGCCTCTAACTAGCAACTGCTGAATATTAACATCAATTCCTTTTGGATGCCCAGCTAATATCATAAGTCCTTGAAAACTAGAAATATCACTGTTGGCTTCTTCAACTTTAACTGATCCATACATTTTCTCAAGTTTTGCTCCTAGCTCAACTCCAGCGCTTAAAAATTTTTGAGTTTCTGACAAAGCTTCTCTTTCAATTAAATTCCCATTTCCTATTACACTTGTGGTATCAATATAAACCTTGCAAGACTCATTGCTACAAGCTAATAAAATCATATCAGCTGGTACTGTTTCACCGTCGTTCACAAGCACAAACATGCCAACTTCAAGGTCGCCGCATTTGATTTTTTCAAAAGTTGTGCCATTTCAGTATAAATATTCTACTGAATTAATTTTAATGTCTTCTTTGTGTCTGTTATATTCATTCTTTGCTACTTTGATAAGGGAAATAAAGAGTAAAAATGTAAGTGGGGCTATAGTTGTCCATGAGTTTACAGGGTTGAGATCTCAATTGACGAGTTGAAAAACTGAAATTAATAAAAATCAAATGTTTGGCAATCTTTGAAACTGTTCGAAAAGATTTCGTGGAACAAGGGTCAAAGGATGGTATCGAGCAGATATTACTGTATTGTTTGGAAATATACTTATGGGTCTACCATTAGATCCATCAATTACTATTTCACTCCAGTTAACTTCTTCTGGGTTCAGCATATTTATTATAGGCTTTTTAGGTTTTGAACTTTTATAAACGAAATAAAATGGCATTCGGTTCGAGAGAAATTAGCTCTGCTAATTTTCTCTCCCTCATGGAATTTTATTTATGGGGTTAGGTTTTCACTCGAGAACTTCTGGACAGCAATAGCGGTTTTTAACTCTGGGGATAACCAGAGGAACTTCTCCTCAGTCCTCTCAAGATTTCGGGGTTTTACCTCTCAGCACATCTCCACGGGAAGATGACCCTCAGGCGGAACACGCGCAGGAGCTGAGTCGAGACAAGGGCGACGGCATCGCGCCGGGTGAGACGTGCAGCAAGACTGGTGAAGCAGGAGTTGATAGAAGGCTTGGCCAGGGCTGACCTGCTCCAAGATGGCTCGCCTACGTCACTAGTTTTGCCATAGGTCCTTTTGGGCTGCGGCACTAGACACCTTAAACACCAGATAATTAAGTTAAGTTAAGAACTTTTATAAACAATGAAGAATAAAGCAATTGAAAATAATCATTTCATGATTAAATTTAATTAAAAAAATTTAGTAAGCATATTTTAGAAGAAATTATTTGATTTTAAAGAAATAGAGATTGCTTTTTAAACTTTTAGAATTTAGTACAATCTTTATATGAATTATTAAAATTTAAAGTTTTATCTTGGCAAATTTTATGCTAAATATTATAAATTAATGTTTATAGGGTAATCATTTTATTTTAACAAGAAATTTTATGAATTCTCCTCTCCAAATTTTTACGATTTTAATATTTCCATATTGGTAGCCTAGCATAATTAATGTTGTTTTAAGTGTCTTAAATTTCATATAAATTCTTAAATATTCTGAAAAAATAGCTCACTACATTTTTTAATGCATCTCTACTTTAAATTAAAACAACTCCATTTTAATTCATGCAAATATTATGCCGAATCCTTACACGATTTCATTAAAAAAGAAAAACAAATCAAAATCCCCAAAGAACTCTAAAATCGCCAGAGAAAGAAGAACTTCACAAAGCTCTTTATATGAAAATATTGTATTAATAAATGAAGTTGCAAGCACAATTGGAAAAAATTCGGTTTGTTGAAGCTTCTCTAAAGCTGATCGTTTCAAAGGAGAGAAAACAAATTCAGGTCCTGGATATATTATAATAAAATCAGCCTTAGGGAAGGCACGCGCAGCAGGCATTGGCTATGGAAAGCGCACGGCACCTTCTAATGCATTTGGCAAAGACTCACCTCCTCCAACTGCATATAAACTTTCAAGCTGTTTTGATAAGCTAGGGATTTCTACTAAAATATCACCGTCAAGATCATCTCATTCTAGGCAGCAATCAACTCCTGGCCCTGGCTCTTATGATGTAAGATCTGTAGGAAACTCCCCATCATTTTCATTTAAGGGCAGAAATTTTGTTAAGACCAGATCAGAAACTCCTCCTCCAGGAACTTATAATCCGAGTCATTCTTTAGTAATACCAAGCAGATACGCGTCAATAGCTTTTGGGAGACGGACTCCTCACAGAAACTCGTTAAATGATACGCCTGGACCTGGAACGTATGATGTCATTACAGTAGCGTTTATTGATAAGGTCCCAATAAGGAAGAAAAGGCGAGCGTTAAGCTTAGACTTATCAAGTATTATTCAAACGTAATAATGTAAATAAAAATATTATGTCAAATGATGAAGAGTTTGATCTTACTAAAGACACTTTTTTTATAAATTCAAAGCCAGCAACTTCCTATATCCAAAAAACTCAAAAAATTCCTATAAAGATTAAAAAAATCAACGGCGGATTTGGTACTTCTGCAAGAAAAATATCGAAATTTAGCGTTTTGGATCCATTAAATTACCCTTTCCAAACACCAGGCCCAGGTAGTTATATTTCCCATAAAGATTGAAGCCCAAAATCCACCAGAAACCAGGAAGGAATTGAGGATAAATTTATATTAAAATCATCATCTCAAGGTTCAGCTTCCCCTATAATTGAATTTCCAAGAAAAAGCTTTGATGAGATTTCTCCAAAAAACAGAGGAAGATCAACAGAATTCTCTAAAAACAAGAAAGATAGAGAATTATGAAACCCTAAAAATATTCACCATCCCCCTAGCAAGCTAGCAAGCTGAGAAAATCCAGGACCAGGCAGCTACGATTTTAGAGAGAAAATTCCAAAAATCGACACTTCATGGGCTTTTGCTTCAAAAAGTGAAAAACTAGAAGAAAATATCAATGGAGTTCCTGGGCCTGGAAGCTATGACCCAAAATCTAATACAAAACTACCTGAATTTCTCAATTTTGGAACAAAAAGATTAAGGACTTGTAGTTTAGGCAAACCTATAATAACTGAAGTCCCAGGAGTAGGACTATATACCCCAAAGCCATCAGCAAATAATCATGCAGCTACTTATGTATAGAGGTTTCCTCTATATAGCGCTGAAAGCGCAGACATTTTCCCAGGAGCTTTCCAAGTTCGTCGGACCAAATCGCTTTTTGGTCCGACCAAGGCATTGATTTGGTGCAACCAACCGATAAATTCCGATCAGAATTTATCGGCCTTACAGCGCCAAACATAGGAAACTTCTATATTTAATTCGGAATCTAATAGGCTAAATTCTACAATATCAATTGCTGTAGGCCCAGGAGCCTATGAGTCACCTGAATCTTCGCCCAGGGATTTTTCTTTCAATACAACAGATCGCTTTAAATTCGATTTTTTTAAAGGAAAACCAGGGGTTGGTCCTGCCTATTACAGATCTAACACCAAGAAACTGCAGAAATCAGCAATCCTTGATAATAAACAAAAGCGATTTCTACCACTAGATAAGCAAAACCCTGAATTTTACGCAGTATCTACTAATGACGTTGAAAATATTATCGGGATTACGCCATTGCCTGTAAAAATAGACAAAAATAAGGCACCTTTTAATTCTTCCGATATAAGATTTCCTTTGGCAAGAGACTATTGAATAAAAAAGACAGGAGCTCCTGACCCTGGCTTTTATAATACTGATTTTTCGCCGAAAGCTAAATTTTTCAAATCTACAACCCCAAGATTTCCTTCTCCCGGAAAAAATGACATTCCTGGACCTGGGACTTATGATGTAAGATCAAGTCCATTGAAAAATAAGTAAATATAAATAATAAATGGCTGAAGAAAACTTGATAAGAGTTTTTGTATATGGGACTCTGAGATATGGATTATTATATCATCACAAGCTTGTAAATCCAATTTTTGAAGGAGAAGATTATATGATACATGCTGAATTATACTCAAGAGTTAATGGGACACTTTCTTATGCAATGGAAGGTAATGGAAAAATTAAAGGAGAAATTTATTTAATTAGGATAGAAGAAATACCTGAGCTTGATGCATTTGAAGAGATACCTGAATTTTATATAAGAAAAGAAGTGGAATTAGAGAGCGGAGAAAAAGCATTTTCTTATTTATATAAAAATAGAGAGGATATTGTTAAGTATTTGAATAGTGGGCTTGTGGAAGCTGTTGAAGATGGAGATTATGTAGCCTATCTTGATAGAAAAGGATTATTAAGTGATGAGATAAAAGAAATTAGAAGACAGAGAGGATTGTCGTAAGAAATAAATTAATTTTATTTCTAAACCTGATAATAGAGCAAGCCTCATTTTTAATTAATTTCATATTAATTAATAAATTATTATAGTTTTCATAAGTATTAATTTATTTTATGCTTATTTTCATGATTCTTTATTTACCATAGCGCTAGTATAAAATTTATTTACAATTACCTTACATTAAATATATACATTAAAATGGCGACACATGGCGCAGCTGTTTAGACTTTATGGCCACGGCGAAATGGGACGGTCTCCGAGCCGAGAATCAAGTGCAGGCTTGAGAGAGAGATATATACGATAGGTTTGGCTGCTTTCCTGTGGTTGAAAATGGAGGTGCTCACAACGTCCTTTTGGATCCAAGGACCATTGGCAGAAAGACACCAAAGAGCTGATCCTTGGGATCAAACTACTCCAATTGCCTGCAGTAGGGCTGCGTCACCAATATGGCTAACGCCTGATTTTTATAACCTAACCTAATTTACATTAAATAGAAAATCGAATTACTGGTTAATATTTTTCTAGCGCAGACTCAGGCCTCTCAAGTAATTCAGATACTAATTCCATATCAATGTTATCATTTTTCGCTATTTTTGCAAGTTTTTTCCAGCTCAATTTTTCAAGCCTACTATTTTTCAAAAGTTTAACAAACTCTTTCCAATCTCCTGGCTGAAACGGTTTTATTATTGATAAAATATCTTCTCTTGTCGCAAATTCATTTTTTTGCCCTTAGGAAAAGATTGGCTCACCCAATAGCGCCACACCCTGGTCCGAGGGAGGAATCAGGAGAATCTCTGGGTCAGTTTTTTCAGAGGGCAAAAAAAAGAAACATTGAATTATGTAGAAGTGAAATTTTAAAAAGACGCCTGAAATAAGATCGTTTAAATAAGTAATAATTCAATTTAATAATAATTCTCTTGTCGCGCAGCAGCAAGTAGGCGAGTTTCTAGTCTTCTTAAAATAAGTATATTATACTAAATGGATATTCATAAAGCTAAAATTCACTGTCTGCAAGCTAAATGTAATAAAAAGGGCTATATTTATCTCAATTAGCATAAAACAAGTTTGTAAAAAAATCCCCAACCTTGTTTGAAAAAATTTCCTAAAATTTTATAGTTATAGCGCAAAGGAATTTGCCTCGTAAAAAGTGTTAGGCACCAATCAGTGAGAAACATTGGTGATGTTATCATCATCTCTTTAAAATGTTGACCTAGTCTAGGCAATCTTCTTTCTAAAAGAAAATCTACTACATAGCAATGCCTCATCAATCCCGGAAAATCCGGCTTGAAATTCTCTTTTAATTCATATTTATCAAGCAAAATCAGCATCATCCAGAAAGTTTGCGATTCACTTGTATGATATAACAAGGATGCAGCTAAAAAATTCATACCTTGCACATAGCCAAGTTTTATATTGTATTTTGTTACAGCACAAAGTACTCTTTTCAATGACTCTCTACCGACTTCACTGCTAAAATAAGGTACATCAGGAAAAGTTCGTAATAAGTCCATTTCAATTTGATCCAAATGTGTCAGGTATTTTCTCGTACTTAAGGGAGTTTTTAACAGCTCTACATATAATGCTTCGCTATTATGAGGGACTCCAGCTATATGGCACCACTTGTGAGCTTTTCGACAAGAGAGTGGTGACTTTAATGGGCAGCTTTCAGAGCACGTGATTTTCGAGGAATTTCCATTAGTATCAGAGCAGAAGCATTGAGCGACATGGCGGAATTGGAAGGATTTTGGCCTTGAGTCAACTGTTGCGTCCCGGAGTTCGTTGGGTTTTGGCTTGGCTTTTTTGACGTAGGCAAGCTCAATATAAGGCTTTGATGACATAATCTTTATTAATTTACTAGACCTTAACATAAATTTAATATAAAATTCAGAAAAAAGCTCTTAATCGATGCAACGGCCACTGCAGATATGCAGATAATACGCTATCACAAAATTAATATAATAAACGACGAGAGGAGATTTTTCTCCAAGCATTAGGAAAACAATTTGTCTGGTGTAATAATGTGATATGATATGACAGATTCGGATATGAATATATGCGCATGCCGCTATTGCGGTATTTGAGAAATTTAAATATTGTTGAAAATAAATTCATCGATCGTTACAGATTTTTGATATATATATATTCCGTTTAAAGAGAAAGGATATAAATAGTTAATGCACATCATCTGTGCAATTATTAGCTCAGAAATTAGTACGCTAATTAGCAAACTAATCATATATAATGATCATGAAGTTTAATATATTTAATAGCTTAGGCAAACTAAAAATATACATGTCTTATTGATAGCAGTCTGATTATAATAAATTATCTATGCCCTTTCTTGGAGTTTTTCCTTACTCCCCCCTCTGTGAACGTTCAAAAAAATTTTGTTCGCTCACCGAGGGGTTAATTTTTTTTTTTATAGAAAAATTTTGTTTTTAAAATTAAAAAATTCCAATTTGTAAAAATTGAGAAGCAAAAAAATTTAATTTAATTTGTGAAATTTATGTTTTAAAATGCAAACCGTTTAAAATTAAAAAGAATTAGTTAGAGATTTCATTATAATATATCACAATTTTTTTTTCATAAAAAATTTTCATGAGGATAGGTTTTTTCGGCAAAAAATAGTGATTTTTCCAATGTTATTGTTCGCTCACAGAGGGGGGTTAGCTATCTCAATTTCTATCATTTTTTTCTGAAATTTTAGATTATTTATCTCCATTTCTTTATTTCTTTTGAGTGCTGCTATATCTGACTCTATTCTTTCTTCCCATTCCTTTTTTCACAAATTTTCCTTCTCTTCCAATATTTTTTGGAATTCACTATGAATAAAATTTTTCCTCCTTTCTTCGAGCTGTCTTTCCAATTCGTTGATTTCCTTCTCTTGGTCATTTATCGCATTTTTTTGCTCAATTACATGCTTTTTTACAATTTCTGGAGCTGAATCTCAGTTTTCTAGAGTATTCAAAACATTCATGACTTTATTTTTCTCACTCATTGGAGTGGTGACACCTGATCTGTGATCATAACCTTTAATTAATAAATTTTCCATATTTTTCCGAATCTCAAGCTCCTTTGCGCCTTTTTCAATCATAGTTTTGACTTTTTCTTTGTGCTTTGTTAATTTTAGCACGCTAGGAGATTTTTCAATCTTAGATTGTAAGCGAATTATCTAAATATTTGTTACATCTTGATTTCTTTGAAGAATAATTTTTTCATTTATCTCGATTTGCGCTCTCAGTTCTTCAATTTTTTCTTTAGCTTGAATAACTGAGTTATATGGATTTTGCTCTGTGGTAATTTTTGGCTCATTTTGGGATAATTTTAATGTTTTTTTATAATTTTTCGTTTTTTCAGGATTTCAAAATTTGCATTTATTAATCTGCACTTTCAATGATGATATTTCCTGTCTAATAAATACACTTAATTGCTCGTTTATAGCAATTTTTGTTTGGTTGATCTTTGCTTTTAAGAATTCTTTTGCAATATCTTCTTTATTCGGGTTTTTCTTCTGAACTTTCAGTATTGTGGGGATGATCAAATTTTCATTAATTTCTGCATAGTATTCTTTTTTCTTTTTTAAATTTTTAAAAAACTGCTTAACTTCTTTGGAGCTCGCAGCGCTTTGAGGTCTTTTAATAGAACTTTTCATATTTATTTTAGCATTATTTAAATATTCCAACATTTAAGCAATTTATATCTTCGTAGTGATTTCCTCATCCTTAAAACTTGGTCCATACCTGTAATGTATTAAATCAGCACATTGAGATTGTTGATGATTTATTTTAGCAGGCTTAGTATAATAAGCATCAAATGAATTTTCAAATACCGTGCTCATATTTCTTCGATTGCTATATAAAATTTACTATGATGATTTTGAGATTCCAAGCTCAGCAGGCAAACAGTTTTTTCTTTTGTTAAAATAATCATAATCAGGTGATGGCTTGGCATTATACCCATGCTTTCTATTGCTTTGCTGATATTGAATTTCTTCAGATTGCAAAATGGGATCTCTTGATGGCGTTTGAGTTCTATGCCTTTTACTGCTTGGCCTGCTTGGTAGTGGCTGTGGAGCATCGATTATTTTTCTCGATGGCTTATGATCATTAAAAAATCCTTGAGATGTGAAGCTTATATTTGAAAATGAATTCTGAGAAAATTCTGAACGAGCTAGGCCTCTCGGTCTTTCCATGCTCCACTTTGAAAAATCATAGGTTGGGTTGATCTTTTTCTTAATAGAAGAATTTGAATGAAAAGACTGATAGCTTAAATTCAAAGGAGATTGATAATCCATTTAACTACTATTAAAGTTTTATTTTAATGATTTTAGATACTTATAATATTTATTGATGAAGAATCTGTATTAGAAGCATAAACAAGCTCTCAGTCAGGATCTGTGTTTAATTTTGGGAGTCTTTTTGGAGGAATTATGGAGTACTCGAATTTCTTTTTCTTTTGGATTTGGGAATTTTCTTTTAGAAAATAAATAACATCTCATTCAGGATCTGAATTTAAAATAAAAGCTGCTCTTTTTCATATATATAAATTATTTCTACCAAGCATTATCTTCACATGCTGTGCACAAGCAATTCTTATGCTAATAATAGAATCCTCACAAAGCTTATAAAATATATTTAAAAGCCATTCGCCAAAGCAAGAAATGTTTTTTATCTTCCTTAAGCTTCATACAAAATTCAATCTAAATTGATAGCTTTCACTTCCAGCTGAATTTCTGAAGAATTTTTGAATTTCCTCATCAAAATTTTGTGATGAATTTCATAATAATTCAGAAATAGCACCAATAGAAAATGATGATACTTGTCTTACTATTGTATTTTTATCATTTAATAGAGCAGTAATTATAGGCCAAATTTTTTCAATAGTAATATTATTCGGAAATAGTTTTGCTGCATCTTTCAATATTTTACCAAGCGATTTTTTTATCCTTATCCCTACCTGGTTCATTTGAATTCTTCTTAAAATTGATAAAAATTCAATTCTATCTTTTAAATCAAGATGCTGCAAAAAATCAGGTAGGATTTTAATGGCTTTTATTTTGACGAGATCGACATCTCTTAATAAATCTTTGAATATTGGAATTATCTCTTTTAAGCTTTCATGTGAACAATTTCTTGAAAAATATTTTAAAATCCCTACTAGTGAGCCTCTTACTATAGAATTCGAGCTATTTGAAATTTGTATGATTCTATCTATCATTCACTCTTCTTTTACTTTATTATTTCTAAAGATACTTGGTAAAAATTTCATGGTTTCAATAGATGACTCATTTTGGTCAGAAATTAAATTTATTAATTCTTTCAAAATAAGCGCATCATTGCTTCTTGTTTCATATAGAAATCTTCCAATTTGAGATCTCGCAGCTTGCTTTACCATCAAAACGCTATCTCATAATAAAAGGTAATAAGTTTCTAATAAAGTAGTCTTTTGTGCTTTAAAATTTGCTTTTGAAGCTATTTCTCCTAAAATAGAAGCACATATTTTTCTAACGCTTCAATTTTCGTTTGTGCATAAATATAAATAAAGCGGATATATATCGCTAATAAAAGCATTTAGCGACACAGAGCCTGCTAAAATCCCAAGTGTTTTTATTGCTTTTTTCTTTACATTTAAGTGAGAATCTCTACACAATCTTAAAACTTCAGGTAAAATAAAAGTTTCACATGCAGAAATATCAAGGCCATCACAAAGCTTGCCAAGAATTTCAATTGCCAATGCTTGAAAATCCTCATCTCCAATTAAATTTAAAATAACAGCTAATAAATGAGTTTGCTCATTCTCATTACAAATTTTTGATATTTTTAGAACAGAATTAGCGGCAACTTCTTTTAATTTTTTTTCCTTTGTTTTTAAAGATATCATTAATATTGCTAAAATATTGTCTCAAAGTCCTTCTATTTTTTGACTTATAAGTATCTTGTATAAATCTGGGATATTTTTTGTAAATTCAATTTGGACCTCTAAGCAGGAATCTTGAGCCTTTAATTAAAATTACCAAGCTAAACAAAATAGGTATCAATTTTTCAAAATTTTCTGATCCAAGCTCTTTTGTGGTCTGAGTAATTTCTCTTGTAAATAGAATTTTGTTAATTTTATCATTTCCAAAATAATTACTGATTTTATAATTCGCAAAATCAAGTGGGCTCATTGGCGTAGGAGAGCCATAAATATCTAGAATGTCTAAACTTTTTAGATTCCCAGCATAAATTTTGTTGGGTCTTCGCTCATATTGGAAATCTTCCATATTAAAATATCTTTAATATGTATTCAAATTATCTTTAATTATTTATATGAGATAGTAACTTCGAAAAATATTTTTATTAGCTTTTATGTATTTTTCTCTTAATGATTATTTTTATTATGAGTTAATAATTTTATAAATAAGAATTTAATAAGATTAATTATACTCAATGGATTTTAATTTAGACTATAATATACGAAAATAGTATTTTAAAACAAAATATCATCAATTTCTCATAAAATCTATCACAATATCTCTTGATAAAAATCAATCTTTATCTTTCATTTTTGCGGATTAATTTTCAATAATTAAAATGGCTATACCATTCCTTAAATTTTATACTTTCTTCAATTTATTGTTCTTTTAAATTTCCCTAAATTTTTATTAAAAAATTAATCCTTATTAATTTCATATCACGATGAGCATCTTGCTCAATCTTAAGCGCTCTGAATTGTCTTTAAAGGATTAACTTCTAATTCCTTAAAGATAGTTTGAATCTGCCTAGATTTTACCTCAAAAAGAAGCAACTCTTTCTTAAATAAATCATCATTCATATTTCTAATTTCTTCCTCTATGCTTGCTTCTTCATTTTCATATTTCCCAATTGTATTAGCTAGCATAGCTGCATCCTATGTGATTTTTACCTGAAATTTTCCGGCAGAGTGCGCAACGTTTTTATCATTTTCTAAGCAATTGATAATGTCATCAAGTTTTTCTAAATGAATTTCTTTGGTTCTAATAAATTCTAGCATGCTATTGATCTCTTCATTATACTTTTGCTCCACTGAGACAAGGTTTTGGAGTTCGTCCATTAATTTCTTAGCTTAATAAAAAATACATTAAAATGGTGAAAATCTTCAAAAGTTCTCAGAAAATATAATCTTTAAGCAAATTCGATTTATTTTTCAATTTAAATATAATATATTTATTAGAGTTTGAAGATAAAAGCAATAAATCCTACTAAATTCAATTCTTTGTTAAAATAAGTTATTGAAATTTAATAGTCTTATTAATTCTTAAATTAAATTAATTGCAATTAAATTAGTAATCCTAATATCCTAATATCACAGTAAGATATTATATATAGAATTTTTGATCAACCCTCAATAGCTTTATAACAAATAAAAAATTGATCAAAAACTATAAAAATTTTGTATATTAATTTCAGTTAATAAGCCTTTTCCTCCAACAAGAGCGGACTATTTGGCTCTTGTCTTCACTTTTGAAGCTTCTTCAATCTGAATCTCTAATTTCATTTGCCCTCAGTGCACCCTTCACTTTCTTCGCTTTCTTTGCTTTCTTCATTTCTTTCTTCATTTCTTTCTCTAGCTTCAGGAGCCTTAATAACTCTTTCATAGAGGTCAATGATTATTTGTAAAATGAACCCTATTAGAACCACAAAGCAAAAGGTTCCTCACAACATATTTTTATAATTTTTAAATAAATTTATATTAGCAAACATCTAAATATTCTAAATGTTATATATGTATCTTACTCAAGGTTACCTAATAGCAATTTTACCCTTTTCCCATTTAAGTGAATTTTTATATCGACATAAAACTATAAATAGCAATCCTTTGCTTTCTCTTATATTATAGTATCTGGAAATATTTACTTAAACTTAAAAGCAAAGCATTTATCACAAAAATAATTTTTCTTATGTCCTGGCTTAAAAAATTAGACTGAAATAGCTCATAAAATTAATAATCCTTAAACTTGATATCCTTGGGATCTTTGTTGGCATTGTTTAAGATTATCCATATAGATTTGGCATTTAGAAATATCTTTGCTTGCGAACTCTATGCATTGTCCTAGTTGTTGAGCCTCAATTTGGCATGGCTGAGGAACCTGAGGAGCCTGCTGATACTGCTGCTGAGCTGGTCTATGGCTTTGTGAGCCACCACCAAGGAGTCCTCTTATAAGAGAGTGCCCAATTGAAATCCCAATAAAAGAAGCACCTAATATTAAAGCAAATTGTGCAAATGGTCCCATTTATAATCTAAATTGATTGTTTAAAACAGAAAAATTTATTACCGTCCTGAGGAAAAATCGCTATCTACATGAGAATTTTAGATCCAAGCTTTTATTTTTCTCTCTTTTTTTGAAAATTTTCCAAAATCTTATGGTTTCGTCAGCCCCAGCTGAAACCACTGTATCTCCTTCAGGATTTTGTGCCAAATATAATACCCTTGCTGTGTGCCCTTTTACATCCCCAAGTTTCTGCATCTGAGGATATTTTCATACTGTAAGTTGATTATCTGCAAATCCATGGGCACTTACTCCCCCCCCCCCCTCCGTGAGCGAACAAAAAAATTTTTGTTCGCTCACGGAGGGGGGGTTAATTTTTTTTTTTAAAAAAAATTTATATATAAATTTTATAAAAAATATTTTTTTTCGAAATTTAAAAAAATCCTAATTTGCAAAAATTGGGAAAGCAAATATTAATTTAATTTGCAAAATTTATGTTTTAAAACGCAATTTGTTTAAAATTAAACAGAATTAGCTCTAGATTTCATTATACTAATTATCACTTATATATCAAAATTTTTTTCCATTAAAATTTTTTCTATTAAAAAAATTTTTTGTTCACTCACGGAGGGTGGGTTTTTGGTCAAAAAATGGCGATTTTTCTAATGGTTTTGTTCGCTCACGGAGGGGGGGGGGGGAGTTAGAAGCTCCATATCATGCTTATTCCATTCTAGTGCACAAACTTGGCTGCCTGTATTTATCGTTTTGCTGCATACTCCTTTTGCTACATCCCAAAGTTTTATAGTTTGGTCAGCTGAGCCACCCCCAGATGCCAAAACTCCTGCTGCATAAGGACACCAAGCCAATGCTTTTACAGCAGCTTTATGCTCATTAAAGCTAAAAATAGGCTTAGAGTAGCCAATCTCCCAAATGTTCAAATGATTATCATTTCCGCCAGAAGCAAGATATTTTTCACTTCATTTAAGTCCACAGACCTCTTGGAAATGGCCTTTGTTTTGCATTTGGAAGTTTTTGGCTCTCATATCGTGGTGGATTATTGTGGAATCTCGACTGCCCGAGGATAGGATACTGCCTTTTCAAGATAAGCTTGAGATTCGGTCAGCATGAGCGTGGATGACTCTGATTTTTCGACCTACTTGAGCATCGTAAAGACTTAAATCAGCTTCAGAGTCTCCAACTGCGAGATAATGACTTCCAGGCATTCAGGATAATGATGTAATGGTGACTGGGGAATTGATGATTTCTCTCACTTCTCCATTGTGCCATGCGTAGATAGAATTGTCAAGAGCAACACCTAATGTGTCTAAGGAGCTTCAGTCCAATAAATTTAAATAATAATCGTCTAAGAGATCAGGAGCATCCAATATCCTTTCTGCTTGAGTTGGCAAGTTTCTAGCAATAACTGTATCTGAGGGTGAGGATTCGAAAAGGTTTGAGTCTTTTGAAATCGCTAAATCAAAGCCCGGGGATAAAATGTGCTTTGAATTGTGCAGAAAGCGGTTAGTTTGCATCGTTAGATATAAATATGGTTTTTTCAGTACTACAATATTTAGAAAAGGGAATTATAGCAAAACACCTATAAATCAAAGTAATTTAAAATTTAAAATAATTGCGTTGGCTTGAGAATATAAACTAATCATAAGTCAGAATTCGTTTTTGATAAAATAAAGGTTTAATTTTTCATTATTTTAAGAATAAAAATGCTCCAACGGTGTGGATCAATCCTTACGAGAAGATTTTCAGCCTCAAATCTTCTATTATCAGAGGAGCAAAGGCACCTAAAAGAAATGGTTTATCGGTTTTCACAGCAGCATATTGCTCCAATTGCGTATGAAATTGATAAAACTGATTCTTGTGATTATCGCTCACTCTGGCCGAAATTAGGAGAATTAGGATTATTAGGAGTGACTGCTGCTCATGAATATGGAGGATCTGGCTTAGGATACTTAGACCATGTTATTATAACGGAAGAAATTAGCAGAGGATCAGGTTCTATTGGTCTCAGCTATATTGCTCATAGTAATTTATGCATCAATCAATTGGTTCTCCATGCGAATGAACAACAAAAGAAAAAGTACTTGCCTGGGCTTTGTGATGGCACAAAAATAGGAGGATTAGCTATGACTGAGACTGGAGCAGGAAGTGATGTGACAAGCATGGTGACTAGAGCAGAAAAAGTTGATGGCGGATTTTTATTAAATGGCTCAAAAATGTGGATCACTAATGGGCCATATGGAGACTACATAATTGTTTATGCCAAAACGGATCCGATTAAAGGAAAAAGAGGAATTTCTGCGTTCATTGTAGAAAAAGATTTTAAAGGTTTCAATTGTGCACAAAAGATGAATAAGCTTGGCATGAGAGGCAGTGGAACTGGTGAATTAACTTTCGATAATGTATTTGTGCCCGAAGAAAATTTATTAGGTCCTTTAAATGAGGGTGTCTACATACTTATGAAGGGTCTTAATTTTGAAAGGCTTTTATTATCTGCTGGCCCTGTTGGTTTAATGCAAGCTGCTTATGATGTTGTTTTGCCTTATGTAGGAGTTCGCAAACAATTCGGAGAAAAAATTGGCCATTTCCAACTAATTCAATCAAAAATCGCAGATATTTACACTGCATTAAATGCATCACGCATTTATCTTTATACTATTGCAAAATCCTGCGATCATGGTACTTCCTTAAATGAAGATTGCGCTTCAGTTTTTCTTTTTAATGCAGAGCAAGGCACACAAATGGCTTTACAAGCAATCCAGGTCTTAGGTGGGTATGGGTACATAAATGAATGTCCTCTTGGAAGAATTTTAAGAGATGCGAAACTATATGAAATTGGAGGAGGAACATCCGAAATCAGAAGAACAATTATTGCGAAAGCACTTATGATTAAGCATCATAAAGATTAAAAATTTACATGGTAATTAGTTTCTATTTTCAGTCATGCAGTTTACCCATTTCACAAAATCTGATCTTTTAATATCCTTAATACTTCATGAGTGAGAAAAAATATTGGCAAAACCCCTATTTTTGGTAAAAATAATGCTATGAGTGAGCAAAAATTTTTTAATATAGACGGATCTCTAGCTAATTCTGTTAAATTTAGACAACTCGCATTCTAAAACCAAATTTATAAATTAAATTTGTTTGAAAACAAATTTAAATTAAAATTTATACAGGCTATGCCTCTATATAAAATTTACTACGCTTCATCTGAGCAAGAAAAATTCTTTAGGTCGATAACAGAAAGGATTTAGGAATTAAATCTTCTATATGCAAGCAGCGATTGGAATTGCTTGATCTTTTTGTTGAAATATCAAACAAAATTGCATCTTGGAATCAAAACGGTAATTTTGAGCTAAAAAATTGCCGAGATTTAATTATTTCGATTTTTCTGACTCCCATATTTCTCCTTGAGTGAACAAATTCAATAGAAAAATTTCTAATTTTTGGATCAAAAACCACCCTCTGTAAGAGAAAAACAAATTTTTATTTATATAAGTGATAATTAGGATATGATCTCTAGCTAATTCTGTTTAATTTTAAACAGCTTGAATTTTAAAACATAATTTTACAAATTAAACTATTTTTAGGGAAAGATTGAAAATAAAATTTATATATAAATAAAAAATGGCCAATCTCCTCGAGCCAACAAAAATTTTTTTTTTTTACTCACGGTGGAAAGTGGGGTGAGTAAAAATTACCTATGTTGATTAAGGAAAAAGAAATCATCAGCTTGAGTAAAAGTACCTCTCTCACTTTTCTCTTTATTTTTATGCTGCAAAATTGTTTTAGTTAGAAGTGGAGGCACACGAGGGGGCTTATTCTGACAGACATGCCCAGAAATAGATTCAATGCTTTGGTTTTGAAAACTGCATATTAAACTTTCTTTTGTTGACATACTTGGAGAGCTTGCGATTGCAGTGGATTTTTTAAATTTTTTGTAGATTCTAACCTCACGAGACCCTGAGCCTCGAGATTTTATACGTAAACTCCTTTCAAAATCAGCCTTTCCTGAAAAAGTATACTTGTTTGTAGTCATTTTTATTAATTATGAGACATTACAAAATCAATGAATTTTGTGGAAATTAAGCAAATTCGTTTATGATGATTTTTTTTTATTCATTTCTTGCTTAAATTTTGACAATTTTTCAGGCTTCTTGACTTCTTCAATTTGGTTTTCTTCTATAGGATTTCTTTCCACTATTTTCCCGACTGTCAAATTTTCTTGAGCAGATTTTCCACCTTTTTCTTCTATTTCTAGCTCTTTGATTCTTTTGAATACATCTTCGATTGATTTATTTTCAATTTCCTTCGGTTTGAATCTTTTTATTTCTTCTTGGATTGCTGTATATTTCATACCTTTGATTTTTCTCTCAATAATTCCATCACAGCCAATTGTGGTTGTCTTAATAAAAGTATCTTTCCCAATATTTACCCATATTTCATTTGTATGCACAATTCTACCTTTAACAAAGCCAACTTTTCCTAAAGGTACCATAATTTCATGATCAAGCTTATTAGGGAGTTCGTGGATTATCTGTGATACATCATTGTATCGATTGATTGCGCCTTCCAAGATATCTAAATTTTTTTGATTGTCTTCCATAATTAATTAAACACATCAAATAAAATTTTAATGCCTCAAATATAAAATGCTTTTATAATTAATTTATAAAATATTTATAAGCTGAGAGTGAGCTCAGCTCATTGAAATCATAAAATATAAGAATACATAACTAGAAAAATTGAATTAATTGTTAAAACTACAATTATTAATTAATTTAAAATACTAAAAATTAATGAATATCAAATTATTGTGGCGAATGATTACTTAAAAAACTTCAAACCCTAAATAAATAATAACCTTATATATAAAACGTAAATTTGCGTATATTATAAAATCTGAATTATTTCCAGTCCAGGCAAACCTCAGCTAATAAGTTATTTTCTTAGTATAAAAATTAAAAAATTTTTAACCTTGTAATGAAAGTATTGATTTTGGCATCATTATTAGATAAAATTGTTTATTTACTGCTTACTTCTCTGATATTTTTCTATATAATAGTTCTTTATGCAAAATTTCTACCGGATGAACAAAAATTTAACCTATAAAAAATTTGGAAATTATTGGCTTATCTATACTTTTTCTTTTCTTAAAATATTATTCATTTTCTAAATATATCCTATCCAAAGGAATGAAACTTCGATTTACAGTCTGGCCATTGCATAATTTAAATGCTAATAAATGAAAGAATATAATCGGACAAGAGAAACAAGTCCGGGAATAACACGAACTTGACAGACCTTATCTATTTTGAATCATGTGCAATTGCTCGAGCTTCACGAGCCAGAGTCTCTTAAAAACTTTGAAAGAGCAAAAAAACGTAAAACTGAAATATTTTTCCATATAAAAGAATCTGGAAATTTAGAGAAAAGTCACCAAATTATAAAAGTGTTTGACCCTGAAAATTTTCTTACTCCCCCCCCCCCCTCCGTGAGCGAACAAAAAAATTTTGTTCGCTCACGGAGGGGGGTTAATTTTTTTTTTTAAAAAAAAATTTATATATAAATTTTATAAAATATATTTTTTTCGAAATTTAAAAAAATCCTAATTTGCAAAAATTGGGAAGCAAATATTAATTTAATTTGCAAAATTTATGTTTTAAAACGCAATTTGTTTAAAATTAAAACAGAATTAGCTCTAGATTTCATTATACTAATTATCACTTATATATCAAAATTTTTTTCCATTAAAATTTTTTCTATTAAAAAAATTTTTGTTCACTCACGGAGGGTGGGTTTTGGTCAAAAAATGGCGATTTTTCTAATGGTTTTGTTCGCTCACGGAGGGGGGGGGGGGGAGTTAGAGTTGTTTGAGATGTTTTGATCCTCGCTATTACTACTTATCAATGCATTATAATTCCTTTTATTTTATCATTTAATCCTATGCCAAACCATGCTGTACTTAGTTCTATATTCACTACAGAAATTTTATATTCTATAGATGTCTTTATCCAACTTAATACAGCATATTATCTTTACGGTGAATACATTATTAGTAGAAAATCTATAAGCCTAAATTATATGAAAAGCTGGTTTATCTTGGATTTTCTCACTCTGTCCCCTAATTTTATGTTTTTTCTTGAAGACATTTTTGAGCCAGACGAAGAAATACAGCTAAAAGATATATTAACTTCTAAAATTTTAAATTATATATGACTCCTTAAGCTTGCAAGGATTGCCAAGATGAAAAAAATCATGTACTTAGTTGAAGACTCTTTATCAAGCCCTAAATTTATAGCAATTGCCCAAATTGGAAAATTTTTTTTAGTAGCTATTTTATGGGCTCATTGAATCAGTTGCATTACATATGTATTTTACAAAGATGCGTTATTGCATTATGGAGAACTATGAGCATCAAGAAAAGAGTTTGTAAGTGACAGATATCTTTTTATGCTTTTTTACGCAGTGTTAACAATGACTTCGTGTGGATATGGAAGCTTCTTTATATCTTCGCCTTTACAAATGATAAACGCGATGACCACTATGTTTTTTGAATGCTTCTTGTTCGGGTATTTGATAGGAAACCTCCAGACCATTATAGGCAAGCAAACAGCTAAGTCTAAGTACTAACTCCCCGTGAACGAACAAAAAATCTTGTTCGCTCACGGAGGGGGTCAATTTTTTTTTCGAAATCCCGCTTCTCAAAAATTGGAAGGCAAATATTATTTAATTTGTAAAATTTTTGCTTTAAAACGTAATTTGTTTAAAATTAAACAGAATTGTCTCTAGATTTCATGATACTAGTTATCACTTATATACAAAATTTTTTCACATAAAAAATTTTTTATATTAAAAATTTTGTTCACTCACGGAGGGTGGGTTTTTTTGGGCAAAAAATAGGGATTTTTTAATGATTTTGATCGTTCACGGAGGGGGGAGTGAGAAAACGTCCAGGATCAACTTCGAAAGTTCATGTACCGGAAAAATGTTCCTAAACTGCTCAGAGGAAGAATATCAGAGTATATTACATATCTTAAAAGAAGCAGCAAAAATAAATTTAATGATGAAGAATTGCTCAAATGTTTAAGTGCTCAGTTAAAAGACGAAATTTATATACAAACTCGTGGACAGTCCTTAAACGATTGTCCAGCATTTGGCATTTACGCTACAAGTTTTTTAAGGGCTTTAGGGAGAAATTTGGAAATCAAAGTCCATGCTCCTGGCGATTTGCTTTTTAAAGAAGGAGAAATGAGCAATGACGTGTATTTTTTACAGAGCGGAACTGTTGAAATTTATCATGAATCTACTCGAACCGTTTTTAAGGAGCTTAAAAAAGGAAAATATTTTGGCGAAATCTCTTTTTTTTTGGACTCTATAAGGAGTGCTTCAGCTCGGTGTTTAGTTTATAGTGAATTGCTGTCTTTAAGTAGGTCTGCACTAATGAGGATGTTTATATCGAGGCCTAGAGAAAGAGAAATCACAGAGCTGCTAATAAAAGAATGTAAAGAAGACCTTTCAGCCCTTGGAGTAAGATGCTATTTATGTGCAACACTAGGACATATTGCTCGTGACTGTGATCTCTATAAGTTTCAGCTTGATAGGAGCAAAATTGCGCAGATGGCTGATAAGGATAAATACAGATGAGGAACATAACCTAAATATTGAAGTAAGCATTCCACTTATTAGAAGTCCAGTGCCTAATTTCCTATTTTTTTATGCGTTAGATTATAGGTTTTTTCTTATTTAATTAATTAGAAAATACATTAATTTGAACGATAGACTCATCAAAAAAATAGAAAGGAAACGAAAAATTACCAACCATTTTGAGCATTTTTCTCTACAAAATATTATTGGAAAAAATGAGCCAAAATTCAAGAGAGAATCTATGGCAGAAAAGGCTGAAAAACTATATGTTGAAAAAGACTTAAATAAAAGTAGTTCTAAGCTAGCGTTAATTCAAGATGAAAGTGAAGAGGAAGTTGACCAACAGACTGCCCTTCCAGCTTCCATGAGATATAGAGAAATGTTTTTAATTAATTCCCTTACTCCTCTGGTTAAATTATAAAATCTGCTAAAATTTAAAGGGGTAATTTTATGAAAAAATATGCAATTTTTAACAGTAAAAAAAATTATAAAACTTTAATTTACTAAATTAGAGTTTCTATGTACAAAATTATTTTTTACCTACAGTTCCCATTTAGGTTACTGAAATAAATACAAAAAATGAAAATTTTTACCAATATTTCTTCCAACATAAAAGGAGAAGTTAAGAATAGAACCAATAAACAAATTTCCGTAAACGTACCAGATTTGTCCTATATCGCAGGTGACCAATTTGGAGATCTCGAGGATTCACCATATTAGGCACAAAAATACAATTTAATAAATCAAGAGACTAGGCATGAGCTTATTAATATTTCCAACAACTTTATTATAATGTAATCGATAAAACAATTTATTTTAATTTTTTGGACTCATAGTTACTCATTTGCAGCCATGGCTCTTGCAATGCATTTCCAGCAGAAATTCTCTGCTGTGGGTCATAGTTTAACATTTTGTGGATTAAATGCTTTGCTTCTAATGAAATGTTTTCTGGCATAGAAAACGAGCCTTTTTGGATTTTTTGATATAGCTCTTTGTGATGCGGAGCTCTAAATGGAAAAATGCCTGCAAGAAGCACATATAATAATACCCCAGCAGCCCAAATGTCAGCTGGCTGACTAAGGTGCTCTTTTTTCATAACAATTTCAGGAGCCATATAGCTTGGTGTGCCACAAAATAATTTTACTCTGCGAGTTTCTGGGATATAGACTCCAAATCCAAAATCAATAAGCTTAATCTGCTGGTTTTGGTCTATTAAAACATTTTCAAGCTTAATATCTCTATGGCTTATATTTTTCGAATGAAAATACGCGATTCCTTCCATTATTTGCTTAAAAATCTTTCTGGCTTCACCTTCTTCTAGTCTTCTACTTGCCCTTCTTTTGACATATTCTTGCAGAGAGCATCCCGGCACATACTCTAATATCAAATTGATACTTCTAGGTGTCTCTATAGTTTCATATAATTTTACAATAGATGGGTGATTTAGCTTACTCAAAATTCTGATTTCTCTTTGCACATTTTTCTTCTTATTTGAATCTAATAAGGTAATTTTTTCATATACTTTTATAGCAACTTTTTTGCTGTTTGCTTTGCTTATTCCAAGCTTTACAACTGCATAAGCACCTTTTCCGATTTCACTTCCGATGAAATAATCTTCTAGAGTTCCATCATCATTGGCATCTTTTATTCGAAGAGTTTTTCGTACTTGGCTATCTAAATTTATACGGTGAAATGCGAGTTTCGATACTATAGGGCTTTCCACTTTTTTGTCTTCTATATCAGTTTGATTAGTCGTAAAACTTTCTTTTTGACTGGAATTTGGAGCTATTACAAGTGCTGAAGGAGATTTGATGATCGGTGATGCTTTGAAAATATTGTTCATTGTTGAGCAACTAGCTGTTCTTGGCCTAATAAAATTGCCTTTTTTAGCTGGAGTTGGTTTTGGTTGGGCTAATTCATCTCCTTTCCTTTCTTTAAAAATATATGTGAGAAAATTATTGATTTCTTTATTTTATTATCAAAAAAATGGCATTCAGTTCGAGAGAAGTTAGCTCTGCTAATTTTTTCCCTTCACAGAATTTTATTTATGGATTTTGGTTTTCTTGCGAGAACTTCTACACAGTAACTTTGGGGCCTGCTCCATAGTGCAGCAAAGAGGCTCAGGGCTTAACCATTCAGCACCGAGGAGGATGACTCCAAGGCAAAACACGTGCAGTAGCTGAGCCAGAAAGGTTGTTGGTATCACATTGGGTGAGAAGCGCTAGCCAGAATGGCAAACGGTTATTGGGATGATCAAACGTTTTAATCAGAAATTCTCATGACATCACCTTTGGTGTTAGATACCTTAAATACTCTAATTAATGTAATGCAGTGTAATGATTTCTTTATTTGTTGGCAGTTTATTAGGATTCGCAGCGATAACTGAGCTAACATGCCTCGGTCTTCTGATACAGTTGAAAACTCATTGATTTTCATGGTTTCCTACGTTTGCTGCTGTTACAGGTCGAATACTTTTATTGGAGGTATTAAGTGCTGATGAGTTTTGATTTTTGTCTTTTGGGGATTCTGGCTTTAAAACATATCCAAATAGCTTTTGACTTATTAAATCGCTTTTCATTTTATTCAAATCTTTAAGGCTAAAACCATTACTTAAAATTTTAAGCCACTATAGCGATAATTAAGATTAAGTAATATTTATGTGTTTGCATAGACTATTAAAAGAATTTATAATATCTTAATTTTGATAACTATACACGCAAAACTTTAATGCAATATTTTATAATATAATATTCAAAAATTTCTAGCACTATAAAAAATTATTTTCTATTTAGTATATATATTCAAAGCCTTGTTTAAATTGACATTATTTCAGCTTTTTGAGTAAATGACTAGATTCAAGATATCGAGAAATCATACTTGAAAGTTGCCTTATTTGCAAATTTTGAAGTTTAGATTGTAGTATCTTGCTAAAATTGATTTTTAATTGCTAATAAAGAGATATAATTTTTTATTATTCATATATTATAATATTTTTATCTGCGATGGCTTTTATCTCCATCTATCATTACTTAAAGTTATATTGATTGACAACAATTTTCATGCTTTATTGATCATTCAGACTCATTATTTACTCAATGATAAAATATGAACCGGTCCCTCCAAAAATGCAGAGATTTCTTTTTAAATCTATCAAGCAGGGTTCCTCATAGGGTCCAAAAATCTAACTACGAGCTTCCATACATAGATTTTACTGGAAGACCTCTTTCCACTGATTTCTTAAAAATACACAAAGGATCTCCGAAGAGATGGCTTCTTCTCACAAGTGGGACGCATGGCGTCGAGCTATTCTATGGCAGTGCTCTTCAATCTCATGTTTTAAAGAAAATTATAGATGGAAGCTTCCAGATTCCAGACAATGTAGGAATTATAATGGGCCATGCTATAAATCCATGAGGTGCAGCTTGGCTTCGACGAGTCAATGTAAACAACATTGACTTAAATAGAAACTTTATTACAGATTTCCCTGAGCTCTTAGAAAGGCAGAAAACAGATCCAAGATATAAAGAAGCCAAATCAATTTATTTAGATACTGACGAGATTATCAACCCGGGATCCCCTAGATTTTCTAACTTGTATGATGGAGCTAAAATAGCTTATTATTTTTGGAAATATGGGAGGGAAAAATTCACTTACGCTATGATGTTCGGACAGCGCTTCAAAAGCAGAGGTGTGCAGTATGGAGGAAAAAGCATGGAAATTGAATTAAAATTGTTACAAGAAAAAATATATGAACTTATCCCTACAGATTCTGAGGCAGTCATACATATTGATATCCATACTGGGCTAGGAGACCCAGGGCAAGAAACATTTATTGTTACAGACGATATTAAGATTTTGCGTGGCCATAAGCGGGCTCCCCACTAACTGACTACCTTGACTCCAGGAAAAGTGGCCTACACTGGATGCATGCATATACACCTTAGTGCAAATGGTATAAGGCCCAGCAAAATTCCACCCTCTCGAACTTTCTGGAGAGACTCACTTAAGGGAGACCATGTGAGAGGCAAAACTGTCTAGCCCGCCTGGCAGGGGTAGGAAAACCTTCGGGGAGAAACAAAACTTCTCTTCGACAAGGCATCCCCAAGCCTGAAGGTATACTTCCAAAAGGACAGAAGCTCTGTTTCATCAGGATGGGTCCTACTTTCTCCATATTGAGTGCATCTCGGAGACCAATTTCCGTCAACTTTGCCGTTATATTTCTGATTACTGACGAGGAATC
This sequence comes from Blepharisma stoltei, assembly GCA_914767885.1. NCBI lineage: Eukaryota > Ciliophora > Heterotrichea > Heterotrichida > Blepharismidae > Blepharisma > Blepharisma stoltei. The sequence continues at coordinate 627,642 of CAJZBQ010000021.1, read as the reverse complement.
TAAAACTACGACTGCTTCAATTTTTGGTGAAAAAAGAGTTGACTTTAATAGTCTTTTCAGCGGCAAGGACGGCGGATTAATTATATCAGGACTGAAAGAAACCAAAAGAATTGATGGGAAATGGGCAGCTTTTGCTCTTGAAATTGGGACAGCTCCAATAAACAAAACATTTTTAAGTATCAGAGACGAAGCAGTTTGGCACAACGCAAATTCTATTGTAGAAAATTTCTCAAAAAAAGAATTATCTGCTTTTAATAGCGAAAGTTACTTAAACCATAAGACTAAGCAAGTACTTGTCGAAATGTTCTGTCCAAGTAGCGAGGAGTGGCAAAAATCATCACTAAATATTGGCTATGACACTGTAAATCATACAATAAAATATTTGTCAGCTTCTAAATAAAGATGATTATCCTATGCGTTTTTGTTTAATTCATTACAATAACTAATTATTTAGAAAAGATGGCTATATTGCTGATATCTTGTTCTAAAATAACTCCAAAGTGCTTGGATAATTATAGATAGCAGATAAAGGGTGATCAGCGCAGAAAATACCAAGGAAACTATGATCAGCGCTATAAAGCCAGCTGGGTTTTGATAAGGGTAGAAATCTGTGCATTGATCTTGCTCTTTTTTGCAGCATGCAAGAAACCAACTGTAATAGCCGATCGCTACCAAAGTCCATGTTAGATAAACTGGCCCCATCAAATACAAAAAGCAAAGCAAAAGCTTATAGAAATTTGGGACTACAAGTACAATTAATAGTAGTCCCAAAGCTGCAAGCCAAATGATGTTTTGTGAGAGAAGTCAAATTTCTAGGGTGTAGATTTCGTCGCAGGTTGTGTCTTTCTGAATATCCTCAAGTGAGTACCAGTTGGTCGCATAGAGATAAATTTCATATGCATAATAAAGCATTGCAAGGATTGTTATGACGCCTCCGAAAATTCTTACTTGTTTGCTTGAGTCCATTACCCGTTTTTAAACAATATGGAATTAAAAGAAATATTTAATTAAAATTCATTTTTATATCTAATCTTCCAATCGCAGTATGATTTTATATTATCGGCGTGGATATTTTCAACACAGCCTTTAATCACTTCTGCGTTTTCATTGGTCACTCTTTCTATCAACATATGTTCACATGCAATTATTACAGGCTCTATTAGATATCTATCAGCTGCATGCATAATTTCAATGATGCTTTCTGTAGAAAGTGACTGCCCTTCTGTCCCAGCACTGATTTCTACTTCTCCTGTATACAAATATTTCAATAAAATTAAGAAAGTTCTATAACTAATGTCCTTGATCTCAATAGACCCTTCGCGAGTTTCTCTCATTCCAGATGCAAACATTCCTTGAAAAGGCTCACTAAGCATGGTAATGATCACTTTGTGAGCATAAATAGCTCGGCCTTCTACTATGAATTTTATGTCACTAAAGCTTGGGTTATTGAATAATGAACGGATATGGAGCCTAAGGTCTTCTGGAGGAGGAATCGGCTGAAGCTGTGGGGGTGGATCCAAGTCTAATATATAATATGTCGTTGGATACTGATTTCCGCATGATCCTCCAAATAGCAAAAGCTTGTGACAGGAAATTACTGTAAAACTGTGCCCAGCTCTGGGAGTCGGGGTATCTTGATTAGTATGAACATCAGATCACAGCAAAGTCTTAGGGTCAAAAATATACAAGTCACTGTAGCAAGCTGATGATACTCCTGAGCCACCAAACAAATAAATCTTTCCATTTAATGAGTTTAAACTCATTCCTGCTCTAGGACATGGAATTTCTCCATGAGTTCTCGGCTTTGATCATATTAATGATTTTAGGTCCAACACATATAAGTCATTTAACCTTTCTATACCGTTCCATCCTCCAAAAATATACAAATGATGGTTGTGAATGCAGGAAGAATGATTAGCTCGGGCTGATGGATGGTTGCCATGGGCATCAATTTTGCTTCATACTCGCCTTGGAATGTCAAAACTATGTAGATCATTTAAATAATTGCTGCCATCGCCTCCTCTAAATACATAAATTTTGTCCTCATATAAATCAGCGGAATGCATGTTACATGCAACCATAGCTTCTCCATATGGGATTATTTTTTCCCAAAACATTGTTTTTAGGTTTAGTACATAGATATCTTCAGTTGCGTAAGGCAAATTTCCATTCCACCCGCCAATCACATATACTTCAGAACCGTACAAAGTTGCTGTGTGGCCATTTCGGGCGAGCGGGGTGGGGCCACAAGTGGTGGGCCTTGTCCAATTATAATTTCTAAGATCTAATGCATGGAGAGTATTTTGATGACGAGTTCCATCGAACCCTGCGTATATATATAAAGAATTTTCATAAAAAATTGCTGTGTGATTTTTAACTCTAGGCGCATCATCTTGCCTTTCTGGGAGTTTTGTCCATTTCATTTTTGCTAACTCCCCCCTCGAAGCTCGACCAAGATATAGGGAAAATTCCTATTTTTTGGAAAATTAACCCCCTCAAAGTTCGACCAAGACCTATATAAATTTACTAGGAAAATAAGCAATTTTTCAAAAATTTTAAACTATGTGGGGTGAGCTTGCGATTTTTGTATTCAAGTTCTAAAAAAGCGTTACAAAACCATCTTGCACTATTTTTTCTAACCCTTACACCCTCTCAACCATACAGAAGAATATCATAAATTTTTTGTTTTTAACTACTAAATTATATAAAAAAAATTCTATATAATTTTTTTTAAAAAAATTTTTCTTAACCCCCCCCTCGAAGTTCGACCAAAAAAATCTTGGTCGAACTTCGAGGGGGGGGAGTAAGCCACTCAGTTTTTGTTTTTAAAATTGATTTAAAGTTATTTCAATTAAACTGGCTTTATTCTAAAATGCATACTCATAAGGGTAAGAACCAGGCATTTTATATCTTGCACTAGATAGAAAAAGCTCCTGAGTCCTTCTGGATCTTCACTTCTCTGAACATCTAAGAAAGATCCGATTTTTGAAGTGATAAAAAACACGTGCTCTTCTCCGATCACAATTTCTAACTCTTGTCTTCCGACGTTGTTTGGCTCAGGCCACCTTGAATCGTCTTGGCTTAGCACTTCAGAATTGTTGACCAATCTTTTGATTTCCTCAATTACTATTCGATTTATATAAACTTCTTTTCTTATCAGAGGCTCGTTTCTGTAGTTTGAGTTATTCGCATATCTAAGTCTGCCTTCATTTGTGATTTCATACTCCAAAAATTCGTGCCCGAATTTGCCTTTGTGTCCTATATAATATCTTAAATAAAAATCAGGTGTTCTTTCCATTATTGTTATTAAATAACTACACTAGAGTCTTTTTGAGTTAATATATTGAGAAACGAACAACGATAACTGAGGGTCATTATAGCTGTCAGCACGTGGTTGGATCAGTTTGACGTCAAAACCAGGGCAAGGATGCTTTTCAAGCAATTGAAGAGCTTCAAAAATCATGCCATTATTTAAAAACGCTTCAGCTAAGGCGCCATATGACTCCAGCCTATAGAGCATGTCAATCCCTATTTGGAAAGCAGGTGGGTAGCAAATGGAATTTGTCCCTTTTGATAGTTCTATCATCAAATTCGCGAAGTCTCCGTTGTCATTGAACATGTTGTGCTCGAATAGCTGCTGGAGCAAGACGAAATTCTGGCTTTCTATGAGAACTTTTGCTAAAAGAATTTGCAAGACTTGGTGGACTTGGATGTCTTCATCAATTAGGGATTTGTTATATAATAAAATTACTTTTGTTAAATAATCAAAGTCAAGCCGTTCTCTATATAAGGGAGCAAATATTTCTTTATGCATATCAGTTTGAAGAATGACAGTCATTCCTGAGTTTATTTTGAGCTCAACGTCAGCTTGCAGGCTAGTTCTTTTTATATATTTCCCAGGTTTATAGCTCTCAAATGAACTTAAACTGGGTAGACTTGGCCTTTTGTCGTCTTTATTGCTTTTTTTTCTTTCAATAGCTGCTATTTTGTAGACTTTGTTGAGAGTATTAAAAAAAAATCCAAGCTTAATTAGCTCGATTTTATTTCTTAAGCTATCCTTTAGAAACTCAAATGCCTGATTTTTACACCCTTTTCTTCTTACTCCCCTTCTTTAACTTTGAGCAAAATATTGGTTAAATATCCATTTTTTGGGCGCTTTAACCCCTTTTAAGTTGGAACAAACTTTTTATTTGTTAATAGAAAATTTTTTAGAAGGAATACTAATTTTTATAAAAATTAGTTTTAATCTAAAATGGGAAAAGTGATTAGAATATTATTTATACAATTTTTACGCTGAATCGATTAATTTTTTGAATTAATTCTTCGTAAGTAAATTAAAATTCAAAATATATTGTTCAATTGTTTTTTAATTTAAAAAATTTTCCACAATTTTTTTGAAAAATTAACCTTTAAATTGGAGCAGGATTTTTATTCCCAATTTAAAAGGGAAGGAAGCTAACTCCCCCCCCCCCCTCCGTGAGCGAACAAAAAAATTTTGTTCGCTCACGGAGGGGGGTTAATTTTTTTTTTTAAAAAACATTTATATATAAATTTTATAAAAAAATATTTTTTTCGAAATTTAAAAAAATCCTAATTTGCAAAAATTGGGAAGCAAATATTAATTTAATTTGCAAAATTTATGTTTTAAAACGCAATTTGTTTAAAATTAAACAGAATTAGCTCTAGATTTCATTATACTAATTATCACTTATATATCAAAATTTTTTTTCCATTAAAATTTTTCTATTAAAAAAAATTTTTGTTCACTCACGGAGGGTGGGTTTTTTGGTCAAAAAATGGCGATTTTTCTAATGGTTTTGTTCGCTCACGGAGGGGGGGGGGTAAGTAAGAGAAATAAAATTGCTTCAATAGAGCTTGGATGTTTTTGCATCAAAACTTCTGGCTTTAGATTCAATTTAAAGCATAGTTTTCTATTCATATCAATGCACAAATCGTTATCTATATATTTAAGGCCCCAATCGAGTAAAAAATCATAGTAAATATACTGAGTTTTGCTGTGATTCAATGCAAATGAATTAAATTGTTCACGATTTTCTAAATCTTCTTTGCAACTAATAGTCACAATTGGTCTACTAGAATATTCAAAGCTCTTTATATCAAAAATATGGCAAGCCTGTGTATCATAATTCTGCAAGATCAGCAAATTATCACTTGATCTGATTCCATATTTCCCAGACGATATTGACAAATTGAATGCAATTTCTGGAAGCTCTTCATATTCAAGTTTATATACAACTAAGCTTCCTTTAATGCAGTTGATATGAATAAAATAAACCCCATCATAAATCGAAATCAGGGCAATTTGGTTTATATTGTCTTCATATACATTTGAATAAAAATCAAATAAATTTGATGAATTTAGAGGCATAGTGGTCCATATATCAGTCGTAAACGGTGAAATGTCAATAATAATTTTATTTCCCTGGAACTTTGTACCTTTATTTTGATACAAAAAGAAAGTGCGGATTTTCCCCAAATTCGGAGCTGAGCAAGCTGCCGCAATAACTCCACTTTTAGGCTCAAACCAATAAAAAGCAATTCCGAACTGATAGCCTCTGACATTAGAAACTCTAAAAGGTTTTTCAGTGACTTTATAGAATTCGATCCCTGCTGAGGTTATCATAACCAGATCACATAAGCTGGCAATTCCTTTTACCCAGTGGAATCCTAAAATTTTCCTATTGATTCCACCAGCTATTGTAAGAGTTTGCAGCGTATCAACGCTTATTAGATCCTATATAAACTGTACTAACTCATGAGGCACTCTTTGGACAGCAATGATTCTATCGTCATTTGTCATGCTCATCGCGATTATTTTTTGGCTGAATAAAAATCACTCTAATGATGGAAGTTCAATTAAAGGATGAGTTTCTAATGTGTTGATTAATTTCCCAGTAATTATATGATGATTCTTGTAATAGAATTTCCCAACGCTCGAATTATAAAAGACTTCTGTGTCGGGCTGCAGTTCCCAGCTCTCTATTGCTTCAAATTCCATTTTGTCTTTATTAAAAATGATTTAAATAATTTACTAATTATTGATATGATCTCATGCTTCTAGAAGACCGCAGCGGCTTTGTGTTTGAATTGGACAATTCTTTGATCGCCTTTAGTAAGGTTTCTTCGTCGTTTTTGTGTTCCAAAATGTAGTTTTCGAAAAAATTTCCGACCATTTCTAATACCCTTAAAAAGATATCTGCACGAGTTTCTTCGTGGGACAAAGATCATTTCATTTCTTGTAACCTGTTGGCTACTTTCGAGATGCTTTCTGCTGAACTTTTTAAGTTTCTATATAAAGTTTCTAATCGCAGCCTGACTTTTGTAGAATTTTCTTCGGGGTTGCTTTCGTTATTTTCGCATAAAATTCTAACATACATGAGCAACTGACTTGATATAGAATTTTGGTCATATTGATAAAGCTGGCTTTGCAACTGTTTTAAAGAATAAATTTGGTCAGCTAACTTTGAGCTATTTAATAATAAAGAAATAATCTCTGAATAGAATCCTAAATCTTGATTCCTTGATAGTATAGAAATAAAAGGTGATGTTATTGGAAATTGAACTCCGAGTCGACACCTCCTGATGGAGCGATGGGTCAGTGTGATGGGTGGCGGAAGATGTTCCTTGTGAGCAAAGTAGGTCATCTTAATGGGAAGTTTGCTGAAAAGGGTGCTTTGTTTCTCCCCCGAATGTTTTCCTGTCCCTGCCAAATGGACTAGATAGGCTTTAACTACCTCATGGTCCATTTTTATTGGGGCCCGCGGGGCAATCTACAGATGGCGGCTCTGCTCAGGAGAGTTAATCCCTGACAGGTGTTTCAGGTCGGAATTCAAGATAGTGGACTTCCATTTTCCTCATTTGAACGAATGCAGCTTTGGAGCAGAGATAGGGTAAAGCTAGAGGGTTGCCCGGCTATGGCCAGCTTACCAATTTAATTTACTTTAATTTGATAGTTTATGCGGAGTTGTTCTTAATCACTCTGAGAAATTCACCAGAATTTCCTTTAGTTCTTCAGATAAATCTTTATTAGTAAGCCGGTTTCCCAATATCTCATCTTTTAAATATTCAACTAGATTCAACACTTCTGAAAGGTCAAACTTTCCTTTATGCTTATGTGAGTGCCTTCTTCTATGAGTTTTGGCACTGCTGAGCTTATATAGCAAATCTTCAATTTGTTTATCTTTTTCAAATAAGAGTTGACTTGTTTCGTCTGACTCTCGAGTTGTGAATGGCTGGGCATCTAAATCTAAACTTTGATAGCGGCTTCGGTTGGATAGTCTAAGAGGAGTCATACTAGCTCTTGACCGTTCATTTTCTGAGCGGCCTAATGCTGAATTTTGAGAAGAATCGAGGCGTTTTGTGTTTTTTTCTTGTTTTATATTATTCAGAGTGGCAATTAATTGCTGATTAATCGCTGCTTTTTCGCTTAACGCTTTTTCATAATAATCTTCCATTTCTTTAAGCTTTGCCTGTAAATTATTTATCGTTTTTATATCAGTTTCTTTTCATTCAATAGACTTTGTGAATTCATTTTTCATTTCTTTTATTTTTTCATAAAGTTTCATGGGTTTTTCTTCAGTTAAGAAATTGAGTTTGGGCATAGAAAGAAGTTCATTTTCTGCTAGTTGGATTTCTAGCTTTAAAGAATTTATGATTTCTTCAGCTTGCTTATATTGGCCCTTTGATATTTCTTTCTCATTCATATGGGCGAAGATTAATTGGCAATCTTGAGAAATTATTTGATAATCCAGACTTTAAGGTCTAATGGCCATAATTAATTTTAGTTTAGTTTAATTTCTCATTCATAATTATTGTTAACTCTCTTTTGCTATCTTCTAAATTTTGCCTGAGTTTTGAATTTTCATCATTTAGGGCATCAATTTTTGCTGAGAAAACCAATGGCTTGAAGTAATTTTTTCGATAAATATCATCTCTATATGCAATTTCATTTTTGAATATGTCTATAAGCTTCTTCATTTCAGATATTTCACATAAGTAAAGGTTGCTCTGCTCTTTTATTTGTTTATCTTTCATCAGCAGCGATTTTTGCATTTCTTCAACAATTTTTAATAGGTTTTGCTGTTTTGTTGCAATTTCATTGATTTTTGACTCGTACTCTTCTTCTCTCATTCTCAGCTTTTCGCTTAACTGGTGCTTTGTACTTCCGAGCTCTTCTAATATTTTAATTCTTTCTTTAAAAAATTGATTTTCTTGCTCATTTATTTTTCCCAACTGCTTTTTATACAAGGATTCCTTTTTTAAGCTTTCTTGAAGCTGTTCTCTTCAAAGCATACTTAAGGGCTTTTCTATGCTAGGTTTTTCAGTTTCTGCAAGCTCTGACTGCTGATTAGATTCTATGTCTGAGACAGTTTTTATATTTTCAGATGGTCTTAGCGTCTGTTTTATAGGCATTTTAGCATAGGTTTTGACTGGAGATTTGCGTTTTATTGGAGTAGTTGACCTTAGAGTAGTTTTTTCTTCATCTAGTGATGGTTTTTCGTTATCAACAGAAATGCCTGAATTTATTGATTTTTTCATTTGAGTGAGCTCTAAGTCTTTTAGCTTCAGCTGCTCTTGGTTGAGCTTTGATAGCTGGCCGATTGACTCCTCTTTTTCAGCTAAACTTTCAGTCAGCTTTTTCATTTCATTCTGATGATTTTCTTCTCTTACTCCCTCCACTCCATGAAGTGTGCATTGGAAAAATCCCTACATTTTGCACTAAAATCCCACTCTCCGAACAAAAAAATGTTTTAATATAGCATTTTTATAAAAAAATATTTTAATATATAAGTGATAATTAATATAATGAAATCTATAGCTAATTCTGTTGAATTTTAAACAGCTTGCATATTAAAACAAAATTTTACAAATTAAATTAAATTTTACTTTCAATTTTTGTGAATTACTTAAAACAATTAAATTTGCCATAAGCGGGAAATTCACTAACCTTTACCTCTAGAGACAAAGAAGGAAATGGAAGGCCACTATTTTGGATTTCTGATCTGAGCCACCTGTCCAAGGGATCAGCTCCATAGGTAGAGCCACACGCCTGCAGAGTGCCTCGATGGTCTCAACAAGGGAGGACTATGAGAGAAGCACAACCTGTCTAGCCCATCTCGTAGGACAGGAAAACCTTCGGGGAGAAACAAAGCTCCCTCTTCTGCAAGTTATTCCCAAGAAGGCCTATTTTTGAAAAAAATTGCCCACTCCATAAGCAAATAAAATATTTCGTTTAACTCAAGGAGTGGGAAGTTAGCTTATTCTCGCTTTCAATTTCTTTCAACTTTCCTTCTATTTCATCGAATGCTTGCTTTAAATCATTATTTTCTCCATTTAATTTTCTAATGACTTCTTCTCTATTTTTAATTTCTCTATCACTTTCAATTGAAATTTTTTCAATCTTATCATGCAAACTGTAAATTTCACTTCTCAGCATTCCTTCATGGCTTTCAATATCAGCAAAGCTTTGTCCTTTCAGCTTATTTTGTATTGCTAACTGTTTTTGCTGTTTAAGTTTTCTCTCTAATTCATTTTGTGAACTCTGAAGTTTTGTTATCATATTTCTTGCAATAATTAAGGCACGATCTTTTTCTTCTATTTCGATATTAGCGTTTTCTAGCTCTTTTTCTATTTTCCATATCATGCTTTCTTGTATGTTATATTTCCTAGCAAGCTCTTTATTAAGCTTTATAAGATCTTCTTTTTCTGAATTAAGACCTGCGAAGGCTGCTTCATATTCTTTTGGGTCGAAATCTTTTAGCTCTTCAAGCTGCTTTTGCAGGTCTATATAAGCTGACTCTAGATCAGCTTTTTCTTTTCTTGTGGTATTAAGTAACTCATCAGCCTTTATTAGCTCTTTTTTTATTTCTTCAATTTCTCCTTTAAATTCTTTTAATTTTTGGACATTTTTGCCACAGTCTTTACATTCACTTTTTCCTGTTTTTTCTCTTTCTTCTTCATTTTCTTCAATTTTTTTGCTCAAAAATTCTACTTCTTGGCTCATTTCTCTCAGCTGGACTGTCAGTCTTTGGATTTCTTCTTTATCTTGTGAATTACAAGCATTTTTATATGTCCTTATCAGCTGATTTTCTGTTTCTTTCAGTTTTTGAATCCTTGAAATAATCCTTAACATCGCATTATTCAAGTCTTGGCTTAATGGAAAATTTAGCGCTGCTTCTTCCATAGAAATATCAGCGAAATTTATATCAAGGCTACATAACTTTTACAATCTTGGCGACTCATTGAAACTTGTATGTGGGAAATCAGGCAGCTCTTTGAATTCTTCATCTTGGGAGCTCGAAAAATCTCGCAGGGTTTTATCAATGTTTTCACTAACGGATAATAAATATTTCAAATCCAGCACAATGCTTTTTCTCGCTGTGCATTGTGGATTACAAAAAGTTTTGTGTCTGTTAGATTCTTCCATAATTTAAATATTAAGAAATTGTGTGAAATGGGGATTTAGCTTATTTTAGTGCTTTTGTTCTTTCTTGCCAGATTTTTCTTGAGGCTTTTGGCCGCTCTTTTCAGCTGATTTAAACCCTGGTGTCTGCTGCTTTGGGGTTTGCTTTTGTTGAGGAGTTTGCTGTTTTGGCTGAGGAGTTTGCTGTTTTGGTTGGTTTTCCTGTTGCTTTTGAGGAGTCTTTTGCTGTGATTTTTGAGGCTGTCCTTTGCCTTGTTTCTGTGGTTGTCCAGCAGATGCAGCTCCTCCTTCTCTTTTCTTAGGAAGTTCATCTTCTTCGCTGTCACTTTCGTCTTCATCGCTTTCCTCTTTGCTTTCTTCGCTTTCCCCTTCACTCTCTTCGTCGCTTTCTTCTTCATCACTAGGTGATTCAGGTTTTGCTTGAGCTTGAGGCTTGGCCTGAGGTTTTGGCTGAGGCTTTTGGCCATTAGTCTTAGGCTTGACTTCTTCTTCTTCTTCTTCTTCCTCTTCGCTTTCACTTTCTTCTTCGCTAGAAGCTTCTTCTTCTTCCTCCACCTCTGAGTCGCTTTCTTCAGCGAACTTTGGACCTGATTCTTCTTCTGGCTCAAAATAGCCGAGTAAAGAAACTTCACCTGGTCCTTGGATGGAGAAAACTGGGGAGCTTACGGCTTGGAAATAGAGATCGAGCTGGGCAGTGTCTTTTGACTTTTTGTCTAAATTAGCGATTGGGTACTTTTTGCCATCAACTGTGACGAAGACTGTATGAAGGCCTTCTGGTCCATTTGGATGAAGGATTGATTGGGAAAGATGAAGAAGCTCGCCTTTGTCTTTTTGCTGGGAGAGATTGCAAGTACTGCCTTGTTTAAGAGAAGTAGCCCAAAACATTTTATTATAACCATTAGAAAAATGAGAGATTTTGGCATCGCTTTTTATCTTGAGTCATTACATCATTTTTTAATAAATAAATAATTCTTAATTATCATCTAAATCTAAAATAATTTCAGATAAGAAAAGGCTAATTATCTTGATTTTTGAATCAGCAAAAATTATTCGATATAAATATTTATTAATTAAATATTTTATAAAATAATTATAATTCTTCTTAATCAAAAATATTCATTGTATCCCATGACAAATTGCTTATATCATAATTTTACTCAGAGTCTAATGCCTTCCCAAATTCCAAGATTTTCAACCTTTCTTCTTCTAAATCTATTTTCTGCTGAATATAGACCGTTGCTATGCCTCAGCTCATCCTTTTTCTTACGCTCTCAACAATTCTCCAGCTTGATACAGGCAATGAGTTTGATAAAGAAATTGAAAAAGTCCCAGGACTTACTTCAATTTTTCCAATTTTTTCAATCATATTCTCATCATAGCAAGTAGAGTTTGCCAAAATTAAATCTGCATCTGACCAGTCATACTCAAAAATATCGTCTAAAATCATTGAAACTTTTGGATAAGAATTATTTGGAAGCATACATTCTTGAGTTTGGACTCACCTATCATATCTTTCTTTCACTGTTAAAGATACTTCATAAAGGCTACTTAAAAGCTCAATTCCTTTACACTCTAGAAAATTTCCTAAAAGTGCAGCTGCAATTACAGGCTTTCCAGTTCCAGAGCCAAGATCATAAAAGTTTCCCTCTCTACATCCTCCATATCTGTTTTTTATGGTAAAAATAATTTCAGCCAAGGGAATAAAATCAATTTCCCCATAAGTTAAAGTATCATCTGACAAGTTCTCATCTCCTCTCAGTTTTCTATCCTTTTTGGATGCTTCTTGCCCGATCTCAATATTAATATCAGAGATCAGAGATTGGTAAATCATCTGTTTGGCTTCAATTTCTTCCCTTTCTGCATCACTTAGAATATAAGATTAGATTAGATTAATTAACTGTAGCGGGTCACAGAGGTTTATTTCAGCCTCTACCCAGCGCTGCCAGCTTCAAGCTTGCGCTCTAAGCACTGGCTCTGTAGCTCACTCCATTTTTCTGTCGACGTCACCAAAAAATGGTGACGTCGCCAGATAACAGGGAGGCTCACCCAGGTACTCCTTGATCAGGGGTCTAGTGGCCCGGTGCCGTCCTTTCCGGGGGAGGGAGAAAAGTAGCCTCCCGGAGTCTCCTTCAGGTCCCCGAAGCTCCCCACATAAAGATCTTCCTCACTTCCCTTCTGATCCTGAAGTTTGACTCCTGATACATCGGCTCTGGTCTTCTTGCCTTTAGAGAGGTAAAAAACCTTGTCGTGGTGTCCGACCAAGGTAAAAAAAACCACCCTGGACACAATACCCAGGCCCCGTTTACTTCTTAGTCCCGTAATCCCTGAGGGTACAGGAGAAGGACGGGTCGGGTGGCTCGCCATTTTAATTGTGTCTTAGAATATAAGGATCGTCCCTTTTATAATCATTCATTATGCATGCCACTATAAACTCATCAATATTTCCATTCATTTTATTATATCTGCAATAATTAATAATTAATTTTAGCCTCTAGTCAGCTGTTTAGGGATTTTCTTCGATGTAAACTCAGATGCATACATCGTGGCGAAGTGTCCTTTGGGTGCCATTAATCCGTCAGCTTTATCGTGCTTGGTTCTATATCTTGTATTGAGCATGTTTGCTTCTTCAGTTTCTTTTCTGAAAAATTGACTTGCAGTTGTTTTATAGAAATATTCTTCAGTCCCCATAGTGTTGAAAACTCGTCCACTTTGAAGCCCATTCAATGAATTCGCTCTATTTAGCCCAATATTAACAACATGCGGCTGAAAAACTTCACGGTAAGTTGTACTATTGTTAGCTTTCACCATTCCGCCACGATATGGCAAATTTGGCCTTCCAAAGTACACAGCATCGTCAACCTTCCAGTTTATAAAATCTCTTTGGTAATTAGTTCTACCATCCAGCCTTAAATTGGAATCAGGCACTTCTTCTTTTGGCTTCTCCTTCTTTTCTATTTGAAAAGTTTTATAGAAATGCTGATTTGTTGTAGTGAAATCATTACTTTTCGCAAAACAACCAAGCTTCGTGTCTTCTGGTTTAAAACATCAAGTCTTTTCAGGAGTTCGGGGCCTGAATTCTTGCTTGTAGCGTGTTCTCCAGGCTGAGCTTGCAGTTTTTAGTAATTTACGAGATTTACTGATACATTCATGCTTTCCACAATTACAGTGGTGACAGAAGCAGTAGCCTACTGCATGTTCAAGCTCACCAACTGCTGGAAGTTCAGGGTCATCTAAAGGACATGAGCTACTACTTTGATCTTTTTTTGGCATCTCTGGCGATGGAGAAGTATGATTAAAACGAGGAGAAGTCGGAAGATCAGGCAGAGGAGTTGGGGACTTTGATTGTAGCTTAGCCGTTTTAAGCTGACTTTCAGGGGATTAGGATTGGGATTATTAAAGACAGGTACTAGCTATATTAGTGACGCAGTGACTAAAACCTCCCATACTGAAGGCTCATCAGCTTTGTGAAAAACTGCTAGCCATGCGATATAGTTGTCTCCTTCTTCCTTGCAGCTTAAGTCTTGAGTTCCCGGCTTATGAATTCTGCGACTTTACAATGGCTATAGGAGTAGCTTGATTCTGAGGATTAGCTCCTTGGAGTAAAGGACACCAGAGTACCTTTCTTTGGCAACTAGGAAAAATGACTGTTCCCCTATGGCCCGGGCAGAAAATCCTGATGCCAAGAGGTATTCTGGCACGCGCTACCATTTAATGTATAGCTGACTTTCAGGGTTCCTTGAATTTGGAACACTGAAAGGGTTTGGGAGCGATTTTCGCTGCTGCATTATCAGCTTCTTTGAAATAGAAGCCTCACTTTGAGTGCCTGGCCTTTTAAGAAGAGTTTTAGCTGAAGCCATTTTTGGTTTGCTGAATTTTATGAGATTACTACCTTTGAGTGGCTAGTATGCGAAGTTTTTTTGCTAATTAAGTTTCACATATTAAATTCATTGTAAAATTCTAATAAAAAATCATATTTATTGAGATTTATTTTTAGAATTCAGCTCTCTAAATTATAAGAATTAGCAGAGATCTTTAGTCATTAATTAATTATCAAAATATTTTACAAAAAATACCAAAAAAATTTTGCTATCAAAGTTACTAATTTTCTTAATTGCAGAGTTTACTTGAGAGAATTAAGAAAATCTTTTCCATAATAAAGTCAAGATTAGTTGTCTCAAAATACCTAAATTATTTGAGAAGTCCCCGTTTTAAGCCAAAGCAGGAAAAGCGTTTGCATCTGCGAAATTAGGAGCTTGCTGGACATTTTTTCTTGGTCCTCTATATTCCTTTTTCTCAGGTTTTCCTTCTTTTTCTCCTTCACCTTTTTCCCCTTTCTTGTATCCACCTTGCTGTGGTTTACGCCTGTTTCCTTTGTTAATTCTAAAGCGTAAAAGTTCATCCTTTGGTTCTTCTTCGGTCTTTTCTTCTTCTTTAGCAGTTCCGAAGTATTCGTCTAGAGTCAAAAATTGTTCTTTAGGCTGTTCTTCAACCTTCTCTGCACCTTCTTCAGGGCTGGCTTCTTCTTTGGCCTCATCTTCAGCCTTGGTATCGACTTCTTCTTTAGGCTCTTCTCCTGGCAAGTCAGTGGCTTTGCCCCAGTTATGTCCGCCTGCTCCGTCGCGTTTCAGATCTTTGCCTCTGTAAGCTGTTCTTTGTTTTCTATCATCTCCTGGTGCTTCTCGCCTCTTTTTGTCTTGGTTTTTAGTTTCCTTGGAAGAAGGAATTGGAGCCATAGGTTGCTGTGATCTAGGCTGGGCTGGAGTCTTTTTGACTTGCTGAGACTCTTTGGCTTTGCCTTCCGATTTTGAAGATTGGCCAGCTTGCTTTTCAGTGCTTGATGATCCCTTTTTAGCCTCAGATTTAGGTTTTGGGGTGTCTTCTACGTCGTCGTCGAGAAGAGCAAAAATATTGCCCTTTTTGCCTGAAGCTTCCATTTATTATATCCACTCATTAAGTAGGACTTTTGGAATCTTTAACCTAGCTACGAAATCAATAGGGTTTTCTTAATAAAATTTGTGGTATGAACAGTCATTTCAGAAGCTTCTGTGCCAAATTTATTGCAAGACAGTAAAAAATTTTCTCTTTGAATGACGACTATGTTTTTAGCCTGTTATTTTTTGGCTATTTTTTCTTATTTAATTTGAACATTTTTTGATCCATTTGCTTTTGGAAATGATTTTATATTGACTATTTAGAGGTGATTTTCAATCAATTTTAGTCTATTGTTTTTGACAGAAGTTATATTATATATTTTTTAGAATTAAAAAAAAAAAGGAAAAATTAATAGGCCAAAAAAAAAAGTAGGTCAACAAAAAATAGGCAAAAAAAAAGTCACTATAAAATAGGCGTCGTGTGAAATCACCGTAAAAAATAGCTAGATTTCGCACAACGACGAGCATTAAGCAAATGACTTATAGGTCTGTGAGACTTTAGTAAAATATAAGCAGCACTGAACATAATAAAGTAGTTCTTATGAGAGCTTGCCATCCTTTATACTATCTCTCATTATCAAAAGTTTTAACGCTTAATAGTGACGAAGGATCAGAAACATCGAAAAGCGGTATAAATCATATAGACTTAGAAGACGATGAAATGTAAGAATTTTATATATAGCTAAAATCAGGACACATACAAAAGTATCAGAGCGGCTAGAATAATAGGAAATAATAAAGTTTAGATTAAATTTTAGCTAATTTACACAGGAAGCGGGTTGTTATGCGGGCTTCATGGCAAGACTACTCCATTTAACGATGCTTTACGGACATAAAAGGTTTTCCTATTTGCAGTAGCCAAATCATGTTTATGATGCTTTATCAATACAGAAATTCTTCCTGGAGAATAAACATCTCTCTCTACTGTTACAGTGCTTGCCTCAGCTGTATTTTTTCTCTCAAGCGTTTCCTTCTGTATTTTCTCTTCGAAATTAGTCACAAACGGTGTAGAAATTTCTCTGAAATCCTTCAAGCTCTCATCTTTTTTTAAATTTTTCCGTTTTATTGCTTCAAAAAAGCCTTGAATCACGTTAGGCATTAATTTTCGCTTTATAGACATAGGACTTTTTCTCGCAAGCATCCGGATCTTATTAAGTTTGAACTTATATTCTTTGTTGCCTGATGAGCGAAGGGGTGAATAATGTTTTTGTGATGGTATTTTATGAAAACTTTTATGTACTGGCTCAGTATCTCTAGAATGACCAACTGAGGCTGCAATACTAGGAAGATAAACTGACTTAGAAATTGCCTCAGTGCCAAATAAGACTGGGCTTGGGCTTCTTCCTGGACTTGGTGATGCTCTTGTACTTAAATTTTTATATCTTAACCTTGATCTATTCATTATAATAGCAAAAAATAAAGAGAGTTAGCATGAATTTGATTAAGTACGTGGCTGTAATAAAAGACAAATCAATTGATCCTATTATAGAAATAGATCTTGATGATAAGAGATATGAAGACCAACTGAGAAGACTTCTACCTCATATTTTGGAAGGCTCAATACACTCTTATTCATGAAAGGCTAGCATTATTATCCATTACATAAACCAGGGTGGGTTTACATATATATGCATCACTGATCCAAATTACCCTAAAATTGGAGCCTTCTTATTTCTATATGAATTGATTGAAAAGTTTCAGTCAGATTACGATGAGGAAGACGCAAGTGAGGTTGGAAAGCAGCTAAATGAAGAATTCACTAACTGCCTTCTTCTTTGAACGAACAAAACCATATATTGGGATTTTTTAAATTTCGCAAAAAGAAATTTTACTATTAAACTTATATTTCGCTCATGGAGGGCAGTAAAGAACTTTATGAAATTGTGCAGAAAATTGACCAAAACCCTAATAGTGACCTTTCCAAGATCCCAGATGGAAGCGCTGACAAAGTTATTGGGCTGCTGGTTGAAGATATAAGCGAAGTCATAGAAGAAAGCCATGAAAAAACTCATAAAGCTAATGAAACTGTTGAGGAAGCAGCAAAACTCCTAGCTCAGCCACCTCGAAAGCAAAGATGAAAGCTCCGAAAAAATGTGAAATCAACAATTTTAGCTTCCACGATGATTGTTTTGAATATTTATTTTTTCTCTGCTTTAATCTGTGTGATAATAATAAAATGAGCACTCATCAAATCTATTGTGCTCAATAACACTTCCTCCTCCATGATATTTATTATTATAGTGTTCAGTTTTCAACTTGGACATTTATCTGCAATGCCAATGGAATTACCGCATAGGATAATTAGGTGGCCCAAGGAGAAAGAGACATATGGGTTTTACTGCCTGACTCATTTGAGAAAGTGAAAATTTGGTGTAACACGCCTAGATTAAGGCTCGGACCAGCCAAACGTGATTCACAAGTCCTTCAGCCCACAGGTGGAACTTTTAAGGATGCCTATTAGACAAGATGACTGTTGATCTAGCCAATTTGGGATTTAAAAGGGTGGACTTCTGTTTAAAACATCCTACTAAAGAAATTAAGCATGTTAAAATTTAAATAGCAATTAAGTAAGCTTTAATCTGCGGAGGTTTTAGTTTTAAACATTGTTTTAAATAAAATGGAAGACTTTCAACCTAAGAACACCCAAGAAGCCATTGCAGATGCCCAGCGAAAAATCCGCTTTATATCAAATGACATCCGACAATATACTGAAGACGTCCAAAGCCATATCAAAAAGCAACGTTCTCAGATCCAGAAGCTTAAGAAAGAAAATAACGCTTTAAGTGACGATCTCAACAATCTTCAAAAAACTAAAGAAATCAGACCCGCGTCTAGGCCAAGCACAGTTCTTGAGCCTATAAGTTCATATCAAGACCAAATTGATGTGGAGCAGAGGCGCATCAAAGAGTTGGAATCAATTACGATTAGCTTAATTATGCAAGTTTTTTATTATAGAAGAGCTAAAATGCCCTTTGGCTCAGCAAATGACGTCATCGGTTTCCAACGCAAAATGGCACATACACCAAAGGGCCCATACTAGCAAATGTCAACACCAACCGAGCAAGCTCCTCAAGATTGGCTGCTTTGCATCGTCCTTGCTTAACTCAGCTCCTGTGATGTATTCCACCTAAGGTCACCTTCCTAAGCTGTGCTGAATGGAAAACCTTAAGCCGCTCCTTACCTTCCAGTGAGAAGTTTCTCCAGGAAAAACCATACCCATAAATAAAATTACATGAGGGAGAAAAAATTAGCAGCGCTAATTTCTCTCGTACCGAGTTCCATTTTATTTATTCAAAAAAGTTAGAATCAAACATCAAGATAATCCAAGACAAAATTTTCAAACAGAGAGATACTTACTTAATTAAAATTTATAACGCTTTACGTTCCTTACGGGGTAGGCACCACAGACCTTTCCGCCATCTCTTCCACGTGTCGGGCCCACAGTCCGCTGTGACCGCCTGCTTCGTTACGCCAAGGCACGCTTGGAGCGGTGTTGCCTGTTTCGACGGCTCATGGATGAGCTACTTGCACTTGAGCATGGGTTATCTTTCCGAAAATTCATTTAAAAAAATGGGATTTTCTGGTCGACTCTCGGCAAAAGGAAAAATACGTAGCCTGGGACGTAACGTCCATTTTCACGCTAGGGAGTTGCCCGATTGGTCCAAAGGACTTTGCTGAGCTTCCCCTTTCCAACTTCCGTACTCTCCTTTCCCACGAGGAAAAGCCACTCCTGAATTTAGACATGGGCTAGGCTCTGTACATAACCAGAATTGCTTACCTAGCATTGCTGTCCATTTCTGAAGTAATAAAACCTTGTCGGATATAAATAAAATATAAGTCGAGTATGCATGGCTGGGAGGCCATGCCCAGACGAAGACGCCATATTTTATTTTATTATTTCAAACAGAGAGAGATCAAATGGGCGGAATAAACGCAAGTAGAGATACAGCAAACGCTCTTAATAAGCAAATGAGGATACTTGAGAACAGACTTGACAAAGCAAACCAAAAGTTCAATGAAGCGATTGCGCATAATAAAAAGCTGAGAGAAGAGATCGATAATTTGAGAAGGGAAAGAGTGATCTTTGATAAAATTTACCAAAAACTTGAAAAAGAGCTCCACAATAAAAGGAAGGAAATGGCAAACATCATTGAAGCTGCTAACTCGGCCTATGAAGATAGAGATAGGGCTCAAGATCAGCTTGCAGCATTGAAGCAGCAGGCAGAGCGCGAGCAGATGGAGTTTGAAAAAGAATGGAAAAATCTGAATACTTTGATCGAAAAAGACAAGAAAATGAAAGACTTCTTGAAGCTCAAGCAGGCAGAAAGGGAGCATGCTGAGCATACAGAAGCTCCTAAAGCTGAAGATGATACTGCAAGAAAAAGAGGAAAAGCAAGCCCAAGCCAACTCACAGCAGAAAGAGTAAAAATATATGAAGACGCTTTTAATAAAATACAAGCAGCAACTGGAATTCAGGACATTGATGAGCTTGTGAATAATTTCATAAGGGCTGAAGATAAAAACTTTACACTATTTAAGTTTGTAAATGAGCTCAGCAATGATATAGAGATGCTCGAAAAGCAAATACAAGACTTGCAAATCGAAATTACTAGCTGTAAAGGTAAAGAAGATGGCCAACACATGCAGAGGAAAAAAATCACACTAGAAGAAAAGCAGAATAAATACGCTAATAAAGCAGAAATGTATGAGCTTAAATATCAAGAAGCCTTAAAAACAGTGAACGCCCTCAAGGAAGAAATTAAAAAGCTATTTGTCGGGATAGACTGCCAAACACAGCTAGCCCATGAGTTTCTGGGAGACAATGTGACTGAAAGCAACATGGAACAGTATTTAGCCTTAATTGAACAAAGATCAAGTGAAATTTTCCAAGCTTACGCACTGCTTCAAATGCAGAAAGGAAGAGGGGAGTTCGCGATGCCAGGACCTCAAGGGCCACCTTCATCTAACCCTCCAAGAATTGAAGCTCCAAATGTAAGAGATGACATTTCTGATGAAGAAGAAGATATCGAAGACGACAAACCACTTACATCAGAAGAATTCAAGCAGAGAGCGGAAAAAAGAGCTCAGCAGCTCGAAAGCCAACTGAAGAACAAGTTTAAACAGTCTAAAATCAGATCTAAAAAATAATTTTAAAATGGAAAAAGTTCGCGCGGAAACAATTCGAGAATTTATCACAATGTACCCTGGTATCACAGTCGCTGAATTCATTGAGAAACTTCGAGAAAGGTGGACTGAGCATGTTACCCAGATTTTTGATCGAGAAATTAGTATGGTTGTGATGGAGTATAGAGAGGCTATGAAAATGATTGTTGCAGAAGTGAAAAAGGCTGAAATTTCATCATAAGCAACTTGAATGTGTAAATAAGGGAAATTGGTAAATTTTTTACTTCGAAAATATCTTTGGAAATAATTTTTAATCTTAAATATAGCTTTTCTTGAAAATTCTTAAAAATAAAAGCAAAATCAATTGTTTCTCACTTCCCTCCCTTTAAAATTGGAACTAAAAAATTTTTGTTCCATTTTAAAGGGGGGTTAAAAAAATTTTTTTAAAAAAAAAAATCATTATAAAAAATTTTTTATAAAAAAAAAAATTTCAAAAATTTATCGAATTAAATTAATAAATTTGTTTAATAAAATGCTATTTACTCTTTATCCTTTAAAACAAAGCAAGATATAACTAAAATTTTTATTATTAATACGCCACTATTAATTGGTATCAAAACTATTTACACAAAAATTATTATTTTTTATTGATAAAAAAAAATTAAAACAAAAAATTTTAGAAAATTTATTAATCAAAGTGCTAATTTTGTTTAAATAAGATGTTATTTATACTCTATTCTTTAAAATAAAGCAAGAGATAAGTAAATTTTGAATTTTTGTAAAGAATTCGTATTGGATTTATATCAAAGCTATTTAAATAAAAAATATCATTTTTATCAAAAAAAATAAAATTTTTTCGAAAATATTTTAAAAAAAAAAAAATTTAATTTTTTTAAAAATTTACAATTAAGGATAATAAATTTATTTAAATAAAATGCTCTTTATACTCTATAAACAAGAGCAGGATACAACTAAATTTTTAATTTTAGTTAAGAAGAAACATTTAAATTATATCAAAGCTTTTTACATAAAAATTATGATTTATATATATAAAAATTTTTTTTATTATAAAATTAAATTTTGTTCCAATTAAAAGGGGGGTTAATTTACCAAAAAAGTGGAAATTTTACCTATATTTTGTTCCAATTTAAAGGGGGGGGGAGTCAGAAATTTTGACCTTAAATAGTAAATAAGGCTAACCTAAAAGATAAATTAAAAAATGTAAAATAGAAACACCCAAAATTCTATATTAAAGTATTTTATTGGAGAAATGTTTTATTGAGAAGTGATATTTATAGAAGACAAAGACTAATTTCTTGTTGTCGGCCATACTATGCCTAACGCACCAGATCCCATCCGAACTCTGAAGTTAAGCGGCATAAGGCGAGGTTAGTACTTGGGTGGGGGACCGCCAGGGAAGCCCTCGTGCTGACAGCTATTTTTTTAATTCATTTGGCTCGTAATTTTATAAATTAAAATTATGATATAAAATATCTCAAGGCTATTAAAGTTGCCATGAATGAATTTCTTATTCCATTTTATCTTATTCCCATTCGAAATTGAACAAAACCATTGGAAAATCCCCTTTTTTTGATCATAAGCCCACCCTCTGTGAGCTAACAAAAAATTTTTATAAAAAAAAAATGTTTTAATATAAAAGTGATAATTAATATAATTAAATCTATAGCTAATTAATTAAATTTTGCTTTCCATTTCGAAAAAAAAAAATTTGCATCCCTCTATCAGCTAACAAAATATTTTTGTTAGCTCACGGAGAGTCAGTTATAAATTTTTTAAAAAGAGATCTTTTACAATAACTTAAAATTCTTATAATATAATACTTTAAAATTGATCTAAAGAACATTCAAATAAGTTTGAATGCAAATATAAATTAATATTTTAATTAATTATTTAAACGCTTATAAGTTTTATTTATTTTCTGATTTTTTGCTCTTACAAATAATTGGATAAATATAATTGCTGATAAAATTTTTCTATATAATCTTCGAATCAAGAACATGCGCACAGATGCTTGAATTTTTTTAATAGAGATAATCATTTTTTTGCATTTTTGCTTACAAAGAAATGAACGGAAGCTAGATTGGATTTTCAAAATATTTTGAAACATTATTTCATTCTTTCTGCCATGACTATCGTCCTCGATTTTCTTTTCAGCTTCTACAATACATTTTCCCTCACTCCCCCCCCTCCGTGAGTGAACAAAAAAATTTTGTTCACTCACGGAGGGTGGTTAATTTTTGTTTTTAAAAAAATTTATATATAAATTTTATAAAAAAATTTTTTTTTTTTCGAAATTTAAAAAAAATCCTAATTCGAAAATTGGAAAGCAAATATTAATTTAATTTATAAAATTTATGTTTTAAAAAGCAATTTGTTTAAAATTAAACAGAATTAGCTCTAGATTTCATTATACTAATTAGCATTTATATATCTAAATTTTTTTCAATAAAAATTTTATCTATTAAAAAAATTTTTTGTTCACTCACTGAGGGTGGGTTTTTGGGCAAAAAATAGCGATTTTTTCTAATGGTTTTGTTCACTCACGGTATGGGGGGGGAGTCAGGCTTTTTCTTTTCATCGACTCTATTATTTTTTAATTGATGAAGTAATTTCTTTTCTGTAGCCTCGCAATCTGATTCAATGATTTTCTTTTCAATTTCTTTGCTAACTCGTTCTCTAGGTTTTTCCTTCTCAATATCTTTGCTAATATCAGACTCAAATATTTTTTTCTTTTCAATGCTTTTGAATTTAACTTCTTGAGGAGCTATCTTTACGATTTTTTTACTATAATCAGGCTCTAGTATTTTCTTTTCAGTTTCTATATCATTATGCGTATTCTTTTCTCGCATATCATAATTTCTTTTCAAATCATTCATTTTGATTTTAATTTGGGATAATTCAAATTGAGCCTTTGCTTCTAGTGCAGCAGCATTTTTAAGCTTATGCATCAACAATTTTTCTTTGAACTTTAGCCGAGTCAAAACTCCTCTTCATCATGCTTGAATCATGATTACTGCAGTTCTTTCTTGCTCTTTGTAATTTATTAAATCAATTTTATTCGATCTAACTTCATGCTGCTTTAGCTTTTCTCTGGGTTTTTCTTCTGGAAAATCAAAAATTGACACTTTTGGAGTTTCTAAGATATAAGTTCTTAATTTTGCCATTTTTAGTGATGGAGAATATGATGAAATACTTGACTTTGCACTTACAGATTTTTTTGAATCTATCGTGCTATTTAAAAGTCTGTTTTTATTTCAATACACATCGGGCTTTATACTATTTTTTGGACATCTTGCAGAAAAAGTTCTATTTCTAATATCAGTATTCACCTTTTTCAATATTTTTCCTTGGGACTCTTTACTTTTCCTCTCAATCACATACCTTTTGTTGCTTTTATCTTGGCTGAAATTTCTCAAAAGAGAACTTTTCTCGGCTTTTGGAGTCAGACTTCACTTTTTCGTATCTTTTAATAAAGAATAATTTAAAGAAGTATTCAAAAAAGTTCCTTTATTCCATTTGCTCGAATTTTTTAAAGGAATGGCTTGCCCAGATACCTCATCCAAACTTCTTTTGAGAGCGAGGGTTAGATTATTTTTAGTACCAAGATGCTCTTTGCTGAGTTTTAATCCTGATTCATAGCACTCTAAAGCATCCCCAAATTGAAAAAGATGCTCATGCTCAACACCAGCGTTGTGGAGGGCTATTACAAGAGTTGTTACTATATTCACTTCTGCTGAATAGTTATTCTGCAATATTTCTATAGCTTTAAGTGCGCTTTGTAGAGCTTTTTCATGAATTTTTAATTGTGAAAAAATTGAACATATATTTAAATAAGTTCCAGCTACGTTAAGGAATTGGTTGGGGATTTTTTTCTCAATTTCAAGGGCTTTTAGAAACCAATTAATTCCTTCTTGCAATTTCCCAACTTTTTTGTAAAAAAAGCCCAAATTTTTATATGTAATTGCTGATAATTTGTCTATGGATTGACTTGGTTTAAAAGTTTTTAAATTTAATAAAGACTGCTCTAAATAGTTTAGAGAACTTTCATATTCTTCAGTTTTCAGATGCTCCAACGCAAGCTTATTTAAGCTTAAAATGTCTGCTTCTTTAATAGCTGATAGAGATAATCTTTTCGTTGATTTTTCCATTTACTTGATATCATCATAAAGATGGTTTACTAAATTTGCAAATCCATTCTGAATAACTAATATTCTTAACTATTTAATGAAAAATCCGAAAAAAAAACTTGAGCTTCCTCATTTTCATAATTAATTTAAGCAAGCCTGAAAAAATCAATTTTATTGTTATAAAAGTTAATGCTTTTGAGAAATGTCTCTTATTATAGACATTAACCATTCTGATTTTCTGTAGAATCTACTACAAAATGTCGGACTACTTGAAATAAAGCTAAATTCCTGATTTATTCGGCCATTGCATAATTCATGCTCTTAAAATTGCTGCATCCACAGCTTTATAAATAATAATGGGTAATACAGGCTCAGCATTATGCGAACGAGTCAAAGGTTTGACAGAGAGCGAGCTTTCCAAAAGCTCCAGAGAAGACGACGAAGTAGCCTTAATAGTCGATGAGTTATATCAGCCAAATTACTTGAGCACCCTTAAAGATCTCTCAAACTACGAAATTCCCGTGCTCAAACCCCGTCAGGCTCCATCAGCCGACACAAAGCTAGAAGAAGTGAAATTCGCCTTTGTTCACGCTCAAGAAAACCGTGTTTTTGACAAGCACGAAGACCTCCGCAGCGCTCTTCAATCAGAAATTTTTTCGCTTCTATCCAAAGAAGATGATCCTGATTTCAAGGACATCTGCACAAAGCTCCAGTCTCTTTGCCGAGTGCAAGAAGGTCTTATCAGACAAGAAGAGCGTGAAAGAAGAAGACTCATGAAATCCTCACAGAGTTCAGAGGAAAAGCAAAAAAAGAAGAAAAAAGAGCTCCCAGTTCCAGCACAGATTGGCCTGCAGTTTGGAGTTGAAACTTTGATTAATTTGGTGAGGGTTGTGGGAACGACAAATCATGAAATTTTTGGACTGGTCATGAATTCGATAACTGGGATTTTGATACAGCTGACTCCACTTTCACTGAATATTGATGATGGAGGGATTTTGAAAGGTCTTGATACGGTCAAAATGTTTTTAGAAGGCGTCCTTAAAGGTAGTGCGGCAGGCGCGACGGAAACAGATTCTGTATTGGCACTTGCACCGCTCTTTGGAATGGCGCTGTCAAAAGGAGACTTATCAAGTGCACTGGCGGTGGCACAGAAGTTTTTAGAGCTTGATCAGTCACCAGCTTTTTCTAATGCTTGCTCTATGATGATGCCATTGCTTAAAAATCTATCAGATCTTGAAGGTTCTGGAATCGGCAGAAAAACACTAATGAATTGGAACCCTAGCAAATTAGGCCCAGATATTGCTCTTACTCCTCGCTCTCTTTTAAGCGATTAAAACCATCAGAAAAATTTAGTTTTCGAGAAATTAGTCTCCTCCATTAGCAAGTAAAAATATTTTATAGAGCACTTTTTTTATATAGCAAGTAAAAAATATTTTTTATAGCACATTTTTTTATATAGAATATTTGATATAAATATGATTTATATTTGAAATTTATGAAAATTTTAAAAATAACCCTTCTGATAAATACGCAATATTTTTGCTCACTGATGGAAGAAGAGGGAATCAGTAATGAAAATTTATCAGTGACTAGAACAGATTCAAGTGGCTGGGGCTGCCAGCTTTCAGAGCAAAGCTTGACCTCAGGAATACATTACTACGAATACAAAATAGATAGAAACAACTCCTCTTGCTTGCTTCTGGGGGTTGCAGGCGCTCAGTTTAATAACTTCACAAGCAAAAGCTCTGGAGCGCACTGCTATACTCTCCAGGCGGATGGAGATGCTTATATGAATGACAGAGGATCTGGAAACGTGTTTAGATTTGGAGAAGGCGATAGAATTGGGATTTTGATTAACATGGAGGATAAAAATATCACTTTCTTCTTAAACGGGAAAAAACAAAATAAACCGCCTTTCGGGCCTTTGCCAGATGAAGTTTATTTGCTAGCATGCTTTGGAGGTTCCAATCAATTTGTCACAGTCTTAAATGAGCCTGAAATCCCTGATGAAGCTCAAGATGCAATCGGGTCACACTTAGTCCCACACAAAGAAGAAGAAAAAAAAGACAACGAAGAAGAGGACGAAAAACAAGGAGAAGAAGTCCAAATTTTCCCTATTCGACCAAGGGACATTCTAAAGTCCAGCAGATTCAGGATTATCGCTGAAGGAAAAGCTGATGTTACAAAATTAACAGCTCAAGAATTGTCAGTTTTTCTGCTCGCATGTCTGGATAAATTAAATGAAGCCTATTTTGAAGTGTTTAAGTTAAATGAGAAACCTTCTTCCGAGCCTATCAAAGCAAAGCTGAGCAAGCAGCAGCCATTGTGCTTAGAAATAAAGCCTGAAGTCTTTCATATGCTCACATCAATGCTGAAATTCATTCTTCAGCTCCTTAAAGAACAAGTTTGGAAAAAAATGGATTTCCATCTGTGTGCCTGGGCTGGAGTTTGCCTTCTTCGCCTAATAAGATCTCACTTGTTTACGGTTTTATTTTTACAGCTTAAAGACGAAGAAACTGGAATCACTCACGAACTGAGAGAAATCTTGTATGGTCTTTTACAAGACTTTTTGGAGCTAGAAGTCACTAATTTTGGAGGAGAGTATCAAACCAAAGAAGACCTCGATGCTCTTAATGCGCTCAAAAAAGAATCATCTCTAACACTTATTCATGGCTTTGAAGTGTTCTATCCTACACAAGTAGCAAAACTAGACTACATCAATAAAAGCTTAGAAGACACAAAAGCAAAGAAAAAACTTCACGACATCCACTTGAACATCCAGAAACTAGTATTTGACAAGATGAGCATCCCTGTTAATCTATCAGCCGCCTTTTCTTTAGAAGTCCCAGAAACTGCCGAAAAGGTAGAAAAATTATTGGAGTTATTGCTGGACATCTGTGGAGAACAGTCACACTTATCCTTATCAGGAAATCCTTCACAAGATAGCAGCTACTATTTGAAATTTTTGCATTCAGCCCAAAAAGTGCTACTTTCCAAAGCCGCAAGAGATGATTTCAAAGGCCAATGGCAGGTGTTATTAATTAAATATACTCAAAAGCTGTTTAACACTACACAGCAGCTTGTTGACAGACTAAAAGTGATGGAGCCTAATGCAGAAGAAAGAGGTCGCAAGACTATATTAGAAAGTTTGGTCACCAATTTATTGCTGGCCCTGTGCTTATCACAGACTACAACAGAGTCGTTATCATTGCTAATTCAGCCATTAATGAACATTATCAATACCATGAACTCCATAGGTGTAAAAGATCCAAGCCGGGCCAAGAAAAAAACAGCAGTTCAATCTCAAGTATATGAAAGCAACCACCCTTGCACAAATGCATCAGAAGCCAAGCTAATAAAAGTACCCAATGCTATAAAATACTCCTTAAAATTTGACAGCCAATGCAATATTAGACCTGAAGTTAATACTTTGGAGCTTTTTACTGATGAAAATAAAACTAATTTAATTGGAAAATGGGATGGTAACAATTTCCCACACCAGCCATTTACAGTGGACAGTCCAAGTCTTTTCTTCAATTTTACCTCAAATGAAGCAAATGATCTATATGGCTGGAAAATAGATATCGAAGTTGAGGCAGAAACAGACCAAGTCTTTATCCCATGAACTCACCATTTAAGAGTTGCTGCCAATTTCTTGATTGTGCTATTTAGTAAAAAGCTTATTATGGGCGACGAAAACGATGAAGAACTGGAAGTATTGAAAAATCCTTTGTTTAAGTATGGAATTCAAGACAAGTGCCAAAAAATGGTTTTACCGTCATTAAAGCCAAAGTTGGATGAAAATTTGGTTAATTTAGTAATCATTCCTGGCGCTGATTCTGGGTCTTTAAGCTTCAGAAAAGGCAGCATGAATGATAGAAAAAGCTCTTTGCCAGGCTTTAAGCCAGCTGAACCTAATCAAGCACTCACGCTAGCAGGCTACATTGCAAATTATACAGCAAGTGCTGCAAGTCTCGCACAATATTCAGAAAATTTGATATTAGAAGAATGGATAGCTGGTAGTGACAGAGTGAATCAAGCTTGGAGCATCATGAAAAAAGAAGCTGGAGCAGTCGGCCCTCATACTCTTGTAGGAGGAGTTCAAATGGATCAAGCTGAGCGTGCTCTTTTTGCTGTTTACAGCAGCTTCTTTGATTTTGTTGACGTGCTAGGAAGCCTAATCGAGTCTCCTAAAGAAGTCAGCGACTCCACCTTAAAAGGACTTATTAGGCAAGCTTGCCAAATCAGAAAATGGGCTCAGCAGCAAAAGCAAGAACTAATGGACAATAATGCAGAAGTGGATTACTCTTCAATAATAAAAGACATTATAAAGAGATGCGTCATCCTTATACACTGTGAATTTAAGCAAGCTCTAAATGAGCTAGGAATCCACAGAATTACAGTCAACACTTTTCCATCGTACGCAAGAGCGCAAACGACAGACACTATTATATCAGGAAGCAAAGGACCAGAAGCCAAGTTTAGAGAAGGAAATAAATGGAAATCAGTAAAGCAAGCCGCGGAATCTGTCAATAGACTTAGGAATCTTCTAAAAATAGTAGGGCCTGGAAGATCCAATTCTGCAGACCAAGATGATGAAAAGAAAGAGTTCAACAAAGTAAATGCCTTGATTTTTGAGTTCCTAGAAAATAAGACTGAACTTACGAAGTACTTTAGTGAGGTTGATAAAAAAAGAAATCAAGCAATGGCAAGAACTATTGGGATTAATTATCTTATGCATATGTTCAAGATTTCATCTAGGAGCCACAAAGCACTAAAAGGGCAAATCGTTAGGATGTTTTCTGAAGCTTTTAGAGTTAATGGCTCAAGCAAAAAAAAGCATTATTTGAAAGATCTCGAAGGCGTAGATAGTCAGCTGCAAAAATGTGTGCAAAGATCGTTTTTCTTGATGTATCAGCTGTTATTAAATCATTTAAGGATATCAGAAGTAAAAGAGCTGGATTGTACAGGTCAAGAGGCTTCTCATATGTATCTAAAGACTTTTGAAGCTTTAAGTTTCCCATTTGAAGATATTGACTCCTACAAACTGCTCGACCTGAAGCTTCATGAAAGCTTATCTTTCCTGCTGACGTGGTCTAAGGGTCAAAAAATCAATGAATATGTCTCTTATAAATTTGATCCTGCAAACTGCATTACAAGTCTTAAAGTTCACAATGAAGAGGAATTTCAAGAAAACCAGCCTGAAAACGCTGACTCCCCCCCCCCCTCCGTGAGCGAACAAAAAAATTTTGTTCGCTCACGGAGGGGGGTTAATTTTTTTTTTTAAAAAAAAAAAATTTTATATATAAATTTTATAAAAAATATTTTTTTTCGAAATTTAAAAAAATCCTAATTTGCAAAAATTGGGAAGCAAATATTAATTTAATTTGCAAAATTTATGTTTTAAAACGCAATTTGTTTAAAATTAAACAGAATTAGCTCTAGATTTCATTATACTAATTATCACTTATATATCAAAATTTTTTTCCATTAAAATTTTTTCTATTAAAAAAATTTTTGTTCACTCACGGAGGGTGGGTTTTTTGGTCAAAAAATGGCGATTTTTCTAATGGTTTTGTTCGCTCACGGAGGGGGGGGGGGGAGTGAGTGTTTTTCATTAAGCACCGTGAATAGGCTGGAAGGAGAGTTCGGACAAGAGTCAGAAGTCACTCAAAAATTGTGTTTAGAAGTAATAAGAGGAGAAGCAAATAAAAAGCCAATTGTGCAGATTTTTATTGGGACAATGTGTGAAGAAGAAGGCTTTGAGTTAATTGAAGGCAATATCAATGAGCAAGGTGAAAATTTATTCCTGTTTGTGAAAAGATCAGACCCGAAAGAAAATATCAGCATTTTATCAAAGCTTGAAGTCATTGAAGACAACCCTATTGTGCTGAGGCCAATCTTTATCCCATATAGCAGATTTTTAGTCAAAGAGCAAGATGCTACAGAGACTGCTAAAAGAAACGAACGAAAACAATTTTTAAGACAAGCAGCATGGATTCTGTTTAAGCATCTCGTTTATACATGTGCTGGAAAGCCTGAACACAAGTATATGCAAGAAACCTTATCTGAGGTCAAAAAATTCAAGTTGCAGACAATGTTTGCTGAACTACTACTTGGTGAGGCCTCATGGATAAGGACAAAAGAAAGAGTTGACATGGCACCACGGGATGTCGCGAAACTGAGATTGAAAAGAGTCAGTTCAGGAGAACTCTGAATGCAAGGAGAAGTTTCTAAAGCAAAGCCTCACAGAAATCCCATGATAGAATGGGTCACCCAGTTCAGAGAAACCTTCAAGCATCTGTATCCTTCAGATATTTCTGAGCTTGCTGGTGTAGAATCCCCTATTGCATTTGTAGAGAACTGGTTCTTGAAAATTGACCCAGCAATGAAAGGAATTTTGACTATAGAAGAGTTGAAAACTGCAGATATCGCTGAGGAATTAAGAGAAGAGCAGAGACTAAAAAATAGTCTTGGACAGATTGACTTCTTTTGCTATCTAAATTTTATTATCAAAGAAAACTATGAAGTTGCCCAGGAATACGGCGATGATGAATATGACGAAATCTACAAGCATAAACTAATGAATACGATTCCCAGGGATTTCTATACGGCCATGGAAGAAGTTAGCTTTGAGGTACCGAACTTGATTGCTCATTTGAAGCGTGAAATCAACCCGATTTCACAGAATTCAATACTTAACTATCTTGAGCTGTTCGAGAATTCTTCAGATCCTGAAAAGCCAGGAATTGTTCATCCTGATAAAATCCTTCCGAATACTCCTTCAGAATTCATAAATCCTTCCAAAGACCTTGACTTCTTTTTAATGCTTAATGCCATTTATAACTACCCAAATAAATTCGGAGACTATTATTCTGAGCTCCATCAAGCATTGCCAAATACCGATGACCTGCCAGCTTCAGTGGAAGAAATGCTGAACCCTCAAAAAGTTGACTCAAGCTTAAATGACTATATTGCTTCTTTGCTATGGGTCCTATACCAGACTTGCTGCTCAGATGGAATGACAAAGGTGCTAGCTAAGCCAGAGTACATTGAAGGAATTTTGCGTCATATGCTCTTTGGGGCCTCAGAAACTATTATTGTCATCGCGTTCAGGATTATTAGGAGCATTGTTCCTTCCCAGCTGACTCCGCAATTGTTTTCTCAGATTTGGCAGTCGATTCCTAAAGAATTCATGGACAAGTATCTGAGTCCAGAAATCAGGGATGACTGGCTGAGTACTTTTCTAGCATTTGTGGGAATGAGGAATTCTTATCATATTAAGTCTGACAAAGAGTTTATACCCAACCTTAGCAAGCTAGGCATTTGGAGTAATGAAGCATCAGAGTTCTTGAAAGCAGTGTGCATGAGAAATAAATGGAAGCAAGAAGTGCTCACTGCAATTTTGACTTCTATTGAAAACATGCTCACAAACTTGGAGCAAAATAACTATGCTGTGCTGAATTAAATAAATGTTTTTAAAATTTGAAGATTACAGTTTAGTTTTTTAATTATTGGCATGACAGCATAAAGCTCTATTCATAAAAGAATATGTTTTTTCATATGATTTAGGCCTAGGCTCTTTAACTCCCCCCCCTCCGTGAGTGAACAAAACCATTTTAAAAATCGCTATTTTTTGCCCAAAAACCCACCCTCCGTGAGTGAACAAAAATTTTTTTAATACACAAAAATTTTTTATGGAAAAAATTTTTGATATATAAATGATAATTAAAATAATGAAATCTAGAGCTAATTCTGTTCAATTTTAAACGAATTGCTATTTAAAACATAAATTTTTATAAATTAAATGAATATTTGCGTTCCAATTTTTGCGAATTAGGATTTTTTTAAAAAAAAAAAAATTAACCCCCCTCCGTGAGTGAACAAAATTTTTTTGTTCACTCACGGAGGGGGGGGAGTAAGCTTTTTAACAATGTGCTCATCAAATTATTCGCCTTTAGACAAACACTTGCAAGAATGGAGCTATGTCACCTTAAAAGGAGGATCTTTGCCTCAAGGACATATAATCAGTCTGAACAAAAAAACACGAGTTATGCAGATATACTCTGAAGAAGATGACGCCATCCATGATGAAAGCATGAACCATCTCGACCAAATGATTTCTTTAATCAGACCAAACCTATTTTCATCAATGACCTCAGCTGAATCCCAAAATCTCTTCAAAATGCTTAACAAATTGATTGTTTTCATAAAAGAAAAAGACAAAGTCCCTATTGTCGATGATGTCGAAAAACTCCACTCAATCAGAGCCATCTGGCGCCAGCTCGAGTGCTTGATATATCAAACACTTTCTTCCTTAACCTCCCACAAGGTCCAATACACTGAAGAAGAAGCTAATCAAATGGTAGAGTCCGTCTTTAGCCGCGTCATCAGCAACGAAGATGGTGATGTTATAGAAAACAGCCTAAGATACAGAACCATCAGGATGCTCTTATATTCCAAATTGAAGCAAGGAAAAATAGAAAACCTTAAGAAGAACGACACTGTAGAAATAGAAATCAGCGAAGAAAAAGAAGAGGAAGAGTTCAAATACATGTCAGAAGAGGAAGAAATGAAAATCATCGCAGCCATGAATGAAGAACAGCAGATCATTGTGGTCAGCCTGAAGTCAATGGGGTTCAATTTCAGAGCTATCCAAGCGGCTATGAATGCCAAACTCAAAGATGTAGAAGAAATCGCAGCTTGGATCACGGAAAAGAAAGAGCAAGAAGAGCATAAACAAGTGGAGCCAGTTCAGGTACAGGGGGTCAGCTATATTTATAAACTGAGGAAAGAGGAAAGCATCACTTGCCAGATCACTGATCACTCAGGGATTGCACATTTTGATGAGTCAGCAAGTGGGCATATGTCAATCACATGCAGAATTCCTTTAGACGAGCAAAAAGCGATTAAAAAACACTTCGAAGCCAACGTTTTTCGACACTTGAATGAGTTTTGCCCAGAAATCACCTTCCTAGCGACCATTGGGTACAAGACAGAAAATATTTCAGGAATAATTGGGCTGAGCATCGGAAATCTTCAAATTTCTGTAGACTCCTCTCAAGAGGTTGCTTTAGTTATGATAGGAACTGAAATTGTTGCAACAATTTCTAAAAGCTCTAACTATTCCTTCAGGATTTTTGCCAATTTCAATGGAACCATTACAATTCAAAATGAGACAGAAGAGTTCAAGCACACCTGCTCTGAACTCACAGTGTATGATGGCCTTGCTATTGGTGACTTCGGAATATTTTTAGTTTTAGGAGAGTCTGTAGTCCTTAAAGGTTTTGCTATCTGTCAAGGCCACTTCATGGGCACTCTTAACTATTGGGAAGAAGAAAAAACAAAAGATTCGCAGAAGCCTGCAGAGGAAAAAAACGCAAAAAGGTTTGTAGACTTGAAGCCTAAAGAGCAAAACCAGACAGCTTTAAGACTGCGCACAACTGGTGCACCTTCAGAGCTATGTGAAGAACTCGCGAGCCGATATGTTAGCTTTGACAAAGCATTAGAAGTGCTGTTAGATCAAAACGCATCATTTATGTGGCAAGACCAGCTAGAAACTAATATAGACCCACCAATAGTAGAAATCGCAATGGTAGACTCTGTAGAAGATATAGAAGAAGGATACCTGAGGGTTAGTGTATATATGGATGGGCAAGACATCACAGACACAGTTCAGCTTGAAAATAGGAAAATCTTATGCTATAAGCAGCACTATGGATCTGCACCACCTGGGAATATGATCACCTCTATTTCTATTGGAGGAACTCCAGAAAGCCATAAAGAAGATACAGAAATAGGGAATCTCACAAAAAACCAGGAAGGAGATATTGAAAACAGAGTTTGGGCCACAAAATTAGCAAGAGCGAAATTAGGAACGAGGCAGCCATTGACCAGAATTATGATGCTCGCTTCAAAAAACCCTAACCAAGTTGCAGTGCCGCCAGGGTTTGAAGTGGTTCACTACGAAAACAAAGCCGTGAACATCGCCCAGGATTCTTGCGAGTTCTTTGTGTTCATTGCCTATTGCAAGACATCAGCTTTATTAGGGTATCCTGTAACTCCTCTTATATACTCAAAAGTCAACCTCTCTGAGCATGGACTTGTAGATGTCCTTGAAAATGTTTCTCCTGAAGCAAACGCAGAAAAAATGAAGAAGATCGAAGAAGAGCTTGCAAACTATAACCAATATTCTGTGATTGAGCTGCTTGCACATGTAAAGCATCTTGATGAAGTTGGAAGAAATTTAGCAATGAAGACATTTTTCTTACAAATAATTCAAGTTTTGCCTTCAACCTTGCCTTACTTAGTATGCAAAAATCCTGAAAATTTCGCACTGCTTTATAACTTATTGAAAGATAATATTTCTATTTTGGAATCTACAATCTTAAAAGTATTACAAGGCCCGTATGCTGTTAGTATGGCAAGAATTTTACTTCACGAGTGCATTTTGCAGCTGATTCTAGCATCCACATGTTCAGCACCGACTGGGAAATTGAGCGAACTTCTTATCGAGTCAGGGCATCCTTATGAAAATAACATGAGGCACGACCAAACTATTACGATCCCTGGAGCTGCAGGACTAAGAATAGAGTTTGATCAGCAGTGTCATACAGAATCTGGCTGCGATATTCTGAGATTCTTTAGACAGCCAAATCATGTTGGGCAGATTTGTGAGTACTCTGGCAGAAGTTTCCCCGACTTTGAAGTAGAAGGCGACACTATTTTCTTGTACTTCTACTCAGACTCCTCCTGTGTGGAATGGGGCTATAAATTCCGAGTCATCCCAGTTGAGCCAGCAAATTCAAATTCCAATGATCCTCTGCTGAAACGCATGAGTATCGAGCATGCTCTATGGATTCTAGAAAAATTGATTTTGGGCCAAAAAGCAGTTCCTTTTGAATGTCATAGATTTTTACAAAAAGAGCTTATCAACCCTCTCACAATCTTTATCCACTCCATCAAAGATCCTAATAAGCAAGAACGAGGGGTGAGGATTCTTCAAGGCCTGCTTAAAAAGCAGTCTGAGTCGTTCCCCGCCTTGCAAAGAGTTGTTGATTTGATAACTGAGGAGACTCGATCTCTGTACCATTTCGAGAAAAGCAATAAAGGAAGTTCTGAACTCTTGCAGAAACTGGTTAGTTTGATCACTGAGCTGAAGGCGAAGTACCACATTAATCTTGATGAAAGATGGTTCCATGAGATTTGCGACGCGTTTGCAATAATGAAAGGATTCTGCAACAGAGATGAAAATATGTATCCTATATTGTTTGAGCAGTTCAGAGCCACTAACAAAGTCTCTTTGGAGAGAAGTAGAGAGTCCGGACATCCTTATTCCAAAAAGCCGACCACAAAAGAGGTCTCAGTGAAAGGCGCAAGCTTTTTGGAAATAGAATTTGATGAAAGAAGCAAGCTGGATAACCAAGATGCGATATTATTCACCTATGACAAGGCTGGACTCCAACCAATAGAGACAGGAACTGACGTTGCACTTACTGATGCAGCATGGGCAAACGACCCAAGAGGACCTGATATACAGTTCAGTAACAACAACAGAGCAGTGACTAGGACAAATTCAAGTGGCTGGGGCTGTGCTGTGTGGTCTGAGTCCTATTCCCAAGGTAAAATAAAAATCACCTTCCACATTGATAACGACGGCCGATCTGATTACCTCTATATCGGAATCTTCAAAGCTGATGGTAACTACCGACTTAACGAAGTCATTAACAGTGACAACTCTCACGATCTCTGGACATGGAAAACAACAGGCGAATTCCATCGACGAGGAGAGAAGGTCACAAACTCTGAGTCCAAGTATCGGTCTGGAGACTCAATAGCGCTGATGATTAACATGGAAGAGAGGTCAATCACCTTCATCAAAAATGAAATAGAACTCCACACTTTCAACGACATCGCTGATGAAGTCATCCCAGTTGTCTGTTTTGGAGGCAGCAACCAAAATTTAACAGTCACTTCTGTAGAGAGTTACATCGCCTCGTTTAGCAAGCTTAGCAAGAAGAAATTTACTATTGATGGCGACCAAGTTTTCTATCATTTCCCTATTAACTGTGGATATTTGCTGACTCATATGCATGCATGGAAAAGGCCAAGCAACCTCTCTGGAAATATTTACTTCTCACAAGACCAAAGGAAGGTCAAAACTACTGGTCCAGTTGAAAACAGAAGTGTTCAAATCACTGGACTTGGGATGCAGGCAGGAAGGCATTATATAGAAATTTTGGTCAACAAGATGAAGGAGAATGATAAAATTCAGCTAGGAATTGTACCAGATGGGATTGAAAGGCATGGGTCTCTTGTGAGAGATAACACTGCTTGCTATCAGGCAAATGGGATTGCTACTTTCAACGGAGTTGAGCGTCAAATTGAGCCATTCCAAGCCAAGGATATCATAGGAATTTATTTCGACATTGAGAAAAGCACGACAACCTTCTATAAAAATATGGTCGAAGTGGCCACATCAGTAATGACAATTGATGCAGAGAGGAGCTATGTGTTCGCAGTTTCATTTGATGGAGAAAAACAAGAAGTTATCATCAATAAAACACCAGCAATACCAGAAGAAATTGATTTAATGGGAATGAAAAGAGAGTTCCCACCTGGGGCAGAAGCAAAAGAATGGGGCTATAAGTTTAAGGTCACTCCTTGCTACACTGGAGATAACAAAATGAGAGTGATAGAATGTTTAACTGAAAAACAGCTAGAAAAATGGAAGATTTTCACAGAAAAGCACTTAAGCAATATAAGTAAAGCAACTGAAGAGCAATTAGTCCAGTTCATCGATGAGCTCTGCATATCTAAAGGGAAAGACCCGAGCAAGCTTGAAATAGAAGATATCAACCCAGCTCCTCAAGATTTGCGGCATTATCAGCTGTTAGAAAATCTCTCAGTTGGAGATCTCCAAGATATGTTCAGGATTATTTCTTATTTCAACAAGCAGGTAGAAAAAATTTTGCCTTTAATTTCGCTTGACTTAAACACCACCTCTAGAGAAGGTCTTGATGAGCTGCAAAAGCTCTTCTTAAGCACAAGAGGCTACATCTTCTTCAACATGAAAAACTCCATGTTCAATGCCGTTTTGAATAGCACAAAGACGGAGTCAAGACCTGAAATTTCTGTTGACAGAACTAAAGCTATGAGACTGAAATATCTAGGAAAGGTAGACTCACAAGCTTTGGTAAGCCTATTTGGACAAATTTATAGAGTCATCAATACAAATACTCCGCGGTCATTTAGGAATCCTGAAAGAATCTTTAAAGTTGTTTTCAGAGGAGAAGGGTCAACAGATGCAGGAGGACCATATAATGAAGCTTTAAGCACTATGTGTGATGAGCTTATGTCTCGATTCCTTCCTCTCTTTGTGCCAACGCAAAATAAAGTTCATAGCGTTGGTGAGAACCGTGATTCTTGGATAATCAACCCTATAGCAGATTCTGCTTTGCAGCTTGACCTATTCCAATTCCTCGGCAAACTTATGGGTGTTGCGATAAGAACCCAAAACAACTTGAACTTAACCCTTCCTCCGCTATTTTGGAAGAGACTTATGCTAGAAGAAGTCACCATAAACGATTTGAAAGGAGTCGACGAATGCTGTGTACAGATGCTTGACATACTAAGGAATCTTAACGAGCAAGGCATTACCCCTGACAACTTCGGAGATGCGTTTGAAAACATCAACTTCAGCACTCATGACTCCAGCGGAAGAATTGTTGACCTCGTCAAAGATGGCAGAGAAATCCCAGTTACTTATCAGCGAGCCCAAGAATACGCTGTCCTAGTAGAGCAGCTGAGACTTAATGAAAGCGAAAAGCAATATACTGCTATCAGAAAAGGGATCAGCTGTGTAGTGCCTTTGAATCTGTTGAACTTATTCAGCTGAAAACAAGTAGAAAATATGGTCTGTGGAGCAGCTGATATTGATGTGGATCTTCTGAAAGGGAAAACTGAGTATGAAAACATAAGCGCAGATGCACCACATGTAAAATATTTCTGGGAAGTCCTTAAAGAAGTAAGTGCTAGGGATCGATCCCAGTTCTTGAGATTTGTGTGGGGAAGATCTAGGCTACCATCAGGCAGAGATTTCAAGAGATTTAAGCTGACACAGTTAAATAAAGCTGGAAACCCTGACAGCTATTTGCCAGTAGCCCACACATGCTTTTTCCAACTGGACTTGCCTCCATATTCTTCTAAAGAAATTATGAGGGAAAAATTCTTATACGCAATTACCCATTGTCAAGCAATTGACTTGGACAGAGTTGCAGAAGGAGGCTGGGAAGAAGAAATTAATTTCTAAGATGAATAAATTATGCTTTTAAATTCAATTTATCTTTTCTTGAGCACAAATAAGCTTAAAAATGGTGCAAGTTAGCGATAATTAGAATATAATTTCATAATTAAAATTGAGATATAGTTAAATCTGGACCATTTCTATGCTGTTCTGCTCTTTCGGCTCACTCATCTTGACTTGCTCCTCGAAGTCTTCTTTTCTTTCTTCTTCCTTAGATTCTTCTTTTTTTTCTTCTTCAGCTCTTTCAGCGTTTATAGTAAAAACCAATCTTTGTACAGCCCCTGAATCTGACCCTCTATTTATAGAACTAGACATGCCCACTGCCTGTGACTCTTCGTCTTCCTCGATTTCTTCTGGCTCTTCCTCTTCAAAGTTGCCCCCTTCCTGAGTTAAATAAGAAATTTCTTCAACAGGCATGACTTGCTTATTAAGACACATACAAAACATCCCGCAGTTTCAAGGCTCTTTTAACGACATATGCAAAACTGTTCGATTTGCCTGGATCGTCACATCATGATGCGATGACAATGGTATTGTTTTCTTTGCCTGCAATAAAGTGCCAAATTTACTATTCTGATCCTCGATAATAAATTGATTATTTTGCAGTTTAATTCTTGCGTGGTGTCTGCTTACAGAGATATCTGATAATTTGACATCACACTCATGCCCTCTGCCTATTAAAGCAAGTTGGCCTTCTTCTATAGAAATGATATGCAAACCATGGCTTTGTCTGCTTTCTGGGCGATAATCTTCAATTATCATATATGACTTCGTAGGATAAGCCATACTAACAAGCTCTATCTTTTGGCCTTCGAAATTCATGCAGGAGGGGAGTTTTGTCTTGCAGAGTTCACAAGCAAGGTCTTTCCAGTAGTAGGAAATTGCCCTTTCTGACTGTCTGGTTGCCACTTTATTTTTTAGTCACTCTTTTAAGCAGTTTATATGAACATACTTCATAGTTCCAGAGCATTTGCAAGGACTAATGAGTGGGTCTGCCTTGGTACTGTTATCATAAAGGCAAATCCTGCATTGATTGTTGCCTTGGTTTGAATCTTCTTGCTCAATGTTTTCCATATCAGATGGGATTGCTCCCAGGAAGCCTGGAATGTCCACATTTGAGCCTTTATTTATAGAAATTTTTTTGACTCTAAAGCGGACTCTTCCAAGTTTCAGCCAGTCACCTTCATGCATGATGTGTCCTTTGGATCCATTAGATTTCATATATTT
This sequence comes from Blepharisma stoltei, assembly GCA_914767885.1. Lineage (NCBI taxonomy): Eukaryota > Ciliophora > Heterotrichea > Heterotrichida > Blepharismidae > Blepharisma > Blepharisma stoltei. The sequence goes on along the minus strand of CAJZBQ010000021.1, from coordinate 587,463 downwards.
GACCACAAATCAGAGCTTTTCATTGGATTCTCCAAATTGATGGGCTAGGAAGGTGCCAAGATTTTTCCTGATACTGAGGAGAGGCTCTGGACCTTCATGGATATCTTTAGTGTCGTCTGCAACTGCATAACAAGTTTGGTTGGCTCGAAAAATCGAGCATGAGGAGGAGATTTTGAAGTTTGACTTTGTTGTAGAGCGAGACTCATAATCGAAGAGGCCATGAGTGTCTCTGGACCATGTGATTGTGCGTACTTCAAGGCTGCTTAAAACTTACAATGAATTTGATTTCATTTTTATGTGAAATTTTGAAATATAATAATTGGGTCTCCTAACTATTATCATTCATGCTCTAAGAATTTCAACAGCTGTTCAATCTAAGTTAACAATAGAGAGCCTTAAAGATGATAAAACAAATAAATATATATGCTATTTTCTTGCAAATCGCCATGAAATCTAAACTTAAAAATAAACGGTTTATACACTCAGAGATGAAAAATAATAAGAAAGTTACAATCTCTGAAATGCATTCGCTGGTTAAAATCATGTTTAAAAATAGTTTGGTGAAAATTAAAGCAGATGAGCTTTATGCCATTAGCATTAAAGCTCATATGTGAGAAAGGACTTTTTTTATTTCATTTTAAACAAAGTTTTAATTTTAGAAAAATGATTCGGTTATTTAGATTTTGAAATTGGAGCTGATGGAGTTGTAAGAAATGAGATGATTTAACTTTTATCGAGAATAATTGATTGGTAAATATAGCCTATTCATTACCGTTTAAGCGCATAACAATAAATTATTTAATAAAGATATACTATTTTGCAACAATTTAATTGAACATATCATCTTAATCAGAACTTTTTAGACAGATTTTATGATAAAATTTTCTTAATAATAATTCGATTCATCTTAAATATGATTTCCGAACGAAATATTTATAGCTCTAACATATTTGTATGACCAAAGCAAGAAAAATTTCTTAAAACAGAGACAATGCAAAAAATTTCTTTTATAAATTTTTGCCTGCTTTGCAATTCCATTTTAAAACCGATAAACATAAAATAATTTACAGGAAAAATCAAAAAATATAAATTAAAATGGATTCAATATTTTCTGCAATAAGGCCTACTCAGTCCTTTTGGATCAGGAGCACCCCTCTTAAAGATTCCAAGCCTTTTTATGAAGGTCTACTAATGATTTTCATTAAAGGAACACAAAAAACCCAAAGATTTTCAATTGAAGGAACAAATTTAATTTATAAATCTCAATCAGGGCAACCAATTAAGTCACATAATCTGGAGTTCACAGTCATGCAGCCAATTACACAGACAATATATAATAGCGTATATCATGGATTTAATTTAGCAAGAGGAAATTTCTCTAACTCCCCCTCTGTGATCGAAGAAAAAATCTTGTTCGCTACAGAGGGGGTTAATTTTTTTTTAATAATTTTATAGGATAATTTTTTTTTCAAAATTTAAAAAAATCCCACTTCGCAAAAATTGGAAAGCAAATATTAATATAACTTGCAAAAATTACATTTTAAAAACGCAATTTGTTTAAAATTAAACAGAATTAGCTCAAGATTTCATTATATTAATCATCACATATATATCAACATTTTTTCGATAAAATATTTTCTATTAAAAAATTTTTGTTCGTTATGGAGGGTGGGTTTGAGCCAAAAATAAGGATTTTTCCATAGTTTCGTTCGCTCAAGGAGAGGGGGTGTAAGACATTTTATGCAATAAATTACGATGAATATGAAATATGATATGGCATTCTTTCAAAAATTGCTATTCTTAAGAGCTTCAATAGTGATTTTATTATCTCTGAAACTCTCAGCTATGGAGAAGACACAACCGTTTACCTAGCCCAAAACAAAATCGATCAAAAATACTACGCTGTCAAAAGTATCGAAAAGAGTCCTTATCTCACCAAGAATAAATCTCTCGAGTCACTTGCTAATGAAATTTCTATTCAGAGGAAGCTAGACCATCCCAGGATTGTGAAACTGTTTCACGTATACGAAACGTCATATTATCTTTATTTGGTTATGGAATATGTTGCTGGAAAAGACCTTTTGAGTGCTCTTGATAGAAAAGACAGATTTTCTGAAAAAACCATAAGAAGATTCGCTATCAAAATGCTTGATGTCCTTAGATATCTTAAAGATCAGCATGTGATTCATAGAGACATTAAGCTTGAAAATATTCTTGTGGTATCTCATCGGCCATTAGAATTTAAATTATGCGATTTCGGTCTGGCTTGCAATTCTGACGATTCATTGTTTCAAGTTTGTGGATCGCCAGGATATATGGCACCAGAAATCCTCAAGAAATCAAAATATGGTCCAAAAGTTGATATTTTTAGCACAGGCGTTGTGATTTATACTATGCTGACCAGAAATTCGCCTTTCTCTATCGGTAATGTAGAAGAAAGACTTCTATCAAACAAAAAATGCAAAATTTGTTTTTCTGAAAAAATTTGGAATCATTACAGTTACGGATTATTTAATTTTGTATCTAAACTGCTGAGAAAAAATCCTAACTCCCCCCTCCGTGAGTGAACAAAACCATTAGAAAAATCGGTGCACCCATTTTAATAGTGGACAAATAATCGTGCTACATTTTTCTAGGCTTTTTTGATAGAAAACTATATGCTAGGCAGTCATTTACTAGTCTGTCATTTCCTCGAAGGTAAATTCCCCTGCGACATTTGCTCGAAACCATATTCTCGTGTGACATTTGCTCGTGTGATTTACTCGGCGACATTTGCCCGGACGTAAAATTTCTCGAGGACATTTACACTACGGCATTTCCTCGGACATTTTTAATCGAATTACATTTCCTCGAAAATATTTACCCGGCGACATTTGCTCGAAATTATAATTAATTTTTTTTTAAATATAATATATACTACTTTACTTTTTATAGCTACAGGAAAAAACTGCATTACTGCTGCTCAGGCCATAACCCAAGATTTCTCGGTAGAGGAACGCCCAAGGGTCTATGAGATGCTGCTGGACATCTTCATTTTCAACCAGATGAAAGTAGTCTAAGCCTAGCCGGATATATATCTCTTGAGTTTGGGCTTGATTCTCGCTTGGAGTCTTTACCAGTTAGCCTTGGTCGTAATTCTAACCGTTGCTCCTAGATGGCAGGCTAACACGTGCCGCCATTCTAATGTATATCTCATCTTCAGGCTTTAAGGAAATTTCAAAGCTCAAGTAAACTCTCGAATCCTCTATGCCATCCTTCCTCAGCATTGTTTGTTCGTGGAAGATCCTGCTACACATTGAAGAATGAGTTTCATAAATTAATAGAAAATAGAGATTCTTTCTTACTCCATTTTGGTCAAGAATACCTATCCACGTGCACTTAAAAAAATCTAATAGTTCTATTGTTTTAGGTTCCATTTCCATTCAAATTCAGCAGCAGTCACTGCCCAGGCCTTATGGCCTCTTAATTAATCATTTATCTAATCTACTCTGAAATAACTCTCGCTGTTATCCGCTTTGTATTTTTCATTTTGAAATTCTTTTGCTCTAGCTACTAACAACTTTATGTGAAAGATCTTAAAAGCAAGATCTATTCTCTTCACTTCTGCGAGTTTTCCTTCATCCATCATCAACTTCAGCTTCTTCTTCTTCTTTTTCCTTTTCCTTTTCCTCTTGCTTCTTCCATCAATCCCCTTCAGTTCGATCCCCGCATTTCTTCAAGATTCTACCCTAGTTTCTCCCAGACTCTCCTTCATTTTCCCTTTCGAACTCTTCTTCAGTTTGTTCCTCCTGCTTTTCCCTTCATCCTCCTCCTCCTCTAGTTGCTTCCTCATATTTTTTTCCCTTTTCTCTTGCAATTCCCTTTAGCTTCTCCTTTAATCTTCCCTTTCTCTCCTCCTTTTATTATTTTTCCTTCTCCTCTACTCTCTCTTCTCAATTCTGGACCTTCTCTAACTTTTTTTTCTTAGTTCGATTTGTCTGCTTGCCCAGCAGCTGCTCTGCCGTATTGCTCTTGCTTTCATTCAACTTTTTGTTCTGTCCCAGTGGTTTCTGCCTGGGCTTCCATTCTCCCACTAATGAATGACTGAGGTAACTCCCTGCACTTATACACAGCTTGCACCAGTTCTTCTGAGTCAATCACCGTTCCTTCAATTCCTGTGTCTCATTGAGCACCATTTCTATCAATATCTTCTCATCTTTCTCTCTTCTTCTATCTTCTTCAACTCTTCCCATTCATCTTCCAATTCTTCCAGATACTCTTCAAGAGCATCAATTTCGCCATATGACTCCATAGAGCTGTAGTAAAACTCCTTGTCGAACACATTCCGAGAATTTTCCTCTTTCCTGGACAGCTCGGAGATTAGTCTTAGTTGACATTTAATGGGATATATAAAAAGTCTATTCTTTTAGGTTCATTTGAATATTTACGTCTTGAATCTTTATCTTTATATTCTTATGGATTATTTTAAATCCTTAACTTTTTTCTAATTTTTCAGTTTTTTCTGTGATAATTTCTTTGGTACTTCCTTTTTTAATAATTCTTTTGATATTATTGTGTTCTTGGCTTTTAATAGACCAATTCTGGGTTTTCTGAGGCTTCAGAGTTTCTGAGTTTTCTGGGGCTTTCAGGGATTTCAGGGTTCTATGAGTCTTCTGGGCTTTCTGATCTTCTAGGTTTTCTGATTGCTCTGAGTCCTCTAGACCTATCCTTGCTGCTTGAATTCCTCTTATGAAAGCACTTTCCTTTGCCTTTCCTTCAAATCATAAGATATGGCTTTGGTAGAATGTGTGGCCAAAATTAATTCTCCCTCATCCATCAAATCTCACTCTTTTTCTCTGCCCATGCCTAGACCTTGATTTTCTCCATCAGCTCTTTTTCTATTTCATCTTCGTCTTCCTCCACATCTGATTCCTCATGCAGTAAATCCATCAAATCATCAAAGACATCATCAAGACATCCTGCATCTACATAATCTTCATAAATATCATCTGGAATTCCTGCTTTAAGCTTGCCACGCGTTCACACCATTCCATACAGGCTGTTCCCGTCAGCTTACTGGAAATCCATTAAAGATATAGTTCTTTCCCTTGAATAGCCCGATAACGGGATGAAGTCAGCCCGTTATCGGTCTATTCAAGGGAAAGTGCTATAAAAGTTTACAGTCTTGAATCAACTCCTCAAACTTTTCTTCACCAAATCAAGTGGAACAAAAGCAAAAGCAGAAAGACATTTCCTTGCAGTGCAAAATAAGGGATCATTAATATATTTATTTTGTAGCCCGCATCTTTATACGCAAGCATGAAGTGCCTCATGATCATAAATAACAGCAATATTGAAGCATAATCAATCTAAAGCAATTCTAATGTGACTTTTAGCATATTTACTAATATATTGCATATAAGATTTGCCTTTATATACTATTAAATCAGTTAATGAAGAGTTCCCCTGCAGGGGAAAAAGTTTCGATTAAAATGTTTCGATTAACTTTTCGATTATTTGTCCCAGGGTAAATGTCCACGAGAAAATAAATTCGGGGAAATATTCCACGAGAATTTGGCAACTATTAAATGTCGCCCATCATCTGTCTGACGCCAAATGTCGACTATTTTATGTCGCAGAGAAAATGTGAGCGAGAAAATGTCGCCTAGCAAATGACTGGGCCAGAAAACGTCGCAGAGCAAAGTGTATTCGATTAATTATTCCAGAGAATAAAGCCTGCCGGGGAAAAAATCACGATTAAAAGACATGCACCCAGAAAAACCGCTATTTTTTGCCCAAAAACCACCCTCCGTGAGTGAACAAAAATTTTTTTATGGAAAAAAATTTTGATATATAAATGATAATTAGTATAATGAAATCTAGAGCTAATTCTGCTTAATTTTAAACGAATTGCGTTTTAAAACATAAATTTTACAAATTGAATTAATATTTGCTTTCCAATTTTTGCGAATTAGGATTTTTTTAAATTTCGAAAAAAAATATTTTTATAAAATTTATATATAAATTTTTTTAAAAAAAAAAAAATTTAACCCCCCTCCGTGAGTGAACAAAATTTGTTTTTTCACTCACGGAGGGGAGGGGAGGGGGGGAGTAAAGAAAGACCAAGTATTGATGAATCAAGTAGAGATGCATGGCTTTTGAATCATCATAAAGGATTAATTCATAGAGAAATTGCAAGTAGCTTAGGATCAGATATGACTTCAAGTTCTAATTCAGATAGAGCAGAGCTCGAAAGTAAAACCTTGGAAATGAGCTGGGAAAGAGAGCTAGGCTGCTTGAGAAAGCCAAGTGACTTTCGAAATTTGCTTGAAAAAAATTCCAATTAAAATAACTAATCTGTAAAATAAATTATAAATCCAATTTTATAGGGGTATAAAGTATTTGAACATACCCAACAATTTAATTTAAATATACCGATTAAAGAGCTTGTAGGGTATGAGCTATTGGGCCTCAATATAATAAATATTAATAAAAAACTATATTTAACAATTAAATTTAATCATTTATAAAATTATTGTTTGGCTTGAATACTGATTTAATTCTATTTAGTAATTATAATCCTTTGTTTTAATTAATATTAAATAATTGTCTCTTTTTTATATATAATGCTTGTAAGCATTCAACCTCAGAGGATACAGCTATGATGAATACAATCAAATTAAGGTCCCATTGCTTTATTGTTGACCTGACAAAAGATATTAATTCGATTAAAAAGCTTGACTGATTTTTTACATTGCGAAAGGCTAAAACAGTTACTAAACACAAGAGGACAACAAATTAGCGTTATTGCCTTCTTTTATGATAATAGACTGAAATTTAAAATAATAAAAGCGTTAAGAAGACGACATCCCAGATAATTCATAAAAACGCTGGAATTAGCAAGAAAAGCTAAAGAGTTTAATTTATATTAAGCTAATGACTTAAAATTTGGGAGCCTGAGAAATAATTCTCCAGGCCATTTTGATCTATTTTCTTATTAGTTTAAATAAAGATGAGCTGCATTCAGTCTCATATACAGACAGCCATTTATTTTCCATCCAATGCCAAAATTCGAAAAGTGCCTTCTGAGCTTTAAAGAAGCTTTCTACCACGATGATTTAGATGGTCTGCTAAAATATCACAAAAAGCTTGAAAAATGCTGTGAGGAAGACTCAAGTTTCAGAGACCAGCTTTCCAAGAGCATTGAGTTCGCCAAGTTCATTGAAGACATGGATGCCTTCGAAACCTGCATAAGTGACATCAGAGGAGACGACTGGAAGGTCATCATCAACAAGCACAACATCAAAACTGAAAGCAAGGGCTCTGGGCACGACTTTCTGACCCGCGCTACTGCAATCGTCGACGCCAATCTGCATCAAGTTCTTCCGTTTCTCTCTGAAATTGACCTTGTTCCTACATGGTAACTTACATATAGGGTTGATGTTCTTAAAGAAGTCCTTGTTTATGAAGAACCAACCAAAACGAGGAAATTTGCACGTTACAACTTCTGGTTTCCATGGCCTCTCGCTGATAGAGAGTGCATGCTGGAGTTTGCTGCCTTTCCAGTTCTGTCTGAAAAGGCGATTTGCATAGTGATGAGGTCGCCTCGTTCTCCTTATTATATGAACTTTGAGGTTCCTCCTCCAGCTGGAGGGAAGAAAAGAATGAGTGTGAACATAGGCTGCTTGTATGCTCAAGCAATTTCTCCTACTCAGACCAAAATCGTCTTTATCACCCAGGCTGATGCCAATATTGTGATTTTTATATAGTTTTTCTTGCCACAGTGGCTCATTAATTTTGGGACAAAGCACATTATGTATTACCTGATGGATACTTTGAGAAATAAAATAATGAACTTCAGCGGAAGCATTTATGAGGAGAGAATGCATGAGAAAAGGGAATTCTATGAGTTTTTGAATCGTGTTATTGATGAGAAATTTAACGCTAGTTAAAATTATTTATTAAATTTAATCTCTTTTCTCAGGTTTGGGTAATTAGAAATTTTAAATTAAATTGATAGCAATCAAAAATAAATAACTTCAAGGACATCTGAAAAGATGGCTCAAACTACTAAATTTATCCAAATATTCGCTTTACACATCTTTTTGCTCTGCACGAAGTCAGAACCCCATGCAATTTCTGCCTTACAGGGTGTGATTAAGAAACTATTCTTTAATTAAAAGGTAAATAATTTCTGTTTTGCCTTCTTTAATTTATGGAAAGAATAATTTTACACTTAACTAAGTGCTCAAGATAGTCAAAACAAGCTACAAGAGAACTAAAATCTCCTAACTCCCCCCCCCCCTCCGTGAGCGAACAAAAAAATTTTGTTCACTCACGGAGGGGGGTTAATAATTTTTTTTTTTAAAAACAATTTATATATATAAATTTATAAAAAATATTTTTTTTCGAAATTTAAAAAAAATCCTAATTTGCAAAAATTGGGAAGCAAATACTAATTTAATTTGCAAAATTTATGTTTTAAAACGCAATTTGTTTAAAATTAAACAGAATTAGCTCTAGATTTCATTATACTAATTATCACTTATATAGCAAAATTTTTTTTCTATTAAAATTTTTTCTATTAAAAATATTTTTGTTCACTCACGGAGGGTGGGTTTTTGGTCAAAAAATGGCGATTTTTCTAATGGTTTTGTTCGCTCACGGAGGGGGGGGGGGAGTAAATAAAATTAACCTTTTTTAAGATTTTTAATAACTGATATAAGCACTGACAGCAGCACAAAATCATTATAGAAATGATTAGATGCTGGCTTCTTTTTTCAATTTGTTGATCGTAACAATTTTCATCTATGGGCATCCAATGGTATTGAAATGCTATTATTCATTTTTTATACTATATGAATACTAAAATATAGCTAAAAGAGCTTGATGCTCTCACATTCTAAAGACCATACAGTTGCTTTATAAGCGCTCGGAAAGTTTTGAAGCTCATTAAATAAGAAACAGATAATAAGATTTCCCACATAAAGGAATTTGGCTAAATAGGCACTTATAATTCATGCTTGTATTTTATGTAAAGAAAATAATAACGATAATGAAATAAAAAGACTTATGATTAGATCTGGAGGATACATAAATAATTAATATTTCTTATTTTTATTAAGCTGAGGTGGAGTCCAAACCTCTGGGACAAATTCTTTGTTGTCGTTTCGTATAGAACTAATCTTTTTCATGGCTTCTCTGTAGTTTTGCATTAATAATTCGTCCTTTTTATCTCACTCTTCTCCGATCTTTTTCCTATTGAGATAAGATTGATAGCTATTTTCTATTTCATCTTTGCTTGGAGGTTGAATATCATACCCATTGAGCCACCGACTCCACACTGGATCCATAATTGCATCCCTTCAGTCGCCCTTGTACTCTACTTCTCTTTTAGTTGGAAAATCAAGATCATCATAGTGTTGGTAATAAATATTTCCATGCATATCAGTTCCTATTTCTATTCTCTTAAGCCTGGAGTCTTGGATGAAAGCTTTGCATCTTTTAAAGATCCTTTTTACCCCTTTTATCATTAATTATAATAATTTTAAATTACAATAACATTTTAGATATACTATGACTTACTCCCCCCCCCTTTAAATTGGAACAAAATATAGGTAAAATTTTCACTTTTTTGGTAAATTAACCCCCCTTTAAATTGGAACAAAATTTAATTTTATAATAAAAAATTTTATATAATAAATCATAATTTTTATGTAAAAAGTTTCGATATAATTTAAATGTTTCTTCTTAACTAAAATTAAAAAAATTAGTTATATCCTGCTCTTGTTTAAAAGAATAGAGTATAAAGAGCATCTTATTTAAATAAATTTATTATCCTTAATTGTAATTGTTTTAAAAAATTTCAAAAAAATTTTTTTTTTTTTGATAAAAATGATATTTTTTTTATATAAACAGCTTTGATATAAATCCAATACGAATTTCTTTACAAAAATTCAAAATTTACTTATCTCTTGCTTTATTTTAAAGAATATAGTATAAATAATTATCTTATTTGAACAAAATTAGCACTTTGATTGATAAATTTTCTAAAATTTTGTTTTTTTTAATTTTTTTTGTTATCAATAAAAATAATAATTTTTGTGTAAATAGTTTTGATACCAATTAATATTGGCGTATTAATTAATAATAAAATTTTAGTTATATCTTGCTTGTTTTAAAGGATAAAGAGTAAATAGCATTTTATTAAACAAATTTATTAATCTAATTCGATAAATTTTTGAAATTTTTTTTTTTTATAAAAAATTTTATAATTAATTTTTTTTTAAAAATATTTTTTTAACCCCCCTTTAAATTGGAACAAAATTTTTAGTTCCAATTTAAAGGGGGGGGAGAGTTAGCAACATCAATTTCTAAGTACGCTGACTGGGTATTTATATTTTCTCCATATATGCTGGCTTCGACTTTATTTTTTCAATACTCCTCCCTTTGCTTTGCATAGTTTAGCATTACCTTTTGCATACTTCGCTTGTCACTCTTCTTAGTTGGCGGTCTTTTGTTTACTAAAACATACTTATTCATTTTGTTTAAAAACTCATTTCAAATGGCTTCTCCATTGTATTTTGGATCATTGCTTCTTCTGTCCCAAAGATTCGCTATCCTGGATTTGTCTCTTCTATCACTTCGTGTTTCAGATGCCCTTGGCTTACTTTGTGGTCTGTCATAATAATACATAACTGGGGTTTTCCCATTTACCAGGATAATAGAAGAGTCTTTGGAATCGCTTTTATCTTCTAATTTTGAAGGCTTGGAATCATAAGACTTTAAAATTCGTTTTACTGTACTTTCTTTAGCAGAATGAGCAGTGTTCCTCCTGTTTAATGGTGAAGCTAAGATTTCACTTCTTGGATTAATAATAATAATAATAATAATTAAGCGATATGTATTTAAGGTCCCTGCTTCCATGCGTGGCATTCCTCCGCGCTCCTTAAGGAGCTGTGTCGGCACGAGCGAAAAGGATGGACTTCCATCACTGGTTCTCTGAGCCCAGGCCGAAACTCCTGGTTTCTCGGTAGTGGGTTGCCCTATTGGGTCGTCGCCGACCGTCGCCGGGCACCACCATTTCCAACTCAGCCTTCCGCCCCGAATTACACCAGTCTTTGCCTCCGGTTGTCCAGATCGCCCCGTTTTGGGGCCCTTTTGACTGGAGAGACCGCCTTGTCGTCTAATCTGCCTCCCCTTTTCCCAGCTTATCCGCTTGAGAAAATTCTCAATCGCTTCCGCGATTCGGGGCAGACCACAGTAGCAGCTTGAGCAGGTAAGTCACCAGCTCCATTTCGGGCACCCACTGGCTTGGGCGCTGCTGGAAAAAGAAGATGCTCCTAACTGCCCTAGGATCTGGACACGATCAGCGGGTCTGTGTTTGTCCCGGGTCGCCACCAGGGTCCAGATATTGCTGGGCTAAGTCGCTTCTTCAGAAAACCATGCCCGGATATACATGGGTTACCGTCACTGAGAGGACGGGTCGGTCGCCATACGCCATTTTATGTATATTCACTTCTTGGATTAATTTCTTCTTTTCTTGCCCGAAGATGAGGAGTTGAAAATCTCTTTTTGCTCAGCAATGTGCTCATTGGAGACTGCGCCATTTGGCTATGAATAGGATTGCTATCAGCATCCTTTGGCTTTAGCTGAAGCTTGAATTCGCGATCCTCAGGTGTAAACCTGGGAGACATAAACTTCTCGCTTTCTGGAGATTGCACTCCAGACTCCAACGATTTATTTGTGAATTTAGAGATTAAGCTGCTGGCCTTTTGGAAATTCTTACCCCTCTGAGGGCGAACAAAACAATTGGAAAATCACTATTCTTTGAGAAAAACCAATAAACAAAATTTTTTTAATAATCAAATATTTATCGTGAGAATTTCGATATATAAATGATTGTAGTACAATGAAATTCCTACTAATTCTGCTGAATTTCAGCAAGTTTCATTTTAAAAACATAAATTTTATAAATAAAATTAATTTTAATTTTCAATTTTTGCTAATTGTGAATTTTAAAAGCAATTCCAATATAAAATTTATTAAAAAAAAATTAATCTCCCTGCTTAAAGAGGCGAGTTAAGCACTTCTAAAGTCTTCATAGACCTGTCTTCTATAATTGAAAGTTGGTTTTTTGAATCAGAATTCAGTATGATCGCATCTGAAATCTGAAGATCCTTTGAGGTATCTCTTGATACTTCTTCAATAGAGCCTTCTTTATTAGGCAAGCAAGACTTACCTATTATTGGCAGCTTTACATCCCTGAGCACTTCTACCTTTTTTGGCTCTTCATTAACTTCCCCCTCTCTTGTTTTTAACCTGCCAGGGAGCCTAACTTTTTGGTCTCTTAAGGGACTAAATTCAGCTCCAAGTGCTCCATTGCTCTTCAAAGCATTATTCAGAGTTTCAATGCATTCAACTAAAATCGCACTCGTGTTTGGAGTCACAAACTTTCTCCATAAATCATGAATTCGGTTGTCCTCAGGAAAAACTGCCATCAACAAATTTGTTACATGCATTTGCATGTCAGAAAGATGTGCAAAATTTTGCTGGAACCATTGCGTAAACTCTACCTTTCTAGGGTTTTTCGTCGACAATTTCTTGATAATATCAAAAAAGGCAGCCGGAAACTTGCTTATTTTTCTCCAGTTCCTGAGTTTGGATTCTTCAATGCTTTCTCCATCCGACGAGTTCATCATGATCGAGTTGAAAATGAAAACATAGCTAATAGGATCAAGATGTGGGCTCATTCTCGAAACAATTTCCTGCAAAAACTTCGATAGATATTTATAGTTGAGTGAACCGTTGGAGAAGTCATATTCTCTCAGCACTCTCAATTCTTTGTGAGAATTAGTAAGAATTACTCATTCTTCTCATATGTCGCAAAGAGCATCTTCGTATTTGAATTCTGGGTTTAGAGACATGTAGATGCAGAGCCGAAGGTCCTTGAATTTGTCATATGAAATTGTTTGGATTGTTTCACCATCAGATCTTGCGGTGACTTCAGGTTCTATTGCATTTAGCCAAACTTTCAAACTCTCCTGCCATAGAGGATGCATTTCCAACGAAATCTTTTTTTGGAGCTCAAAAGGATCAGGTTCTGTAGTTTTACTTCTCAGGAATTCTTTCTTGATAAGATGTGAAGTTTGTGGCTGCTCTTTTAGTTGATGCAAGAGTTCTAGGGCGCGCTTTGAAGAAATAGGCTTCTCAGGTTGGAGGATTTCTACTTCATCTGGGTAGTACACGTTTTTTTGATTATTCAACTTTCTTTTATTATGTATGGGAGAAAAACTAGCTCGAAAGATTCTTTGGTTTTTGTGGGATGTAGTGAATGGGCCTTGCGAAACTTGAGAAGATTGAAAATCAAACATATTAATTTCTATATTACATCTTTGGCATTGATATTTTATAAATCAAATTATGGAATTTACCAGAGAGGATTTAATAGATAATTTAGAAAGCAAGATATACTTAGTTGAAAACTAACTCTAAACCTTTTGATTCTGAGTATTTATAGAAATGAAACATAAAAGATTTCTGTTTTATAAAGAGTTTCTTTTAAAAAAAGCTTTGTCAATACTTTTGACTCAAAAGAGGAGAAATGATATGATGCAACGCAGATAATAGCTCCAGCTAATAATTAAATCTAGCCAAACTCGCCATTAATAATAAAATGAATTTTATTAGTCAAAAAGTATGAATATTTATGATATTTTGTCCGCTTTCTCATTTATTGGCTAATCCTTAAGTTTTATGTGTGTATTGGAATTAATTTTTATCTGCTAAAATCTTATTTTTATAATGGCTGGACTTAGTGGTAACATCACTCTTCAACAAGGTCCTAGAAGTGATCAGCTTGGCCATATGGGTGGAGCTCAACCAGAAGCAGAAAATACACTTGAAGAGCCAGTATCTGAAACAATTGTAAGAAATATTTAGTTGCGCGATTTAAAGAGAATTGCATTTAAGCTGAAATATGTGCTGATCCCTAGATCTGCTGAGCAGGAAAAAGCCAAACAGCTTCGAGACTGGGATTTATGGGGACCTCTACTTCTTTGCTTATTTTTGGCACTTACTTTGTCAATATCAAGTTCATCAGGAAATTCTGAACAAGACACTGCAAGTTTGGTGTTCGGGATAGTATTTGTTGTTGTTTGGGTTGGTGCTGCAATTGTAACTATCAACGCCCAGCTTCTTGGAGGGAATGTATCATTCTTCCAAAGTGTATGCTTGCTTGGGTATTGCATTTTCCCGATGAATGTGGCATCATTACTTGTAATCATTTTGGGATTTGTGCCTTATATCAAAATTCCGATTGTTTTAGCAGGATTTGCATGGTCTACACTGTCATCAATTGGTTTTATGACCCAACTTGTGCCAGAGAGCAGAAAAGTTTTACTCCCCCCTCCTAGCGAACAAAACCATTAAAAAAATCCACCCTCCGTGAGTAAACAAAAAATTTTTTAAACATACATATTTTTTGTGAAAAAATATTTTGATATATTAGTGATTGTTAGTATAATGAAATTTCTAACTAATTCTATTCAATTTTAAACAAATTGCATTTTAAAACATAATTTTCGCAAGTTAAATTAATCTTTACTACTCAATTTTTATGAGTTGGAATTTTTTTAAATTTTGAAAAGCATTTGACAATAAAAAAATTGAACAATTTTTTCTGCGCTCATGGAGGAGGGGAGTTAGCAGAGTATCCAGTGATTCTTTTCTACCTATTTCTAGGCTGGTTTATCCTGGTCATTTAGATGATAATCAACATACTTACTATTTTAAGTGGTTTTAAAATCTTATTAATAAAATAAATTATGATTAAATCCAACTAGCATGTAATCAAAGATTAACTATGTCACCATTCTATTATTCTGTTGGAATAATAATATCCCCAAGAGACCCCTCTTTGCACCTCGTGAACTCGCTCATCAAGCAGCTCCATAAATCTGATGAGATCAAGCCATCAGGTGCGATTCCATGAGCTTCTTGGAACTCCTTAATCAACGATTCAACTTTTTTCCCAAAAAACCCATCCACCTTCACATGTGTCTTGAGGACTTCTCCCAACGCCCTCTGCAGCTGTTTTACAACTTTTCTGTTATTTTGAGGCGAACCTCGTCTCAGTGAAACAATGTCAGCCTCACTGAACTCGTCTTCTCCATTCTCATTCTCTTGAGAGGGGTCTCGCTTATAATATTCCAAGCCTGGTTCTTCGCTAATCACAAGATCTTCAATATTCAGCTCGACCATCTTTGACTCACTTATTGTAGAATTGGAGCGGTTAAGAGTTTTTGATGAATAGGCACAATGGTCGCTGAAGAAGTTCGTGGGGACTTTTATTTGCATTTCTGGGTTTTGCTCTGGCACTGGCGCTATATCAATTAAATCTTCTGTGCGAGGGTCGCTAGTAACACTTATCTGCTTGTAGGACTTGCTAGAGAAAACGAGCATTTCTATTTCATTAGCTATTGGGATCACGAGAGCAGGATCTAAATCAAGTTCCTGCACCATTTCTTCTGCCACTTTTTCAGGAGTGTCAGAGGCAAAATCAAAAGTGAAGCTGACTTGCCTGAGGATCCCAAGATTATCTTTTATAATTAAAGAGCTCTCTATTTGAGCGTTTTCCGCTGATTTGGGAGACGAAACCATAGACAAAGAATTTGGACTCACATCACTTAAGCTGATTAAAGGAACAGGCTGGTGGTTGTTGGGGTCTTTTTCGTCCATTACCAAGAACTCATGCTTCAGAAGTTCATCTACTGTTGGCCTAGTCTCTACTAATTCTAAGCATAAACAAATAAAGTTCCTAACTTCTTCATTTTGGATTGTCTGTATTGAGTCAGGGAGTAGCCGGTTCAGAACCTTTTTGTATATTGCCGCTTGTGACTGGCACTCTCTATAAGGAGGCGATAAGGTGCACATTTCCAGCACGCACATGCCAAACGAGAAGACGTCTACTTTGGTATCATAGCTTCCTTCGTAGATTTCTGGAGCCATATATTCTGGTGTTCCTAGAACTGAAGTCTGCAGCTGATTCCTCATAATTGTCGATAGACCAAAATCGCCAATTTTTACATCCCCAGTGTTCGACATAATAAAGATGTTGTCACACTTCAGATCTCGATGAATTATTTTCTGAGAATGAAGGTATTGCAGGCCTTGCAAAATTCCCTTGCATCAATGCTTGATAACTTTAAGTCTTGGGTGGCGGATTTTTTTGAGGTACTGCTTCAGAGAGCCTCCAGTGATCAATTCAGTTATTAAGACAAGTTCTTCTTTGTTTGGATTTGTCCAGGCAGCGATAAAGTGGACTATGTTCGGATGATTTAACCTTCGATTCAGCTTGACTTCTTCGGCAATATGAACTCGGTCGCTTTCAGGGAGATTTTTTAAGCTGATGGTATTTCAGGCAACTTCACACCCATTGTCATTATCTAGACCTCGATAAACCACTTTAAAAGCTCCAGAGCCGAGTTCGTCATTGAACTAAATAGATTATACCCTAAAAAAGCGTCCTTTTGGCGAGACTTCCACAACTTCATTCCTGTTGTCTGTATGACTTACAACTAAGCTATGCAGATCCTCTCCATCTTCTTCAGCTTGACTACAATCATTTTCACTTGGCTTCTCCATACTTAAGAACTTACTTAATAAACATGTACAAAAATCTGGTTTTTTACGACTTTTATAATATCAGAAATTTTTTTTTTAGAGATTTTATGCAATTATTTCAAATATATAACCATTTAGGATTATTTTAATCAGCAAGATTAATATATATTATATATATGTTTCTATGGTCTTGAATCTTGGTGCTCATTATGTTTTTTAATGATAATTGAAACACTTTATGTAAAGAGTTTAATTTAAAATCACATTTTAAATTTAAATCTTTATCTGAGTTTTTTGCTCATTAATGAGATAAACTCCTTAAGGTCAATAACCCCATCTCCGTTTGTATCTGCTTCCTTTATTAGATCACTCCACACATGGTCAGCTGCCAATTCATCGGTTTCGAGGACATTCTTCAGCTCTTCAGCAGAGATCTTTCCATCACTATCCGCATCAAAAACTTTAAACGATTGAATAAGATTTTCCTTACTTAAGTGTCGATTTTCTTGAAGACATATTTGTAAGAATTCTGAATAATCTATATACCCATTCCTATCTCTATCTATTTCATCCATGATTCTTTCTGCTTCTTTAACGGCTTCGTCTTGTCCAAGTGACATTTTATAGATTTCGCTCAGCTCTTCTTTAGTTATTTTTCCATCGCCATTTTTGTCAAGAGCATGAAAAGACTGCTTTAATTCTTGGGCATCTTCTTGAGAAATAATTTGGCTTGACAAGTGAACTCTTATAGCTTCTTTCAGCTTGGTAGTTCTCTGGAAGGTTCTCAGCTCGTTTAAAGCTTTGCTTAGATTTGGAGCTGTGCGAGCCCTTCTGCTTCTTTGGATCCAAGGGTGAATTAAGGCATCTTTTGCTGGGATTCTTGAGTCAGGATCTACCTGCAAAAGTTGAGTGATAAGATGCACACAGGCTTCAGAGAGTCCAGATAGGTTTTCTTGGGATATTTTAAGAGGACTAGTTTTTATCTGCTCCAAGATTTCAGTTTCATTTTTCCCACTGTAAGGGGGTTTTCCAGTTAATAATATATACATGATAACTCCACAACTTCATTCATCGCACAGCTCAGTGTAATGTCCTCGGATTACTTCCGGGGCTATATAATAAGCAGACCCAAAACACTTAGACATAACTCTATTTGAGTCATACATGCAGCTACTTCCGAAGTCTGCAATTTTTATATTAAATGACCCTTCTTCTTCCACCAATATATTTTCAGGCTTTAAATCACGATGAACAATTCTTTTGCTGTGACAGTAAGCAACACACGACAGTAACTGAGACATGATATCAGCAGCCTCATTTTCAGAAAATCGTTTACTCCCCCCTCCATGAGCGAACAAAAAAATTTTTTTTTTTGCATTTTTTTTGTACAATTTATGTTAATTTTTTTTTTCGATACTATAAAAATCCCAATTCGCCAAAATTTGAAAGCTAATATTTATTTAATATATAAAATTTATGTTTTAAAATGCAAGCTATCTAGATTAGCTAGAGATTTCATTATAATAATTACACTTATATATCAATTTGTTTTAATATAAAAATTTTATATTAAAAACAGTTTTGTTCGCTCACGGAGGGTGGGTTTTTGGGTAAAAGTTTTGTTCGCTCATAGAGATGGGGAGCTAATATCTAGGATCTTTTTGAAGAGTTCACCACCTCCACAATATTCCATGACAATGTAAAAATTTTTATCATCTTCAAAGAACTCAAAGCATTTAAGAACGTTGGGATGATCCAGCTCTCGAAGAATCGCCATTTCTTTTAGGTGGAGCTTTCCACCTAACTGGTCAATATGAAGCCCTGTTTTGTTTATCCTCTTAAGAGCTCTAAAACTGCGAGAGGGATTGTGATAGCATTTCTTCACTTCAGCAAAAGTGCCTTCTCCGATGATTTCTAATAGCTCATAATCACTAGAAAGTCCTCCAAATTTCAGTTTTAAGAATGTGCGAGGGTGAATTCGTAATTGCGTCACAGAGCGGATGACTGGACCATTGAAAGATGGGTTTTTGATAACATCACCAGCAACTGATACTCTTCTGTTACTTGAAATTGGATCCTTGCTTTTTACACATCCCATTTTTTTGAAATATCTAGAATCAGCTTAAGTTTATTTTCCAAAATATCTTTAAATGGTTTCTATAGGATCGCAATCGAATTCTTAGCGGAGTGAGATAGCCATAAGCGTATATCCAAGGATTAATTATCTTGAAGTTTTAGCTAGATTTATATTTGAAGAAGCTAGTAAATATGATCTTTTTGATCGTCAGTTAAACTTAAAATTTAAAATGAAGTTACTCCTTTTATTGATTTCACTTGCAATAGCAGAATACCCATTTAGGTTTAAACCTATTGCTCCTGAAGAGCATTTAACAGATTTCAAGTCTCAACCTTTGCAACTTCAAGATGCTATTTCGCAAAATATAAAGGAAATGAATACAGCATCTGAACTAGCATTAAAGCGAGAAATTATTTTAAAAGAGAGAGAAGAAAAACTCAAGAGTTACGAAAGCGAAATCAAAGAAGAGTTTGAGGAGGCAAGGCTTAAATTGCAAAAGGAAAATGAGGAACTTTTCAGAGAAAAAATATTATTTGAAGTAAATCTTACATAGAATGAACAAGCTAAGTTTCAATATGAAGTGCAAAGAGAAAAAGCAGAACTAAGTGCATCCAAACAGAGCATTCAAAAAGAGCAAGAAGAAATCCTACAGGAGAAAAAGGAACTTCAAGCCAAAATCAGCGAGATTAATAATAAAGAGTCAGCAATAGCACAAATTCAGATGATGATTAAAGAAAAAGAGGAAGCAATTAGTACTAAAGAAAATCTTCTTACTCCTTCTCCTTGTCTATGCAAAACAATT
Source organism: Blepharisma stoltei (assembly GCA_914767885.1). Taxonomy (NCBI): domain Eukaryota; phylum Ciliophora; class Heterotrichea; order Heterotrichida; family Blepharismidae; genus Blepharisma; species Blepharisma stoltei. The sequence goes on along the minus strand of CAJZBQ010000021.1, from coordinate 567,982 downwards.
TTTTATGTAAATATTTTGTATAAAAAATTAATATATATTATTTTAAAGAGTTTTATTCTAAATTAGATCCTCATTGTGAACGATTATCAAATTTCTTTTCTAAGAGAGCGGGCTAGAGATGCCGAGAAAAGTCTAGCTGTGGAGCAGGGAAAAGTATCACAGCATCAAGTATTTTTAAAAGAAAAGTTAGAGCAAATAAAGAAATATGAAGAAGAAACTAAAGAATTGATAGTAGCAAAGCAGCTGGAATTAGAGAATCAAAGCAAATCTATAAAAGAACAGTGAGAGTGCATGCTTGATGAAATAAGAAAAAAGCATTCATTCGAGCTAAGCCAAGAACAGTTGAAGGTGCTGAAAGAAACTGACTCTCCTAAATAGTATCCTAGATTTTCTCTATTATTCAAAACTATTTATTTTTATTTTAATATCAAAAAAGTATAAAAATTATTTCTTAAATATTGCAAAATTTATGTCTAAAGAACTATTTATTTTTATTGATCAATAAATTATAGCTTGATGAACATACGAATTTTCTTTTAAATATTATGGAGGGAGTGAGGAGAAAATAAAAAATGGAGTAGAAGAACTGGAAAAAACTAAATCAGAGACCACTAAATTTATGCAGCACATCGATGATCGCAAGTCCGAGCTTGATCAAATGATTCTAGACTTTACAATAAATTAAATAAAAGTGAAAGCTGTATATTAATTAAATACTGAACTGAATTACTTCAATTGTCGGTTTTAATCGTGAACAGCTTGACTCACAAGCTTTAAAGATTGCTGATCATATTATAAAAATAACCGCCCTGACTCATTAGATCATCTCTAGATCCAAACTCGATCACTTTTCCGGAGTCCAGGACCATGATGATATCAGCATCTGAGATAGTCTTAAGTCTATGTGCAATCGTTATGCAAGTTCTTTCTTTCATCAGTTCTTTAAGAGCTTCAAGAAGCTCAGTTTCGGTCCCAGAGTCTAAAGCACTTGTAGCTTCGTCCAGGATTAAGAGTTTGGGGTTTCGGATGATTGCTCTAGCAATTGCAATCCTTTGTTTTTGGCCTCCACTCAGCTTTGATCCTTTGATTCCAACTTGATAATCAAAGCCATCAGGCTTTGTTGAGATAAATTCCACTGCTTGAGCTTTTTCAGCTGCCTCTTTGACGTGCTCATCAGATGCTTTGATTCCATAGGCAATGTTTTCGGCAATTGTCCCTGAAAAAAGGACAGGCTCCTGGCTGACGATTCCTATTTGTTTTCGGAAGTCTTTTAGGTTCAAGCTTTTTACATCAATATTATCAATAAATACGGTTCCAACTGATGGGTCATAGAGTCTAAGAATAAGCTGAACAACTGTTGTCTTGCCAGATCCAGTTCTGCCTATAATGGCGAAATGAGTTCCTGGGTTTACAGTGAAGCTGACCTCTTTGAGTGCTTGATAATTTCTATTTGGATAGCTGAATGTTACATTGCTGAACTCAATTTTGCCTTCAATTGGTTTTTTAGTGCCTTCTTTGCTTCCAACATCGATGGATGGAGTATACTCGAGGATTTTAAAGAGTCTTTTCGCCGCTTCCACCCCATTTTTTACATCTGGAGCATAAATTCCTGCTAAAAAGAATGCTGCAGACGCATTCATTGCTGTGATCATTGCAGTCGACATGTCTCCAAAACTATTTGTATTGTCTTTTACTAACTTTGCTCCATACCAGAATATTAGCCCTTGGGCCATAAAAACAAGGCCAAAACCTAAACCATATGAAAGCCCTGAAACATGGGCTTTAGTTTTGATTGCTGCCGATGCTGCTTTGACAGGCTCAATGTATCTTTCAAACATTATATCTTCTAAATTGAAAGCCTTAACAGTTTTTATATTGAGAATATAGTTCATTCACTCATATTGATCATCATTATTGATCATATAACACTTATAATGGACTTCATGGCACACTCTTTCTGCCAGGCCATCAATATTTGAAGAAATATTCGAAAAATTTTTATTCAATTGCATTAATTTTAAGTTATTTCATGCTAGTTTTGCATTAGAAGATTAAGATAGCTAGATGAATCCCAGAAGTAGAAGTTTACATTTGTCATCTCTCTAGCTTGCACCACCTAAACTCATGGTCTTAGCGGATGTCGAGCGAGTCACCCCTACTAGTACCAGGCCGAAACCTGCTCCAGTTCATACGCTTGCAAGGCAAAACCTCACAGAGGGAGTAAAACCTGTTATCGAGATCTATACAGAATATTGTGCTAAAGCAGCTTGTCTTTCCGTGCCAAGGGCAATTAAAATGTTTGGACCCTACCAAGAACTTCATTCTCACGTTTAGTTACTTTAGCGTTTTTCACCAATTCGGTTAGCCCTTGCTAGAAAATGGCTACCACGTCTTCTTTCAGACTTCGCCATTTTAATTATGAGCTTTGCATTAATTCTTTAAAAATTATTTAGAAAAAATGTTTGCAGTTAGCTTGAGACTAATTTCTCACCATGCTTTAAAAGTAGCAAAATAGCTCTTACAGCCTTTGGGATTAAACTGACATATCAAAAAATGGTTGGCAATTAAATGAGCCAATTTAAAAATATCACATTATTAAATTAAGACACCTGGCACTAATATGCATTTTAATTATTTTTTCTGTTTATAGAATAAGAGATAAGTGCATAGTCATTATATGGACATTATTTTAAAATAAATTTTGAAGAATTAATGCAGAACTAAATAAGAGTTAGAGAATTAGAGAATTATGTTAAATTACTTCTGCCTTCTAAGAGGCTGCTCCAATAATTTTCTGATAAAATTCCAGTCCGATCAAAATATAATTTCAGATAAAATCATCATCATTTGGACCTCGTGGTGTGGTAACAGCTGACACCATCTAGGCACAACCGTGCTTTCCCTCCCTTCTCCTGCCCAGAATCTTCCAGGAGTAGTCCAGAACTAGAATGAAATGACTTGAAATTAATGAGATTTACTTAAAACTTATAATATATTTTTTCAATTCATAAGGGGTATGCATAATGAAGTTCGTTATAACAGTTATGTTTTCAATAATGGCAATCAATATCAGTGTATGAGCTATAGCATCAGCAGCATATGAGGCGCATGATTCGAAATCGAACTTCACCAGGCCGACAAATTGCGCCATATATGTTGATGAAGTAGCAAAAATAATTAAAGGCACTGTTGCCAGAATCACAAGTGTTAATCTTCAAGAGAAATAAGCACCAACTCCATGTGCAACTGCTAATGAAGTCACAATGCCAACTGTGATTCCTAGCACGCTGCCACCGAGCCCATTAACTCTTTCGCAATCGTTACTTAGTCGAGATGAAAGAACACTGCAATTATTTTCTGGTAAGTCAAAAAATGCAGCTTCATACGAGAGCATTGCTCGGAAACTCATGTCTCGCATTCGTGCAGTAATGTTCGAAGTCATTTTCGGGTAGCTAACGCTTTGCATCAATAGCCCGAAAAATACAATTCCGCTTAACAAAAAGATCATCCCACCATAAAGTGTGCTCTTCTCAACCATATCTGAGTGCTCATAAGCAATAGTTTCAATTTCCTGACCAGTCATTGTGCCCACAATTGGATAAGCGCATCCTACCAAAATTGATCCAAGCACTCCTAAAGCAAGCCATCCCCACTCAGAGCGTCCCATTTTAAGCATTTTTTTGCGTACTGCCTTCTTTTCTTCATCATCTTTGCTATTTTTTGCTGCTTCTTCAGGTTTAAAGTCTGCGAGCTCAATGATGGGGTTTATTTCATTTTCGTCAATATTTTTTTCATGAATTCTCTGCATCTTAACCAAATGGTAATATTTTCCTTTGTTTTTCATCAAATCCCTATGGCTTCCAAACTCTTCGACTTTTCCTTGCTCCATCATTAAGATGAATGTAGAGTTTTTAATCGTTAGGAGGTTCTGTGCAACAGTTAGCCTTGTGCAATTTCCTAGCTCCCCCTCTCTGAGCGAATAAAAAATTTTATTCGATTACGAAGGTGATTTTTATTTTTTAAAAAAATTTATATATAAAATAATTTTATGAAGACATAATGACATTTAATTCCAAAAATAAGAAAATTATTCAGATGAAAATTTTTGACAAAAATCTCATAGATCATAGAGCAGATGGTGCAGAATTGGAAAGTGTGGCAGCTGTTGTGCTGAATTATGGCTTTTAAGAAATTGAAAATTCAGAGAAGATACATGAAGAAAATGAGAATCATCAGAATTTGTATTTTTATATCATACTGAGTTCTTATCAGAAAATTTTAAAGTAATTTTTTTTCTAAATTTAAAAAATCCATTTTTGCAAAAATTGGAAAGCAAATATTAATTTAATTTGCAAAATTTATGTTTTAAAATGCAAGCTGTTTAAAATTAAACAGAATTGGCTAAAGATCTCATTTACTAATTATCACTTATATTTCAAAATTTTTTCATAAAAAATTTTGTGTGTTCGCTTATGGATAGGCTTTTGAGCAAAAAATATAGGCATTTTTGAAATGTTTTTTTCGCTGATGGATGGGAGAAGTAACGATCTATCTAAAGCCTCCATGACAGAAATTTCTGTGGTTCTGTCTAATGCACTTGTAGCTTCATCTAATAATAAAATTTTTGGGTCACGAATGATTGCTCTAGCAATTGCGATTCTTTGTTTTTGCCCTCCTGATAATTGTGATCCCTTGGCCCCTGCGCTGGTATCAAACTTATCAGGAAGATTTTCAATAAAATCTAAAATTCCAGCCTCTTTGGCCGCCTTCTCAATTTCTTTTACTTTTGCATCTTTCTTTCCATATCTGATGTTTTCATAGATGGTTGTATTAAAAAGCAAGGGCTCTTGACTTACTAGTCCGATATTTTCCCTTACTTTCCCCTCTATGATCGAACAAAAAAAAATTTGTTAGCTCACACGGAGGTTAGTTTTTTTCAAAATTTAAAAAATCCTAATTCGAAATGATTTTAAAGAAAATTTAATTTGTAAAATTAATGTTTTGAAATGCAAGCTGTTTAAAATTAAAAAAAATTAGCTAGGGATTTCATTATACTAATTATCACTTATATATCAAAATACTTTTTTCATAAACAATTTTTGTTCGTGAATTTTTCTTGAAAAATGGTTTTGTTTGCTGAAGGTAGAGGAGTTAAGTATTTAATAGAAAATTCGCGAATATCAGTCCCATCAATCAGAATAGAGCCAGAACTTGGCTCATAAAACCTTAATAAGAGCTGGATAATTGTGCTTTTTCCTGATCCGGTCATCCCTGCAATTCCAAGTCTTTGACCTTGCTCTAGAGTAAAGCTTATTCCTTTGAGGATTTCAGAGCTTGGAGAAGATGGGTAGCTAAACTTGACATCGGTAAACTCAATTGAGCCTTTGATTTCAGTGGAAAGTTTTCCATTGTCAAGACTGCTCTTCGTATTCAAAACTTGAAGAATATTATAAGCTGCAGTTCTTCCATCAAGCACGATTTTGAGACTAGGGACACATGTGCCTATATTATTGAAGGCCATAATTGTGATCCAGATGACCATCATTACTCTTCCAATATCATAGGGCTCACCATCTGCCCAGTTGTCTTCATTTCTGTCCACAACAATAGCTCCAACAATGTAAATAACCCCACATAAAAATAAAAATGAGGCAATTCCTATCCCTGTGCCACATCCAATTTTTAGGCCGCTCACAAGCATGGCTTTTCTTGACTCTTCTATAGCTTCTGAATATTTTTTCGTTTCGTGCTTTTGCCCATTGAGGACGCTGACAGTTTTAACCTCCTGAAGAGCTTCTTCTGCAATTCCTCCTGCAGTCTTGTATGAAGTGTCAGCAGCCTTGGCACTTTGCTCCATCCCACTGTTCGTTAAATACATTCCACCTCCAGCCAGAGGCCCAAAAAGAAAGCAAATTAGTGTGAGCTGGGTTCCACGCACAAGAGCAAGAATAAATGAGGCAAGGATCATACTGGCAGTAAAAATCAAAATCACCAGCTTATCACCAGTTGCTCGTTCAATTTTCAAAGTGTCTGAGGTAATTGACTGAGGAATTTCTGAAATTTGCTTAAGGTCGAACCATTCTGGGTCGCAATCCATCACAGCTTTGAAGTAAGCAATGCGATAGTGAAAGGACATCCTTGACCCAACATGAATGTAGCTAGCAACAGCTAAGTAGCTAGCTATAGTAAAAATTCCACCAATTGCAAGAATGGCATAGGTTAGAGTTACAGCGTTGTCGTAATACTCTTCATGAGTGGTGTCTGGGCCCATTTCTCCAAAGATGCTGCACATCAAAAAGAAAAAGAACGGCTGGGTTGCTCCCATAAGCATAGCTCCTCCTGTACCGATCAGGATAAATAGATAATCAACTTTGGTAGCATACCGAAACATTGATGAAAACGGGGCCTTTTTCATTTGCACTGTCTTTTTCTGCTCTTTCAAGGGAGTGTTTTCTATGTCTTCACCAACCTTCATAGTTGATTATTATTATTAACCATATTTACATTGGTTCACCACAGATAAGATCGGATTAATTGAATGCTTTGAATTTTATGCGGCTGAAATGAGAGCTCAAATCTATTATACTGCATTGAAAAGATAAATAGCACTTAAAAAGTACAGCTCTTGAAACGTGGCCAGGGTTATTAAGAGAAGAGATTTAGTTATTAGTAATATGAAGCAATTATCGAACTAGACACAAGACAAAAAGCCATTCATGAGTTTGCACTTATATTAGAATTAATTCTTTGCACGGCAATATAAGAATCATCACAGAGTACTCCAGATTTCTGGAATCAATTTATAATTCCTAGAATATATAGAGACTTGAGCTGATATTCAGTTTGCAATGATTTAAATTGTATTATTAAGATATAGTTAATATAAAAAATTTCAATACTATAATTAAGGCATAAAATTTCCATTGTTTAATATAAGCTACTAACTCCCCCTTTAAATTGGAATAAAATTTAATTTTATAATAAAAAATTTTATATATAAAAAATCATAATTTTTATGTAAAAAGTTTTGATATAAGTTAAATGTTTCTTCTTACTCCCCCCCTCCGTGAGTGAACAAAAAAATTTTGTTCACTCACGGAGGGGGGTTAATGTTTTTTTTTTTTTAAAAAAATTTATATATAAATTTTATAAAAATTTTTTTTTTTAAAAAAATTTATATATAAATTTTTATAAAAATTTTTTTTTTTCGAAATTTAAAAAAATCCTAATTCGCAAAAATTGGAAAGCAAATATTAATTTAATTTATAAAATTTATGTTTTAAAACGCAATTTGTTTAAAATTAAACAGAATTAGCTCTAGATTTCATTATGCTAATTATCACTTATATATCAAAATTTTTTTTCCATAAAAAATTTTTCTATTAAAAACATTTTTGTTCACTCACGGAGGGTGGGTTTTTTGGGCAAAAAATGCCGATTTTTCTAATGGTTTTGTTCACTCACGGAGGGGGGGGGGAGTTAACTAAAAGTAAAAATTTAGTTATATATATTGCTCTTGTTTAAAGAAGAAAGTTTAAAGAGAATCTTATTTAAATAAATTTATATCCTTAATTGCTAAGTTTTTAAAATAATTTAATTTTTTTTATTTCTTTAAATAAAAATATTATTTTTTGTTTAAAATAATTTTGATATAAATCGCATGCGAATTCTTTACAAAAATTCAAAATCTACTTATCTCTTGCTTTATTTTAAAGAATATAGTATAAATAACATCTTATTCAAACAAAATTAGCACTTTGATCGATAAATTTTCTAAAATTTGGTTTTTTAATTTTTTTCTTATCAATAAAAATAATAATTTTTGTTTGAATAGTTTAGATGCCAATTAATAGTTGCATACTACTAACTAATAATGAAAATTTAGTTATATCTTGCGTTTTTTTAAGGATAAAGAGTAAATAGCATTTTATTAGACAAATTTATTAATCTAATTCGATTAATTTTTGAAATTTTTTTGTTTTTAATTTTTATATAATTTTTTTTAAAAAAAAAAATTAACCCCCCTTTAAATTGGAACACAATTTTTTGTTCCAATTTAAAGGGGGGGTAAGTATAGTTAAGAAAATAATATTATAAAAGGAAAACATTATTACTAACACTCAATAAGCTTTACTTATTAATTTCAACATATCTATCTACTAGATCTTTCACCCAATACTGCCTATAGAATTGAGCTGATTTTTCTTCTTTTACAATTTCCTGGTTAATTTCATCATACTTCTCAAGATTTTGCAGCACTTGCATATGGAACTCTTGATCAGAAATGACCTTCTCAATACAGTTCTTTGGATTGCTTAAGAATTCACAGCAGAAATCCTTCCTTTTCTGGTATTTGTCTAGCTCGTCCTTCAAAGAAGAAATTTGTTTATTCAGATCTTCAATTGGCTGCTCGATTGGGTTCTTTGGTATGTCCATTCCCTTAATCTCACCTTAAAAGCAAGTAAAAGCTTTTGGAAAAATTCCTAGTTTTCGGAAAATTAAACCCTTTTAAGAGCATCAAAAAGCTTTCTACAATTTTTTGGTCTAAAATATAAGATATATAATTAATATATACTATAATGATTATTCTGCTAATTCTATTAAATTTCAGAAAATTAGTCACTTAAAAATAATCTCAAAAGCTCCAAGGCTGATTAAGAAATCTTGCTCGCTATTTAAGAAAGAGCTAGCTGACCTGAGGGCAGGAATGTAATTCGTAAATGCGTTTTCAGAAAAGATCACTGAAGAGCTTTCTTTTAGTAGTGAAGTCATTTCATACTGGAGAGGGTCTTCAAAGGTAACTGCGATGTCATAAATGTGCTCAGTCTCAGTCCAGTCTCCTCCGATCTTCAATTGATGCTTTATCTCAATTGGTTCAGACTCTACCAAATGCTTTTTGATTTTAAGGAGGATTGTAGCGATGTCTGTTCTTTCTTCTTTGAAGATCTCATTCAGCGCGGCATCATTATTAATAAATCGCTTTTCTTCTGAATCCTGCAGCTTGTATTTTTTAATGTACTCCCATAAAGCGTAAAGGATATTTTCTTGCGTCTCTTCATTTGTCCCAAGGAACTCGGCCAGCTGGTCAGAAAGCTTGTACCTTGGTGGCTTGTTGTCTAAGTGAAGCACAATTCTTACTTCACTATCTCCAGTGCCTACTCTTTTTATTTCAATTCCATCTGTCTCTCTTGGAAGCTGCTGCTTCTGCCACTCCAACTTCTCGTTGTTTGGCAGAAAAATTTGGATCATCTTGAAAAATGAGGAAAATTTTGGAACGTAGCCAGGAAGAGCGTTGGGCTTACCGTAGAGTCCTCGAAGATCTGGAGAAATCAGTCTTCCCTGAAGCCTGAGATTTCAAGCTGGCTGATCCTCTCTTCCCTGCTGTTTTGAACTTGTGTTATAGATATGGACTCTAAGCACACCCTTAAGCATTTGTGCTGGCATAGTCAGCAATTGCTGCATTCTTTTCCTTTCTTCGACTATTTGCATGTCAAGTTCGCTTTCTATGTCAATAAGATCTCTGAAAATGTCAGCTTTTTCTCCAGTGGTCAAAATATCAAATGGGCTTGCATCGATTTTTCTTCTTTTATAGATAAACTCCTCTGATTCCTGCTGAGCTTTTGAGTTCTTGTTCTTGCGAGAAAAGCCAGCAAAGCCTGAAGTTCTTCTGCCTGCCATCCTGTAAACGCTTCCAGCACTTCCTCGCTTTTTTGGAGGGCCTGATGGTGCAATTGACATAGCCATATTATTACTCAAATGAGATCTTATTACATTTTATTGAACTGTCTTAAATGAGTCATGCCGAAATCAACTATGAACCGCAAGCAATGGACCTTCACAGAGCTTGCAGGATCGGCGATCTCCACGCAATTCAATTTGCATATGAAGCTCAGCCACAAAAAATCAACGAGAAAGATGCAGGTGTAAGAAATATGCAGTTAGGATGGGCTCCTTTATATAGAAGTGTAATATGTGGGCACTACGAAGCCTCTGAATATCTATTAAGCAAGGGTGCAGACCCAAATATTTCGAATAATCTAGGAGAAACCCCTCTGCATCAGGCTGCAGATAACAGCCAATATCAAATGGCAGAATTATTGCTTGCAAATCGAGCCAATCCCAATTTTCAGCAAAATGATGGTGATAGTCCGCTTCATCATTCTGCGTTCAGAGGAGATGCGAAAATGATCAAGCTCTTGCTTGAATTCGGAGCAGACCCCAACTTGCCAAATTATATGGTAATTTCTATCTAGTTCGGGAGAACTCCGCTTCATTACGCAGTTGACTGCGGGTATTTGGATTGTGTCAAAATTATGATTATTCATGGAGCTGACCCTTCTATTAGGGACAAACAAGGAAAATCTGCCTACGATCTTACCAATGATGGGAAAATATTTGAAATTTTAAACAGAAAGTCGTGTAATACAGATCAAACTGAAGAGCACACTGAAGAACAAAGCGCTGTATTTTTGAGTCCTAACAGCGTATTTATGAGCCCTTCTTCTCAAGGAGCACTTAGTCCAATTAGTGAAGTCGCTTCTTATGATTTTAGCGATTTTGGAGTCAATGATAAAACCAATACTCAAGGCCAAGTTTTAGACACTTTTGGGAAAGATAAAGGCCAAGAGACGAAAAATAACTCTTATCACGATACCACTGTCCAGAGCAGTACCAAAAGTCATAGAGTAAATAAAGACTATGAGTTGAAGCCTCTTTTTAACTGGCTGGACAAATTGGATCTCTCAGATTTGTACGAAATCATGGTATCTGCTGGATACGATGATGTACAGTCAATGTCCGCTCAAATGCTGACTCCAATGCCTATAACTGAGCAGCATCTCGCTTCAATTGGAATTGCGAAGCCAGGCCATTATAGGAGGATTCTAATGAAGCTCGAAGAGGAAGCAGGCCTCTTTCGCATTAACCCTTATAGAAAACCCCAATCAGCAGAGTGAGCAGGAAATAAGGGAGTTTTGAAGTGCTGCACAACGCCTGATGGAGCTACAGCTGGAATTTATAGTCCGCCAACAATAAAAGAATGGCTTGACACAATGAGCTTAGGATTTTTGCTAGAAAATTTTATTGACTCTGGCTACGACGACTATGAAAGCATGATGCTGATGATGTTCACACATAGGCAAATGACACATGAAATTCTTGAAAAAGATCTAAAAATTAAAACTGCAGCATATCGCAAAAAAATCCTCAATCGACTCGAGCAGGATAAAAAGTATTATGCCCCGAGATTTCAATTGAGCCCTGAAATAGTATCCTTTTTGAGAAAGAATGTGCATCCTAGCTATTCCTCTAAAATTAATAAATCATTCTATCTTAAGTGGGGATATATTTTGAAGAATCAAAAGGAGTTGCTTGTGAAATGTGCCGCTTAATGTAATTAGCTAATTTATAACTATATCGAGATTTTCGAAAATAGAAGCTTAATATTTTAATGCCAGAAGCTTGAAATATGAATAAGGCTGCTTTTTATTAAAGGCGCGATCGAAAAATGCATTATCAGTAAGAGAAAGATAAGATTTCAAATTATTTATCTGCTAGTGCAAAATACCAATTTACTAATAATTAAACTAATCGATTATCTTCTATCAGGTATTTCAATATCTGGAGGCTGGTATCCTCTTAAAGGCTGAGCTGGCTGCGCCTGTCTTGGATGAGGGAAAAGAATCTCGGGGCAGAATTTGAAGCATTTAATCGGAGGTTTTCCAGTTGTCCTCAGTTTAAAGTTATACCATGTAACAATGCCGATGAAGCCAAAAAAGGCAATAGTCATTAGCACGAGCATAATGATTGTGAGCGCACCAATATTCCCGATTTCAAGTGATTTATTGCAGGAATCTTTCCATTCTCCATAATCAACATTCATATAATCATCACACCTGTCAGTGAGTTCTTCTGCTGTCACATTATAAGGCAAGCATAGTGATGTCTTTACTTCTGGATCTTTGCCGTCGCGGGATCTCTTTTTGCAAAATGCTAGCCTGCATTCGTCACCACATACATCACACTGAGCATAAGTCATGGCTCCACACTTTGTATAGAGGTTTTCTTCAATTGGATCGCAATCTCCTTGATAGTAGCTGCCAGAGAAAGAAAGAGTAGATTCCTTAGAAACCTTAACATAGATGTAAATTTCATCCACGCATGCTCCAATGGTTATCTGAACATTTGTGCTTGGGTCTATTGCATCTCCGCAAATTGCAGAGTCCTTTGGGCATTTTAGAAATGTTGTTTCGTCAAGATAATATTAAAATTAAGGATTAAACGGCCCAGCCACTGACCGAACTATCTTGACTTCAGGAAAGCTGGTTTACGCAGGGTGCTTATATACCAGATGCGAATGCTGCACAGCTCTACTTATTACTCCCTCTTAAATTTTCTAATGAAATTCACATAGCCTAAAGGTTAGCTCCCTAAGCTAGAGCCACCCTCCGTCTTCTCCCCGATAGTCATGATAGAAGAAGACTATCCGAGAGGTAAAACCAGTCTACTCTGCCTGGCAGGTACAGAAAAACCTTCGGGGGAGGAATAAAACTTCCCTCTTAGGTAAGGCATCACAAGCCCAAAGGCACATTTGAAAAGAGGCATAGTGGCCCATATTCAGCATATCGGGATGGGCCTACCCGCTCGCAAAATAATTTCTGTCAGCGTCACCATTTTAATTCTCTTATTATCATCAAGGGATGTTGATAATTTATCTGTCCACCTTATTTGGTCGAATCCCTCTCCATTTGGCATTGCAGTAATTTTTAGCCTATGAAAGTTGGCTCTAGCTTTGAAGGCGTGAGATCCCGTTTTGAGAGTGTAGTCGTTGATTGTTCCTAATTTTATTTCTTCAATGCCAAAATCAAGAGCGTTCGATAGGGAAAATATCAACAATGTCAGGAACATATTTTTATTCTTATCATTTTTAGTAATATGATAAATAAAGTGCTGTTTAATCTTTCTTGTCTTTTTAAATTTTAATTAATATTTTAATCAAATTGATGCTCACATAAGAATAAGCAATATGACAATTCAATAACTTAATAAAGCTGATGTTAAATTTTTTTTTCCTTACTCACCATACATTATAAATCTGAACAAAAAATGCTGTTCTAAATTAAAAGTGGGTTAATTTTTCTTTAAAAAATATTATATTAAATTTTTCTTACTCCCCCCTCCGCGAGTGAACAAAACCATTGGAAAAGTCCCTATTTTTTGCCCAAAAACCCATCCTCCGTTAATGAACAAAAATTTTTTCTATTAAAAAAATTTTTTGAAAAAATAATTGATATATAAGTGATAATTAGTATAATGAATCTCGAGTTAATTCTGTTTAGTTTTAATTTGCCAGATGAGTATTAACTCCCCTCTTCTTTAAATTGGAACAAAATACCAGCAAATTTACATTTTTGGGTGCTTTAATCAGTCTTTAAATTGAAATAATTTTTTTCAATAAGACAATTTAATAGGTAATTTTAATTGAAAAGTGCAAGCATAATATTAATAAAACAGATTTTACTGAATCGATTAATAATTTAAAAAATAAACTTATTAACTCTGTGAAAGGACAAATTTTTGCATGCTCACGGAGGGGGGTTAACAATTAGCTTTTATAGCAAATGTTAGGAAGTCTGCAAAGGAACACTATTAAATTTGCTTAGACCTCAATTTTAGCAAATATTTATTTTATTTATTTCTGTTACTTTCTAGTATCAAGATTGCAATAAATAGCTAAAATTCACCATATTAGCATCGATTCATCAAATGAGTTAAAAGATGAATGACTTAAATTAGCAAGGCTAACAAATATAATTTGTTATAAAAAATTCCAACAGATTCTATCTTAACTTTCAATCTAAATTAAGCTATTGAGTACTAGTAAATTACCAGTAATGAAAAATGAAGCTGCTATAAGTGCAGCCCTAGATACCATGGGCTTTGGCAAATACCAGAAAATCGTCTTTTTCCAATGCGGCTTGGTAATTTTGACATAGGCGTGGTTCAGCTACCAAACCTGAATGCGAGCGCAAGGATTTATTTTTAATGATGCTGGGACAGTCTGAGACATCAGCCACTTACTGAGAGGAATGTGGAGTAGCTCTCTTCAGCTTGGAATGCTTTTTGGCTCTCTCTTTTGGGGATCTCTTGCAAATCGTAGAGGAAGATATTATGCATATAGAAGGTGCGTGATTTTTGGAATGGCTTTTTGCCTCGTGCTGGCATTCTCATTCAACTATATATTTATGCTGATAGTTCTCCTATTTGTTGGCTTTGGAATTGGAGGAGAGTTGGCGCTATCTGGAACTTACTTTACAGAGTTTTGTCCACCCAAAAGCAGATGGGTGCTTTCCATTCTGTCAATGTTCATGCCTATGGGCGGAACGTTTATGTCACTGGCAAATTTAATAGTTGTAGATCTAGTGGATTATTTAGACAACGATTGGAGAATCTTAGTTGCTCTGATGCTTGCACTTGAAATCTTTCTTTCCCTCTGAAGACAATTTTTATTGGAGTCTCCGTATTATTTGGCAAGTGTTGGAAAATACGAGGAAGCTGATGAAATTATGAGAAAAATCGCAATTAAAAACGGAAAAGAAGCAGTCTATCAAGAACACAGGCAATCAATCATTGAACGCAGCGAGCCAAAGGTTGAAGAAGAGCACAAAGGTGGGGATAAAGAAGGCGTTAAAGAAGTTTTAGTAAAAAAGCCCGTAAACAAGAAGTCTCTTGCTTATGCTTTTAGCAAAAATTATAGAAGGCCAACTATTCTGTTGACTTTGATAAATTTCTTTCTGACTTGGGGCTATATAAGCCTGATAACTTTCCTTCCTGTTCTCCTATCAAATTTTCCAAGTGTTATAGCGTCAACAATTATTCTAATTCAAGCAGCATGCGCAATTCCAGGAAACCTGATAGGAGGATTTTTGGTTCAAACATGCTTACTCCCCCATCCTTGAATAAACGATTCCATTGAAGAATTCTAAAAAATTCGAACGATTCTATTGAAAATTCCTAAAAATTGGGAAAAATACCCCTCATCCTTGATCGAAAGATTTTCATATATTGCAAATTTTATATGCAATAAATCAACTATCTAGTTAATATTTATTATAACTTATGAAAATTGATAGTTTTTTATTAGGAAAATAAGAGTAATTTACGTGTTTTCTAAATAGCATACACGATATTAATCATCCTAAGTGCTTTATCCATTATCCTGGTCTCCAAAGCTTAATAATCTAAAACAATTAGAATTATTGTAAATTAAAAATTAATATGGAACAGAAATATTTTATAGAACAGAAAAAGCTACCACAATTTCATTTTAATGTTTTTAATATTTACTATCTTAATCCTCTTATTTAGAAAGTGTACCAAAACAATAAAATAATAAATATTATTTTTATTATATATTTCCGAAAATTTTTAAAACCCCATCCTTGATTGAACGATAGTAGTCATTTGATCAAGGACGAGGGGGATAGTTAGGTAGAAAATTTACTTTTGTCATTGCCATGATTATAGCAGCTTTCCTTTCATTTATGTTTTATTGGACGACTGGATTAGTCGAAGTAAGAGTTATTTAGACCTTTTTTGTGATATTTATGAACTTGTTTTGCCTCCTTAGTTACGGAGCTATGTACACAATGTTATCGGAGTCATATGAATCAGAAACCAGAAGCATAGCAAGTGGCTGGTGCATTGCATGGGGAAGACTTGGTGGTGCCTTGTCTCCATTTTGTACAGGATATATATTGGACTTGCCAGATGGAGAAGATCTTGCATTACAAACATTTGCGGCATGCTTCGCAATTTCAGCATTATGTGCGCTATTTTTAAAAGAAACTCGAACAGTAAAACACCGAGACCTCAGAGAATCGCTTTCCAAGAGTGTTCTTGCAGAAACATAATAATAGTTTATGCTCCTTTACATACAGTTTTATTTAATTTAAAATTCGTCATTCCCCTCTCTATTTCCCATTGATTTGAAAATTCCATAGACAATTTTCCCCATATTAAAGGTTTCATCAAAGTCTATCTGAATTTGTCGAGATTTATACGCGTCAAGCCATTCAAAAAAATCTTTGAAGTTTCTTTGAAAAACCTATGCATAAAGATTACAGTGTTTTGAGGAAAAACATATGACAGTTCGAGAACGCCTCCGAGCTTGTAATCTCTGATACT
Organism: Blepharisma stoltei; assembly: GCA_914767885.1. Lineage (NCBI taxonomy): Eukaryota > Ciliophora > Heterotrichea > Heterotrichida > Blepharismidae > Blepharisma > Blepharisma stoltei. The sequence goes on along the minus strand of CAJZBQ010000021.1, from coordinate 551,797 downwards.
TTCATCATAATCAGAAATGCAGATCAAAAAATTTCCAAGAGAACTGAAAATAATTTCCACAACAATTGCGATAATATCGTCTTTCGTTTGTTTCATTCCGATAACTCTAACGAAGCTGTGAAATATATCAATAGTTTTGTCTTTGACGCACTTGATTTCATAAGGTACATAGTGCTTCATTTTAGTTTTCAACTCAATTAAGGTATGAGCTTCTTCAAAGAGTCTTGAATCATCTACTATCTTAACCGGTCCATCAATAATTATATGGCTATTTGTATGATTTTTATACTGAAAGTCTGGTTTATCTTTTACAAGGCATTCGCATCCCAACTCATTACCCATATTTATAATTATAATTAATTTAGCTCAAAACTGCATGTGTTTTTTCCTATCTTTAACTTCTAACAAATACCCAAGATACTCATAAGATGGACAATATCTAATTAAAATAAGAATTATTAATTATTTGAAGTTTAATAATTTTAATTCACATAGAATTACTTATTTTTTCTTTATTATATGATATATATTAAACTCTTCTGTTTACTGAACTTGCTAATCTAAGAATAGTAATACGTCATTTGGGTTATTTGCTTATTTATTATTATGAAAGCTCCTTTTGAGGCCATAAATCTAATTTTGGATGGATTAAAACAAATAATTTTATCTTATTAAAAATAAATACAAAATAATACAAATCTCTCCTAGAATAAGCATATATATATAGAGTTATGCATGTTATTAGCCAACTGTTGTAATAGCTATTATAAACAAACTATCAGATATATCAATAAGTCTACTAGAAATAATGCTTAATCTATATGTAAAAAGGAGTAATTTTATTATTTATTGGATCTGAAAATAATTAGACGTAAGTGGAAAGAATGGGATAGGTTGGCTTATATTGATCAAGCTAAATTTAAAATTGGATATACATTTTCTTATAAATAAAATGGGCATTCGGTTCGAGAGAAATTGGCTCTGCCAATTTCTCTCCCTCATGGAATTTTATTTATGGGGTTGGGTTTTCTCTTGAGAACTTCTGCACAGCAACAGCCGTTTAACTTTGGGGATAACCAAAGGTACGGCTCCTCAGTGCATTCAAGACACTCAGAGTTTTACCTCTCAGCACGTCCCCACGGGAGGATGACCCTTAGGTGGAACACGCGCAGGAGCTGAGTCGGAGCGAGCGACGGCAACGCGCCGGGTGAGATGTGCGGCGATTTATCTGGCGACTAGCCTCATAGAAGGCTTGGGTGTGGGCTGACCACATATTCCAAGATGGCTTGGTGACGTCACTAGTTGTCGCTTTGACCCTTTTTTATTAAGGGGTGTGGGCACTAGACACACTAAAGACTATGTAAGTAAAGGATATACATTTTCTTAAATTAGAGTTGCATCTCCAGGCAAGATTGAAAATAGGAAGAAGAATAATATAGAGATTTCAGGTAGATGGCGCATTCCGCGCCATCTACCTGAAGTCACTATATATAAAAAAATAATTGAAGTTTTCAAAAAAATTTAATTAAATAATCATTCATAACTATAAATCTTCCTCAATAATTGATTCAAATTGTTGACTTTTTTGATCGTTTCTAAGCTTGGATTTTTGGCATCGCTTCTTTTCTTTAACAACTCATTTTTCAGGGTTTTTGAGTTCTTCTTCAATGAACTCAGCTCACTCTTGTGCAGGCATGTTATTTTCAATTACTTTACTATAAAGTTTGGCAACTGGGATTAGTTTCACCATCTTTTTTGAAGAATATTTTAGCTTTAGTTCTAAGCACTTAGAATAAAAATATTTTTGCAGTTCTTCTTGAGAATAATTAAAAGAAGACAGATTGGATTCAAGATCATTCAGATTTTCTATCATGCATAAATCAGATTCTTTAATATCACTTATTGATGAAAATCCAGAATTAAAGGTTTGGCTACTTGATATATCACTATTTACATTTGCTATTTTTTCAGAATCAGACACTATTTTATTTGTGTTCGTTCTAATAATCAATTTTTCTTTAATATCGGTTTTCTTTGTGTAAACTCCCTCTCGATTTTCAATTTCTTCTTTCATTTTTATTTCTGACGGTTTTTGATCAATCCGATACAGTACTGCTAATTGTTCTTTGCATAATAACAATAATCTTTCAGCGTAGATTCTCAAGGACAGCGATGCTTTGAACTTTTCAAGCATTGCCTCAATATATTTTCTGACCTCAATGTTTAATTCTTTGCTTGCAGTTTTATTACTACTCAAAAGATTTTTGCACACTTTTTGCAAAACTGAAATAATATTTTTTTCCGTCGGCCTATAATTGGATTGCAATTCCTTGTCCTTTAAAAAATTAATCATTTTTTTGATTCGGAATTCAAACTGTTCGATTTCAGTGCTACCATCAACTTTAAATACTTCCTCGCTTATAGTTGTACAATATTTTGAATGAGATTCAATGAGATTTTCAGGGACTATTTCTTGGCAATTAATACAAGTAATTCCAAACTCAATTTCCCCTTGCTCTTTGCTTATTATTTTACCTTGCTCAATATTCAATTGAGATTCTTTTGAAAAGTTAGATATTTTACTTCTATGTCTGGTACGGTTGGGAGGCTTTGGGAGAGTGTTTAGCATATTACCTCGTGAAGGTGTAAATGAATTTGACCTCTTAAACATTCTTTTAATTGTTTGTTACCGTTGCTACTAGAAGTCTTAATTTAATGATCATTATTAGAATGAAATGCTTATTTAAATTTAATTAAATAGGCCACAAGAATTTAGCATGCTATATACTAATCTGCTGTTCATATTTCCTACAGATTAAACCGATTTTCGCTAGTCGCAAATCTTAAGGCATATAACAATTACTGTTTTTCACCTTGATTTGCCTAGGATTCATCTCATAAAAAGGCGGCATCTATTGTTTTAGAGGCTTAAGTAATTAGATATTTACTCATCATAAAAATTTATTACAGAATAATTAATTTGCTTTTTATTTTTCATTTAATATTTAATTATTTTTACGTTATTATGCTTTGACAAATAGATATTGAAATCTTTGAACAATAATTTATATATTCATTACATTTATATCACTCCCTCACTTCAAGGGCGAACAAAACTATAAGAAAAATAACTTTTTTGGAAAATAAAGAGTAAAATCATGAGTTATTTAGCTTTTTACAGCCATCATGCCCTTAATCTTTATATATTTCAATAAAATCTTACCTTCTATATAAAGCAAATCATATCTGAAATTTAAAATTATGATTTTCGCTTAATAAATAATTGATTAACCTATCTAATTTAAATAGCAAATAATGAGATGAAAAATTAGAAATTTTTATTCATAAGTAAATAGCATACTGATTTATAATCAGTATAATCAATTAGTAAAGAATAGATATTATAATTCCTAACCAAATTTGCTCACGAAGTGATTTAAAGTGCAAATGATGCTGAATATAATGGTACACAAATTTGTTTTAGCCTATGGAGAAGATAAGCACAAAAATTTTATATTGACTTCGAAAATATCGAAGTTCTACAAATATAAACAGGTTTATTTTTGATTATTAGCAAGCAGAATTTATACTTAATAATATCAATTTAATTAATGAGAATACCATAAGATTTTATCCAAATCTTTAGCAAGAATAGAAACATGCAAATTCGGGCATTTCATCAAGTATTCATTATAAGAGATGAATCCTATCTTTTGTAAGCGATGAAATTCTGTGAAAAAATCTGATTCACTAAGTTTTAAATATGTCATAATTTTCAGCAATGCTTTTAATATGTCTTCTAGCACTTCATAGACTTCGAATCGAAACCTAATCATAAACGTATCAATAATATTGTGCTTTATTAGCAATGGAATCAATCATTCATAATTGTAGGTAATATAGCAAAGAATTTGCAATGAGCGCAGCCCTAAATTTGTATCACTAATATTTGCAATTTGTATAAGTGGATCTAAATAACTAACTGATTTTAAGAATTCATCTATACTTGCATTCTGTAAAAAATAAGATAAGATATGTTCGATTTTGTTTTTCAAATTTTGATTCTTTGCCAATGGTAATAGAGCGGCAAGATTGCTAAAAACTCCAGACGAAAATAATAAATTAATTTCAAGGAAGTTTCCATCTATGATTTCTTTAAATATCTTAACAGATGCAAGCGAAATATCATAATCTTGACATAGTATAAATCTTGATATTGAAGGAGTCGAACTTATTTCTAGAAAGCGAAATTTTTTGAAAATTACATAAATGCAATTCAAGGCATAATATAGGGCATCATTATTATTATAATCGCCAAGTACATTTATAATGATTCCAATAAAATCTCTCACTTCTTCAAATCTAATTGATTCGCAATCGTTTATTATATGATAAAGCAGCCATATATATCTTTTAATTCCTTGCATATTCACTCTATTATAAATATTCATCAAATTTATAATTAATTGAGAATATGAGTGACTTGGATAAAAATTGTATTTTATTATTCCTCCTATTCCAAGTAAACAAGAATCAACAAGATTTAAGTCTTCGCATAGCATAAATAATTCAAAATTTTCTCTTCAGCAATATAATACAATACTGTGGCATTCTTCTTTTCCTAAGTTAGAAATTTTGGCAAGACAACTTAAGAAGATATTTCTAGTATCTGGATATTGGAGTAATTCTTTAGGAAGAGAAATAATACAATCGATCGGAATAAGTTTAACAAATAATTTCCTTTTCGATAGTAAGTTATCAAAAAACTGCAGTGATTTATTTAATTCAGTAGGATTATTTGGGATAAGTGCTTTGCTGTATTTGTCGATTTGGAGCTGAATGCCTTCTGGGGAAATTGTAAGTCATTCTAGCTTTTTGAGAATTTTATTTTCCATTTTGCTATTTAATATTTATTTAAGAAAATATAAGAAATTTGCATCAAAAATAACCAAATATAAATGAAGCTGATCAAATTTCAACGTCCATCTAGCAAAAAACTTAGTTCTCAATAAGAAATACTTTTTATCATCTTTCAAAGTGAAAAATCTAGACAAACTTTCAGAGTCTTTTAGATAAATACTTAAATTAGCATATAAGGAGATATGTTTAATTTTTTCTGACAAAATTCTAAGATTATTAAGATCATTTTTGCCAACTCATCATTATTTATTTCTTCATTAGTGAAAAGAAGTTTTATCATAAATTATAAGACTTTATACAATAAACATCTATTCCGCCAACTTTTTATTCTAGAATATATGAATCCATAGATTTCATACTGAAAGTAACCAAAGGGTTTTTTTGAGCACAGCAAATAAGATTTAGGAGAAACTTTTGATGATCAGATATTTTGGACTTGCTTTGATATTCTGTAATTTTAGAATTCCTGGTATAATGGTTGGGAATAAATTGCTAAAGGCAATAAATAAAAAGTGCCATTATAGACAATAGAGCTACTTCTAAATGGTTTCCTCTTCAGAAATATTGGGAGCAGTCTTTGTCTAGATAAGTTTCAGAAAGGTCGTTTCCTGCTGCAAGAGTGCATGAGAGAATATCAATATAGAAAATAATTTTAAGGCTAAGCATTATACATTGAATGCTAAAATAAGCTTTGATTTTGAAATTATTATGACAGCGGATTTCATTCAAAGTTTTTATTTATATTAGCAGAAATTTAATATAAAGTTAAAATTAATGATCAGAGTCTTTTCATTTCAATTGCTTATTAGCTTGGCTCTTTCTGCATTAATAACTCCAGATCCAAATACACCAATAACAGTTTATAGAACTAATCAAGGTCTGCTTTCTCTCTATGTATTTCAATTCATTCTTCCAAATCGTATTTCAGAGCCATCTCAGATTTCAATTCATTTCCCACAGGAATTTGCAACCCTTAGCAGCGCATCGTGCAATGGCTTTATGTACTCTCAGCTAGCTAAAACTTCAATTCCCTGCACAAGAGATGCGAGCAGTATAACATGATCATTTTCCTCCTTAAAAGCTGGAACAATGTCCCTAGGAGTCGAAAATATTCAAAATCCATTATCGACGCAAAGTACAGGATACTTTAAAATCTACTCTTTGATCAATGGGATAGTTCAAGACTCTAACGAGCTTTACCCTTCAATTGGGATTTTTGATTCGCCAACCTCACTTAATTGCTACATGCAAGCTGATGGAAGCTTGATGGCGAATTATTCTCCTTTACTCAAATTTACAATGACTCCTGATTCAAACGCAAAAATTGGCTCATGGATAAGGATTTCACTACCAAATGAATTTTCAATTAGCTCAAATTTAAAATGTTATATTGAAGAGACCAGCTCATATATTTCCTGCACCCAGGATAATATTGACTTATTAAAGATAAAAACAAGCAGCTTGTCAATATTACCAAGCACTATAACTTTGAGAATTTATGGAGTTTTAAATCCAAGTCACAGCGGATCTACAGGGTATTTTTTGGCTGAAATCATGGAAAAAGGGACTTATACAGTTCAGCAAATTTCAAGTCAAATTTCTGGCCCATATATAGCCCCTGGAGTAATTTCAAGTGTTCAGATTAGTGGAAGGCCCTTACACTTGTCAGTTGAAGGAACCTATAATATTGGATTTAAAACTCATGGGGATATTGCAGCAGGAGGAAGCATAAAAGTTTCATTCCCTTCTGAGTATCAGTCAGTTTCATATTGTAAAATTTTAAATGGGCTGACTCCATTAGACTCTGTGATATGCACTCCTTCAGGAAATTCGATCATTATAACTCAATTTGACGATTTTAAAGCTGGCTTAGTCATTTTGGAAGCAGTGGCAATGAATTCAAAAATCTCAGGTACTTCTAGTTATTTCAAGATATCAGCATTAACATCAAGCGGGTATACAATTGATGAAAATAACGAAGCAGGTACGATCACTCTTTCCAGCATAAGCGCACCCACAGAAATAAACGTGGAAATGTTCAAGGCTAAGACTACACCTCCATTGGGAATCTATGCACCTTTTGAGTTTTACCTCCAAACCCGAACTGAATTGCCTGCTACAGCAAATGGGAAAACTGGCCAAATCAAATTGCATCTTCCAAGCGATACTCAAGTTCCTCCAAGCTACACCCAACTCTCTTGCTTATTTGGGAAAAATCAAGTTCCAGCTTCTTCCTGCCAATATACATCTGGGTCTCCTCCTACCATAACGATGACCACTCCATCAACTGAGGAGTTTGGCTGCTGCCCGCTAGCGATAACAGTAACCACACTAGGAAGTCCAACTGAAACTCATTTTGGATTTTTAGCCACCCAAGGAGGACAGAAGACAATAAAAGTTGAAGTTTCAATTGACAGCGGGAGTGGACTAAGCCTTACTGAAGAAATGAACTATAACTACTTGCAAGCTCCCAGAGAACTTGGCAGCGCTTCTGATATTGCATCATTGAACAATAAAGGCTCTGCAAGCTGGGACTTGATGCATTACTCTGTGGACTACCAAAATACAATATCTATATCAATAAGCAATGGACTTGATATTCCAATCGGAGGTGGAGTTGAAATAGACTTCATAACCAGCAATTTTGGATTTCCAAACACTCTTGGAACAGGCTTGCATTCGCTTGAGACCTCTTCATTTCAATGCGTCTTCGACACTTCAGTTTGGGGAACAGGTGCTAGTTGCACAATTACTGCTGGAACTCCTTTAATTCCTGCCAAAGTCAAGCTTATCTCACAGAATCTTATTTCAGCTGGCCATGCATCAACAAATATTCTGTTTTACTGAATCAAAAATAATAAATTTATTGGTTATACACCCAAAGCAACAGTGAAAACTATAGATACAGATGGAGTGCCATTGGAATATAAAGATCTTGCAGGCGATTCTCCACTTAAACAAAAAAGTTCCCTTTGCACCAGCGCTGGGACTGTTACTGTTAGCGGAACTGATACCCCCGAATACGTGAACACTCAGTACACCTTAACTATTTCTTCAGGAATTTCTCTTGCAACTAATGATAAGCTGTTCATTATAGTCCCTAATGAATTCAAAAAATTGAGCAGTAATAGCATTTCTATTTGTGGAGGCACAGGTTCCTTGGCTACTGCTGGGAACTACAACTTTTATATATCAGATAGTTTTAAAGTGATTATTTTCGAAAATCCATCTTCTTCAACCAGCATTAATTCTGACTCCATCAACCCATGCATTAGTTTAAAGAATAGGCTATACAAAGGAACAACGACCTTTACAGTTTATCAAATTAGCAACTCTGAGGTGGCATATTGTGCTATAATTTCTACAACTGATTTTACTCCTGGGACATTTGATAGTGCAGTTGGATCTACTCCTGCAATCACTGAAATGCTAACCCCAACGTCAAGCAATGTTCTTTCCAACAGAGCTTTGATTCGTTTTCAATTCAAAACCACCCAAAGAATTACAGCTGGAGGGACTGCTTCAGTAGTATTCCCAGCTGATTATTCAATATCAGAAACATCATGCTATAAAATTACTTCTCCAAGTAGCGTCAATGCCAAATGCTACGTAAAAAATGATGCTTGCAGCTCTCCAAACACCTGTTATAGATATGTTCTTAGTTTTACAGGAGAATTGCCATCTAGCACTTCTTTTGATTTTTTAGGGTTCGTGAACGCTCCCTCAAGTCTTTCATCAACTAGCATTACAATATCGTCAAACGACGAAGATGACACTCTTAATAAATTGATTGAGCAGACAACAGTCACACTTGATTATTCATCAGCTCGCAATTCTCCATCCGCAGCAAGCTTGCACAGTTTTGTTTCTCCAAAAATTATTGCCAGAGCAGGAGACAAAGGCCCAATAGTTTTCAATTTTCAATTGCCATCAGACGTCACTTTGACAAAATCTGATCATACCAGCAATTATGCAAAGATTTTAGTGACTCTTCCGACAGGCTTCTCAGTCCCTTCATCAACAATATTAGATTGCTATATTGATGGCTTGATTTCAAGTTGGTGCAAAAATAGTGGAAATGATATAACTGTATATACTAACAGAGATACTGATTTGAGTGATAGTACCTTGCATGAACTCTCTATTAGCACTCTTAATGATGCCACTGCAGATGAGGTAGGAATTCAATATCCTTCAACTGCAGGGGACTATCAGTTCAAGATAACCACTCTAAGCCTTGAAAATAGCGACGGGTTTGCGAATCCTTGGATGCATGTTCAAGCCCAAGGGTTTAAATATATCTATATCAACTCTCTTCAAAAATACGCGAGCCAATGAAACTTCCTTGAATTTAATTTCATGATTGGGATTTCTTTGTCTGGCACAAAAGTTGTCTGGCTTGAATTTCCTTGCTCTTCATGGGATTTTGATCTGGGAACAGGTTTGGCAAATAACAGTCCAATTGATTGTCCTTATTTTGCAGATTCAACTGAAAATGGAATAGTTTGCACACTTATTCATGGCTATATTGATTATGTTAGAATTAAAATTACAGGCTTGTCAACGAGCTCTTCTCAAGCCACAACAATTTTCCACTTTTACCTTGGCCCAATAAAAAACCCTTCCAACCCAAATTATGACATGCAAATAAGAGTAAGGGCTGAAGAGCAAACTCTAACGTCTCCAACTTTTGTAACTAAAGCTGAAGAATTAGTCTCCTATATAGACACAACCTTATCATTCCCTTCTAGCATAAGCTCTATTACTTCTCCTGAACCCAGTAATGATTGTTTTTATGGTACGAGTGGATGCAAACGCCCTGAACTTTACGAAACTGGATTGGTTTTAAAATTAATCTTGGTGCATTCCACTCAAGATTTGGGTGGAACTGACTATGTAATGATAAAACTTCCCGCTGACTATACTGTGTCAAGCATAACTTGTTCAATAAATGACAACTCTCAGAGCTATTGCTTCAAATTTGCTATTGCAAATTATGCTTTAGTTCGGCTTACTTCTTCTATTATTACAGCCTCAAATCAATTTTACATTAAGATAGGCGGGATAACAGCACCTGGGTATCAATATCAAATTAAGGGCACTTCAATGATAATCAGGGATAGGAAATTAGAAAAGATAATATCTTATAACTTTACCGAATCGCATTATTTAAATGCTGGAGACTTTAAAAATAATGCTCCAACTCAAGTATCAATATCAAGCTACTATGACTTTTACCCAGATCAGCCAGAATTGTACAGAATAACGCTCCAACCGATCAATCCGATTCCCTACACTGGTCAAATTAAAATAGAATTCGGTGGATTAGCATCTGGAATTGACAAAAACAGTATTCGGTTAACCCCAGAGAGCACCATAAACCCTGAAGGATTGAAGTTTGTCTTAACAGATTCACAGAGTAGTCCTGCCTCAACCAATGCAATCATCTCAATCTATGGATTTTCTTCAGACATCCAGAAAACCGATATTATAAGCTTATTTGTTAATGTTCAAATCGCATCAGCAACGTATACTGCATATTTTAAAACATATTGGGAAAGCACCAACACTGATAAGCTGATTGATGAGAAAGGAGAGGTTGTCATGCCTATTGTTATGAACTCACATCCAGAGAAGCTTCTGCCAACTGAGTTTGGAACCAAGGGATTAATGTATCACAGAGCTGAGCCAATAAGGAAAGGAAAGAATATTGGGCCTTTAGTGCTGACAATATCTTCTGCTAATGCAATCATTCAAAGAGTAGGATTTCTTACAGTGGCTGGATCAATGACATATACTCACCCTTACGGTTTGAGATGTATTTGAAAGAGTAGTGGCGTTGAAAGACTTGCTTCAGATTGTATATATGATAGCACAAACTTAATCTATAAGATATATGCCCCTGCAGACTCAGGCCTTCCTGCAAATACAGATTTAGGACTAACAATCACAACAATGAACAGAGACAATTATCAAGGCTTGGAGTGAAACTTGCAGTGAAACATTAAAGACCAAGTCAAATTGGATTTAATCCTTGATTGTGATGGAAGTGGGACTATTGTTTACGTTTCGACACTCTATGTAGAGATATTGCCTGAGGAATTTTCAAGTATTACTGTCATCCCGGGAAATTTTATTCCTAACTCAATAAACTTATTGGATATTTCAATAAAATGCGATCAAAAAATACCAGCTGCGTCTGGAAGTAGTGGAGGGAGAATTGTGATTGAATTCCCAACAACATTTTTTGATAATGATTTGGGATATGAATATGCTGATGATAGCGATGTTCCATGTATTGCTGGAAGCGATACCACTATTAGTATAAAATGCACATTTCAGATAGGCTCAAATGATGACAATGAGCCCGCAAGAATCTATGTTAGTCCGAATTCAGACATCACCGCTGATACTGGCTTTCATTTTTTCATCAGTAAATTCAAGAACCCAAGCGGGAATCCGGATCTTCTTGATTCTGAAATATTCTCTCTTTCAATATATGCAGCTGATATGACATCCAATTTGTCAGGCACAAAATTATGCCATAGCTATGCAAACAATCTGGGATACTTATTTTCATTATCGCCAGGTACTACTACTGGGACTCCAACAATATCAGCAAGTAGTAATTTAGTTGCCGAAAAAACCACTTATACACTTACAATTCCTACACCATCAATACAAAAGCCTCGATCGAATCCTGCAGTTGCTGGATGAAGTGTATCTGACTATGTATTAGTGGATTTGCCTGCCGACACCTCGTTTTCTACAAACTCAAAATGTGAGGACACTGCCACTAGCAGTATGTGCATTCTTGATAAATCTGCAAAGATACTTATTATCCAAATTGGTAGCGCATTACCAACGGATCCTTTAACAATCACTATTAGCAACGCCGTTAATCCAAGCCATGATTATGATGATGATGATGCAATTAATCCTAAGATCATCATATATTACATGCAAGACAGAACTTTGACTCAAACCCTCAAGATAATTAAAATATGGCGTCTTCGTCTTAGTATAGCCTCCCGGCCATACACACTCGACCCATATTTTAATTATATCCGGCAAGGTTTTGCCATTCCAGACATGAGCAGCAATGTCATGGTAAGCAATTCTGCAGAGCAGAGCCTGACCCATGCTCGATGACCAGAATGGTTTTCTCCTCGAGGGGAAAGGGAGTCCAGGTTTGGAAAGGGTAAGCCCAGCAGAGTCTACAGGCAACGCCTAGACCATTCGGGCAGTTACCTAGCGTGAAACTGGGTGTTACGTCCCAGGACTTGGAAATTCCCTTTTTGCCGAAAGGTGACCAGAAATTCCATTTTTTGGAATTTCGGAAAGCCAACTCTCGTAGACACAAGCAGCAGCCGCAGAAGCCCATAGCCCGCCCACTCAACACTAAGCCACGGGAAACACGTGGGAAGGAGGAGGTGCATGTCCTGGTGACTGGTTTATATGGCCAGTATGGACTATGCCACAAAGCAGGTGAACCCTAATACTGGGTCCTTGGTGACTGCGTTAAAAACTACGGCAGACGCCTGTAAATATTAAGTTAAGTAAGACTCAAACCCTCAAGATTAATTCATTTTTCAATAATTTGACGCCTATTGACTTTTCAACTTTGCCAACAATAGTGAGATATTACGAGACACCTTCTTTTATCCCAGAATATTATGGACAAGATACATATGATATGCTGATAACTGTGACGCCGAAATTTGATATACCTGCAGGTGGAGCTATAGTTGTTGATTTCAATTCAAACAACATCCTCACTGAAGCATATTGTTATGCATACTATAACAGTCTTGAATCCTATTCTTGCACAACTTTAAGCAATGTATTGACATATGTTCCTGTATCTGGATTGCTGAATGGTAAAAATTATAAGATTATCGTAGCTGTAAAGATGCCTTCAGCATCAACCTTATCTACATCAAACACAATCTAATTTATACAGTTTAACCGCTGCTACCATGTTGTTTGACTACAGCTACCTTCAACACCGTTCTGGGGCGAATTTCGCTCTATTTTCCTCGGACCCGTCAAAGGTGTGGCGATCTCAAAATTGATCATTAAAAAAGGACGCCAGTCTTGAAGCTAGGGGCTTCGAGGACTCTTCTTTGAGCTCAGGCACTTACTTGGGTCTGAACGAACCCTAAATGCCTAAGTCTCCACCGCCTTGGGTAAGTGGCACCATTAGAAAATTCAATACCTAAGGTTAGGAGTCCGCCAGAAGTCTTGTAGGAAACGCCACAGAGTCTTGCTTCCCTAACATAGCTGAGATAATTTTGACAGGGGAAACCAAACCTCATAATTAAAATATCAAGAGATGAATTTTTGGCCAGAAGACCAGAAAATTCGAGCGACACCATATTTAATTATCTTACCAAACTCAATCAGTGTCTATACTGTTTGGGATAAAGAAAAACAAAGCACAACCCAAAGCGAGAAAAGTAGTATAACAATTCATTCAGTTGAAAGCACCGTTGAAGCTCCTACTTATTTTGAAATTCCAAGACAGTATGAGTTTCCTATTGAAGCTCCTATAGGAACTTGTGCCCCTATAGTATTCTCTTACACTCCTAAAGGGGAAATACAAACCTCAGCTGGGAACATAGTAGTAACTCTTCCGAACTTTCCAAATATTCTGTCAGAATCTACTCTTATTTGCTTGTGGAACTCAAAAGTAGACACAAAGTGCCAAGCTTCTTATTCAGCAACAGCAACAACAACAACAACAACTACTTTAACAATAACTACTTATGCACCTGATAATTATCCAGCCTCATCGAAAATAGATTTAAGCTTCACGACGACAAATTCGGAAACTTTTGAGAAAGAAGGACTTCTTCTTCCTTCAACCCCAGGTAGCGTAACAATTCAAATTTCTGTTTCTTACTCTGGGGAAGGCACCAATGAGATTGGGAAATTAAATATTAACATAGCTCCTACTGATAAATGGGACAATTTAGAAGTGACTCCAGCGCATACATCGGCATCAATGGCAAACTTTTTCGCAATTAAGATCTCATGCAGTGATTGTGTATCTTTGGCATCTAGTATTGACAAAATTAGAGTGTATTTTCCAACTAAAGACAGTCATGGGACAAGCTTATTTTCAGTTGATTTAGGGACTGGACTTGCAAGTGGGTACAATTATCCATGCGATATAGACTCTTCTTCTATACTTTCCTCTGCAAGTTGCACCATTAATCATGGGTATACTAATCAGATGAGCCCTGCTTATATTGAGATAACTCCTACATTTGATGGAAGTATATCGGCCGGTTCATCATATATAGCTTTCTATCTCGATAACATTGTGAATCCTGCATGGACGTCAGATGATAGTACTCATATTCATATCACTGTTACGGGATATAAGAACGATGCTGTGATATATTCTCAAACCTACTATGATGTGTTCACAGTCACTTCTGGTGTTACGCCAACTAGCTTAAAATATTTTCCTACATTCACAGATACTGACCAATCAATTATAAGCTTTAAGCTAAACTTGCCATCTTCAAATGTGTGAACCTTATATCTATGCTTTCCATCGACATTTGACATATCTGAGGCTGACGTTGCAATAGGTGCGACGAAAGACCAGATACATGGATCGTCGAAAGTCCTGATAATTAAGTCTATCTCAAATTTGGAATTGTCTTTGAAGGCGGGGAAATCCTATTTCAATAGCGCAGAAACTAATATATATGCTTACTTGCTCTCTAGTCCTACCAATTCGGACTTCAATTCTTTGGATTCAAAGATAACGTATGAGTATGAAGTTCCTTCAGCCTTGCCTTCAGCATTAACTTCAGGCTCTTTATTAACTGTAAGCCCTAGTCTGGCAGATTATAGCAAAGGCCAGATCGTCGATTTAACATTTACAGTAAAAATTCCTTATATCAAGTTAACAAACACGAATTGCCTGAAGATAACAACCCCTGAAGCCGCAATTATTGATTACTGTGAAAATATCAGCTCATTATCTTCAGACATAGTTGCTGATAATGGAGGATCTTGGAGTTGCTCACTCCCCTCAATGAGTGAACAAAAAATTTGTTCGCTTACAGAGGGGATTAATTTTTTTAAAAAAAAAATTATATATAAAAATTTTAGTAATTTTTCTTCCGAAATTTAAAAAATCCTAATTCAAAAAATTGGAAAACAAAAATTTAATTTAATTTATAAATAATAAATGTTTTAAAAATGAAAGCTGTATAAATTAAAAAGAACTAACAAGAGATTTTATATAATAATTATCACTTTTTTTCTATAAAAATTTTATATCAAAAAATTTTTGTTGCTTACTCGCGAAGGAGGGAGGATCTAGCAAGTTCTAAAACTTTGGAGATTACGGGATTTTCAACTCCTACTACTGCTACTACTCAAAGCATAATTGTTGTCAAATCTACCTACAAGCCAGATGAAAACTGAAGTGGAGATATCATAGCATCCTTATATCTTGATAAGAGCTGCAGCGACAATTTCTTTTTCTACTCAACGAGCACTATTGCAGTCACTCCAGCAGTGTTGCTTCCAGCTCCTAATTATTTTAACTTCGAGACTCAAGAGCTACCTTCAACAACAGTAAAGGCAGGCGATAAGTTTCAAATAGAATTTTTCTTCTCACCTAGTAATGATATCGCTTCTGGATTTTATATTTTGCTAACATCAAGCTCAAAATTTTCATCAATCGATTCAGATGCATCGTTGGATTGCAGTATTCTAAGCGCTCAAACCCAATTTTCTGCAAGCTGTACCTTTGAAGATACCCAAAAAAATATTAAAATGATACCAAGTATAGGACTAACAGCAAATACGAAGTATAGGTTTATTGTAAAAACACACGGAGCTGATTATAGAAATGACGGCCTTAAATTGGAAGACTCAACAACAAGCGAAAATTATATCAAAGTTTCTGTCAAAAACAGCGGTGGAAATGATATGGAAGGAATTCACTTTTATTCTTTGCCAGAAGCACTTTTTTCATACTTAAGTGTGAGTGTGATGCATATTACAACGGGAGTCGCGAATGTTTTTACAATTGAGGTAAAATCACAACCGACTAAAACTGATGTTTTTATTATTCAATTTCCAACAATTAATCGAGACAGTTCAATCGAACTCTTTGCGAATGACTTAGGTACAGGAATCAGTAATGGCGATGAGATTGGCTGTGCTGGTGGGTCGACGGACACGAAATGCTATCTGCATTATGGAGATAAAGATCTAAATCATCCTGCAGAAATCCATATTGTAAACCTTGTTTCTACGGATCAAAGCACCGAGATAATTTATACTTTAATAATACCAGGGATTGTCAATCCAGCTCTTACCGATTCCTCTGGTGATTATGATAAAGGAATTGTTGATATAAGAGTTGTGAGGATGTCACAAAACTTTAAAATCCTAGGAGAAAGGACTGCCAAAAATGTATTCGCTGCATCAGGAAAGGCTCCAGATTCAACCTCATTAACTTCATCAGGTATATCATTTTCTTTCTCCTACGGTGCACAAAATCTTTTCACTTTTTCAGGTATCCCCACAAACACAGATTTTATGCTAATAAAATTTGGGTTAGATGGTTTCGATTACTCAAATATTATTGCCAATGCTCCTAATACATTAATAAAATTTACTAAAGGCCCTTGAATATTCATCACTCTATCATCATCAGGAGGCAACTCACCTTTTAAAGCTCCAGGTCCAATCCATTCCAAAATTGGTGGGTCAAATAGCTTTTTAATGATTTTGGCAAAGAATAGGATATGCACAAATAAGTATGAATTATCGGCTAAAATTATTAGCGATGATGAAATTAACACTGGTGCTTTAAGTTATACACCTGAAACTTTAAGCAGTTTCGATCCAATATATTGCTCTGGCATTCAAAGCTATAGGAGTTGATCTTTTTCATTCGGATCAGGAACAGATAGTGCATGAAATGCCCTTGGAAGCGCAACTATCAAATTTTATGTTGCAGATGGCAATAATGGAAAATATAGTGGGCTTGATGGGTCATTTCTTGTATTCGGGACTAATTCTGTTGAAAAAAATGTAGTTTGGAGAATTGATCAAGGAATTGCATATATTTTTGGAGTGACCTTAATCTACCCTTTCTCTATTAAATTGCTTATTACAAACCCAGTATCAAATGCTGACGTGATGATAGAGGTAAGGACACCCCCCCTCATTTGTCGAATTTTCTAGTCTTTTTTTATAAGAATTTTTTTTTTCAGGACCTCATTTGTCCCAAAATCTAGTCAAAAATGATTTGTCCAATTTTCTAGTCTTTTTTGGATTTTTTTCGAATGCCCTAAATTCTAGTTTTTTACTTTAAAAAAACTAGAAAATGAGACAATTGAGGTCCTGAAAATTTTTTTTCTCTATCAAAATTTGACTAGAAAATTGGACAAATGAGGTCCTAAAACAATTTTTTTTTTCCTATAAAAAAACTAGAAAAATGGACAAATGATAAAAGACTAGAAAATCGGACAAATGAGGGGGGGTCCTTATATCAAGATACTGAATGCAAGAATTTGTTCACAAAGAAGGCATGGGAAGATCCTTTAGATGCAAGATGTGGAAGCACTTATCATACTCTATCTTCACCACCACAACCGAAATTAAATAATGGATCTGCAGGAACTATAGCGCTTTCCCGAGGATGGTGCGGAATGGCGCCATCCTCGGGAAAGTCAACTAAGCATCCACACGGGAACTGGGAGTTCCACGTGTGGATGCCATTTTTGACATGTGGGATCCAAACTTCCACATGTCAAAATGGCATCCACACGTGGAACTCCCAGTTCCCGTGTGGATGCCTTCCTGGCTTTCCCGAGGATGGCGCCATTCCGCGCCATCCTCGGGAAAGCGCTATACCAGTTCCAGTTCAACATATTTGAATATCGTTTTTACCCCTTCTTACTCAATGAATAAAATCACAGTTTGAACAGATATTTTTGCAATCCCTTCATCAGGGTATAAATCTACCTGCACATCATCAACAGTTCAGCAAGGAGGACAGAATTTATATAATAATTCACCTGATTGAGATGGATCTCCTGCCAAAATTGACCTTGCCTTTTCATACTCTATTTGAGCTAGCACTTCCCAACAACTAACAGTAAATGTCTATCTGCCTTGCTCTGCAGCGATCAGTTATAAAGGATATGGCTATATCAGTATTTTAACTTATAATGACGGCGATATTAAGGAAGGCTATTCATGGCCAGTTAGTTTTCCTAGTAGCATAGGTTCATGCTCAATAAATAATAATTATTTATATGCAGGAAAGCCTAATGTCCTGGACGTGAGCTTTAATACAGGGGAGTTCGGAGTAGGAAATCCTGATTACTCAACTCTAGCTGGCGCTGGTAACACTTTGGGTCTTGCTATAGAAGTATCTTTCGATAGCACGGATTCTGCATTAGGTCTTAATTTGAATACCGGAGATTCACTGCCTTTCAATTTTCAGAGCTCTTCTTCTTCTACTAATTATCCAAACTCAGATTGAAACTGCTCACTTCGAAAAGGAAGCTCTTCTTCTCTTCAAGGAACCATTTCGTGCTTATTCATGGAGACTCCTAATGGCTCAGAGAATATGCATGCATATTTTCCAATGGTAAAATTTCCTGCTAGTGGAGACTCTGAAATAAAAGTTAATTTCATACTTTATGGAATCAATAAATTATACTACAAGTTCTATTCTAACAAAATTAGCACTATTGACGCAAGTAGCTCATCTAATGTAAATGTTAATTATTCACCTGAATTCTCTAATGCAGGTGCCATACCTATATGAACATTTACATTGAACGGACTCTCATTTATTAATGGTGACTATGTTTTGATGAGGTTCGAAGGTTTAGATAGCTCTTCAGCACCAACAACATCTGATGGAACTCTTGACAATATTATATCATTTTCTAGCAAGCCATGTCCCTGCATTTATGGTAAGTTCCTTGTGAATTCATCATCATCAACCTTAAAGCTGAAAATAAGCAATCCTTGAATTAGTGGCGATTATACATATTATGGCTATGTCTATTCATCTTCAAATGGCTTTCAACCATTCTCTGGCACTTCTACTTTTGCGGCTAATCAACCAGACTATTCAATAACAAATAAAAACCCCCATACAGCCATCTGAACTCAGGAAGATACTCAGCTTTATATATCTGGGGCTTTTGACCAGGAACTCTCAAATCTGGGGGCTCTCATAGTTTCATTTAATTCAGCCACTTTAACTATCAGCAATTCAAAATCATATGTTCTCATAAATGACCAAAGAGAGTATGGAATAATAATGAATCAAGCAGAGGCATCAGGAAAAGTATACTTGAACTTTACAAATTTTGATATAAAAAAATCTTCTAGCCCTTTTGCTCTATATTTATACGTCACAATGCTATCAAATAGTGATAACTCAGTTCATGTTAGTGCATTTTATTCAGTACCTACTTCATTTTCAGATACAAATATGTATAGTGATGAACAAATTTCAATGAATATAGAAAATAGCAACATTAAATATATTTCATCTAAAGATTTGCGCTTTCCAGCTTCTTTCGAAGCTCCAGCCAAAATTGCTGTTATTAACGAAGTTTCTCCCATTACTTTTCAGATAAGACCGTTAGAAGATATAGATGCGGGAAATGGCATAATTCGCCTTGCTTTTGATCCAAACATTATCACCAGTGATTCATCAACATATTGGGCCACCTTTCAAGATGTATCAGCAGTTGATATATATTCTGCCGCAAGGGTCTTAGTTTCTACAACTAGCCCTATAACAATAGATATATATGCTCCTCTCAGCCTGAAATTAGATGCGTCAAAAAAATATAAAGTTTCATTTGGAACTTATGGCACAAATATTGGGTTTAAAATTGATTCTGATACTATCAAAGCGAGCTTAGATATCTTCAAGTCTGGTTCAACTACATCATCAAGTGACTATACGGCAAAATTAGTTCCTTTACAAATTTACTCTCCATTTACCAAGCTATACGGGAATTCATATGTTTCGGACAAAACTAAATCTACATTCATTGAAATTAACTTTCAGGTAGATGCTGACATAACTAAGCCTAGTGAAATTCTAGTTGGATTTCCCCTTTTTGATGCCGCCTCAAACTCTCTATTCAGTTCAACAACCTCAAGTAACGCAAACGGAAACTGTTATCTGGCTTACACATCTGAGGGAAGTCTAAAAAGTGAACAAATTTGCACTTTCTTGAACCATAATGAGCAAGATTATACCCTGCCGAAAATCTTATATTTGAAAGTATTTGTTAATAATAAAATTGATGCAGGCAGTCTAGCAACTTTATGAATTTCAAATATTGTAAATCCTTCGGATACATACTCTACAGATATTTTTGTTTATGCTTTGGGAGCAAATAAAAAATATGGCTTAGCTCTCAAAAATTTTTTCACAATAAAATCCAACTCAAACACTCTATTAACTTATCAAAAAAGCAACCCTAGCACTCAAAAAGTGTTTACTGAATTTAATTTGATTTTTAGTCCTTCTCAAAATATTGAATCAAAGACTGACGCTTTTATATTCATTTTTAGTCCTACAGATTTCTCATTATCTTCGTCAAGCAAAGCATCTGTAAGCAATTCTGCATCTCCAGCAGATACAGGAATATGCAAAATGATTCCAAGCAGTGGGTGAATGCTTTATATCCCTCAGCAGCAGATAATTGGGTCGTCTACACCTGAAACTACTTTTGAATTTAAAAATGTTTTTTATAGCTACACTACGACAAAATATATAGAAGGCTATGCAATTTCAAACGGGATGCTCCTTGAACAATACACATTTAATTCTGACACTATTCAAATCAGTTCTGGTGGTATCGATGATAATTCAAGTACTGATCCATACTCATTCTGGGAAATAACTTTCAGTTATACAATTCCAAATGCTATCCCAAGCCAAGGAAGTACAAGTATTTTATTTCCCACAGGGATTACTTCAACGACTACTAATCCATCTTCAATAGCTTGCAGAATGACAGCTACTGGCTGCGGAACTTCATTTAATGGAAATCTTCTAAAATGTGAACCAACAGACTCGAATCAGAGGTGGCTTATAAGTGGATTTGGAGGTTGTAATGCAGATAGTACACTAACTGTTAAAGGAATGGTAACTATTTCATCTTTAATATCAGGCCAATATATAATAAGCACGCATAAAGATTCTGCAGGCTCACAGACTATAGATCAATGTTCAGGTGGTCCCCAATCGCAGAACTCCCAGTATAATATATTATCTGCAGATGATTTATTTAGCAACTATTATGTTATGAAATCATCTTTGACTCCTATACGAGGTTCTGAGGGACAATTAACGCTAATTTTTAAATTAGCTGCATCTCCATTATCTACAGACAATATATCGATAACTGTTCCTTCTACTGGCAGTTCTTATCCTTTTTCTTATACCCCATCAACAGGCAGAGCAGTCTGCAAGTTCATTGATTCTAATGGTATCGAGTATAGCTCTCAGAAATGCTCTTTCGACTCAACTTCCAAGAAGTGGACTATAGCTATGCCATCACTAAAGACAATAGAAAATAATCTTAAGTGAATATTACGCATTTTCACTACTGGAGAGGTAAAAAATGGTATAGCTTTCCCTTCATCAGGAAAGCCATATATAATTGTATCTCTTTATGATTCAGCTGGCACAGCTGCAAAATGGGCGGTTTCCGAATTTGTAGATATTTTAGGTCAAACAGCCTTCAGCACCCTAAAAGTCATTCCACTGATTGCTAAGGAAAATTCTAAATCAATTTTTAAAATTTCCCTTAAAACTACAATCCCTGATCCAAGTTATTTAATTGCTGAATTTCCCACTCATTTCAATGGCATAGATTATTATGATCAATCACTTGGCATGGCATCGCAAACTACTCTCGGATGTGCTTACAGCGACTCTAGCAAAGTTACTCACCAGGTTAGCTGCTATATCAGATTTGGCCAGAATAAAGGCTCATCAGATACTGACATCAATTATAGGCCAGCCATTGTTATTATTCCAGTAACATTCACAAGTTCTGATCAAATAGATCTTTTCATTCCTCAAATTACCCTTTACTCTAGCTCTGGATTAACATCTTATGTCAGAGTAAGGCTAATAAAGTTGGATTCTGATAAATGAGACACATATGTATCAGAGGGGGTCATCTGATATGCTCTGACAACCTTCTCATCAGCAAATCCAACTACTCCAACCGAAAATTCATATACTTCAAACTTAAACCCCAAAAACACTTGGGCTTCGTCTCAAACAATTTCACTTACAGTTAGCAGCTCTAATATTGTTGCTGGATCTGAATTAATAATTTTTAAGTTCCCATACGCAATTGGAACAAGTGTAATAATTTCTGAGTGTCAATTAAGCTTGATTTTGGAGCCTTTATACACCATTATTTGTCAGCCGAAATCAGCAATTACATCTTCAGAAACTACCTGACATTTTACATCATGGACCAATCTGAACTACAATCCATTAACCAATATTGTTGTTGCCACCTTTATAAAGGATCAGGATGTAAAATCCGAAGTAACATTTAGTAATAATGATAAGGAGTATGATCCTGATACTTTTGATAGTACAACTAGCATTTCAGCATATGATTCAGTTGATCTTTCTCAAGGACTTACAATGAAATATAGTCTTACAATAAAAGTTGGCCAAAATTACCCTAAAAGTTCTTATTTCCAAATCATTTTTCCAGATGAGTTTGTTCTTGGATTTAGATGTGATTTTATATTCTCAGATAGCACTAAGTTAAACAATCAGAATGGGTTCGGCTCATGCAAAAAAGATAACACACATAACTTTTTCTTAGTATCAGGATTTACATATAGCCAAGAAACAATAACAATTATACTCCCTGTAACAAATCCAAATTCTTCTGGGGGTAAACCAATCACTTTGAAATTTTGCCAAGAAGAAACTTGTAGCCACTCAGTCATGAATTCAATTACCAAAGATATTACAATTTCACCTAAGATTGCTTTAAAGAAATCTTCAGTAGTTTCTCCTGGACTGCGAGATTCAAAAGTACCAATAAGGCAAGGTGAGTATGGGGATCTTCAATTTTCAATTAAAACTGACTCTAAGCCAATCACTAAAAAGACTGGATACATCACAATCACCACAGCTGTCGAAGTGTTTGTGACATCATCATCAGAACCATATACCTGCCGAGCTCTGTGAATAAGCAGTTCAACAACATATATGTCCTATGACTGCATTTATAGCCAGATTACTTCCTCGAGTCCGGCATATAACCAAATCAAAGTGTATGCTCCAGAAACAACTGATATATCAGCATCTCATTAAAATATGGCGTCTTCGTCTGGGCATGGCCTCCCGGCCATGCAGCCTCGACTCATATTTTAATTATATCCGACAAGGTTTTGCATTTCAGAGAAGGACAGCAATGCTAGGTAAGCAATTCTGGTGGAGCTCAGAGCCTAGCCCAAGTCTAATTTCAGGAATGTTTTTTCCTCATGGGGAAGGAGGCACGTGAGTTGGAAAGGGGAAGCTCAGCAGAGTCCGTTAGGACCATTCGGGCAACTCCTTAGCGTGAAACTGGGCGTTACGTCCCAGGCTTCGTGTTTTTCCTTTTTGCCGAAAGCCTACCAGAAAATCCATTTTTTATGGATTTTCGGAATGGCAACCCATGTCCTCAAGCGAAGTAGCTCAGTCGTGAGCCGTCGAAGTCGGCAACACCTGCGACTAGGTGCACCTTGGCGTAGCAAAGCTGGTCGACCCAGAGGCCGGTGGGCCCGATGCGCCATAGGCAGGCGGAAGCTCTGGGATGGGCAACCCCGTAAGAGACGTTAAGCGTATAAATCTAATAGAATAGATATATCAGCATCTCAAGTCTGAAATGTTGTCGTTACATCTATAAATCCCGAAAATCAAGGCTTCAAGTTCCAAAATCCGAGCTCAAACTATCGTTATAAGGTAATGGTGCGGAATGATGACTTTTACTACTATTTCAAGACTGAACTTTTCATCGCTCCCCCTCAGTTTGCTTCTTGTACTATTGAGCACTTTGTTAAAGCAAAAAATACCATGAATGGGTTTTACATATCATTCCAGCAGTCACTGGCTCAGGGAATTGGTTATACTTCCGGTTCCTCTGATGGAAAGTCAGAAATTATATTGGAATTTGATAGTTCAGTATGAACCCCAAACCTAGGAACTTCTGTGAGTGCTACGGATTATACAGATGATTGGGCAATTACTGATTGTGCAGGGTTTTCGTCAACCTGCTACTTAAGAAGAGGCCATTCTAATACGAATGCAGAAATATGGATAAGAAAATATGACGCTATATCTTCTGGAACTTCAAAAATTGTCATTTTACCAGTTACGAATCCAAATGATGCTGAAAAGATAATTAATATCAAAATGTATGCAAGACAGTGAACCTCAAGCACAACATATGATTTTCAGTATCTTTTTTATCGGGAATTCAACTATATTTATATGACTGAAACAGCTCAAAGCCCTCCAAATTCTCAAACATCCTTATCAGTTTCATATGATTCGAAAGCTATTTCAAGCACTACGAACACTGCAACTTTTACTATTAAAGGCTCTCAAGATATACAATATGATCCTTCGAATGGAAAAATTGGTGCTTGCGTTTTAAAAATGAACAATAATTACTTTAGTCTATCTGGGGTTACAGGCCCTACAGAGACTTATATTTTCCCAATCCATTCTTATATTGCAACATTTCCGTCAACAGCTTGAAGTTTGGCTTCATCTCCAACCAAAGACTATCTCGCTTTTGCCACTCCAGCCTATGGAGCTCAAGTTTCATGGATTGGATGGATATGGTATAACGGAGCTTACACAGACTCACTGACTTACTCCACTTTTAATTTGGATAGAGAAACCACAACTGGCTTGATCCCAACGCTTCTTGAAGAAGGAACATATGGGCCTTATTCAGGAAGAACAGATACGTATACTATAAAGATAAATCCAATCAAACCAATCCCTAAAGGAGGTAGCATTTTAATTTTGATCCCAAGCGAGTTCACAGCTCTCAGTACTAATTGCTGGGTTCAAAATGGCTTAACAGGAAACTGGAATTGTCAAGCGTCTTCAAATCCTCAAAAATGAAAAATAACTGGATTCTCAGCATACACCGATTCCACCAACCCTATATTTATTTCTGGAACTTTAACTTCAGCTACAACATCTACCACAACTGCGATTACTTCTTTTGAAGTTCAGATCTATGGAATTAATGGTGACACAAATACTCTCATTGAGTCTAACACAGCAAGTCTCTCAGCATCATCTATTTTAAGTGCACCTCAGGCATTAGCCTCGTCAACCTTCGGCCAGCAATACAAACCCCAATACCCTTCAAGACCTGGAGAGTATTCAGGAATTATCTTTGACATAACGCCTAGAACAAATGGATACAGCTTTCATGACACAATTGACTTTTATTTAGATTCTTCTGCTTCCTTTTTAAGTACTACGTCTTCCAATCAGTATCTTCAACTTCAGTGCATTGTAACTGATGGAATCAACTATGTCCGAGCAGAGAAATGCACTTCACATACGACTCCAAACTATATCCAAATAGAAATTCCTGAACAAATGACAATCCCCGCTGCAAGCTCTAGACAGATTCAAATTTTATATAGATTTGCTGACTCTGATAGCAACAATGGAATATTATTGCCAAGCTCAATTACTGAAGCCTATGGAACTTCTTGGTACCTGAATGCTAACGTGGCCTCTCCTTTAAGTGTGCAAATGTTCAAGTTCACTCAGCTTTTGTATGGGGCGAAGATATCATCTTTGTCAATAAAGCTTGGCCACACAAATAAAGGCTATTCAACTTTTCTTGATATAGTGATGACTCTAGCAAGTAGTATTAGCGCAACTGATGTTATCCGTCTTTCTCTCCCTACGTTCAATGGACTTGACAAGCTTTTTGATCCAGATCTCGGCATTGGGGCACTAACTGGCAAATCAGTCACCCTTAATTGTGGCGAATTTGAGGGATCTACTCTTCAAGCTGCTATCTGCAAGTTTACAGTTCCAGATATTTCTACTTCTTATAACCCTGTAAATATAGAAATTACTGGATTAGCAATAACCTCAGGAGTGAGCTCAACTATAAGAATTGCAAATATTAAAAATCCAACTCTTGATGCTGATACAATATTTTCACAGGACCTCAATTGTATAGCAAAACTAACAATAGTGAAAGAGTACTTCGACTATGATTTGATTAAATATGATTATTTTGATTAATTAGTTAAGCGGGTCACGGAGGTTTATTTCAGCCTCTACCCAGCGCTGCCAGCTTCAGGCTTGCGCCCTATGCACCGGCTCTCTGTTGCTCACTCCATTTTCTGTCGACGTCACCAAAAAATGGTGACGTCGCCATCTGACAGGGAGACTCACCCAGGTACTCCATTGATCAGGGTCTAGTGACCCGGCGCCGTCCTTTCTGGGGAGGGGGAAAAGTAGCCTTCCGGAGTCTTCTTCAGGTCCCCAAGCTCCACTACAAGCTTCCTCACTTCCTTCTAGTCCTGAAGTGTGACTCCTGATTCTGCGGCTCTGGTCTACTCGTCTTTGTGAGAGGCAAAAAACCTTGTCGTGGTGTCCCGACCAAGGTAAAAAACCCACCCTGGACACAATATCCAGGCCCCGTTTACTTCTTAAACCCGTATTCCAAGAGGGTACGGGAGAAGGACGGGTCGGATGGCTCGCCATTTTAATTGTGATTAAATATGAAGATGATGTATTTTTATATAAAAGCTTGAGCACTTTTTCTCCAGCTTCGATATCAGATTCAACTGCAACTTCTTCAACAACTCTAACTTTAACTGACTTTGCCAGTAATGGAATTGTCATTACTCTTTCTTCGCCTTCAGGCACTGTTGATGCTGCAGGTGGCTCATATATTCTAATGATGGACTCTGCATTCGATTTGCCAGCATTTGCAGGAGATAAAGTGGCAGGGAGCTGTGATGGTTCTGCTACATGCAAATCATTATCTTTCGGATCCTCTCAATGAATAACAACTGATATCACCTTATCTGCTACATATAATCTTAATGGAAAAACACTTACTTTAAACTCGAACACAGGCTTTATTTCTGCAAATTATCATCAAAATTCGCAATACACTCTAACTCTATACGTTATCTCCAAGCAAGTATTGATCGAAATTCATACCATAAAGTTAGATTCCTTCAATCCTCGAGCTCCCACCAGCGTGACAATAACAAACCAGCAAGGATCCACAATCCCTAAAAACTACTACGATATTTATACAATCGATATTCTTCCAGTTTCTTCAAGCTCTCCTTTAAAAAGAGTTGACATCATTTTCCCTTCCTCTTTTCAGTTCATAGACTACCAATGCAGATCTTATTCAGGAGTAACCACAATAGCAACTCCGCCTTTATCATGCAAAAGTGATTGCACGTCAACATCTTGTGCAAGCAAACATGTGATTTTGACAAACTTTAATTATGATAACGCATCTCATATAAAAGTCTCTATAGGTGCTTTATCTTCAAGTACTGCTGGGCCTGCAGGGAATTTAGAAGTGCGCTTATATGACTCAACCGATACAAGCTTATTTGCACAGGAAGATACTTCTCAGTCTTTTGGGACAGTTCAAAGCTATTCTAGTACTTATGACTTTTGGGTTGATTGAGTGACAACTGATCTTTATTCAAGAAAAATCAGAGCAGGAGAAATAGGAGATATATATTTAAGGATCCAGCCTCACATTGATTTGCCGATGGGCACAACGTTATATATCAGTTTTCCAGCTGGTTTTGGACCTGCAGGTGGCAATCCATATTGTGTAATTGGAGAAGGAGATTTATACTATAATAATTTTCCTCTATATTGAAGCCGAAACTACACTCATCCTGTTTCCAAGTCCTGCACATGAAAGCAAAATATATTAGAAGTTTTGCTGCAATCAGAGGATACCAGTGAGTTTTCTGGGTTTTTCAAAAATCAGTGTGCGTTTCTACAATTAACAACAACAGGGCAGACTGTGAATGGGTTCAGAGTTCCAGATTCCCCAGGATATTATCAACTAGAGGCCTACGCTATGTATGATAACAGCCTTATTGAAATTTCATTTCCATCATTATATATCTCGCCTTCGTCAACTTTTGCAGACCTATCAATTTCTTTAACGAATTTAGAAACGAATTATCCGACTGTCCTCAAGGTTTCTTTCACAACATCGCAATATATTCCGCCTGGATATCCAAATACTGTTAAAAACGAAGCAGGACCACAAGGGACTATACAAATAAATTTCGAAATTTTCCAAAGCTTTTCAGATAACTTAGGGTACTATTCCACTGGAAATTCTGTTCCTTGCGCTAAGATCCTAGGAATCCTTCCGAAAGAAGGTGAAAGCCTAAAGTGTATTTTTACGAAGGGAGACTCAACTCTAACCAGACCATCCAATTCGTATATATCGATCACCAATTTCCAAGAAATTCAGGCAAACACACTTATAGAGATCCATTTCTCTAAAATTAAAAATGGAGCAACTGACGCTTACAAGCCAACGGTTGGCGTTGGGATATATCAAACGTACTCAGATGGAACAATCGTTTGAATCTATGATATATCTTATAAGACTCTTTCAGCTATTTCTACTACAACCCAAACCTCTAATCTAGCCCAAACCTTATCTCTATCACAAAATACAGTCGGAGCAACATGCACAGCAACCTTAAGTTTCAATATTTTAACTGCGCTGAGTGCAAATGATTTAATTACCATCACTTTCCCATCAGTTTACCCTATCCCAGACTCTGGCTTGACTGTGAATATAAAGAAAGGAGCATCAAACATTTTATCTAGTCTTTCATATAACTTATATCCACAGACAGGCATAATAGTTATATATTTAGGTGCAAGCTCTCTTGCTGCAGATTCCTATTCTATTGAACTGCAAAACATGAAAAATCCTGCATCAGTTTTTACTTGTTCCAGCTGCTATGTGAACTACTATACAGTAAAATCAAATAATGTTGCAGAAGTTTTTACTACTTCAGCCATTTCAACTAATCCTGGACTGGCAGCTCAAACGGCGGCAATTTCAGTGCTTACTTTATCAGACTACTCTGCTAGCGCAGTCTATGTCCAGCTTGCAATGACTGTTGTCCCAAGCATTTCCATTCCTAAAGGAGGATATCTTCAAGTTTACATGCCTGCAGAGTTTCCAAGATTTAGTGATAGCAGCCCAGTTCCTATTTGTTCATCAATATATCAATGCACTGTCTATGACAGAGTGATTCAGGTATCTGGGTTTACTTCTGACTATAGTGGAAATATAGATATCACTGTAACTGGAATGAAAAACCCAAGCAAGACTGGAGCCACTTCAACAGGATCGCAAGGCTTCAAAATTTATGCTTATGACTCAAATAACTTTTTAGTCATTTTCAGCCAATTAACAAATAGAGTCACAATTTCAAGCAAAGTTTCTGAGCCAAGCTCACAGTTTACAGTAAAAGCTCGATTTAAAGCAATCGGTGTGTCAGATACTTATACGTTTAATATATTTATGCCTGTCATGCTTCAAGTTGGGACTCAAGTAGTGCTTGGATTTCCCGACTCTTATTCTCTAAGTTCATCCATAAGCTGTTCATCAGACTTTCTGTCCACTTGCTCTGCTCAAAATTCTAAGGTGACACTCACAACGCTTGAAACTGTGGCTCTTTATAGCACAGTTAATATTTATTTATCAAATGTTATCAACCCGACCATCACAATCGACCAAGGATCAACTAGTAAAACAGTAAGCCCATTTTATGCAAACATTTATTATGATCAATCCCTAATTGCAAGGTCTGATAATAGCAGTATGCAAATTTATCAAAAGCCTGCAAATGCTATAGTTACTAATTGAACTTATTACCCTACAAATAGTGGCGAACAAGCCTATTACACCTTTAAGATCAAAACTGATATTAGCTTAACTAAAAGTAACAGCATTGGACTTATAATTAGGTTCCCAGAAGAATACGCTGATGGTCTAGTCCCTAATGATGTCAAATTCTTATGCAGCTCTTCAGGGACATTTACAAACTGCAATTTGAATGGAAACAGAGAAGTCAGTTTTAGCATTCTAAACTACAACCTCACTGAGAATAGAGAAATCGCTATCAGCATGTATGGAATTGGAAATCCATCTGCAGGGCTTACAAGCTATTTGGAAATTTTTGTAATTGACAATACTGCAGGTATATAATTAAATATGGCGTCTTCGTCTGGGCATGGCCTCCCGGCCATGCAGCCTCGACTCATATTTTAATTATATCCGGCAAAGTTTTACCATTCTAGAGATGGACAGCAATACTAGGTAAGCAATTCTGGTGGTGTTCAGAGCCTAGTCCTAGTCTATTCTCAGGGGTGGATTTTTCCTCGTGGGGAAGGAGGGCATGGAGTTGGAAAGGGGAAGCTCAGCAAAGTCTTTAGGACCAATCGGGCAATTCCCTAGCGTGAAACTGGGCGTTACGTCCCAGGCTACGTTCTTTTCTTTTTTGCCGATAGCCGACCAGAAAAATCCATTTTTTGGAGTTTTTTCGGAAAAAGCAACCCCATGTATCAAGCAAGTAGCTCATCCATGAGCCGTCGAAGCCGGAACACTTTACCGAGAAGCATCCTGGTGATCGAAGCAGGCCATCCCCAACGACCTGTGGGCCCGATGCGACGCAAGGCGAGTGATAGTACCTGGGTTGTCACACCCCGTAGTGGACGTTAAGCGTTATAAATTCTATAAGATAAGATAAGACAATACTGCAGGTGTCGCCTTAGGCGATTCAGGAAATGCGTTAGTCTTTAATATAACGCGCGCTGCTGATATTGTTCCTCTCAACTCAATAGACGCAGAACAATCAATTCTAAATACTTTGACCTCCTATACTTTTTCAATTGACTTATCTGGTAAAACTGTTTTGGCGACTGATGTAGTGTGGATTGATTGGCCGACAGAAATATCAAGAATCTTTACTCAAACGACTTGCACTGCAGATATGGTCTATTCTTCTACAACTTACAAGCTAGATTGTAAACTTTTAGCATATACTGGGTATACCAGGACTGAAATATCAAATCTTCCTAGTCTTCAAAGCCCAAGCACAATTGTAAATCTTACTCTGTTTAACATCCCCACTCCAAACTCAGCAGGAGTCACAGAAAGGTTCTATCTGAGATTTGCTGATTCTACACATGTAAAATACCGATCTTTTCCTATGCTTACCCAAATCCCATCTTTAAGCTTCAGCAACAGCAGCTATAGCATTTCATCTCCTACAAGTGTCTCTGTTCTCCAAGGCACTTACTCAGATTTTCTTTCTGTAACCCTTCAGCTTCCGTCATATACCACACTAAGTCTTACCTTATCCACTACAAATTCCCAATTAAAGCTATCACCATCAAAGATATCTATGCAATATGCCTGGGATACAGCTAAAACTTTCAGAATTGGAGCTCTGTCTAGTCTTAACTCTGGCTATTACACGCTTTCTTGGCAAATTGAAGCAGATTCTACGAACTCCGCTACTTATTATACTCCAAAGGATATCATTGTGAATGTGCTGCCACAAACTCAAACTTATAAGATCTCTATAGATAATATTGGGGATTTACCTATTAATGGAACAACAGTGCCTATCAATGTTGAACTAGAGCGCCCTGTTGCTGACTACCTAATAGTTTCTGTGTCTGCTGACTTTCTCTCTCAGTGAGCGAACAAAAAAATTTTTGATCTGACCAAAATTTACTTAATCAGACAAAAAAGGCCGTCCCCGTTGACAAATCATAACCATTATTGGGCTAGTTACAGGGAAAACATACAAATTTTATAGTAAATTTATTTAAAAATTTGAAAGTGAAAATTAATTTAATTTCAAAATTTATGTTTTTAAAGTTTAAGCTGATTAAAATTCATAGAATTAGCTAGAAATTTCTTTATAGTAACTGATACTTAATATCATAAATTTTTTCAGAAAAAATTTCATATTTAAAATAAATATTTTGTTCATCACCGAAGAGGGAGTGAGGATTCACCAGATTCTTTTATTTTTGACCCATTTAATTTAGCTTTCAATGACGGAGAGTATAAAAAATCATTCACAATTACAGCAAAGCCTGGAGCAGTTTCTACCTTTATTGACTTTAAAATAAGTGGGCCATCTTCTTCATGCTTCTATTTACAAAAATCGAAAACTGTGTTAGCCATTGCTTCATCTTCAACAGAAGTCCCTGAAATCTTAAGTGCTAGCATGACTAAAATAGGAAGGGTTAATGCCGAAGCCAAAGTTTCGTTAAGTCAATATGGCACAGTTTATTATATGCTGACCCATCCAGGCTCAGCAGTTCCAAACGTAACTAGTATAATCAAGAAAGTAAGAGTAAATAATGATGATTATCAAGCATTTGGATCCTCTTTTACCTCTCCTCAACTTATAAGCTCCATGATATCAATTCCAGACCTTCGCGACAATACTAATTATATGATATCATTTGCTGCTGTGGGCCTCAATGGAATTGCTTCCAAATCCATAAAAACTTTATATTTCACAACCTCGGCTTCTTACAAGCCAGCCAAATTTAACGTTTACACGACATCTTTATCTTCTCCATCCAAAGTGATTGATGCTGTGTCTAGAACACTTGCTTTGCCAGCCTCTTTATTCTATCATACAGGAATTGATCCAGCATCGTATGATATATTCAATAGAAGATTGACCAGCATTTTATACTATGAAATCACAATGGTGGCTAATAGAAGCTTAGACATGCAATCCCCATTGAGCTATGTCCAAACTTTGGATAACAATTTAGATTTACTGAAAAACCACTTGCCTAATCTTGATACAAACTATTCAGTTACTTCTAATGCATTGGAAGTTACGTATAAGGCTCCATTATTTTCTATATCTCCAAGCCTTGTTTATAATAGCTCAGATACATATAAGTTCAATGTAAAACTTAACGGCTTGGGGAAAATTTATGTTATTGGACTTCCTTTAGGAGAGGCAATGCCAAATTCATGGCAAATCTCAAATGGTTTTAACTCAACAAACAACAAAGTGGACATTTCCCAAGATATAGATATTTCAACAATAAACGCAGTTAACATTACTTTCCAGAATGCTACTAATGGAAACTATGAATTTTGGTTTACGGGAGCAAATAATAGACCTTTGGATCCTGACTTAATGGCTGATAGCAACATTCAAAGTATAATTTGTCTTGCGGAGAAGAAAAGACCTACCCTTGTTCTTATTAAAGATGCAGCTTTTGAATTATCAATCGTCTGGGCTGCAGCTTTGGTCTTTATTTAAACTTACTCCCCCCCATCCTTGATCGAACGACTCGCCATCGTTCGATCAAGGATGGGGGTTAAAAAAAATTTTTTTGGGAAAAAAATTTTATATATAAAATAAAATATATATATATAAAATTTTTTTATTTACTTTTAAATAAGAGGGTTAAGAGTATTTAATAATTATTTTTACAGCAAAAAATTGAATTAATTTCATAAAAA
Source organism: Blepharisma stoltei (assembly GCA_914767885.1). Taxonomy (NCBI): domain Eukaryota; phylum Ciliophora; class Heterotrichea; order Heterotrichida; family Blepharismidae; genus Blepharisma; species Blepharisma stoltei. The sequence continues at coordinate 518,249 of CAJZBQ010000021.1, read as the reverse complement.
TACCAATTTTTTATATTTTAATTTATTAGTTACCCCTTTAAACTGTATAAATTTAATTTGTTACTTATTAAATTAAAATTTGTTTTTTTTAAATTTTTTAAAAATCTCTATTTTATTAGATTATTGAGTTTTTAAGCCCATGTTGATGACTAAATTACTTTGAATGGTTGATTCCGAAGCTTTCTATCGTCTCAAAGTCTCTGAAAACAACTTCATTAGGTACATCTTCCCAAGCTATTGATAATTATTTATATTTTTTATATATATAAAAATTTGCATGATATGAAAATCGTTCGATCAAGGATGGGGGTTAATTTCCCCAATTTTTAGGAATTTTTACAGTCAATTGTTCGATCAAGGATGGGGGGGGGAGTTAGAATAATCAAATATTCTAATTTTTTATTATAATAAAATTCTCTTTGTTTGGATAAGTTCTCTAAAAAGAGCCTTTTCATTCTCGCGGTGTTTTATTATTATGAGTTTCAGTTACCGGTGGACTTTTATTCAGCTATATCTAGAAGCTCCAGCCCATAGGCTAGAATGCCAATTTTTGGATTTTAGGGGATATAGGATTTTGCTATTTGACACTCCCGAATAGGGAGACCCTTAGGCGGATACGAACAGAATCAATTTTTAAGCGAGAATAAGGTGTCCATTGCTGTGAGATGGCTGAGTAGGCAAAGTTATTGATAAAAGGCTCTTAGGCTTGACCTCCCTAAAGAGAGCAGCGAAAGAGATAGCCCATAGCATCACCAATTGGAGTTAAAAGGATTAGCTCCGGCCTATTCACCAGCGGAACAGAGAAACATGCTAAACATTGAATAATCAAATTTTCTAAAATCTATTTTATCTTTTTTATATAATATTTTTTAATAAAAATTCAAAAATGAAAATACCAAAATTCTGGTATTTTAAAAAAAAATGAACTTATCAATTTAATAATTATTTTTAAGCATTTGCTAAAGAAAGGTTAATTACCCTCTTATAGTAGCGTTTTGATACCCAGTTTCAGGAACAAACACTGTCGTAAATACTGTCGCATCATTAAGGACAGGGGCAGTGGACAAGACATCGAACAATCTATCAATGTTCATATCAGCTTGTCCAATTTCTTCCATCAACTGAGTAGCAACGGTCCTTCTTGGGTCGTCGGTTGGGTCAGGAAGCCAAGGATCATAATTAGTCTGAACCAAGAACCAGGTGGTTGAATTCAAGGCTTCAGTATAATTTGTATGAGTTCTATCTCTTACAATCACAGATCCATCGTTAGGTCCTGACCCGCCAAGAATGAAGTAGACTGGAGCTGCAACTTTTGCATCATGCAAGTACTGATAGGCTTCTTGATAAGTGTTTGAGTCGATTAATGCTTGTCTGATAGTCCATAAGTCACCTTTAAAGCCGCGCATCAAGGATACATAGTTGTCAAAGGCAGAGCCGGAATTTCTTTCATTTAAGGTAATTGAATAGCCTTTCGAGCTGATCCCAGTAGTTACACCAAAGTACCAAATGAAAGCGGTTTCTGAAAAAATGAGCTGGCCGTCCTTGACAAAGTCAACAATTGCTGTGGTGTTGTCGAAGAAGTCGATAAAGTGATAGTCTAAGTTCCTTCCATGGATAATTGTGCCGTTTTGGAGTCTAGCCACAATTGAGGTGCAATATGCATGGTACTCATACATGTAGTTTATAAAGACTGCTTCATGATAAGTGATGTTGCAGGTCTGGGCCAATCCTTGAAGCTCCTCCTTGAGTTCTGGAGAAATCCAGCCAACCTCTAATAGCTCCACCAAGAGCTTAAGCTTGAGAGGTGAGATATACTGCTTGGTGTAGCTCTCAGCAAATGGCTTGATTACAGAAGCGTATGGAGCTTGGACGTGGGCCCATCTGGTTGATGGAGGATCATTAAGACTTACGGTATAGTGCGGAACGACCCGATAAGCAAGTGTTGAAGAAATAAAGAAACCGAGCAATAAAAGAAGGCTCATATTTTTATTAGAAGATAATTTTGTCAACAAATTATGCATAGGGCAGGTGAAGAAAATGGTGACGATCCATACAATATATTTGAACTTTGGTCTTATCATTCATCTCTCTATAATTTATTTTTATTTAAAGCTTTCGCCTATTAATCCTTAATAAAATGTATGTTTTGATTATACTCTTAATTATATTTATCTATAAGCGGCAAAAATTATATAAATTGGAATTCGTGTCTTTACAATAATAAGTATTTCAAATTCTCTATAGAGAAAATAAAATCTCTAATTCCTGCATCTGTCACGAAATTACTTTACTCAGCCCCTTTAAATTGAGCAAAAATTCCTATTCCAATTAAAGGGCATTAATTTTTTTTTCGAGCATAATTATATTGTTTTTTTTTTCAATAAAAAATTTTTATTAAAATATTTAAAATTTAAAAATATATATATTTAAATATAATTATTATTATTTTACGTTATATCACGCCCGAGGCGTCTTAATTTTTTGCTTTCAGTAATTAATTTGATAAATTCCTCTACATGAAAATCAATTTCATCAATTTGACTTCTTTTTAATTTCAACTCGCTTTTTTTCCTTCTTCTTCGTATTTTCAAGAATCCAGCACAAAATCCACTAAATTCAAATTTCTATCATATATTTAAATATAATTTATTTTATGAAGAATTAATTCAAAAAAAATTAAATTATCCAGTATGAAAACTGTTTTAAATAGCAGAGCAAAACCCAGATCAAAATCCAGAGCAAAACCCAGAACACAACTCAGATTAAACTCAGAAGAAAGCCAGCAAAAACAAAGAAGAAATACCTAAAAAATGGAAAAGAGAAGAAAAAGAGCCATAAGGCTCTTTCAGTGTCTTGACCCCAAAGTTAGCACTAACCCCTTCACGAGTTAGCTTCTCGCTTACTCCCCCCTCAATGAGCAAGCAAAACCTTTATAAAATCCCTATTTTTATAATTTTTTTTAATAGAAAATGTTTGTATGGAAAAAATTTTGATATATAAACGATAATTGGTATAATTAAATATAGAACTAATTCTGTTTAATTTTAAAAAAAATTGTGTTTTTTAAAACATAAATTTTACAAATTAAATTAATATTTGCTTTCCAATTTTTGCGAGATGGGATTTTTTTAAATTTCAAAAAAAAAGCTTTTCTATAAGCGAACAAGATTTTTTTGTTCGCTCGCGGAGTGTGAGAGTTAGGTGATACAAGCCACTTACTCTAACTAACGCCCTTTTTCTGTTGGTGTGACTAAAAAATGGTGACGTCAAACTCTTTCGGGGGACTCACCCACTCAGGCCTTGATCCTTGACCAAGATTAAGAAGAAAAATTGTTATATTACCCTACACTAAAGCAGCACCAAAAAGCAGCACCAAAAGCAGCACAGCACAAAAGCAGCACCAAAAGCAGCACCAAAAGCAGCACCAAAAGCAGCACCAAAAGCAGCACCAAAAGCAGCACCAAAAGCAGCACCAAAAGCAGCACCAAAAGCAGCACCAAAAGCAGCACCAAAAGCAGCACCAAAAGCAGCACCAAAAGCAGCACCAAAAGCAGCACCAAAAGCAGCACCAAAAGCAGCACCAAAAGCAGCACCAAAAGCTGCACCAAAGCAGCACCAAAAAAGCAGCACCAAAAGCTGCACCAACACCAACAACACCCAAAAAAAATCGCAAAATCGCCTTTGTCGAAGCGATTCAAAATTAATGGCGGCAACTTTAGGGCCCCCTAAAAAAAAAAAACGCAGCGACTTTCCTGCCGGCCGCCTCCTAAGGAGGCTTGACCAAGATTAAGGACTGCCAACCGTTTGCAGGAGTTGACTGTTGCTTAATTGCCTGAAACCTCCTTCCTAGCTCGCATTAGCCCTATTGCTAACTAAAGATTACCTCTCGAATGCAGAAGGACGTTGCGCCTCGGTGGCCGAGGAAAAAGCTTTAGTACCAAAATATCTACACGGAAAACTATCGCTAATGGGATTCACCTTCCTAAGGCTTTGACCAACTCAAAAGACACCGTGGACCTAACTCCTCTTGCCATTTTAATAATTCCAAATTAAATGATGATAAATAAGAATTAATTCCATATTAAAATTACTATTAGCTGGAAGTAAATCATTTTATTCATATTCTTCTTCTGTGAGTGAGCAAAACATTAGAAAAATTATTGATATATAATCGATTATTATTATAAAAAAACTCGAGATTTCTATAATATGTGCAACGGATGACATATATTTAACCAACCAAAATTTTAAAATTCTAAAATATAAATAAAATTTATACATTAATTAAATTTTTAAAATATTTTTTTAATTTTCTAATAAAAATATTTAATAATTCTAATATAATAGTTGCAAAAATTTTACTCGATAACAGAATCTGAAGGAGTTATAAATTATTTAAATCATTGAAGATATCCAAAAAAATATAAAGTTCACATAAATATATTGGTTAAAATATTAAAGATTATCTAAGGAAGCTCTTAGATGCATCAATACTAAAGAAATAAGTTGGTGCAATCTAACTAAGTCCAATTATCTAAATTTTTACCACAAATGACGTAAAAAAAATTATTATTATTTAAAGCATTATAGTCAGTAGAAAAGTTGTTGTTGAGTGAATTTTAAATTAATTTCCAATTAATAGATTTGATCACCGATACCACGCATATTTGCATATTTTAAAAGTTTTTGTTTAATTGAATTGCCATAAATTATAACTCAATAATCTGTTTATAAGAAGCCATAAAATCGATGCGCTCTTTGTTAAAAGAAGAATCATAATTTTACTTGTATTATATATCGTAATAAAAATTTGAGGATTTGGGGATATGAAATCATTTCAATCTGTCTATGCAAACTTCTCTTCAAAATTTTTATGTCAATCTATTAGAAAATATTTATATATTTAGTGCTATTAATTCAACGACGAAGTATTTTCTTCTTTTGCTTTGAACGACTTTGCAGAACTTCAATCCTTGCTTCCTTGATCAAGATCAATCCTACTCTTTATAATTCTGTTATTTGCAGGCAAAATTTTCGGATTGTCTACTCTAAGAGATAAACCAGAAGTAATTGGCGGCTTTGAAAACATAGAACCAATATGCGCTATTGAGGAAACTCCAAATCGCCCTTTCGGTGCTAATTTCTGGTTCATAGGTGATGGGTAGTTTCCTAGCTTTTCATTCAACAAATCTTTCTGCTTAATCGCTTTTTCCATTTCCTTTGAAATGTGTAATAGCTCATTATCTCTGATCTTCACAAGTGATTTTAGACATTCCAAGTCGTCCAACGAGGACTCAAGTTCCTGAGATAGTGTGGCGTGTTCTAATTTAATCTGAACCAATTTCTCTTCAAGTTGCAAATTGTTCTTGATTATGTCATGGTACGTATCCTGTTCTAAGATCTTAGCTTTCATCATGAACCTTTCGCCAATGGCTTGGTCTCTTTCTTCCCTAACGACTTCAAGCTTCTTTTTCAATTCTTCGACTTCATTTTGCAGTGAGCTGTACTTATCTTTTCGCTCTTCTCGCTTTGCTTTTGCTTTGATCAGCTCATTTCTTGCTTCTTTCAGCTTTTCTAAAAGCTTGGCCCTATCTAGATATTACTTTTCGATGCTTGTGTATTTCAGTTCAAAAGGAATCAGCTCGGTTCGGAGTGTCTTTGGAAGATGGCCGAGTTCTTCACAAATTAAGCTGGAGCTAGAAGTAGTAGATGCTTCATTTGTTTGGTCAGATAACATTTATTAATTTTTTTGAATTCTATTTAGTTTAGTTTGCTAAATATTAGTCATACCTCTTTTTCGGAGCGTTTTCTTGAGGCTCCCATGAGGTATAGATTCTTGATTTGATATAGGTTTGGAATTGTTTGGCGTATTCGTGTCTACCATCTCCAAGAGGAACAGTTGCACCAGGAAGACCAGATTGGTTTGGAAGATGTTTTCTCTTATAGATTGGATGATGATAGTTAGAGTTGTCAGGAGAAGGCACGTCGTCATTGATTCTATGAAGCCATGCGTGCCATTCTGCTGGAACTTTTCTGCCTGTCTGCCACATATCATGCCTGTCAGCATATTCCACCCACCGCTGACAGACAAAGCTTTCGTTACAGTCGTCGCCATGAAAGTCTTCGTAATAACGATTTCCATAAGAATCCTGCCCAACGCACTTTGCCACTCCTCTTGAGCCTACATGATCAGTGATATTTCTAAAACGCACAATTCTGCCTCTTTCGAGAGTTCTTATAAAGCCTTCCATCCTGAAGATTTTCATGAATCTTCCTGATAGAATTGAGTCTATTCCCCAGCCGACCATTTATTTATAATTACAACATTTGAATGAGTTATATATGTCAGTAAATTTCATAAGCAATTCATGTATCTTATATTTCAGAAACTTCCAATTCATATCAAATTTTTATTTTCATACAGATTTCAAGCAGAAATTAATTATTTTCACTTGATATATCAAGATATGAGTTGAAGCTAAGTATTTATGAAAATATAAGAAGAAAATTAATATTTAATTATGCAAATTTTATCTCCTAGAAATGAATAATGATAGCTTCCAACTCAAAAGATCCAAAGTTTCGCTCAAAAATTTGACCAAACTACAAAAATCAGATCGATGAAAGGATGCCCCAATTCACCCCAGAAAGTCTCGAAGATGAACTGCTGAAACACCTGATCAAATTATTCCAGGCAAATCAAACAGATTGGAAATCCCCAAGCTTCCAAACATAAATTCCCATACCCCTGATAAAAGAAAAACCCGTAAAAACTTCTGAACTCCCTCCCCTGAAATGTCATCACAAGAAACTCAAACCATGTCAGATGAAGAAATTGAATACTTCCAGCCTGTCTCTGAAATTCAAATAAAAACAAGCTCTTCTCCAAAGCCATCAAGTTCTTCTGAAGATTTAAAGCCAGCCAACAGTGTATATAAAAATTTACGGCAAATTGAAATCAAAACAAGAGAAAGGCTACAAAAAGTTTTAAAGAGAAACACAAATTCTCAAGGGAATTTTGACTCATGCAGACAGCCAGTATTTCTGGATCCTGTAGAAAAGAGTGATGGGCCTTTTCCAGTATTTAAATCACCTAAAAAAGTGGTTGTAATTCCAAGAGCTGTATATTCGTTTAAGCAGCACGATTCACCGAAAAAAATATCAGAAAACTCTAAAACACCGAAAATATTAAATGCTCAAATGATAGCGTTTGATAATATTTTGCCTCAAAGGCAGCGTTCTCTGAAGAGGTTCGATCATACGCGGCATAGCTCGCTATTTCGGGAACCGAATATTAGCCTAGGTATCAGGGCTCGGCATCTACTATAGTAGAACTAATTAATTAATTTTCTGTTGAAAAATTATTTAGCAATAGCATGGCCTGTTTCTTTCAAATGTGAAAATAATTTATTCTTCGAACCACAGTCGCTCCCACATGTCCTACATTTAAACTCAGACGAGTTTTGATTTTGTGCTTTTTTTTCTCTTTTGAGCTTTGCTTTGCCTTTCTTTTGTTCTTCTTCCTGCTTCTCTTCAACTTCTTCAGCTTCCTCAGGCACTTTGGGCTCGTTTTTGGCTTCTTTTTTATTTCTCTTTTGTTTGGCCTTACCGACTTTTCTCTCAGGTATTAAAACTTCATCTTTAGTTTCTTCAACTTTATTTTTTTTCTTTTTTTTCCCTCTTTCGTCTTCTGAGCTTTCTTCATGCTCTTCTGCAAATGCTTGTCTATTTTTAAGCAGCTTATGCATATGGTCTGCTTCATTTTCATGAGGATCTTCAGTTTCTTCTTCAGATTCTTCTTTTACCTCTTCTTTTGGCATGACAATCTCTTCTTTTTGCTCTTTTTTATTTTTTTTATTTTTCTTTTTGGGAATTTCTTCGTTTTTGATTTCTTCAGGAGGGATTTTGGTCTCTTCTTCTTCCTTTTGTAGCTGCTGAAGCTTTTGTTTGTGCATTTTCGAGTTTTCATGGTTATGAAGCTGCTTTTCAGTCTTAAAGTTTTTTTTGCAGAGCTCGCATAGATAAATCACTTCTTCTTCACTGCTATATTCAGCAGCTTCTCCGTTTTCATCCATTTCTCTTTTCAGTTTTTCCTCATATTCTCTAGCGTATCTTTCAGCTTGCTCTTTTCTGAACTGTTCCATAATTTCTTTCTTTTTTGCGGTTTCTTCCTTCTTTTTTTGTTCTTCTTCATTTGCCTTTCTAATTTTTTCGTTTCTTAGTTCTTCTTGGTAATTCATCCATCTTGAGTCTCTTTTCTTTAAATATGCAACGAGATCTCTGACCATTTCATTAAAAGCTCGTTTCTCTTTATTTCTTTCTTTTTTATTTTCAGCATCAATAAGTCTTCTTATGTTTCTGTTCGGCGCTTCTGCAGGGTTATAAGCATCAGCCCATGTGAACTCTCTGATCGTTGAAAAATGTGTCCAAAAATTATTCCATATTGATTTACTGAACGAATGAATTATTTTTGATAATTTCTGTTTGTAATGCAGCCACTAAATTTTGATAGAACTGAATCCATCCTATCTCTCTATATAAAATTCCTTTATAGCTTTTTGCCTTGAGTGGCGCGGTATGGGCGCCACTTCGGCAAGCTCCTTCTTCCAGTTGGCCGAGCCAACTCAGGTTGGTTCGACAAACTGGAGAATTGACAAGTGAGGCCTTTTGGGGAGACTTGTCAATTCTAGTTGGCCGAACCAACCTGAGTTGGCTCGGCCAACTGGAAAGAAGGAGCTTGCCGAAGTGGCGCCCATACGCGCGCCACTCAAGGCAAAAAAGCATACCTCTTCAATGGAAGATGTGGAATTTCCAAACTTTGGCCTTTGTTGCACTTCGTTTTTATTTTTTGCCTCACTGTTTTCCTTTAAGCCAATATTTTCAAAAAGTTCCCTATAAACAGTAAAAAAGCCATCTGCTTCATCAGTGAAGCCTCCTGGAAATGCAGCCTCTGAAAAATAAGGCCAAAGATCCATCTCTTCAGTCTTATTTCCAGTTAGGATTTCATCTTTATGAGAATCATACCATGCCCTTTCCTGAGTATCTGAAAGAACTTGATAAGCCTCGTTGATCGCTTTGAACATGTCATGAGCTTCATCTATTCTATCAGGATTCTTATCAGGGTGCCATTCTAGTGCTTTTTTACGATATGCAAGCTTCAGTTCATCAGGGGTGGCTGAAGTGGTCACACCGAGCAGCTCATAATAATCTGTTTTGGACACCATCTCAGGTATGATTATTCTTTACCTAAAATGGATAAATGAAAAATTTAGCCCAAAATTGGCGTTTACGTAGCTATATAGCCCAGGGCCTCTTTTGGATCTCCATACAGCTAGATGAGTTTAATATGGCAATATGAGTTCCCAAGTCAGCTCCACCATTTAACTGTGCATGCAGTCCAGGACGATTTAAAAGGTACTTTCAGCTATACTGCAGTAAAAAATGCTAAAATAATTTATAAATGGGGAATAGCAACAGTAGGTCGACTTTCAGAGAAACAATTGATAAAATGCTCACGAACACTGCAAGTGAATTGGACGAAAACTATTGAATTGACATATTTAAAGTCCCTGAAAAAGCTGAAGATATTTATTTTGAAATCACCCCAGCCTTCGTTAAAGAACTCTTAAATAAGCAGCCTACAAATTTGGCAAACATGCTTAGATTAGCCACAAATATAATCCAATGTGTTTCTAAACAAGAAACTGAGTGTGAAAGAATCATTGTTCTCAACTCCTTAAGAATTATCTCAAAACTGCTTCCTATTCTACTAGAAACAGAAGAAACTAAAAATCTGATATATGAAAATGGGTTAGGCTTTGAAATTGTTGATGGACTTATGGGCTTATTATTCACCCACAATTTCAGTATAAGTTATCAGAGTAGCGTCAGTCCTTATGAATTTGACCCAAATCGATGCTGGAATTCTGGCTTTATTTCTGGAGAGATGCATTACTCAACAATTCTGATGAATGAAAATCGTGTCGAAATACTCAGAGCAATTTTAGCTTGCTGCTGTCAAACTTTATACACAGATATAAATAATGCTGGGACTTATGTGAATCCTTGAGCATGAATGATAACTTCTAATGAGATGAGATATAGTAAAGAACTTTTTTTTAGCTTGCTAAATACTGTTTTTGCTTATCCCACTGATAGATTTAATGCTGCACTTTCTGATCCTTTAGGAATGGTAGAAAAAGAAGCTTCTTTATCAAGTCAAGTACTAATTATGCTTTTAGACTCTAAAACTCCAACTCCTCAACAAATACAAGAAAATTGGGAGCTAAAAGGAATTTACGAAAGCTTGCAAAATTTGCATTCAGAACTGCAAGGATTTTCTGCTGAACTTTCTCCTTTGAAGCTGGAGAATGCTTTTGCTACTTATTTAAGTGAAATAAATGACCCATCGCATTTTAAGTTTATTGTAGAATGCTTCAGTGAGCAGCTTAATACAGTAGTCGCTTATAACTCTTCTTATTTATTTAGCTCTATTGCAGAAGTGCCATTTTATCAAGAGTTAGTGGTTTTACTATGACAGGTTATAGGCAATAATCAAAATTTTGAAAAATATTTGATTAAAAAGAAAAAGATTTTTGGAATTCTTGATTCACTTATTTTTTCTATATGAAATTTAAAAGACAAGTCAGGAAAAGTGGGGGTTGCACAGCTTTGCATTTTTATCTTGCTTCATTTTTCAAGTGAAAGGGAGTATTCGATAAAAGTAGCTGAGCCATATGATGGACATCTAAATATAGACATTCCAGGCGCTGAAAATTATTATGATTTAATTATAGGGATTGCACACAATATTATTATAAACCAAAGCTACTTAATAGAAGCGATTTCTACTTTGATGATAATTGTCCTTAATCATTCAGCATATGTGAAAAAAATCAGCAATTCTTCAGCCTTAAAGCTTTTTGCGATTTTTGAGCATTTTGCAGCGAAAAAATTTTTATATAAAGAGTCTGGAAATTATGGATATTTATATCAAATTTTGGAAGTTTTTAATCATAGACTTCAGTGCCAATGGGATGGAAGCGCTAGCCTGATTTATTTGCTTATAAGCAATAAGAATTCTTTTGATAAGTTGGTGAATATGAAATATGAGCATCCAAGTGATAGCAGCTAGAATATATATATTAAAATAAAATATGGTGGCTCGGCAAGTCCTCCTAACACTGCGGCTGTGATACGAAGAGGGCTCGCGATCTTGTGGAAGGGAGAGCACACTCCGAAGATGTATATCAGGCCAGATATTTTACTTACTGGCTATGCTATAGAGTTATCTCTTCTCTCATTCAGGAAGTTTTTTTCTTCACGAGGAAATAAAACTGGAGTTGCAAAAGGAAACCTAGCACTGGCTAGGAGACCCTCTAGCCAATCAAGCAATTTCCTAGGGTCATATCAGGCATTGCATCTTATACTTAGGGTTTCCATCTTGACCACAAAGGATCCAAGAATTTCTGGAAAGCAACTTAAGTTGTGGTTTTCTGATTTCTAGGAAGCAAGTGCAGGTCATTTCTGGAAGGAGCAGCAGACTGAAGCAAGCAATGGATCGATAATTGAGGTGAGAGTTACCTTCGGACTGTGAGGGAGCTTCTGATAAATTATTAACTAAATTGTAGCAGCTGGGATATTAATGAAGATTGATTCAGGAAATGGAAAAACGATTTGCCTATTGGGTTAATAATTACGTTATACCGTGATATGCTCCCAAGAATAGAAAAATTATGCACCTTAAACACCCAAACGACAGACATCGAAGTCATAGACTTTTTATCTGAAAGCACAATGGTAGGAATTTTTCCAGTTCCACATGCTTTATTTTTCAGAAAATTCCATGGCACAAAGCAGATTTTAGGATGGCTTACATCACTATTATGGGGAACTATTTACATCAGGGGTCAAATCCTTCCTATATTTGACTTAAGCGCAATAAAATTATTCACTGTTTCTGCTGGCCAAGCTTCTAATTAATGTAGCTTATAATAACCTCTACACATAAAAAATATTCCTTTCTCATTCTATTTATAATAGCTAGTCCAGTATTTTATTAACAGTAATGTTAAAAAGAAACCCAAGCTCCCAAAAAACTCTTAATTCCTTTGAAAAACCTCCAATTAAATACGTTCCTAAGCTAAATACCCTCCCAAAAATCAAGTCGTTACCAAAGATAATGCCTGAATCGACAACATCTACAGCTTCTCATTCGACGAGTTTCAAAAGACACCCTAAAAATTTATTTTTAAAACCTCTGAGCTCACTTAAATCCCAAGGAAGATATGAAATATCTGACGACAGCTTAGCTTTAGCAGAATTTAAAAAAAATGATATTGTTAGGTCAATTAAGCTCCCTGACGCAAAATTGCCTTATTGATTCATAGACTTAATGGACGATTTCAATTTAGACAGAAGCTTTCAGGATAAAAGAACGCTATCTAATATTGGATGCACGCCGAGAACGCTATCAAGGCAGTCAATGCTTGAATGGATTGCAGAAATGAAAGACAAATTGCTTAAAAACAGGACTCAGGGGTTTGAAGATTTTGGTGATTTGTAAAGAGGATATAACTGAATTAAAGCATGAGTTTTGTATAAGTTTAATAATAAATATTCTTTTTTAAATATCATGAATCAATAAAAAATTGGCAAAATAAATTATTTGTATCTGGTTAGTGGTGTCTTGGCTTCTTTTTCGGCGCCTCCACTTCGACAGGAATCTGCCCTACAATTAGCATATACTCAGATTGGACCTCAATCCTAAATAATTTTTACTTTTGGACCACAAACTTTATTTCATCATTCTGCTCCAGATTTCTTCCTCCCAGTTTCCAGTTTTCTTCTTTATACTTCCAAGGTCCAGCATTGTCCTTTGGAATCACAGCATTGAATACTCCATCCACTAGCAAAGCAATTTGGTCTGGACTTATCGTTGTCACTTTTCCCTTCATTTTCTGGCCAATTTTTGGAATAAAATACTCTCCTGTATACTCTACAGTGACCAATAAGTATCCATACTCATCTAAAATGCGTGCTTTGTTATCCTTTATGGCCACTTTTGAATAGCTTTCCATGACCCCTTGAAGAGATTCATTTCATATATTCAGAGTCTCATCAAGCTTTTTTTTGACGCCTTCTATTGGGCTTTTTATGTGTATAAACTCTAATGGAATTTTTCTTGTTACAGTTCTGGTAACATGAGGCTCTTCCATTTATGTTACTATGGAAAGAATTTTATGCTTGAGTAGCTTTATAGGGGTTATTATTTCAATATTCAATAGCTATTTAGCAATTTTTATTTTAGCAGGGCTACTTCTGTTTGACCTCCTAAGCTTAAAGCCAACAATAGAAAAATCTTCCACGCTAATAGCATTTACTTCATTTGCTCTATGCACAATTACGCAGCTAGGATTTGAATATCTGCCAGACTCATGCTGGGGAATATCACTGAAGCTTTATTTGCTTTCTCTCTGCATATTTCACGTATCAGAATTCTTGACGCAATCTTATTTCCACCCCCAATCCGCAAAATTTTCAAGTAACTTTTATGCAGCTTATCTATTAAATCATAGCAGAGAATACGAACTAGCTATTATTATTTCTTTTATTGAGCACGCTATAAAGCTGGCAATCCCGTTCCCAGAAATGTTTTATAATTGGCTTGCGTTGTGCATTGGGATTTTTGTGGTAGTGATTGGACATTTCTTCAGAATTGGCGCAGAAATCAATGCAGGCTCGAATTTTACTCACCTGATACAAAACAGCAAAAAAGAAACCCACACACTTGTCACGTCAGGATTTTACAAGTAACTCCTATTTAGAATATGCCGCCATCCTAGCTATCTCGGCTGGTTTCTTTGGTCAGTTGGTACACAAATAATGTTAGGCAACATTATCTGCTCAATAGGCTTTTTTATCACCTCTAGGCAGTTTTTTAGTGGAAGAATTTAGTAACCTTTATACAGTTATGAAGAATACACCTTGCTAGAGTTTTTTGGGACAGAATACCTAAGTTACTCCAAAAAAACGTCTCAATTCATGCCTTTCTTTGATAATTTTCTCAACACCCCTAAGATTACCTAATTTTAAGTAAGAATCAAATAATAATACGATAAGAGAAATATTAATATATAAAGTGTATTAAATTATACAATCTATCATTGCAATTAATATATTCATTTTGCTTCGCAATAACCAATTATAAAACTGAGATTTCTCCTTCAGAATCAGTGAAATCTTTTGCAACCGCTTGCAAAGTTTCTGAAGCCGCTTTTCCTTTTAGCAACGTCGGAAAAACATTTCCATTAGTCTGAAATGTTAGCACCCATCTCCTCAGTTGCTTCCGATTTACTCCATATCTATTCGCAGTTGCTGCAAACTTCCCTCCTCCTTCTTTCAAAGCTTCTCCTACAAGCATTAGCTTGGTTGCTGCATCAATAGAATCTTTTTCAGCCTTAAAATCTGTTTTAATTGTGCTTAAAAATCCTTGAGTATTCATCATTTCTTCCTCTTCTGAGCTGGAGTCATTTTCTTCCTCGATGTCTTGTATTTCTTCTTCCATGTCTTCAAAAATTCCAACATCATCTTCTGCGAATCATTCTTCTAATAAATCGTCTTCTGATATTAAAAATGCGTTTCTTTCAGGTCTTTTTATTTCATTATTTGGCTGCTTCATGACAGCACTTTTTATTTCTATAACTTTTACAGGTTTTATAGCAGGGGGTAAGGTGGTGATTGTTTCTTTTTCTATATCCATGTCATCTTCGTTTTTTTTAGCTTTTAAATCTTCTGATCTTGGTCGATAGGGAGTTGAGTAATAATTTGATGCAGTTTCATGCGCATTTTTATTGTCTACAGGATAGGCTTTAGCATAGTCAGGAGTAATAAGTGGAGGACATCCTGAATTATTTTCGAAATAAAGCTGGAGCTTCTCTAAGGTGGGGACTGCAACTTTGAAAGTTTTGGATGTTCCTTCAATCCCAGATTGTTTGATACTTTCATAGAGCAAGCCACGAAGAGCATCAAAAAAAGGGTCATCGTTTCCGATTTGTCTTATTCATTCTTGAACTTGCTTTTCTTCTAGACCGAGAACTCTAGATGTATTGGAAACTCCTCTCATTAAAGCCAAAAGCGCAACCTCTCTCATTTGAATTATAATCCCCCTTTTGCTAAAATAAGTTAATTTAGGTTTTATAAATTATAATAAATAAAAGATATTTCATTTTATATATTAATTTATTAAAATAATGATTCAAAGTTCTTAATTATAATCTAATATTCAATATTTAATGCTATGAATAATTATTTACGTCTAAACCTAAAAAATCTTTAAGGTTACTAATTTATTATCTAATCCAGATCGACTTCTTCGTACTCATAAATTTCACAATTATTCAGCCACCTAAAAGTGGACCCATTTTCGTCATGTTTCATCGTGAAAAACTTAAAAAAGTTAGAATGTGACACCAATGCAACACTTCCACTGAGTGCGCTCTTTTTCCAGATTTCTTTTGATTCCTGAGCTCTTTTGTACATGTCCTCTGCGGGCTCAATTTTTTCAGGAATCATTGAAACCATTTCATCTAAAAGTTTCCTAGGGATTTGCTCTATTGGGAGAGTTTTAAGCCTTGCGGTATGTGCATTTCGAACAAGGTCGAACAAAAAGTAATTGTTTGGCATCAGACTTCAGTCAAAATTGGGATATTGAGAGTATGGAGTGCCTTGCCACACAGAGACATCAGGGACGTTTTTTAATTTCTCTGCTAAAAGTGGGTGAACAATGATATCTGGGTTATCTGGGTGATTTTCAAATAATATCTGAGCAGTGCGAAGTGCTCGGCGGAATGGAGAAACAAATACTGTTTGAACCCGAAGTGCATGAGCTTCAGGAACTGCATTGAGAGCTTGGAGTTCTCCAAAGGCAGAAAGTTCAGCGTCTATATATTCGATGTTCCACTTGAGTTCGTGAATCTGTGATTTTTTGCCTTGATTTTCATATTCCAAGGCTGCTTGGTTGTATGTACTTTGAGCATGCCGTATGCAGTACAGATGTTTTCTCTCCATTTAATATAAAAGACGGGGAAATATAAAATCTGGAATTCATTTGAGAATATTTACTCTGTTAATTTAATAACAATTTAAAAAAACAATTGATTTAACCAATAAGATCAATACTAAATAAATCTTTGGTAAAAGTAATGAAATTAAAAGAAATTGTCTTAAAATTTAGCAGCTAATTGTAGGAATCATGATATTATTAAGTTCTTGTATATTTTCTACCTTTATAATGCATTCCAATAATTTGAGTAGGATGTCTTCAGGATTACTGTCGAAGAATTCAAATTAACTATATAAAAGAGCTTGGCACATAAGAACTATATTATGTATTTTAATTATAAAATTCTTGCGAAAAGACATAAAGGTAATATGAAAAGTAATTACCCATCTTATTTTACTTGTATGAAGTGTGGAAAACTTATCCCTATTTCCAAAAAAAAATGAGAGAAAAAGGAACCACAATGTACAAAGTCTGATATTCGATTGTAATTTAAAACTATTAAGCAATTGATATATAGCTCATACCCCTTTATAGATTTCTATGTCGAGCAAATGTACTGGCCTCTTCAACGAGCATAGCAGGCTCTCTCAAAGAGATAAGCTCAATCTGTATATTAGTAAGTGCTAAAAAGTGACATGTCAAAAAATGGTGACAAGTGTGAAAAAGTAGACAAGTAAACGCGCCAATTTTTAAAAAGGTCTTATAAATTAATGATAATAATAAATACATAAATAATAAATTATACATATAAAATTTATGAATAAAACTAGATGCCATTCTCAGCTTTTCCATACTGGAGGCTATCTTGTATCAAGCATAAGTCTAAAAATTATTGGAGAATTTTAGAGATATTTCAACCGAAGCAATAACTCTTGGAGACCTTTGATAAGTTAACGGGGGGAGTCGCACTTTTGGATTTTTCTCTATAAACTATTTCAAGTTAGTTTTCTCCATACTGGACGTGATGGCATCTTGCATCAAGCATAAGTCCAAAAATTATTGGAGATTTTGAGAGATGTCTCAACTGAAGCAAGAACTCTTGGAGACCTTTGATGGATTAACGGGATAGTCGCACTTTTGATATTTTCTCTATAGACTATTTCAAGTTAGTTTCCCCACATTGGACATCATCTTGAATCAAGCATAAGCTTAAAAATTATTGGAGATTTTGAGATATATCTCAACCGAAGCAATAGCTCTTGGAGATCTTTGATGGGTTAACAGGGGAGTTGCACTTTTGAATTTTTCTTTAGGTACTATTCATGTCAGTTTCTCTATACTCGACGCCATCTTGACGCCATCTTGTATCTAGCACAAGTCCAAAAATTATTGGAGATTTTGAAAGATATCTCAACTGAAGCAAGAACTCTTGGAGGCTTTTGGTGGATTAATGGGGGGAGTCGCACTTTTGAATTTTTCTCTATAAACTATTTCATGTAAGTTTCTCCATACTGGATGCCATCTTGATGATACCTTGCATCAAGCATAAGTCCAAAAATTATTGGAGATTTTTAGAGATGTCTCAACTGAACCAATAACTCTTGGAGACCTTTGATAGGCTAAAGGGGGGAGTTGCACTTTTGAATTTTTCTCTATAGACTATTTTAAGTTAGTTTCTCCATACTGGACTCCATCTTGATGACATCTTGTATCAAGCATAAGCTTAAAAATTATTGGAGATTTTGAGAGATGTCTCAACTGAAGCAATAGCTCTTGGAGATCTTTGATGGGCTAACGCGGGGAGTCACACTTTTGGATTTTTCTCTATAGACTATTCCAAGTTAGTTTCTCCACATTGGACGCCATCTTGACGCCATCTTGTATCTAGCATAAGTCTAAAAAATTATTGGAGATTTGAAAAGATATCTCAACTGAAGCAAGAACTCTTGGAGGCTTTTGGTGGATGAATGGGGGGAGTCGCACTTTTGGATTTTTCTCTATAAACTATTTCAAGTTAGTTTCTCCATGTTGGACGTCATCTTCATGACATCTTGCATCGAGCATAGGTCCAAAAATTATTGGAGATTTTGAGAGATGTCTCAACTGAAGCAAGAACTCTTGGAGACCTTTGATGGATTAACGGGGGGAGTCGCACTTTTGATATTTTCTCTATAAACTATTTCATGCCAGTTTCTCCATATTGGACGCCATCTTGAATCAAGCATAAGTCCAAAAATTATTGGAGATTTTGAGAGATATCACAACCGAAGCAATAGCTCTTGGAGACCTTTGATGGGTTAACGGGGGAGTTGCACTTTTGAGTTTTTTCGAGGTATGAAATTCATAGATATTTATGATTTCATTATTTCTCTCCAAGATATCTAAAAAATGAAATGCTCCATCAGGCGTTTGATTAGGTTTATATCAGAAACCCGATTGATTGTGTGCTCTCAGTCTAATTGGGCATCTTAAATTTTAAATTAATTTAATAATAAAGCCATTTTTAAAATCGGCGCGTTTACTTGCCAACTTTTTTCACGCTTGTCACTATTTTTTGGATCGTCACTTTTTAACACTTACTGATATAGAGATGGAGCTCGTCTCTTTGAGAGAGTCTGTTTTGCTTGTTCAAGAGTCCAGGACATTTTGCTCGATATAAAAATCTATATAGGGGTATGAGCTATAATACTGATAATGCTGGTATGTAATATGAAGGATATATAAAGCATCTCGGTAAAATTGTGCCAAATTTTAAAATATCATTTTGTATTTATTAAGTCCAAGGTAGGGAGAAATATTCAGTTTACATAAATATCTGTAGAAATGCTGATCAGCAAGAATATTCGAGCATGAGAAGTAAACGATCTTTACTTATTCTGATGTTTCCAAACAATAAATTAAGCTAAAAGCCTAAAATATAGGATTGCTATTTAATAGATTTTATTAATAAATAATTATTAAATTTTTTATATATCTTATAGCCCTAGCTGTCATATCAGACATAATTTTTATAATAAAAAATGAATGGTAATTTTCGTTTTTTTACAGAAAATTGATTCTTAGATTTCTAAAGTATCATTATATAAAATAATAATAATAATAATAATAAACATTATTATTCATTATTCGTCAGCTAAATATAATAATTTATGGAAGAAAATCCTATTTCTGAATATATATGACAAAGAGAAATTAAAGGGTTCTCTTTTATACCTAGCTTGCAAATCCTTAGCCAGCGAGTTTGGAATTTAGCTGTAATTACTAATTAGCGCATAACGCCTAACCACAGTATAGGAATTTATAAACCAGAATCTCCTATAATTTTCCTTAAAAGTAAAGCAAGCCATCTTATCACAGTTGATAAGCTTGGAAGATGCATATATCACTCAGCTATTCCTAATACTCAACCATTTCTGTTAACAGCACCTTTTGAGATCTGTTTCAAAGCTTTTTTCCTAAAGAAATCCCTTATTCTCTTGCTCAGACATAAAAATTCGGAATTAATGAGATTCTATTCGATTTCTTTAAACTCTTTAGAAGAAAGATCCGATTTCAGAACAGAAATTTTTTTCTCGGTTCAAATTTTATATAGCTTCTTTGATCAAATAGACTGTGGCAGAGGGATTTTTACATGCAAAACTGTAAATGAGTTCCAGGTATGAAATATTACCACAGGGAGAACTGTAGCCATATTCCCAATGAACACCCAAGGAAACCTAAAATATTCTAACGGCTACATTTTAGTATCAAAAGATTTAATTGATGGAATTTTTATAGAAATCTATACCATAAACTCAGAATTGATAAGAAAAATAAAGATCTTAGGCCTCAACAGTTCAATCGAATATGAAATCAATAATGGCAGCTTAATGTTCTTATTCTGAAATAAAATTTTCGCTATTAATTATACTACTTGCCAAACAAAGATCCTATGCGAAGACTCAATTGTCGAAATCTGTGGGATAGAGGGAGATGATATGATAGTTAATTTTTCTTCTGGAAAACTATACTTTTTGTCTAATTTTGAGAGATTTGTGCCTTCAAGTGGCTTTAGCATTATTGCCTGCAGTAATAAAGATTTGGTGATAGTATTTGATAAAGTGTTAAAACTTGCTCATATAATCAATAAAGAAGAAGGAAATCTCATAAATACTATTTGTATACCAAAAGAGCACAATATAAGTGTAATTGGGATAAACAAAGATACTCATCAAATATTTTTGGGGACAAAGAAAGGGCAGATCATACTTCTAGAATAATTTTCGAATTTAAATAAAATCCATTTTATAGTAAATTATTATTTAATTTACATTAATAAAAATAATTATCAAAATTAGTCATTGGAAGAGATGAATGCGAAATTATATTAATAATTATTCATCAGCAGATAGTCGAAAAACAGTATGGAATTGCATCCTCGGTAGAAATTTTGTGTTGGAGGATCAGCTCGCCCATCCTGGGATTTGCAAAAGAAAAATAGGCACAAAAAAATTAACATCAATTGTTTGCCAAAAATATTGTGCAAGCCAAATTTAAAAGCTAATTTTAATGTCATCTTAATTTTTGGTTTTTCAAGCTTCTTTGACAAACAAAACAAATTTGATGTTAATTTTTGGTTTTCTGACGAGTTTTTCTCACCCACCAAATGTTTGCCATGTGAAACATTTCTCTTTCCTTCAACCCAGAAATGCCTAATCTATAATTTCCACAATTTTTTCGGTTATCTGCTGATTAATATATTATATCCTCAATGTAAACAAATCCTTTTTCTATCAATGATTATTTATTTGCCTAAAATTAATTTAACAGCCTCTTTAAAAGCAGATCAAATCTCAAAAATTCAAAGTTTACTCGTTCCTTTAATTTATAAAAATTTACTTTTACTATTCAATTAAAATTAAGTTGTTATGATTATCCCAAATAATAATTAATAGCATTAAGTTTTCTTTTTCTCAGTCAACACTTTTGTCAGCCAATTCATCCCCTCATACAATCCTTCCCCACTAGTCGCACAGGTGCTTTGAATTCATCACTTTTTGCCTCTAATTGAGTGAAGATAAAGCTTATCAGCAACCTCACTTGCATTCATCGAATTATCCAAGTCCTGCTTATTAGCTAGCACTAATATAACAGTGTCTCTCAATAGAGGTTCAGTAACCAATTTTTGGATTTCTTCTCTGGCAATCCCAATCCTGTCTCTGTCATTTGAATCCACAACAAAAATAATTCCTTGAATGTTTTCGTAATAATATCTCCATAAAGGACGAATCTTATCTTGCCCGCCCATGTCTCAGACAATAAAAGAGATATTTTTGTATTCAACACGTTCAACATTAAACCCTACTGTCGGAATTGTCACGGCTACTTCGCCAAGCTGAAGTTTATAAAGAATTGTGGTTTTACCTGCTGCATCAAGGCCTAGCATGAGCAGTCTTATAACTTTTTTCCCAACTAGTCTTCTCCAGACTTTGGAAATTGATATACTTATATTTGGCTGTTTAAATAAATTTTGATCGGTAGGTTTGCAGATGAGACTGCCTCAGGGATAATTGCTAATTTAGTCAATTAAGTATAAACCCATTTAAATATTATTATCATATAGCCCGAGCCTCCTTTTGGCTGGGACTATAATGTTTGGGCTATTTAAGGTCTTAAGCAGATTTGCCTTTAAGTTAAATATATAATTTTTTAATATTAAATCTCAAAAATATTCTCTCAGTTCTTAGAATTATAATATTAATGTATTTAATAAATTTCTTAAGCACTTAAATTGAAGACTCCAGCTTTAATTGCTGCAAATTAAATATAAAAGTGTCTCAAGAGCTAAGATTAATTCAGACAATTTAAAAATTAAAATCTATTTTATATTTGATGCAAGCTATAATGTCTAGTTAAAGAGCATGATGAATTAAAACTCCTTAAAATATAATGCTTTACCCTATTTTTCCCAATTTTTATAATAATTCACAGAAAAGCAAAATAGAGTAAATATTATATACATAATTTAATTTGAAAATTAAATCGCATATAGCTGTGTCCATTCTTTAGCTGTTTCTTCGTATCTTTCTATGTTTCTTGTATATCGATCGTAGCTAATTTGATTTGCAATACAGTCAAGATCAGGCTCTCTTAGCAAAGCCAACAAATTTTCCATCATTTCTGTCAAAGTCACGAATGGAAATCATAAATCACAATCTGGGGATACAGCTCCTGTAGATTCGCATATGTTGATATGATAAATTTTCGTCAGAAAAGTAATGCTAGGACTTTTCAGTGGAAAAATATTTGGGATTGTTATCTTGACAAAAAATATTCCTCCTTCATATGGACTTCCAGTAGGCCCAGCAATTGCTCCAATTAAATTTTCAATATCATTTTCATCAACTTGTCATACATTATAAAATTTGTGGCTCAACATTCTAAACTGATATAAAAAATATATCAATGAATAGATCTTAAGGGCTGCTATTAAAACTCTTTAAAAAACTATAAATATTAAATTTTATAGGTAAAGCTCACATATGGATTGTATAGTTCTCTTTTAAGTCGCTTTAAGTGCATATTGCTTTCAATTATTTTCTAAATAATTTTTCTTAAGTTTTTAGTATATTTTATTATTAAAAAATTCGATAATGGCTCTCTCTAGCCTTAACCCAATTCTCCAAGCAAACTTAAAAAAATTGGGCATCCAAGCTTTGAATACCTATCAAAAACAAGCTCTGCCAGGCCTGCTCAGTGACCAAAACGTTTTAATGGCTGGAGAATCAGGTTGTGGCAAATCTTTAGCATGAATGATCGCATTAGCCCAGAAAATTTCCCAAGAAAATAACAGATCCCAAATCCTTGAGCTCTTCCAAGAACAAAACCTGCAATGAGCTTTCAATAAGGAACATGAAAAATTTGAAAATCTGGGCAAGCATGGAGCTCTAATAGTAATTCCTAATAGAGAATTGATCTTTCAGACCTATACAACTCTGAGAATGCTTTTTCCAGAACTAGCAATTTTTCGAACAACAGGGATGCATGATCTGGCTGGAGTTATTCAGTTTTTCAAGGCAGAATCTGCAAACGCAAGCCAGCTAAGAAAATTAGGATTGATTAATATGGCCCGCAATTTGGATTGGAATGCATGGGATATTGCGATTACCGGGGCAAGGGGTATTGAAGTGATAGTAAATTATTTGAAACATGTGAAACAGTTTAATTTTGATCCTCGCACTGTGGTTTTTGATGAATGTGATTTGCTGCTGACTGATAGATATTATGTGGATCCTATATTTAATGTGCTGAAAAATATTGGTACAAAAGGTAGACAGTTTGTGTGCTCTATGTCATCTTCTAATGATGATATAAGGTCTATGACAAGTATAATAAGGCCAACTCATATATATACTTTCTTCGCTTGAATTGGCTATTCTGCCAATAATCTAAGTTCCTATTTTATATATAAATCAGAAATTATTTCAAAGCGGACGAACTTAGTTGAGACTAAGAATTATACCAATCAGAAAATTATGAAAGAGTAAGCTCAAACTTAAAAATTGACTTTATTCAACTTGGTGAAGATAATCACAATAGCATGACAGACATTGAGCATTTAAAACATCTTTTAAATGTAAGCAGATCAAAAAAATTCCTTATATATGCGAATACTGACTCTTTCTCCTTTATTAACAAGCAAAAAATTTTGTTCGCTTACGATGGGTTTAATATTTTTTTAGCTTTCAAAGATAAATTTATATTAAAATATTATATTTTAAATTTCATATATATATATAATTTATTTCGAAACTAGCAAAAACCCAATTCTCATTTTATATAAAAAAAAATTCTTGTTTTTGGAGTTTTTTTTCTAATAGTTTTGCTCATTCAAAGAGAGGGGAGTAAGCATAAGCTTGAAGACATTAAAAATATGTTGGGTGATTGTGGCATTTCTTATGCAACAATAAATACACATATGCTTGCAGAGCGTCGAGCAGATGACTTTTATAAATTTTTGAGGGGAGAAGCAAGGGTTCTTGTGGCTTCTGAAATTGTAACAAGAGGGCTAAATTTAGACGTGGAGCATGTAGTGCTTTTTGATTCAGTATCAAATAACTCTTCATTATTGCAAAGAGTAGGAAGGGTTGGAAGAGGAGAAAAACAAGGGAAAATCACTTGCTTTATCAGACCTGGGGATGAATGGATTATGGAGAAGCTTAGACCAGGAGCCTTTTTGAAAAGTGTAAGTCCACCAGGAAGAGTCATCAGAAAAAACTTAGGAGAGTACACAACAAGTAGTGGAGAAGAAGATAATATGATTACCAGCAGTGCAAATAGTAGTGATTCAGATTAAAAATTATTTATAAACACAAATCTTAATTCATTCATGATTAAACAAAATTTTGTTTGCATACAGGGCTCTATATCATTTGATCAGGATTTTTTACTAGTGAGACACTTCCACAAACATTTTGTCCAAAATTGTTTTCCAAAAATTCTGGTCACAGCTAACATCTAATTTTCCCGAAAAAATATTTATATTATGCTTTTCTAATATTTAATTAAAAATAATTGTTTGGCATATATAATCTTACCCACTCAGTTGATAATTGGTATTAATTATTAAATTTAAGATCTAATCTATTAGCTGACTTCGCCTCTTTAAGAGCAAGCAAGCTTATTTGCTCGCTCTTATTTAATTTAATATAAATCTATTTTATAATTCTTGCTACAAAAATTATGGGGATCTTGCTGCTTGTTGGCTATTAATTGAGGTATAATTATTAAAATTATTTAAATTATTTTTAAATATTTTAAACAAGGTTTAGAGATATTATCAAGCAAAAACTAATGCAAGATCTTGCTTTCTATTATTATTCAGGTTCAATCATACTAAACAGAATTGGCTGGATACTACAACACAATAATTTTTCTTTTTGTCTTAATCTAGCTTATACATTAAATATATTTTAAACTAGATGTCTTGAGAGTACTAGGCTTATTAATTAATTTTGGAGAGATTTTTTTTGCATTCACTACATCCATTTTGATTAAAATATCATTTTTTATAAAATTAAAATTCAAAAAGCAAGAAAAGCTAATCTAAAGTAGGCAGATCTTAAACAAGATTTAATACTTTGCATATTAATAATTCTCTGATTTATAATGCATTTTATTAAAATACGTCTTATGATGCATAAAGTCTTGTCCATTCTGCAGTAACTTTATTAAATTCTTCTACACAATATGAAATGGCAGTTAGGGGTAGGATTACAGTCCTACATCTGACTCAGTGAGAGGGGTTCTATGCTCCCAGAGAGACTTAGTATGAAGAAAGATGTTATGCACTGAGGTTGATGCAGATAGAGAGGTCCTATGAGGCTTGGGGACATGAACAAGCCTACGGTTAGCTGATCTTACCTACCGTTACTCAGAGCTATCAGTCCTAGTTGAGGTAAAGGAACGGGACTTATGCAAGCGTATTAGCATTAACATTAAATTCTTCTATATTATTCATATAGCAATCTCTCGCTTCAATATTCTCAGAATTTGCCAAATTGGGATATTTCAGGATGCCATATAATGCTTCTATTATTAGCATTATATCATTTTTAGCTTTTTTCAGATTAAATGAAGATATATTTCCTGATTGCGCATTTATGTTAGGGTGGTAAATTTTTGTGAGAAATTTAATATGAGCAAAAGAGCCATGATTGTGAGTAGGCAATATTATTCTTACATAAAAAATCCCATTTTCATAAGGAGTGTTTTTAGGACCAGTTAATGAGCAAATACAATCATAAATACTTTGAGAAGATATGGGCCAAACTGAATATTTTGCTGGCAAAGTATTTTCAAGTTCTTTTAGATCTTTTTTAAGCTTTGTTTTAGTAAAACAGTTTTGGGAGCAACTCATCATAATAATTTATTAAGCCATTTGGTAAATAATAGCATGTTTTATAATATTTAATAGTTATTTACTCAATTAATGGACAAAGTCATTAAAAAGATCCTTTTTTATGATAATTAGCCCCTTCGTAAGTGAGTAAAAATTATTTAACAGAAATTTTTGTTTGAATATATTGATGTCTAATAATTATTATAATAATAAAATCTTTATATTAATTTTTATACAGCTTGCATCATAGGCTATAAGTTTTATATACAAGATTAAATTTTCATTAAAAATTTATAATTTAAAATTTAAAAAAATAATAATAGAAAAAATCTTGCTTGCGAGCAAAGGGGGTTATAAATCATTTACAACTTTTAAAAAGTTAGAATATATTTCCCATCATAATACCTTGCTATAAAATTTTTCAACAGTAAATCTAATAGATATCTGCATCAGCTTTCTTATGCATTTCTGGCACCCTACTCAAGATCATGCTCTAGAATAATTTCACATGCGCAATCAATAATTAAAGTCTGGAGGAGCTTTCATAACTCCTATACGCTATAGATAATTATCCACAATTCAGCATATACATAAAATGGCGTATGGCGACCGACCCGTCCTCCCAGTGACGGTAGCCCGTGTATATCCGGACATGGTTTTCAGGAGAAGCGACTTAGCCCAGCAGTATCTGGACCCTGGTGGCGACCGGGGACGAACACAGATCCGCTGATCGTGGCCAGATCCTAGGGCAGTTAGTAGCATCTCCTTTTTCCAGCAGCGCCCAAGCCAGTGGGTGCCCGAAATGGAGCAGGGCGACTTACTTGCTCAGGCTGCTACTGTGGTCTGCCCCGAATCGCGGAAGCGATTGAGGATTTTCTCAAGCGGATAAGCTGGGAAAAGGGGAGGCAGATTAGACGACAAGGTGGTCTCTCCAGTTAAAAGGGTCCTTAAAAGAAGGACGGCCTGGCCAGCCGGAGACAGAGACTGGCGTAACTCGGGGCGAAAGGCTGAGTTGGAAATGGTGGTGCTCGGCGACGGTCGGCTGACGACCCAATAGGGCAACCACTACCGAGAAACCAGGGGTTTCGGCCTGGGCTCAGAGAACCAGTGATGGAAGTCCATCCTTTTCGCTCGTACCAGCACGGCTCCTCACGGAGCGCGGAGGAAATGTCACGCATGGAGAAGGGACCTTAAATACATATCGTTAATTTATTTATTTATTTATCGACAATTCAGCGCCCATAAATATAAAGAGAGTATATGATTTCACCGCCAAAAGACTTATTATCAATAAATTAAAAATTTGCTGGATTTATCATATGCTTTGGCTTAATCCGTTAGTCTTAAGAGTAATTTCATGAAAATTAATTGTCTTCATATTAAGTGAATTTATAACATATGAAGTAAGAAATTTCTTCACATAATTACAAATACTTTAGGTGTTTCGTTTCAACACCTCTATAATTAATTGCCTTTATTTGCTTTGTCAATTATCGAAATTCTAAAAGAAAATCATGGAATACTGCGCGATAGTTAAATCCAGAATTTACTTAAATCAAACTTATAAAAGATAAAATTACTTATGCTGCATACCTTCTTGTCCACTCTCTTGCAGTTGCATCATACCTTGCTCTGTCGTTCTTATAAAGATGTGCGATTTCAGGCACCAATGGGTCATTAGGATTAGCATCTGTTAGCAAAGAGCTGATCGACAATAAAACTTTGCTGATTGTCAAAGCAGGGCTCCACTGGTCCTTCAAAATATCCAAGCAAATGCCTCCATTCGCGTTGATATTTGGGTGGTAAATACGTGTCGTGAACGTCACCTTTGGAGGCTTGAAAGGATAATCAGTGGGGAATTGGATATTTAAGAAGAAGACCCCACCTTGGTATGGACAATCATCTGGACCAATTAAAGTCGCAGTCCAGTTATAGAGATCATTGTCATCAGTTGGCCCAGCGCTGCAGTTTGTAGGAGGGTCACGCTGGAGATCTGCAAGTTCCTTTTGAATTCTTTTAAGTGCCATTTTATTATAATAAGCTTAATTTTTATAATTGAATTTATCTACCTCTTTTGTATAAAATGCTATCCCTATTTTCTTCTGACGAAAAGAGATTTTAAAGGGGCTTTTTAAAGCTAAGTCCCCCCCCTCGTGAGTGAACAAAAAAATTTTGTTCACCTACGGAGGGGGGGTTTTATTTTTTTTTTTAAAAAAAATTTATATATAAAATTTTATAAAAATTATTTTTTTTTCGAAATTTAAAAAAAGTAAAGCAAAAGCTTACGGTGTTGAAAAGAAAAAGGAGATTTTTATATGAAATTTTATTTTAATAGAAAACTGCTGATATGAAACTAAAGAAAATTCGTTAATTAATTGACACATTTGCAGTCTTTTATTTTTTAGATTTTTATCTTAACTTGATTTAAATGGAAGGAGCAATTCTACATAGACAACAATTCTATTGCCATGCCTGCTTAAGAACTTCCCCAATTTACACTAATGAGCTTATCTGTCCTAGATGTGGAGGCGAGTTTCTTGAGCATGTGAATATAGATCTAAACCGTGCATATCACCAGCGAAATGACTCTACTGAGCATTCACTTTTGGACTCTGACAGCGACCTCAGCGAGGACTCAGACGATCCATTTTACAACGACGAACAAAGCATGGAGGAATTCGACAGAAGCTTTTCGTCTTCCTCTTCTTCCTCTTCAAATTTAGAGAATTACATTGATTCAATCGAATCAGGCTCGGAAGAGTTACCATCAAACTCAAGATTTGAATCTTTGGTAAATTATATATCTTATAAAAAAATATCCCTAAATTCTTTCAGTCAAATATGCTTAAGTGCTAAAATTAAGAATATTTATATATTTTTTGAGAAAAAGCTCTTTATTCTTATTAAATTACCTAAAAGGATTCTATATCTAATTTTGGAGCCTTTGAATCTATATCGCGGATGGCAAATAACAATTTCAGCAGCAGAGCTTCTAACAACTATAGAAGGGCAAAAATCAAGCAGATGACTGATGAATTTTCATCAAAAGTCTGTTCAATTTGTCTTGATGATATCGATAATGGTGCGAGCATCAAAGTACTGTATTGTGAGCATTTCTATCATCCTGACTGCATTGATAGATGGCTTAGCATGAAAAAATCGTGCCCAATGTGTAGGAAAAAATAATTTGCTAGATTATAAATAATAATCACTTAGCTTGATCTTGCAGCAGCTTTAGCAAAGCTGTATTTTATATAAATAAGATATATAATATATATTTAGCCTAATCTAGTTAATAATTCAGTATAATTAATACGGTGAGAAATCTTATCGAGTTTTTTTCTAGAAGTTAACTTAAATTTATGCTTGGGTCTCCTGCTTCTTTTTTTTCTTTTCTTCGTCAGAAGAACTAGAAGATGAAGACTTCTTATGTTTCTTTTCATGATGATGGTGTTCTTCAGCTTTCTTAGCTTGAGCTTCTCCACTGTCTTTGCTAGGCGATTTGCTTTCTTCTTTTGCCGGCTCAGCTTTCTTTTGACCTAAAAGTCCAGCGAATTTGGAGCTGGTAGCTGCTGATGGCTTTTGTTTAGAAACAAAAGTTCTAATTCCAGTTGGAGTTAAAAGTTTTGCAGTTTCCACATCTTCGACTGTCTTTAAAAAGTTAGCTAATGATACGGTTTCTTCAGAAGCTTTTGTTAGTCCAATGAATCTGTTTGCCATTGGTGATTTTGCTTTGTCTTTGAGCTGAGTTAAACTTAAAACGTATTTCCTCATATCTTCTTCTGTCATTTGGAAATTCGGTGTTTGGACGAATAAGCGAGGAAGTCTGCTAACTGAAATTTCAATCATATCTTCAACTAAGCCAAACAGTTCAGTTTTTGAGATCGCTTTCGAGTCATTGTTGTCACGGGTTTCAAACAAAAGTCGGGCTTTTTCTTTTGATTCAGAATTGCTAACCACCCTTCGGTGAGCATGTGGAATTTTTGTTTTCGAAAATTCGCAAAATTCAAAAGTAAAATTGTATTTAAATTTGTAAAATTATGCTTTAGAATGGAAGCATTTAAAAATTAACGGGATTCCATTATAATAATTATCACTTATATATTAAATATTTTAAGAAGAAAAATTTTAATCTCAAAAACAATCATTTTTTTGCTTGCGGAGGGAAGAGTAAGCATAATACCGAGCACTAATAAATGACGAAGGTGAAACTTGCCTTCTGGACCCTTGAAAAGGTTGAAGAAGTCTACTATCTTTTTGTTCTGAGCGGTGTTATCTGCTTTAAGATTTAGGGTCAAAACGATGTCTCTCCATTGTTCTGGATTAATCTCATTGTTTGATGAATATTTCCTGTGACAATAGTCGACCATATGACTGTTGCATTGGTTGTATTGAAGAATATTTTCCGCATTCACAATGCATCTTTCTTCTGGAGAGAGCTCAGATCTGCTACCAGCGCAACCCATATTTATGGAAAACGACTATCAACATAAAAATTTGTTTAATTAATGGATTTTATTGAATTTAAAACACATGAGGAACTCATTTTAAAATAATTTGTAAAGGTGAATGTGCACAATAAATTAAGAATTATGAATATAATAAATATTAATCAATACTAGTGCATAGGCATCTCTTCTTAAATCTTATAATTTTTGGAAAAATTTTAAACAGTTTTTTTTACTTCAGAAACTGAGAATCGCTCCAATTGAGTATATTTTAAATAATAAATTAATTGTTTTACTTTTGAAAAGTGCATTTTCAGCAAATGCTTCTGTTTATTATTTCTTCTATCACATGCTTTAAGATCATTAATATTAGAATATGGATTAAAGTATTTAGAATGGTTTATCATCTACTCTTGAATCAAGATAAGCAGATAAATTTGGGCTACTTCTCTTAAAACTTTCACAATATCTAAGAAGTCTTGGAGAGCTTCCTTCAAGCACTGGCCTCATTGTAGCAACTTTATTCTTTCTTAAAAAATAATCATAAGTCCATTGAAAAACTACAAAATCTGCATGGCTTATTTCATCTCCAACAATATGAGAATTATTTTGATTTAGCCTGCGCTCCAATTTTTGAATTTTTCCAGGTAGCTTTTCATTATTTCACCTGACAACTTTTTCTTTATTTTCATCAAAAACAACTTTTGCTAATTCTGACTTGAGATCATCTATAAAGCCTACAATTGATTCTGATTGATAAGCTTTATAAAGATCATTAGTAAGAAGTCCAGCTCTCCTAAGTAAATATTTTTCAATAGCTCTTGATTGCACTAGAGTGTGGCTGTCAATTTCCAGCATCGGAAGCTGTCCGAATTCTGGAACTCCACTTGATTTTAATTTTCCCCAGGATTCATGAGAATGGCGAATATCTTCAAAAGGAAGGCCTAACTCCCCCCTTAAGAGCGAATAAAAATGTTTGTTCGTTTACGAAGGGAGTTTTTTTTTTAATTAGAAATTTTATAATAAATTTTTTTTCGAAGTTTATAAAAATTGGAAAGAAGAAATTATTTAATTTTAAAAACTCAATTGATTTAGATAGAGATTCATCATACTCATTATCACTTCTATATATATAAAAATTTTATATAAAAAATTATTGTCTGCTCAGGAAGGGGTTTAACTAAAAATATAGATATTTCCAATGGTTTTGTTCACTCAATGAAGGGCGAATAAGTGTTTAAGAATCATACGAGAAACTTCTCCGTTCCAAAAACCGTCGAAATAATGAAACCTGATAAGTGCCATAGTTTTCTAATAATAAATTTAAATTTTTAAGGGACCATGATAATTAAATTATAGAAATTACTTTAATGATGAATATTTTTATTTAATTCAGCATCTATCTTAATAATTATTAAAGGTTAATGAAATTCCACCCTTAATTTAGCATATAAAAGGCTTATATAATGTTGACAAAAGTTTATTTATCAAATTGTTTAGGTTTTTTAAAAGAGTCCAACAATATTTGCCTAATCTTGATAATTTTGACTTAAATAATACATTATAAAATGCTACATTACAGAGTGAGATAGTAATCGTGAATCCACAAAGCATGTCAAAGTCTATATGCCGTAATTTATTTCCAAAAACATGCGCATTCTCAGCATTAGTTTATTTAAAGAATTGAACTTTTATGAGAAGATCATTGAGAAAATATTGATCTTTATTTTGTCTTTTAAGTGAAGAAGGGTAAAAAATGGATATTAATCAATTAAGTTATCTTAAAATATATATTCATTTATTTAAGAAATTTAGAGGAAGACGCTTGGATTATTTAAATTTGGCGCTGCATTGCATCTATTTTTTATAAAATAAATGATTTTGAATAGGATAATATTTCAACATAAAATAATTGAAGCACAGATCTCTGCTGTAAAATAGTATTATGGATTTTTTATATACCATAAGTATTATTAAAATAATTAAAAATTTTCTCAAAAGGCATATAATTATTATGGTGGGGCAAACTTTTGACGATAAACGGCTATCTTATGCAATGATGATTGCAAGCATTGCGTGCAGTTCTGCTATGATTCTCATAGGTGTTTTGTTTTTTGTTTTCTGACTAATTGACGATTTTGTAGAATTCATGCTATCAATTTATGTGATTTTATTTGGGATTTTAGGAATCCTTTCTGAGTTTACAATAGAATTTATATCTACTTATTTTTCCTTCATGAAAAAGTACATAAGCAAAGGTTTTTACTATATTTTGTAAAATCTATTCAGCATGGGGACAATTATTATTACATGGGGCGAATGGTGGGTTTTATTGGCCTCAGTCTTAAATATTTTTCTTGGAATCCTTTACATCATATTTTTCTTTATGGTATCTTTTATTTAGCTTAAATCTAAGCTTAAAGACCAAGAAGACCCTCAAAAACCTGCTTCTCCTGAAGAAGTTTCCCAAGCTTATTAACTTAATATACAAATAAATGGAACCTTCACAAGAATTTAAAATTGTCACTCTTGGTGAAGGACGAGTCGGCAAAACCTCGCTTACACTCAAAGCCGCACGCGGACAGTTCCATGAAGATGAAAGATCTACAGTAAACGCGAATTTTCTTCAAAAAGACATCACATTCCAAGGTAACCAAATAAGACTGCATCTATGGGACACAGCTGGCCAAGAACGTTTCCGCGCTTTAGCCCCAAACTATTATAGAGGCGCTAAAGGTGCTATCGTTGTATATGACATTACTGACAAATCGTCCTTTGACCGTGTAGTTTCCTGGGTGAAAGAACTCTCGATGCAAGCTGATAAAGACATTTGTATAGTCATAGCTGGCAATAAATGTGATAGGGAAAAAGAAAGGCAGATTTCTAAGGCTGAAGCAATGGAGTATGCCAGAAAAGTTGGGGTTTTACATTTTGATACCAGCGCAAAAACGGGTATGGGAGTTGAAGAAATTTTTAGTGAGCTTGGAAGGTTGGTTTATGAAGTGCAAATGAAAAAAAATCCAGGGACTGGGGAGAGAGGATATAAGAGCAGAAAAGGAAAGAAAATAATCATTAAGAAAGAAGAAGAGGTGCAGAAAAAGAAAGATTGCTGCTAATTAAGAGGTTGTATAAATGGGTAGTTAGATGCGATAGGAAGATGCAAGTATTAAATTAAGAAATTAATTTATTTAGCCTCGTACAATTTTAAATGATATTTATTTTTTATAATATCAATGTAAACCCATAATATATAAAGCACTTATAATTTCATTGCTAATAACAATTAAATTTTATGTCAAAACTCCTCAAATGCTTGAAATTGTATAAAGTTTTGCAGATTCTCCACATAAGAATTTATAAATGGAAAAAATGATTCAGCTGATTATTTTATATGCATCTTTTCAACTTTTTCTTTCAGAAGAGACAAGCAAAACTTCCTTTTGGGAGCAAGTCGCTCTAAACTCACCCAAAAGTACGATTTCTAAAGAAACTGGAATAAAAATTGCAAGCACTCTATGTGGGGAACCTTTGATTTTAGATACAAATGAATGATGGAGCTATGCCGTGGAGCTTGGCTACCAAGTCAAACAGTTTCATATTGATAGAAACGGACTTTTTCAGAAGCAGCAAGACCCAACTCCAAAAGAAATTATTTTAGGATCATGAAATTCTTCAGCATGTGCAGATTATCCATTTCCTGGACTTTTTAATAAAATTCGTCCAGAGTTATATGTTGATGGACGTTTAGTCAGACTAATCTTCCCTTATGCAGAGGTTGGGAATGGATTTTTGAAAAATTGGAATATTTTTATCCAAAGTAAAAAATACAAAATAGTGCTAAAAGCAAGTAATAATTTGTTTTTACTAGACAGTAAGCCTGCTAATGAAAATCTTTCTAGTGTGAAATATAAAATAGTTCCAGGGGCTAAAAATGCTGATTTGGTTAAATTTACGACAATAATTGGGAAATATATTTTTTGTCCAAATTGTGGATTTATTAATTATTTTAAAGAAGGAAAAACTACTGTTTTCGCAACAAATCATGGGTCTGAGTTGAGAAAAATTAAAAAAATTTGGGATGACACCTTTATTGAAATTGATTTTCCATTGATTGGAACTGAAATTGAAGAAACAAGAATTTCTCAGCCTTATGCTTCTGATACTACATTACTTTTTGAAAAAATAAGTGGAAAATTGATTCCAAGCAGCTATTTTCTGCATGGAGAGGAAACAGAATTTTGGAAAATCCAAGAAAATGATTACATTGCAGTTATTTCCGGGTGCAGGTCCAATGATAGTGCAT
Source organism: Blepharisma stoltei (assembly GCA_914767885.1). Lineage (NCBI taxonomy): Eukaryota > Ciliophora > Heterotrichea > Heterotrichida > Blepharismidae > Blepharisma > Blepharisma stoltei. The sequence goes on along the minus strand of CAJZBQ010000021.1, from coordinate 483,615 downwards.
TTTTGATAGTGTGCATTTCATTTCACCTGAGTATTTTTGGTCGAAAAATTTCAACAGTGTACCCCATTTGGCCGAAATTTAACGGTTTTTTTCGGTCAAATGTTTCACTATAAAACATGATTCGAACAAATTTTCGCCTATGAGATGTCGCACTATCAAAAATCCACAGTCATTTGACATGGAGCCGTTATTCCCAAATCTATCTACAATGATGACATTTTATTTATTTTGCGTGAAGATTTTTTTAAGATGGTAGATTTGCATCAGATTTCAAAAGTATCTAATATTCTTTCACATAATATTCTTGTGCTGCAGAAACCTTTTTCTCCTGTTGAAATATCCGCAAATGAAACTTATAATTTTTATGTATTTGACTCCAGAATTAGCAATTCAACTGTTTTCTTTAATAATTCATTCTGGAATCCTCATTGCCCAAGCCAAATCAGAGCTTATTCAGATACAAAATACCAATATTTCGCATTACCCTGTTTCAATTTAATATCAACAGGACAAGGTTTAATTTCTTTTGCCATCGGCCATACCTTCCCAATTGCTTTTCCAAGCGTCACCCTCAATCTTTATTCAAAGACTGATCCGCTCTTTCAGATCATAATAGGAGTAGAAGACGGTCACATGAGCATCATCCACTCCTTAGCAGACGAAGATTTAGCAGTTTACGACGAGCAGATTTATTCCTACCTCCAAAACATCACACATATATGGATCGGCATCTATAATGACTTTATTTATTTAGGAACAGGCACGAAGCTTGGCTCTGGCTTAAAAATTAGATATTCCCATCCAAATGCTAAATTGATAACCCATTTTACTATGGTGATCTTAGGACAAGCTAATATATCAGATTTGGTAGTTATAGATACAGTCCCTTATGTAAAGTCTGTATTTAACTTTTTAGAGTCCATTCCTCAGCCAAAATCGTTTATTACTTACACAGAACATTTAGCTGATGGAGATTCAGATGATTGCAATAGAAAGACCAAGATAGAATATAGAACTTTCTCTTCAATAGCGCGAAAAGACGTGCATCCTGGTTTAACTAAAAGGTCTTTGGACAATGAAAATCTGCTATTCCTTCTCCATAAGAGAGGAAAATAGTGAAAATGAAGATTTCTGTCCGATCCAGTTTCGAGAACTGGAAGGGATTATTTTGTCCTAAATTAAGAATACCTGAGTTATTGTGGGATTTTGATTTCCTACAAAATTTTTTATTTTAATATATTTTGGTTCGTCAAATGGTTTTGACGAGTTAATTCTGGCAGGCACGTGAAATGAAAAAAATAATTAATTGCCATAATTTTTAGGATGATCAGAAATTTTAATAAATGGCACAGGATCAAAAAAATGAGATTAAAGATTAGTGAAAGCAAGCATATATTTTCTAGCTATAAGACGCCTAGATATTTGCTAATAAAATAATAAGAATTCTAATAAAATAAACTTTTATATTTCTCAAATTAATTTTTTATTTAAATTTCGCTATTTGATGCCATTGTTTTCTCTTTCTGAATTTGAACCCAAATTCATTTTTGAACATTTTTTGTTCGTTTAAGTGCCATCTTGATTTGCACGCTATATAAAAATATTAAAACTCTTAAGTCACCATTTGCGGTTTCATTCAAACTTGGAATTTAAAGTATCAAAACAACTATTTGGTGCCTTTATTTTCCGCTTTCTGGATTCGAGCACAAATTCATTTTTGAACATTTTTTGTTCGTTTAAGCCGCCATCTTGATTTTGTACGCTATATAAATAAATTTAAAACTCTTAAGTCACCACTTGCGGTTTCATTGAGAACTTGGTATTTAAAGTATCACAACAACTATTTGACACCTTTATTTTCCGCTTTCTAGACTCGAGCACAAATTTATTTTTGAACACTTTTTGTTCGTTTAAGCCGCCATCTTGATTTGCACGCTATATAAAAAAATTAAAACTCTTAAGTCACCACTTGCGGTTTCATTCAAAAAACTTGGAATTTAAAGTATCAAAACAGCTATTTGGTGCCTTTATTTTCCGCTTTCTGGATTCGAGCACAAATTTCATTTTTGAAGAATTTTTGTTCGTTAAAGCCGCCATCTTGATTTGACCGCTATATAAAAAAAAAATTAAAACTCTTAAGTCACCACTTGCGGTTTCATTCAAAACTTGATATTTGAAAAACTAAAATAAGCTTCTTGGTATCTTTATTTTCCGCTTTTTGGACTCGAGCACAAAATTCATTTTTGAACACTTTTTGTTCGTTTTAAGTGCCATCTTGATTAGCACGATATATAAAAAAAATTAAAACTCTTAAGTCACCACTTGCGGTTTCATTCAAAACTTGGAATTTAAAGTATCAAAACAGCTATTTGGTGCCTTTATTTTCCGCTTTTTGGACTCAAGCACAAATTCATTGTTTAAAATTTTTTGTTCGTTTAAGCCGCCATCTTGATTTTGTACACTATAGAAATATTAAAACTCTTAAGTCACCATTTGCGGTTTTATTGTAGACTTGATATTTGAGAAACAAAATAAGCTATTTGACATCTCTATTTTCCACTTTCTGGACTCGAGCACAAATTTATTTTTGAACATTTTTTGTTCGTTTAAGCCGCCATCTTGATTTGACCGCTATATAAAATATTAAAACTTAAGTCACCACTTGCGGTTTCATTCAAAGCATGATATTTGAAAAACTAAAATAAGCTTCTTGGTATCTTTATTTTCCGCTTTCTGGATTCGAGCACAAATTCATTTTTGAATATTTTTTGTTCGTTAAAGCCGCCATCTTGATTTTGCTCGCTATATATAAAATATTAAAACTCTTAAGTCACCATTTGCGGTTTCATTGAGAACTTGGTATTTAAAGTATTAAAATAAGCTATTTGGTGCCTTTATTTTCCGCTTTCTGGATTCGAGCACAAATTTCATTTTTGAACAATTTTTGTTCGTTTAAACCCGCCATCTTGATTTTGTACATTATATAAAAATATTAAAACTCTTAAGTCACCATTTGCGGTTTCATTCCAAACTTGGAATTTAAAGTATCATAACAACTATTTGGTGCCCTTTATTTTCCGCTTTCTGGACTCGAGCACAAATTCATTTTTTAGATATTTTTGCTCGTTTAAGCCGCCATTTTGATTTTGTACGCTATGTAAAAAATTAAAACTCTTAAGTCACCACTTGCGGTTTCATTGAGAACTTGGTATTTAAAGTATTAAAACAGCTATTTGGTGCCTTTATTTTCCGCTTTCTGGATTTGAGCACAAATTCATTTTTGAAGAATTTTTATTCGTTTAAGCCGCCATCTTGATTTTGCTCGCTATATAAAATATTAAAACTCTTAAGTCACCACTTGCGATTTCATTGAGAACTTGGTATTTGAGAACTAAAATAAGCCATTTGGTGCCTTTATTTTCCGCTTTCTGGACTCGAGCACAAATTCATTTTTTAAGATTTTTTGCTCGTTTAAGCCGCCATTTTTATTTTGTACGCTCAATAAAAAATTAAAACTCTTAAGTCACCACTTGCGGTTTCATTGAAAGTATGATATTTGAGATTTAAAATAAGCTATTTGATGCCTTTATTTTCCGCTTTCTGGATTCGAGCACAAATTCATTTTTGAAGAATTTTTGTTCGTTTAACCCGCCATCTTGATTTTGTAAATTTTCTGATCATCCTTTACATCAGAAAATTAAAAAATAATGGCAATTTTTTATTATTTATTTCAAGTACTAACCAGAATTGACTCGTCAAAACTATTTGACGAACCAAAATACATTGAAATTAAAAAATTTTGCAAGAATCAAAATTCCACAATAGCTCAGGTATTCATAATTCAGACCAAAAAAATTCCTTCAAGTTCTCTAGACTGGATCGGGCAGAACTTTTCACTTTTACTATTTGCCTCTCTTATGGAGAAGGAAAAGCTAATTTTCATGGTCCAAAGACCTTTTAGTCAAACTAAGATGCACGTCTTTTCGCGCTATTGAAGAGAAAGTTCTATACGTTTGTGGGCCAAGATATGGACTATCTGAAGTTGATGAAATTTCTGACTGCAATTACCGAGTAGTTTTGACGACCCCTTATATTTGTCCACAAAATTACACTCTAATTCCTGACGATTACTCTACTGGCGTTTCGCTCAAAAAATACGTTATAAAAGCCTTCCAAATAAAAAATTAGTTTAAAAAATAAATTTTTAGGTGAATTTTATTACCAACCTAATAATGGATGAATCAGACAAAGCGTATCTCCGCAAGCTAAATTCAATGGACAATTTTAGCAGCCTTACAAGTTTTTCAACGTCCCAGACTTCTACTTCAAGTTTTCTATCAAAATCTTTATCATTAAAACCCAACGGTAGCCCCGATTTTAAAAATGACAACAAATGCCACATTTGCGAGAAAAAATTTTCTTTGACAAACAGGCGGCACCACTGCCGCTATTGTGGAAATTCTGTATGTGAAGATCACAGCACCAAGCGCAGAGTCCGAGATGAGTCGAAAAAAGCAAGAATTTGTGATAATTGTGATAGAGAAATTATTTCTGGTGAAATTAAAGATGAAATTGAAAATGAAATGATAAGACTGCAAAACGAGCTGCAATCTGTGAGAGAACTAAATGAAAGATTATCCAAAGAGCATAAAGAGAAGTTTTCAAGGGTAAACAGCTTGGAAGCTGAGCTAACCAATGCAGACAAATCACAGAAACAAAAAGAGCAGGATTTGCAAAATAAATTAAATCAGGAAGAAGAAAGAGGTGCAAAAGCTAGAACTGAAGTAGAAGAATTAAGAAGAGCTTTGGAACAATCGCATTCGTGTGAAAGAGAAATTAATGATAAATGTGCAGAATATGAAGCAAGGCTAGCGAATTTGAAATCTGAAGGGGAAATTCTGAGAGAAAGAAAAGAAGAATTAATTACGCAGATTGATCATTTGACTAATAAATTGAAAGGAAGTTTGCCTCTTGACCAAATTAAGATGCTTTTGTGCCCAAAGTGCCAGCAGAAACTTAATCAGACTTACAGGCCATTTTCAATGAGCGGATCGATGCTTGAAGAGGATGGAGAGTCTATGTCATAAAATCATATAATAAGTAAACCGAATAATAAGCAATTATAATCTATATTCAATAAATCAGAAGAGAATATAAAAAACATGAAAAAAGTTTTGATTTGATTTAAAGTAAGTAGATATGATTTTAATATGGACTTGATAAAAAGTAATGGTGAAGCTTGAAAATTACGCTGGTCTCTCTAAAAAGCAAGAAGACCTCTTAAAGAAAGGTTACTGCCACGGCAGTCTCGCTCTCTTCAACTTCAACATCACCCAAACTGACTTCACCTGGCACACCCGAACTTCATATGGGAAAAATGGCGTAAATGAGCCAATTCTTTCTTCATGGATTCAATATAAGCAAGGTTTGGCTGCTTGGAAAGCTAAAAAGCGCACAGACGGTCTTTCCCATTTCATTTTTGACTGGACTCCTAAAGACTTAGTGCCTAATCTTAAACTAAAGTCAGAATGCAAAACTTTAAAGGGAAAAACAGAGCCAAGCTTTAGTCTTGAATACACCCATCCAAGAGCTATTGGAAAATTAGTCTTTTTAGGGTCACCATTGGTTGTTAAAGGAAGCTTGACAACAGGTCAGGCTGCATATGGGCTTGGACTTGATGGCAAATTCTGCACAGAGTCTCAAAAGTTGTGTGCTTATAATCTTGCTGCATGGTGGTTCAGAAAACATTCAAGACTTGTCGTAAAACATATCGGCACTAATACAGACGAAATAACTTGGGGTAACTTAGAATTGTCTTATTATCACAATAATAAAATGGGCATTCGGTTCGAGAGAAATTAGCTTTGCTAATTTTCTCTCCCTCATGGAATTTTATTATTAGGGTTAGGTTTTCACTCGCGAACTTCTGGACAGCAACAGCGGTTTAACTTTGGGGATAACCAAAGGAACCACTCCTCAGTCCACTCAAGATCTCGGGCTTTTACCTCTCAGCACATCCCCACGGGAGGATGACCCTTAGGCGGAACACGCGCAGGAGCTGAGTCGAGCGACAAGGGCGACGGCAACGCGCCGGGTGAGACGTGCAGCAAGGCCGGTGAAGCAGGAGTTGATAGAAGGCTTGGACGGGGCTGACCCGTGCCAAGATGGCTCGCCTACGTCATCAGTTTTGCCATAGGCCCTTTTGGGCTGCGGCACTAGACACCTTAAACACCAGATAATTAAGTAAGTAAGTAAGTCTTATTATCACAAGTTATCTCCAAAGGTTCATGTTGGCACCAGAGTTATTAATGATATTAAAGGAAAATCAACTGACTTCGAAATTGGAGGAGACTATAAATATGATGAAAAAACAGTAGTTAAAGCAAAAGCAGGAACTTGTGGAGGCATTGCGCTTGGTTTAGCCAGACAACTGAGTGACAACTTAAAGCTTACTCTTTCAACTGCCTTAGATTCTAAAGCAATTACTGCTTGTGACTTACATGACTTCAAGTTTGGACTTAGATTAGATTATTCCCAATAACCTTAAAGAAGATAATTTCTAATTTTATTCTAACGTAAAAATGCGACAAGGAAGAACCAAAAAGCGATCAAAAAGCAGAGAAAAAAGAAGTCCTTCCAGAAGTGCAGATCGTGAAGACAGTCTACTTGTAAACATGCTTAATGAAAGAGCTTCAAAAGATCGACAAGTTTTGATATCCAAAGACCAATGAGATGTTTTAAAAAATTTCCAAACGAATTATAAAGAAATGAAAAGCAGAGCGATTTTTGCTGAAGGAGAAATAAATAAGCTGAGAGTTGAGGTTGCTAAATTAGAAAGTGCAAATGAAAAATTAAAAGAAGATATCAACTTTATTAGCAAACAGCATCAAGATAGCCAAAATTTGATTAGAGAACTATCTAAAAGTGAAAAAGATGGAAATGTTATAGCTGAACATCAGCTTGCGCTTAATAAATTAAAACTGTCGTTAGAAGAGATTGAGGGAACTATTTCTCGACAGTCTGCAACTACTAAAAAATATTTGTTAAAAACGAACAAAATTCTTGCAAAACATACAAAATTGCTATTGGAACAACAAATTGCCCCTCCTGCTAAAACAATTTTGATTAAAGGTATAAAACAGATGAGCCAATGCATAGAAAATGTACTGAATTCTATATCAGGAAATTCTTTTGAAGTTTTAGATGTATCACAAGACTTAGAAATTGAAAATCATAGATTGCAACAAGAAAAAGAAGAAGCAATAAACCTATATAAAGATGCTTTAGAAAAAATGAAAGAACAAACTCAGCTGCTGAGGGATAGGCTAAAAGACTTAGAAAGTGGAGGAGGGCTGAAAAAAGTTATTGAGGAGCAGGAAACAAAAATAGCCTCTTTAACGAGAGAAAATGAGATTTTAAATCAGCATATAAAATCGCTACAAATTTCTTTGAATGAGCAATACACACTTGTAGAGCACCTAAAAGATGTCATAAAATCTTTAGGATCTCCTATTAAAAGCGAGTATAACCGAAGATCAGTCTCTCCTTCTTTGATTTTTGATGAAAATGAAATTGAAAAAATCATTCAAAGCCACCAGAATAAAGAAGAAAAGAATCTTCAGGAAGAAATCACATCCCTGGACAAAGAAATCCAGCTGCTTCAGGTTTCTCTGCAAAAGGCTTTATTAAAATAATAAATTTTACCTACGTTTATAAAATAATATGTAAGCTGCAGGCGAAACTACACTTTCGCTATTAGCTTTTGATACCATTGAATCGTCCATATCCATCCAGTCCCCAGTTTTCACATCTTTCACATATGCTGTATAGTGTCCTCCTCCTAGCCCTCCATAGTGATTAGAAACTGCATATAAATCATAAACAGCCCCAGATTTATCCCCTAACACATAATTACTCAAATCAAGCCCTTCTAATGGAAACTCTACTGGCGCTGACAATTTCTGTGTCCAATAAGACCTTGACCTAAATCGTATAAGGTGTAAAATCAAAATTTGTGGAAGCTTGTAGATCTGGTACAGTTTTACTGCTTGGCCTTGCTTTTGGCATTTATTGCAGTATCATTCGTTTTGTGCATCCAGCTTTTCTGGTCGGCAAGAATAATCTAAGCAATCATAAAGAGTCAATTTTCTTTTTCGTTCCAATTGTGGGTCTTGGAAATTTTCTTTGTCTTCAAAAGAGTTGATAGACTGGAAATCTTTTATTTTGTGAGAAAATAATACTTCTAAAGAAAGTGTTCCATCGTAATTTTTCATTTTTTCAAGAATATCTATAAATGATTCCTCTTCTGTGAATGGCAAAGGGCAGTTTTCACATTTAGGGTTTCCACAAAAATCGCAAGGAAGCTTTGAAGTGGTGAAATAGCCATCTGCAGATTTTGAAGCGTTTACTATATTCAGCTGGTAAAGCTCTTCGTAGGAAAGATCTTTTATATCTGATATATTATCAAGCCTACGATTATATTTTTCTTGGAGTAATGGTTTGATAGCTAATGCAACTTTTAAATGGATATTTGCAAGAGAATCATTATGATGTGGAAAAACCAGTCTCACAAAGGAAGCTGGAATTCTGTTCGGCCCTGACAGCATTGATTTTTGGTTCTGTCTTATATAAATAGGCAAAACTTCTCTATTTTCCATGCTTTCAGGAGTCTCGAACGCAATAAGTATTCTTTGACTAGAAATGTCTCCTATTTCAATATCATCGTTCACGACCCCTTTTAAGGTAAATTTATTATATCAGCAAATAATTACCCCAGCAGCGTTAAAACTTAGCTTTATGAGTTCTTTTAACTCATATATAGGTTAATTAGCCCACCCTCTTAAATCCTGTAGCCGACATCCAAAAGGATGCCAAGACCTTGAGGAGGGAGGCTGGCGTTCGATATGCATATCCAGCTAGGTTTTTCTTGGTTTCGTAAAGCGCAATGCCGGTTTGGCCGACTGCAGGTTTTACTCCAATGCCACCTCAGTGGGAGATAAGTCCAGAAGTTGGAATAGGGCTTCCCAGCAGTGCCAATGGCGTTCGTCTAGAACATTTGGAACTTCCCCAGCGTGAAAGCCAGGAGTTACACCCTGGGCTACGGATTTCCATATTCGCAAGAGTCGACCAGAAAATTCAACCTTTAGAATTCCCAATGGGGGAACCCTGTTGACACACGGTACGGTGCAGGCCCATGTCTGATAGGAGCAAGACTTTGAAGGTCAAGCTATGTCTGCGAATCAGACGAGTGGAGCGTTATGGAATGAAATAAGGATCTTTGGATCCCGACAGGGAGTTTTTCTATAATCTAATTAAGTGTAAGTGAAGAGTTCCTTTAACCTCCCTATAGTTCCATTCATATTCATCATAAAGGTTTGCTTCACTAATGGAGGTTCTGAATTCATTCCTGCATAATAAATAGTCACTTCTTTAGCTTCAAAATTAGGTATAGACACAGAAAAACTCAAAAAGGGGTCAAAAGTGATAGAAATTCTGTTGCAATGGGGGCATGTCAGTGTAGATTTGCATTGCCCATACATCAGATCCACAATAATACTTTGATTTCTCATCAAAAACCACTCCCAGGCTTCATGAGCCGCTTCTTGATCTGATTTATTATCGGTTTCTGGTTTTTCTGTATATGGCTTCTTTTTCACTCTATTCAAATCCTCATGAAGTCCGGTCAAAAGATACGATAAAAGCTCATGTGAATCATGCTGCTGATACCCTGTGAACTGTGGAGCAAACTTCGCTATTGTCTTTTTAAAGCTCCAAGGAGAAATTGATGAGGAATTCGTCCACATTTCTTTTATTAAGTCTGCATATGAATAGGCTAAAACAGCTCCTTTTGTACCAAGAGGGTTATTTGTGTTTATATCACGCTGGAACTCGTTTGTTATGAAGAAATTGGTCAGTGGCAGTGTATGAGCAATGCATTGTAACGCAGAGTTCATGAAGCAAGTGTTTCCTAGGTTTTGGAGACCTGTGAGCCCATTAGAAGTTGATGATTGAGTTTCAGAAATTTTTATGTGTCTGCAGAATTCTTTATGTTCCTTGTAATGGGATCTTTGGCATGCTGTGCTGCAGTATTTCACTTTGCGACAGGCTGTACATAGCAAATTTCCTGGATTTTGGCAAGAAGGGCATAAGTCTTCGTGTGATAAATTAATTTTCCACAACCCGTTTTTAGATTTGGACTCAAAAAGCACCAGGTCTTCGTCAGCAATTTCGCAGTTTTCAAGGTCTTCGCGTTCATTGAGTAGCATAGCTCCTTTTAATACAACACTTTGACCATTTTGGAACAGCTTATCAATTTTGGAGTTTGGATCGATTTTCCATAGCTTGGATGCTGTATTCTGAGGGCACCGATGGATTCTTTCTAATTTTTCTATCAGATTTTTTATAGTTTCTTTTCGACTTATTTGGATAACTTTTTTGGCTTTTTTACTGTCAGAAACCCAAATAATCTGTATTGGTTTTAAATGCACCTCCACTTGCAAAATGCTTGCGTCTTGAGATATGGAAATGCACCAGCGCTTAATCTCTGTATTATCATGCCCGTATTTCTTAACTAGGAAGCTATAAGCTTCCTTACTTAAAATCACATAGTCAATTTCTTCTAAAATTCCTTTTTTCAAAAATACATTAGTGTAGCTTTTGCATGGTAAAGGGTCAAGAATAATTTTGTCTGCGTCAATATTTTCTATTAAATTCCCATTAGAAATCATTCCTGGATGCTCAACAGAGTCACCACGGCTGTAACTTGACCATGCGTCAAACCATAGTTTAGAAACCAAGTGCCATAAGCTCCCTTCACTTAAAACTTGTTCTTTAAAAATCTGTTGGAATTCCTTGTATTCTTCGCTTCCGTCCATTTTCTCGTCCAGAGATTCCAAGTGTTTTTTGAGCTCAATCAAAATGTCACTATCTTGGCATTTTTCGATCCCTTCTAAGAGGATACTTTTGGAGGTCATGATTTCATTTATGTTTCTATAGGATTTTGATAATTCTAGCATCAAATTTGCTCATTCTTTGTTCCCAATAGCTTCAGATGAAAACAGACTCAGCTCCTGCTTCAATTTCTCTATTTTAGTCTCGATTTGGTTTTCAGAATATAAAGATTTTGGTGCTTCCTTAGATCTATTATACACCATCTCAAGATATTTAAGAGATTCTTGCAACATGCGATACGGATCATGATTATCAACTGATGCCAAAATTTCCTTATCAATTGGAGGATCCATTTAGACAGCCAGTTTCAATTTATAATAATTTTTTATGGATTAATTCTTAGACTAAATTATTTTTTTGCTCTAAGTCACCCTCCTTAAATTGGACCAAAAATACTGGCCCAATTTTAAGGGAGCTAATTTTTTATATATAAATTGAACTGAATTTTAATTAAATTTTATTGATAATTAACATAAAAATACTAATCGATTTAGCTTTTAAACTGCTTAAATAATAGCGTCCTACTTTTACTCTCCATTAAATTAAGCCAAAACCATTTATATAGAAATTAGTATTTTCACCTATAAAATTTCGATTGAAAAAATGCTTCCAAATTGGAAATTTATCTATATATTTTTCCAATTTAAAAGGGGCGAGTAAGTACGAAACAAGCTCTCCAATCACCTGAATATCATCAGTTGCAACCTCACGCTTGGTGATTTGAGTGGTTTGAGTCGGCTTCACATAATCATTTTCTATGCGCCATCCCCATCTTTCTACGTGAGGTCTTAGCTCAGTTTCATTAATTCCAAACATTTCAGCTGCTTTTGCGATCTGGATGCTTACATAGGTTTTAGAGATGACCGCCTTAGCATCCTGCTGAAGCTTTTTTCGAAGCATTCTAGCAAGATCTGTTGCATCTCTCCAATGAGTTGTATTTATCTTTTTCTGGGCTCTTACTAAGTCTTTCTTTAATAGATTTTTGCCTAGATTCCAAGTCGCAATAAGTTCGGCATTGTGAGGGTTTTCTGACTTGAACTCATTTGGAAGTCTTTTTCATAGGAATTTAGCTTCATTGAGCTTGTTTAACAGATAGTATCCGAATAGATGGAAGATCACTTGAGTTTGACTTGGGTGATATCTATGATCCAGAGAACTTTCATCCCATTGACGGACAAAATCAGCGATGTTTATCACATCGTTTTGGCCTGCATTACGAAGGAGGGCTGGGAAATCCATTTATAGCAGGAATATTATAATAAATAAGTAAATTAGGAATAGTTAATAGAGGATTTTTATATTATTATAAATTAGATGAGAAATGCATGATGCCTTAATAATTACAGTTTAAATTAAAATCTCAAAAATTAATGTATAAAAACTAATTTGAGTTTTGCCAACTTAGACCATTTTTACTTCACTCTCATAAATTAAATTAAATAAAAAATCGGAGGACTCGATCAGCCAGTCCTGATGCATACCCAAAGTGGTATTTGGATCCAGCTTTATCCTAGCATGCTCAGTACCCTCGTAATGAGAGATTTGGGACTCTTTCCGCTGAAATTGAGTCCTAAGCCAATGGCAGTTGATTGCATCTCTATTTCCGACAGCATCAAGCCCAGAGGGACTCCATGATGGAGCAGGATTTATGACCTTCTCAAGCTGCGGAGTTTATTTTTTGGATATTCAGACAGCTTGCTGGTATCGGCAAGGGAGTTTCTTCAGTCTAAAAGAGCTCTCTTACTGAGAACAATCTGGCTTCTAAACATTCTAGAGTGAGCTTTAGAAAGTTGGCACCTTGCTGATTGAAATAGAGGCGCTCAGCTTCAGACCTTTGAACGTGGAACCTTGGACATTCCATATCCGAGAAATAGGGGGTTTCACCCTTACTTCAAGAGGGTATCACTATGCCACCCGGCAGCATATCACTGCGGAACGAGCAAAGCAGCGAATTAGGGACTTTAAATACCAATTTTAATCTTAATCTTAATAAATTAGATTATTATTCTGTTATTTTTGAACAATTTATAGTGTGTGCTGGCTCCAAGCTTTTAATATAGATAAAATATATAAAGATCTCTGTTATCTTCAAAAAGCCAGTTTTTAATAAAGACTGGCTTAATCATTTTTTAAAAAAAGCACTTTCTGAAAACTGATGGAGTTACAATTATATTTTTATATAATTTTAAGCCAAATTTCAGTCGCAATTCTAATTCTATATAAAAATAAAATTAAATTTATTACAGTTCCTTTTGGGTATATTTTATAAGAAAATTTCATTCAAATAAATAATCTTAAAAGAAGTAAAAAATCAATCGGTTATAAATATGGGAAGCAAGCATTCAGATAACAAGGTTAAAAATATCGAGAACACAGACGCCGATGCATTGACAAAAGGCAAAGGAAAATACCAAGACCCCAACTATAAAGGCGAACCAGTCGATGACAAGCTCTCAGAAGGCCCAGTAGAAAAGCGACACTGCACAGACTGTCTCTGTTGCCTACTTTTCACCGCTTTTACTATTGCATGGTTCATTTGTGGGTTTTATGGCTTCGCGAATGGTGATCCATACCTACTAACTTATCCCTACGACTCAGACACACATCAATGTGGCCGTCCTGACACTGTAGCTGAAAATTATGAATATCTTTATTACCCGTTCCCAATGTCAGGATATTTGGGCTATCGAGTCTGTGTCAAGCACTGTCCTAAAAACTACACAGGTCCAGTGGAGTGTCTTCCAAATTCCAAGCTTTAAAGACTGTCAGTTCTTAATCTTAATTAACAGATGGGCTTGGCTGTATTGATTTGGCAGTCATCAAGAACTCTAGAGGGTTCATTCGCTTTGAGACATCCACTGTCAGACACTTGATTGGTTGAGTATGGCTCCGATTGCAAGAAAGCATCGAAAGCACCTTCCCCTTCTCCGGCCTCTGATGTCATAGGACACAGGAGTGTTGTGCACTGGGAACGCTCCTCCTTACCCTTTGGGCTCTAATGTTGAGTGGGCGGACTATGGACTTCTGCGACCCTGCATCAGGTAATTGGAAAGTAGCTTGATCCAGGGAGTAAACCTGGAATTTATCGGGTCCTGGGTGCCTGCCCTCAGCATCTACAGGAAAAAGCCCTAATCCTGGATCGTAAGCCCTGGTATCGCGGTGAGCTCCTCCTTTGGGTCCCGAGGGACGTTACCAGGTTAACTCTTACAACCACAAGAACTAAGACAAAACCTACTCGGATATACATAAAACTGATATCAGACCTAAATCTCTACTAGATTCTAGCCCAGTTCGCCTTGGCCATAAGTTTGAGAAAATAATGTCAAGAAATAGAGTGCGATTAGGTCGCCATTTTTTGCATTAAAGACTGTCAATTCAGATTTGAAGATGTCTCAAGCACTCCAGACTCAGATTATGGCTATATCCACGGAATTTATCCAAGCAAAGGATACTTGTCAAGGTTTTGCTTACCTGACGGTGAAAAGACTCAGTGGGTAAGAGAAGCCTATAGTGAAGTCTCAGATTCAATAAGTGCAACTGTCCTTTCGGAGTGGTTTTCGGATGTCCTAACCACTTGGCAAGTTATTGGGATCGTGGCAGCAGCTGCACTTGTACTTGGCTTTATTTACTTATTTGTGCTTAGGTACTTTATTGGGATCATAGTATGGCTATCTATTCTAGGCACTTTTTCAGCCCTTTTACTTTTAGCTATTTTCCTGCAATGGGCTGGCGAAAACATGTATGACGACAACAGCGACAGCAAAACTCAAGACACCCTAAAGATTTGCGCTTATATATTATATGCCATTTGTGGCATCTTTTTAATATACATTCTCTTCATGTGCAACCGTATTAGGTTGGCAATTGCAATTATGAAGGCAGCCACAGTATTCCTTAAAAATGTATGGCTTGCATTGCTAATTCCAATAGCATTTTATATTATTATAATTGCAACCTACATTTATTGGATCTGTGCTGTTCTTTTCTTATACTCTGATGGCGATCTTGAAAAAAGCTCAAATGATAACAACCCGATCCCAAAGGTTAAGTGGGATGCAACAGTTCAAAAAGCATTTTACTATGAATTCTGGGGAATTCTATGGATGAATGCTTTTCTTATAGCTCTTTCACAGTTCATCCTTGCAAGCACTGTGTGCATTTGGTATTTCTCCTGCAACTCTGAGTCAGGAGCTCAACGCCCAATATCAAGGTCTGTATATAGAGCTTTCAGGTATCACCTTGGCTCCTTAGCCTTTGGAGCCTTGATTCTTGCAATTGTCTGGACGATTAAATACCTACTTATGTATTTTTCGCAGAAAGTTAAGCAAGCAGGAGGGACTCAGAACAAAATAATTTCATGGATTCTTAAATGTGCAGCATGCTATGTGGCCTGCTTTGAAAGATTCATCAAATTCCTCAACAAAAACGCATTTATTCAAGTAGCTTTACAGTCAACAAGTTTCTGTAAATCAGCCCGTGAAGCATTTTTCTTAATCCTCCGTAACGCAGGACGATTTTTAACATTAGGCACGATTGGCGGCATTTTTATATTACTAGGGAAATGGACTATTACAATAGCAGCAACCTTTATTGGCTATATGATCATAACCCATGCCAGTAAATGGAAAGATGATATTTACTCCCCAGTTTTCCCAACCATTGTTTTCTTACTTTGTTCATACTTAATAGCATCAATATTTATGAGTGTCTATGGAATGGCTTGTGATACAATTTTACAATGCTTCTTAGTTGATGAAGAACTAGGAAAGAAATCAGACAGACCTCCAGCACACTCTCCAAAAGTCCTCCAAGACTTTTTAAATAGAGAAAGAGAAAGACCTGAGAAAAAAAGCTGCTGCTGCTAAAGGTTAATATTAATAATCTTAATGATTTTAGAATTTTAATTATGGAAATTGAGCAAAATATTTATAGATGACTTAACGACTCAGGATTTTTGCCACATCGGTCACAAGGCACGTATAGCTATGAAATTAATGAGATCGAGCTATATTCTTTACAGTCAGGGATTGGCTTTATGAAACTTTTACAATTAATTTGAGAGAGAAGAGAATTTGATGCTGAGATTCATGACATAAAATCCTTGAAAAAAGAAACTACGATGAACAGTAGACTGTATAACTGAAACATTTTGATCGGAGTGCTAGAATTAATTGATATCTCTATTGATTCAGACACAAAAGCTTTGCTTGTTGCTGGTGATAAAGGAAAAATCAGGGATTTACTACGGTGTTTATATGACATCTATTTAGGAAATAATCCTAATAAAAATACAAAGCTTACTATAGATGGTGCGCTGATTTTAGATAAAATCGATATTAATTTAGATTTCAAGGAAACTGAAACTTGTTTGGAATTTTTAATTGTTTCGCTTTGCAAATGCTTGCAAATTATCCCAAAACAAGCTGCTGGGCTGTTAGCACAAAAAGGGAAATTACTGTCACAAATTATTATAAAAGGAATAAAAGGGAAACACGAGCCAGTTACTATGTGGTATTTAATACTGAAAGAAAATAATGAACACTTAATGAGACTTGTCGAGAAGGAGCAAGAAAATGGAGCTCTGAATTTAGTTTTAACCAATATTAAGCATGGACTATACAGTAAGGACTATGGAACTTATGAAAAGTGTGTAGAATTATTAATTTTGTTAAAAAAAGAATGAACGCAGTATAGAATCGTTGACTGGTTTTCAGGCTCAGAAATAATAGATGCAGCTATTAGACCTTATATTTTCTTCTTCGAAAACTATTCTGCTGAGAAATCTGTAAATTTACTCTTTGAGTTTGATAGAAAAAATCTTTATGAAGCATTTGGAGAAAATCTCAAGAACAGTTGTAAAAATATTAAATTATTCTATGAAGTTGTTTTATCATTTATTCCTTATATATCTTCAAATGAGAAGCTTTCCCAACAGTTCCATAACAAAGATATTTATTCATACTGGATAAACCAAGGCATAAATGAAGCTGAAAAAAATCCTATGCAATGGAGCTGCATTATATTTTTATGTGAGCTGTGGGGCTATCTATCCAACCCTTTCGAAATAAATGAAAAAACAGCCAATTTAATTTTGAATGCAATTAAATATGGAATCAGAGAAAAACAACTAATTATCAAGTTTTCATCTTTTACACAATTATTCAAGCTTCTGTCAATATTTTCTAAAGTAAAAAACTCATTTGCTCCAATTGTATATAGAGGTTTCCTCTATATAGCGCTGAAAGCGCAGACATTTTCCCAGGAGCTTTCAAAGTTCGTCGGACCAAATCGCTTTTTGGTCCGACCAAGGCATTGATTTGGTGCAACCAACCGATAAATTCCGATCAGAATTTATCGGCCTTACAGCGCCAAACATAGGAAACTTCTATATAAAACCCTTACTTTTGCGTTAGTTGAAAACTATATGAATCAAGATCTGAAAGAATTTATTTTTATTAATTTTGCACTGCTTTTTGAAGAAGACCAAACTATTCCGCTATGCATTCTGCTAGATCCACTTATAAAGCAGTTGCAGCATACAGATGGATTTTATAATATTTCTGATTTTGAGTTTTTTATTAGTCTTTCTAAGCACCCAGGATTAGAATTAGACCAAGGTTTGGCATTAACTGAATTTTTGGGAAAAGTATATTATAATGATATTGTTTATGCTAAGGCTTCAAGCATCCCATTTCTTCTTTTAGCTGGGAGATTTATAAAAAATACCAAAATGGAAAAATATCTTATTAAATTTGTGAAATTAGGATTAAAATTGGTTTGCGACCGATATAAAAAAAGATACAAAGATAGGGATAATATAGATACAAATTATGTGATTACAAGAAATATAGCATTTTCAATGATTGAAAAAATTATATCGATAAGGCACATAACTTTGAATAATAAAATCAAACAGCTGCTGACAACAGCGAATTCAAATTTGAAATATGCATCAGGAAAGAATATCAAAGGAATTATGGCAGTTTTAGCTTTAATAGGGGGAGATCCATCTGAATCAATCAGCACTTGTGAAGTTGTTCAAACACCCCCAACACGAAAAAGCGAGTTTTCTAGTGAAAATGCAGAAAAACTTAGCTCGTCTACAATTCCTGGAAGGAAACGAGCAATAAAATATTTGGAAAAATTAAAGAGCAAATTATCTGAAAGAGAGCTCATTGAAAAAAATAACAAAGAACTCCAAACAATTGAAGAGAAAAAAATGATAAAAAATATTAATGATGAAATAGAGAAAAGAAGGATTTTACTGGGTGTCGAGAGTAGAAAGAATGCAGATAATCCTATAATTTTTGATCAGTTACCAATATTTGATGAAATAAATCTTATTGATATAGAAAATGAGACTGAAAGTGAGAAAGAATTACTGAAAATTGTAATACAAAAATATAAAAGGGTTGCTAATTTTTTATTTCAGAGATATAGTCTAGGATGCATTATAGATCGTTCTGAACTATCACTTGGTTTGACACCTAATTGCATATCATAGCTCCTCAAGTTGGCAAGTGAGCCTGTAGTTGTATTGCTTACTCATGGAATTGGCTTGCAAATTCTGGTGTCAAACCAACTCTACTTGTCGAAACTCCAAGTGATAGCCCTGGATTATCTATTTTGTCTCCTGGGCTATACTCAGGACACAAAAATAACTCTGCTCCAAAAAATACTTTCGAAAGCTTCAGAGATGCCAAATCAGTTATAACTGAAGCAGAAATCAGGAAGTTATTGAGAGAGCAAGGTATTACAAAAGAAATGATTTCAAATTCTGAAATAAAAAAAATTTACACTCAAATGATAGTTAAGTTGAAAATTCCTGTTTTATCATACTCAGAATTTTTTAATTTTTTGATTCAAATTTCTGCCGCTATTTACTCAAAGAAGCAAAGAAATTTATTGGAATTCCCATTGGCAGTATCTTATAAAGCACTTTTTGAGCATTTTTCGAAATATGCAGAAAATAATGGGATTCCAAAATCATATTATGAAGACCCAGATTATGGGATCGGAGATCCAGAGGTAGCTAAAGGCTTGAACGAAAAGCTAAAACGTGATCCTGAATATCCGATGCCTGAAGGATACAAGCGCTCAAAGCAAGAGTCAATGGAAGTTAGCTATTTTATTCCAAAACATCTTGAAATTCTTGAAAAACAAAAAATTGCAATCGAAATTCTTGACGAAATTTTCTATAAATCATTTAAATTTCACTTTTTAGAGCACAAGATATCCCTCAAAACTTCTTATCACGCAAAAGGATTTGTTTCGAAAGCAGATGACTCATATTGAGACTATTCTAAAGATTCTAGAAATATATATATGCCGTTTAAATTCCCAGCTGACCTTAAGCTTCCATCTGAAATTAAACTTGAAGCTGCAAAGCTTGGCTCTATCTATCCTAACGAAATCATATTAGAATGCGCAAAACTAGTGGATGATTTATTGTTTTCAGTTGAAAATAAAAGCTTTACCTTAATTAGTAGGATTAAAAAACCCGGCTTAATTATTAATAGATTTTTGGAACAGAAATTAAATGCTGAAATTTTAGCAAAAGCTGAAGAAGAAAGAAATGAAATAAAAAGGAAATTAAGGCAAGCTGAGCTTGGAGAAAGTCTAAAAGAATTAAAATTAAGAAAAGAAGAAAAAACAAAAGAAGAAGAAGCTATAAAAAAATTAGAGCAGGAAAAAGAAGCGCTTAAAAAACAAAAAAATACAGATTTATATGTAAAATATAATATTGATAATGATATCAAGCTTAAAGCTTCAAAAATTACCCAGGATAAAAAGGAGCAAGAAATAGCAGATAAAAGTAAAAAAACTTATATGAAGCTCGATAAAAGCTTCACTCCAGAAAAAAGCCGAAAAGATTTTTCAATTAAAAACCGAAGGGCAAAATCATCACTAAATGAAGCCATGATTAGAGAAATTACACATGATTCTCCAATTAAAAATACGAATATAGGAACGAGCTCGAATTCATCAAGAAGAAATAAAGAAATAAAAGTATATATTGAAGCAGCAATTGCGGAGAAAAAAGTAATAGAGACTTTTAACGAGTTTTCAGCATCAATTAAAACCCTCCATGAATTTTTTTCAGCTAAAAGAGAAGCTGGTATTGATTTTACAAATTTCCAAAAATTTATTGCAGTTTTTAATATTTTTCCTTATTTGCTGCCTGATGAAGATGCAATTAGAACTTTTAGAGCTTTGACGTGAAATAAATCAGGTTTTTTGAGGCTAAATATAAATGAATTTAAAGAAGCTTTGCTAATTCCCCCGTGAGAGAACTAAACTATTGAAAAAATCCCTATTTTTTTCTGAAAACCCTCCTTGAGAGGAAAAAAGACTTTTTTAATATTATAATTTTTTTTTTTAAAAAAAAATTAACAAAATTTTTTTCTCCGCTCACTTAGCGGAGAGTAAGGATTGCTCTTTTAAGTATGTCTCCTTTAGAAAAAGAGCTAAAAACTCAGTTTAAATCATATGGAGATATCTTAAAAGGCCTCTTCGACTTTATGTGCATTCCAAAGGATGCAATCCAAGCCTATGACTTTCTAGAGAAGCTAAGTTCTCAGAAGCGAACTCAAAGCTCCAAAAGCATGATGAGATTCAGAAAAACATTAGCCGCTGCTGTCAGTCTTAAATTTTGTTAATTTATATATATCCGTATACCTTTATTTATTACAATTAATAAAAATCAAAAGCTTTTTTGAATTATTAATGCTTAAACTCTCTATCATCGTTAACACATTCAATATTAAATCGAATTTTACCATTTAGAGAGAATAAATATTTTTTAACTAGTTCTGGCTGCTATTAGGTGCTCAGAAATATATTTTCTTAATTTTTATTAAATTAAGAATAGAATTTCAGAGAAAAAGTTATCGTTTTACGTAAAATTTACATAAATGTCTGATAAAGCTTTGCTTAAGAAAGGAAATTATAAGACTTTCTACGAGCCTCCAACTCATGAAGAATGAAGTGATCTCAAGTTTCTCAAGCTCAACCGCAAAAAGCAAGCTTTGCGTGTCATAAGTTATATTTTAACTCTCGGAATTACATATTTGCTTTCTAGATGATTTGTGAAGTATGAGTCTTTGGAATACGATATTACAACTGTAGAAGAAGCTGACCATGTCCTTGTGACTTCAGAAGGCTCTGAACAAATTCTCAAGATTTTCTATATCAGAGTTTGTAAAAAGATCCTTCATCCTGTGTATGATGATGAACCGGTTAATTTAAAGGTATTTTCTACATAGATATTTACTTTTAGATATCTGAAATTCTATTACGACGAAGATCTCGCCCGCTTTGCAGAAATAAAAT
Organism: Blepharisma stoltei; assembly: GCA_914767885.1. Taxonomy (NCBI): domain Eukaryota; phylum Ciliophora; class Heterotrichea; order Heterotrichida; family Blepharismidae; genus Blepharisma; species Blepharisma stoltei. The sequence goes on along the minus strand of CAJZBQ010000021.1, from coordinate 462,333 downwards.
TCCCAATGAACCTCCAATTTAAAGAAATTCATGAAAAGATGTCATCAGGGTCTGACAGCCAATATAATGATAGAAAAGCTTTATTTGGGGACAACTTGATATCTGTTCCGATGCCTTCAGTCTGGTCATTATTTTTAGCTGAAATTATGCACCCATTTTTTGTTTTCCAAGTTTTCAGCTGCATTTTATGGACTATTGAACTATATTATTACTATGCTGCTGTAATTTTCTTTATGACTGTAGGAATGCTTATTTTCAACCTAATAGAAACTCGGACAAACATAAAAAAAGTTAGAGAAATGGCTCACTATGAATGTAACATGAAAGTTAAAAGAAATAATGAATGGATTTTCGTGAGCAGCAGAGAAATTGTCCCTGGAGATATAGTGGAAATTCATGAAAAAATAATGCTGTCTTGTGATATAATTTTACTTAATGGGATATGCATTACAGATGAAAGTATGCTTACTGGAGAATCTCAGCCAGTCGTAAAAGATCCTTTACCAATGACTTCTTCAATAATTTACACAGGAAATAAGCAATATACCTTAAGCTCAGGTACAACTCCTTTACACTGCTTTGGGGAATGCTACGGACTTGTGATTTCTACAGGGTTCTCTACCACAAAAGGACATCTCATTCGAGCAATTTTATATCCAAAACCAAATCGTTTTAAATTCACGCAAGATTCGATGAAATATATAGGAGTAATGTTTATCATTGCAATGATAGGATTTTTCTACTGCATTTGGTTTTTTATTGAAGAAGGGTATACAGCTTTAGACATCATTGTTTGGTCTCTGGATTTAATTACTATAGCTGTCCCGCCTATTCTTCCACTTGCCATGACTGTAGGCGTTGCATTTGCAATTACTAGGCTTAAAGAAAAAAATATTGGCTGCATTTCTCCACCTGCAGTAAACGCAGCTGGAAGAGTTTCTGTGATTTGTTTTGATAAAACTGGCACGCTAACTGAAGATGCTATGACGTTAAAAGGGGTATGGGAAAATTTCAAACTCAATGAAGATCTAACACTTTGCAGTGAGGATTTTCAAGAAAATTTGGCAACTTGCCACTCACTGAAAATTTTAAATGAAAAATTAATAGGGGACTCGCAAGAAGTTGCAATTTTTGAAGGAATTAAATGGAATTTGCAAGGAAGTGAAGGAAATTATGTATGTACAGTTAATAAAGAAGGAAAAAGCATAGGTGTCGTGAATATATATCCATTTTCTCCAGTAACAAAGAGAATGGGGGTTGTTGCTGAATATAATGGAAAATTAAAATTACATGTAAAAGGTGCCTCTGAAGTAATTTTGCCTTTATGTTCAAATATCAATCCCCAAGTATACAAAGTCCTCAACAAATACACTCGAAAAGGAATCCGAGTTCTTGCCTGTGCTTCAAAGCCTTTAGAAGCTGATTACAACCCAGATCAGTCCTTAGAATCATTGGAATCCGACCTTCAATTTTTCGGGATAATTTTGCTCGAAAACCAACTAAAGCCAGACTCTAAAAGAACTTTGAGAATTTTATTGCACACAAACATAAGATGCATTGTTTCCACAGGAGATGCTTTATTAACAGGAACTTCTGTAGCTAAAGCCTTAACCATCATTCCTAAATACTCTAAATACAGTGTTGGTGATATCACTAATGGAGAAGTTCATTGGGAAGACAACAAAGGAAACAAGATTGACTGGCCAACAGCCCATAAATGTGGATTCTTCGTATTAAGTGGATCTTTATTAGAGCATTTAATCAATACTGAAGATGAAATCCTCCCTACCATTATTTTAAGAGGTGCTGTGTTTGGCAGAATGTCTCCAAACCAAAAAGTTTTGCTAGTAAAACAGCTTCAAGTAGGAGATGTGCAAGTCGCCCATGTAGGGGATGGAGCTAATGACTGCGCAGCTCTAAAAGCAGCCGATGTAGGGCTCAGTCTTAGTGAAGCTGAATCATCAATAGCTGCTCCTTTTAATGGCAGAGAACTTAAAGGTATTATAGAAGTAATCCGAGAGGGCCGCGCATCTTTAGCTACCTCTTTTCAGACATTCAAATATATAACTATGTACAGCATGATCCAGTTTTTCTGTGTTGTAATTTTATATTCATTAAACAACAGCCTGCTTGACTTGCAATTTTTATATCAAGACTTATTTATTATTTTGCCGCTCGTCATATGTATGTCTTATACGAAGTCTTATGATTTATTAGCTCCTTATATGCCTCCAGGCGCTTTAATATCATTTCCTATACTATCTTCTACAATAGGCCAAACTACTTTTCAGCTGCTTGTACAAATTGTGTGCTATTTACTGCTGATTTTTCAAAGCTGATATGAAAGTAGTGATGCTTCAGCTGATGAGCCTGCTGAATCTGATGATAATACCGTTTTGTTTTTAATTAGCTCTACACAGATGATTTATATGTGCTTGATTTTCAGCATTGGACCACCATTTAGGCAGCAAGTTGCTACAAATTATTGGTTTACTGGGGCTGTGGTTGTCGTAGTGTCGGTGCATTTTTATCTTTTTGTGTTCCCTGACGAGTATATTCGAGAGTTTATGGAACTCACTTGGATACCATATGATTTTAAGATGGTTTTGATGCTTATTGTTTTTGGGGCTATTATGGCGTCTTGGGAGTATGAAAATTATGGAATTAAGTATTTCTCTAAAATAAAAGATTAAGAATTCATTGCTATTAGTGTTTTATATAAATATAAATATAAATAAGAATGTGTTTTATTATGAAATAATTATGAATAATAGCTAGACTTGTGATTATTTCTTGAGAATGAATAAAGTTTTCGGTCCTTAAAGATATCACCAAAAGGGCTTGTATCTTGAAAATGTCAAAAAGTCACCCTAATTTGTCTGATTATGTTTATTCAAGAGTAGATGATAAACTTTTATCCATAATTATCTTAAACAAGTAGATTTTGACTAATTAGAGATTTAAATAAAATTGATGGCAATCAGAAATAAATCATTCCAAGGGCCGCTGCAAAGAGTGCTCAAACTATCGGATTTATCCGAATCAAGTGCAGCATGGCATACCTTTTGTTCCGCGCAAAACCAGAACCTCATGTCATTTCTGCCTGTAGCAAGAGTGTGTGATAGAGAATTATCTCTCTCTCTCTATTACTTAATTTAACTCGACCTCTAGTTGGGCCTCTAGATGCGCAACGCCACGAGGGCATCTTTTTTCTCCGTCTTGTCGCTACTCGCGTACTCGAGTCGGGCCTCGCTGTACGGCTCGCTCCTTCTAATCCCCGTGAAGCCATTTGGGAAATCCAGAAGTACGGGAAACACTAGCGGCTTGGCGCGTTGCCTCGCTCTGTCCGACTTTCCTCCAGCGCCTGTTCAGCCTAAGGGTCCTGCTTTTTATATCAGCAGGGGAAAGAGGTAAAACACGCTGTATAAGGCTGGCGAGATAAAAGATCCTCGCCATTTTACACCACCTTGTACAGAAGTCCACGTGTAAAAACCTAACCCTATAATAATAAAAGCAGGTGAGAAGGAGAGGGAATTCACGGAGTGAATTACCCTATCCGCCGAAGCCATTTTATTATTATCGATAGAGAATTATCAGTCAATGAATTTACAGAGTTCCAAGCCAACAAGCAATTCGTCTCTGTCTTAGTCTCCTCAATTACAGAAAGCATGGTCTTACACTTAGCCCGTCTGCAAGCATTTAAAGACAGCCAGGACGAGCACTCTGAGCCTCAAAGCATTTTGAACGAAATGTCTGAACAACTTTTCCCTTTTCTGAGGATTCTCCAATCACTGATGCTGAGAAATGATGGCAGCACAAAAATCAATATAGAAATGATCGAGCAGCTGATTTCTTTTTATGATTTGTTAAAATCCGTAACAAATTCCATCAATGAAGATCCAAACCAATTGATATTGAAATATTATTGTTTATTTTCTGATACTATATGACTACTAATTTATAGGAGAAAGAGACAAAATGACCAAGAAGTGAAATTGCTTAATTTGGCTTACCAAAATCTTGAAGGGCTGCTACTGGAGCTCATAACAAAAGAAAATCTTAAATTTCTTGCCACTGAACCTATAAGTACACAGCAAAACAATATAAAATTAGCATTAAAATTCAATGAAAGATCTTCAGAAGTCGATTTAGCCTTGTATTTAATTCTAGCCCTTTGTCAGATATGCAAGCTTCCACAGCCAGTAGGGGTGCAATTAACTCTATCAGACACAATTCCTAAAGCCATGACTTTTATCTTAAGCATTGAGGATTTCCGAACATTTCAACATACTAGTAAAACACGACTGGCCTTAGAGAAGTCAGTATTAATTCTGGAGCTGCTTAACTCTGTATGCTATTTAACATCAAAACTAGAGCATCAAGGCAAACAGTTTCTGAAAGGCAACCAAGACAAACTTAAAGGGATTTTTTACTATAGCATTCAGAACTATGTGAAGTATTATATGACTGTTGAAGTCTTAGACTATGAGCATGATAATGGATATCTTGGCCAATTCTATCGAAATTTATATACACTTATTTCCACAAATGCACTTAGCAGTGATCTAGAAGGAATTCCAATCATGCTGTTTTCTCTGCTAGTTCAAGGAGATTTAGTTAAAGAGCTTGATACTCGAACTCCGCAAGTCCAGGCATTTACTTTACAATTTCTGGAGAAATTTTTACAGCTAATAGGAAAAAAGAAAACAGATAATAAATTTTCCCACATGAAGGAATTTGGCTTAATAGGCACTTTATTTTCGAAGCCTTTATTTGATGTAGACGAAATATATGAGAATGACAAAGAAGGATTTGGCTCAGAGTGCTTGGGATCCTGAAACAGAATTTGGGCTTTTCTAACAGAAAACCCTAAAAACATCGATTGGATTTGCAATGCAATTGTGAGGCATATAAAGCTCAGTCAAACGGACTATAAATACTTGCTAAAAATTAATTTATGAATGAGAGAACAGTTTGATACGAACCAAGAAATCGGAGAGGGCTTTATAAGGAATGGGATTGTGGAAGAAATTATCCATGTCATTATTCAACTGAAGAAGTCAAACGAGCATGATGATCAGCTGATAACGTTTTTTATCATGGTTAAATCTATGCTTGAAATGTATGATATTTCCCAACTGACCAAGGTAAATGGAATCATGGACCCCTTGCTCCAGGATATGCTGCTATATGATCCAGTTATAGGATTTTCCCATAGATAGCGCTGTTTGCCCTTGATTTGCCCACTGGGAAAATTTTTTGGTTCTGCCAGTACCATATGGTTTGGTCAAACCAAAAAATTTTTCCTCATGGGCAAATCAAGGGCAAACAGCGCCATCTATGGGAAAATTCTATACCTCTGATTTGTGTTTATCTTGCATCTCCAGAATTTTAAGGTACCAAGACTCCGCAAGTTGTGCCAGCTTTCAATCTTTATTAACCAGGATCGACGACATCGATATGAGCATTAAACTCCTAAACTCAATGCAGGAATCTCTACGAGAAGTCTCTACCAAGCGTGGCTGCCAAGAAAATTTTGTGAAAGGAGGAGTCCTTAAAACACTCAAAAATAAACTTACAAAGCCATATTCTGATACTCCAACAGACAAAATCATTTTGCTATGAGCAAGCGTCCTTGAATGCGTAAGGTTCTTAATTGAAGATAACCCAGTTTGTAAGAAGCAAATCCATGAGTTTGATTTCAGCGCCATTGCAAATACAATCCGATCTGACTCATTTCAAACTCTTAGAGCACTGATTTACACAAAATCCATTGAGTCTTTGCTTTATATTTTGTACGAAAATAACAACTTACGAACTGAAGAGCTGCTTAATGTAAAAACACCTGAAGTTATCCCGCTAGTTATCGAGTTGCTTGCAGACTCTGGCAGCAATGATTTTTGTTCTTACATTAACCACTCTTTAGTTGACTCTATAAATGCAGCTCATTTTGCTAATCGTCGAACCACTGATATTTTACTTAATGTGTTAAAGCGCCAATACTCTGAGCAGCTATTTAATTTCATAGAGGACGTGCTTTCTAAAGTGATGTCCCACCACATTACTCCACAAGAACTCCAAAAAATCATTGATATTGCAAGAGCATCATGCCACATGCCTGAGAAGCAGCTTCTTTTGTATAGATGTCTGTCTCGAGCAATAGAAAACTCTTTTGTGCCTATAGACCATATAAAGTTTGAAAACCATGTTGGGCTATCGCCTACCAGATATTTCTGCTTCAGGTATCCTAAATGCTTTTTAAAGTGCACAACTGATGAAGATTTTTCATTCCTTCCTCCAAAAAAAGAATTTTCTATCTTTGCGTGAATTTATCCTGAAAAGCTTGACTCTTATAGCAGCTGCTTTCTAGAGTTTTCTGATGGCAAGAGTTCTTATTTCTCTGTCAGCTTGACTGATCAAAAAATGACTGTAGAATATATTGACGGAAAATCAGTTTTCAAGGTCACAAGCTCAGGGCAACTTTTAGAAAGGGAATGAAATCTAATTGGAGTTTCCCTCAAGGGAGCTTCTCGTTATATCCCAACTCCATTCATGGGAGTCAAATTTGACGTTGATTTATGCATCAACGGAGAAGTGAATAATAAAAAGTCTATAGAAGGGTCAATCTGCTGCCTTAAAGAAAATTTTACTCAAATGATGTGTGGAAATAACGCTGAGCTGGAGTCTCCATTCATTGGGAGAATTACCTCCCTTTATATCACTAGCCGAAGTCTATTGGATTATCACTATTCACAAATATATGGGCTTTCTTTTCAATACAACTTAAATTACTACCCAGAAGAAGTTTCTACTTCTGAAAGCTTCGTTGTCAATAAGATCGTGCTCAAAGAAATTTACAATTCTTTTGTTTTCCAATGGCATCCAAGAAATCGCCTACCTGTTTGCTCTGCTTCGAGAGTTATGGTGCAAGACGAGTGTGAAAGGTTCAATGGTGTGACTGTACTTGAAGCAATATCAGCTAATGGGGGGTTGAAAATATTGATGCCGCTGATAAAAGAATGATGGGACTCAGAAAAAAATGATAGAGGAGTTGTTCTGATTTTAAATATGATAGGAGATATCTGTCAAGCTCAGTCTTTAGAAAGCATCATAACAAAAGAATTTTTTGATTTATTAGGACTTGTCCTTGAAGAATCTATCACAGAAATCACTGAAAGTTTGCTGGAGTCAATTAAAAAAATTGTAGGAAAGCTCGGATGAAACCCAGAAAGGCAGTTTCAGGCGTTAAAAAGTCTTTTGCTAAATAAGAAGTTATGGACAAAACTGACTTCAGATTTGCAAGAAAACTACTTGCTCTCTCAAACGAATAATGGCCAGAATAATTTCAGAATTTTTGTGCTTTTCTTAAATAAATAGGATTAAGTTATTAAATTTTCAGAGTTTGTGCCTTTCCTCATTTTAAATTATTTTATCGGATAAGTGTTTTTTAGTAACTCCCTCCTTTTAAGATTTTTTGCTTGGTGAATTATTTTAAAAAAGTTTAATTAAAACATTTTTTTCAAATTTTTAAAAAATTCATATATTTAATAGAATATTCTAAATAGTTTATAAATTTAAGTTTTAGAATAAAAGATATATTAAATTAGATAGAGACCGCGCTATAAAAATTACTAATTATATTAAAAATTTTCATCTTTGTTCTTATTTGGATTAACTTTCCAAAAAATAGGCATTTTTCAATGCTTCGCTTGCTCTGAAAGGGGAATAGAGTAAGTGATATTAAAGATAAAAAATTTAATACAATAAAAGAGTTTTCCCGGCTAAATGGGGAAGATAGGAACTCTTTCGCTGTATATCCCTTATCATTTTCAATGCACACCAGAAAAATATTCTCTTGTTTACACTCATCTAGGTTCCATTAAAAACACATCTCTAGAATTTGTCCTTGAAATCCTTGAAAAGCTTCTCCCCAAAGAAATTGAGTGTAGCCACGTAGAAGCAATAACAGCTGTCATTTTCCGAATGATGGACGAAAACCAAGTGCTCCTAGGGATGTTCTTGGAAATGCTCAATAGAAGAGCCAAAATGAAAAAGAATTGCATCTTAGATGTCTGCACTGTTATGCTTTATTTGCTGGAAAAAAATAAATCTCCTGAAATCCAAGCTCATACATTGAGAATCTTAAATACTATTCTAAACGAAATTCCTCTGATGTCACCACTTGAAAGGAAGTCAGCAGTTATTAGTGCAAGAGATGAATTTGAAATGATTGATTTATTGTTCTATGCTATTGACAAGAGGCTTGATGGAGTCATTCATAAAGAAACTTATAAAATTATTGTTGAAATAGCTCAGAATTTCACAAACTTTGCAGATCAAAGAATTGGGGATAAGTTTGGAATGTTCGCAGATTTAGTAACTAAACGACTTTCTGAGAGCCCAGAAGCAGATTTTATCCTAACTTAGTCTTTATTAGTAATGAGCATATTTTATATTGGTTTAAAATACAATTAATATTAAATGATTTTTTAATTAAATTTTTATTTTTTAAAAAGTGATAACCAGTTTCAAAGAAAATACCCCCTCAGATTTGGTTTGCAATAATAAAGGAGGTAAGAGATATTAATCTATTAGTGGAAAAGGACGCAAAATACTCAACACTTCTGTTTAACAGAGAAAACTTTCCAATGTGGATTTACAGCTTTTATTCCAAAGAAAGCTACGCTGAAGCGGAAAACTTGTCATTATCCTTATTAAGTGATTTAAGACATATGAAAAACTTTAATAAGTTGCGAGCCCTGATGATTGGAATATCAACAGAAAATAGGCATGATGGCTTCAACAAGGCGCTCGACTTTTACCTCAAACTTCTTTTAAAAATAAACGCTGCTCACTCATTCAATGAAAATATTGAATTATTTTTGGATTTCTCAAGTGTGTTAGAAGACTTAATCCACCCTGACTACATAGGAGTAGCAGAACTCAACATTAACCTCTATTGCACAGTTATCCACAACTTGCTCGAAATCAGCAAAGATCTGCGGCTTGTCTTCTGTACTTTCCCATACATTCCTCCAATTTCTTTCGAAAGCCTAAATGCTTTGCTAAAAGAAATGCCTGGAGACAGATCAATTCCTGACTCAACTCTATTTATGAGAGAAGGAGGATTTCTAAGGCTTATCCTCAAATTCATTTTCATCGGCTTAGGGATCAGCCAAGAAAAGATGCTAATAGATGACTTAAAATACATCCTTAAGGGGGGAAACATGTCATCTCCGTACTTAATTTTTAACATGCCACAAAAGCAGGAATGGGAAAAAAGATTCAACGAAAGAGCTGTGGAGTTGCATACTAGCATCTATGCAAACTTCCCTCCACGAATGGGCGATTTACTTTATTCGCAAGACTTTCTGGCAGCTTATGTGCTAGCTGAATGCACTGAAATTTTGGTTTTCAGCTCAGACCAGCCTCTTTTGAAATTTTTAAGAGAATTTATTAAAGAATCTGAAGTGTACATATCGCTCAATAAGCTAGTCAGCAACTTAACCCAAAAAGAGATTGATGAGCTCTACAGTCTTATGAAAGAGTATAAATTCAATTTTTGCAGCACATCAAGATCTCGCTTCCATCAGCTAGAAAAAAACAAGTTCATTCACCATCTGAATGTCCATCTTCAGCAAGATTTTTGCCCATTATTTAACAACTTCCAGCTTGAAATCAAGGAGCAGTCAGATAATCTCAAGCGTTTGAAAGACCAAGCATCTTCTCTGAAGACGCTTCTATGCTCTACTGATTGGATATCGAATGTACATTTCTTTATCCTCGCTGCCACCTCAATGAAACTGAACTTTATTTCTTCAACAGTAAGACTGCCTGATTACTATAAGCCAAAATCGAGCTGGATGGACCAAAACCGAGGGAGTTTAGGTGCTAACGATAGTTTAACTGTCAACCTCAATCAGCACATCTCAGCTAAAGAAGAAAGCATTAATGAACTGCATAATAACTACGAGCAAAACCAAGACCGCGCAAAACTGCTGTTAAACAAAAGATACTGGCAATTCCTTAAGCAGCATGAAAAGCTGAAAATAATTTTGGCAGGCCAGATCCACGAGCATTATAAGCTTAGACAAGTTTTTGATAGAATTGGAAGAATGCCTTTTATTGAGACTACAAATAAAGCGAGAAGCTCTTCGAGAAATATATCATGTGCTCCAAGCACGGCTGAAATTGGAAGACTGTCACACATAGCTAAAGTAGATATCGAAGTTAATGATAATAGTGAAGATCCAGCTGAAACTGACCTTACAATGACTTCTACAGGTGAAGCAGATGAGTCCAGCCAGAACCCATTTGACGAGTCACCTTCTTCTGCCACAGTCTTTACAGAGCTCAAGCAAACAGTTCGCTTTGAATGCGAATGGATCAGTGTTACACAAAGTGTCTTCGGGTTTATCGAAATATCTCAAAATTACTTAATCTACGTTAGTGAAGGAAAAGAGAAGCCCGAAACAAGAGCTTACTTTGGCAGCGCTTTAAAGTTTACTCAGCGTACTTGTGAGACTAAAAAAATTTGGGAAACACAAGATATGGCTGAAGTTTTACCACGAAGATTCATCCATCAGCACACAGCAATTGAAGTTTATCTGAGAAATGGGAAATCGATGATGTTCAACCTTTTTGACACTGCTAAGCGAGATGAAGCCTTGAACAGCATGAAGAGTTGGGAAAAAGGAGGAGTCAAGGTGATCAAAGAAATTTCGCAGAAATTGATATTGTCATATGCTAAGCAATGGCAGTCAGGAAAGCTAAGCAATATGGAGTATTTGCTAATTCTCAACAAACTCAGCAGTCGCTCATTTAATGATATCAGCCAATATCCAATCTTTCCTTGGGTTATAAAAGAATTCAATATCGATGTGCTCAATTTAGACGAGCCGGGAGTATACAGAGACTTGAGTTATCCGATCGGAGCTTTGAACCCAGAAAGCAAAGCAGAAGCTATAAGGAAGTTCACTATGTGGAAAGATGAAGAAATTCAGCCATTTCACTATGGATCCCACTATTCAAGCGCTGGAATTGTTTTGCACTATTTAGTTCGTCTTGATCCATTTACCGAACAAGCACAGTCACTACAAGGCGGGCACTTCGATGTTCCTGACAGGCTTTTCTACTCAGTTGAAGCTGCCTGAGAAAGCGGTCAAGGGACGAGCGGAGATGTGAAAGAAATGGTGCCTGAGCTCTTCTATCTTCCAGAAATCTTTTTAAACCTCAACAAAGAGAACTTTGGAGTAAGGCAAGATCATATCAAAGTAGACGACGTCGAGCTGCCTAAATGGGCTAAGTCTCCATCAGACTTCGTAAGAAAGCATAGACTTGCTTTAGAATCCTGGTATGTGAATCAAAATCTTCACAACTGGATTGATTTGATCTTTGGCTACAAACAGCATGGAAAGCCTGCAGAGAACTTTTATAACACTTTTTGTTCAATCACATATGAGGATATGTTTAGAAGGCTGCTAGCAGCGAATGCTGAGGAGGACTATGAATCTCTGCAAGGTTATGTCGAACAAGTTGTTCATTTCGGTCAAACACCTGTCCAGCTCTTTAAAGTCCCGCACCCTGTTAGAGACAAAGTCTCGAAGTCTCTAACCATTTTTGAAAAATGCAGGAATGAGGCAGGATTTGAAAATATGGATTACAGGTGCTATGAAGTTGAAGGAGTGATTTATGCACTTATTCCAACTGCCAAAAATTTAATAGGTGTAAAAGGGCTAGGGAATAAGCTGATTTTGATGAAGATGACTATAAGGAAAGACCTTGAAGAGCTGAAGGTGGATTTTTCTAGCTATAGAGAGTATGACTTGGAAGGGGTTACAAATTTAGTGCTAGAGGATTGGGAAGAAGGAGTCCAGTGGAAATATAGCTACTCAAGTGACAGCAATTCTACATTGAAGCATAATCCTTATCAGTTTTGCATTTGGGAAGAGGATAAGCTGGTTTCAGGGTTCCATATTGACAACTCTTTCAAAGTCCATAAACTCAATGGAAATTTGCTTATGTCTATTTGCCATCATGCAGGGCTGGTCACCTGTGTGGCTGCCGCTTCTTTCTTGTTTTCAGGCTCAATGGATACATCAATAGTTTCCTGGTCAAATTTCCTTTCAGACTCCACTAAAGCAAAACCCTACAACTTATATCTTGGACACACAGAAGCCATCAAGCAGCTATCTGTGTCTGGTAATTATCAAGTCTTGGTTTCTCTTTCTAATGATGGCACAGTTCTTCTCCACGATATCCGCTCTGCTGAGTGTCTAAAAAAGCTTTTTGGAAAGAGCGAGAACCCTTGCAAATTTATATCAATCAGCGAGATGGGACTTGTGGCTTGCAGTATTTACCCAGATGTTATCAGGATATTTTCTATAAATGGCAGCGAATTCAGAGACATCTATATTGATCAAGATGAGATTCATAATGTCCATGACATGCAGTTCAATAAAACAGGTGAAAATCTGCTGATCGGTACAAACAACGCTGTAGGCTTTTATGATATTTTTGAAGAAAATATCAAAGCGTTCAAGAGAGTTTGCGAAAATATTATCACAGTGGTGTACCCCACTGGGCAGGAGTTCTTGATTTTCGCAATCAATAAAGACACAACCTCTGTAATTTATACTTTGGAAACATCTGCAAAAGACGCAAGAAGACTTATGATTAGATCTGGAGCAGGCATAAATAATTAATAGTTATCATTTTTATTAGGCTATCATGCAACCCAGGCTTTTAAGGCAAACATTTTGCTTTTTTTCGTCTAGAATTAATTTTTTTATGCTTCTCTTTTGTTTACATAGAGATTTAAAATGAAAAAATTCCCAAAGCCAAAAAAAGTAAATATCATAATTTTTGGTAAATTGCGAATCTTTAACTGACAAAATTTATAATGGAAGTTATCGTTACAGCACTGAAAGAACAGAAGCCTTATGATGAGCTCAAAGACATGCTAATCAACTGGGATGGAGATGGCAAAACCCATATTTTTCTTGATTTAATCTCCCATCTGTGAGGGCAAAATATTTTGCTCATTCATCAAGAGGTTTTTTAAATTTAAAAAAATATTTCATTTCATAAAATTGGAAAGTAAAAAGTTTAGTTAATTTGTAAAATTTATTTGAGAATTAAGGCTGTTAAAAATTCAGTAAACTAAGTAGAGATTTTACTATAATAAACTATCATTTATATATTAAGATATTTTTAATAAAAAATTTTATACCAACTCATTAGAAAATTTTTTCAAATAATTAATTTTATAAAATTAGTCTTGACTAGTTTAATGTAAAAAACACAATTAGCATATTATTTAAACAGTTTTCACACTGAATTGATAAAATTTTTAAATTAATTCTTCCTAAATATAGATTAAAATTCAAAGCCTTTAATTCAATTTTTTTAAATTTTTAAATATTTTTTTACTCCCCCCCCATCCTTGATCGAACGATTGACTGTAAAAATTCCTAAAAATTGGGGAAATTAACCCCCATCCTTGATTGAACGATTTTCATATCATGCAAATTTTTATATATATAAAAATATATTATTTATCAAAAGCTTGGGAAGATGTACATAATGAAGTTGCTTTCAGAGGCTTTGAGACGACAAAAAGCTGCGGAATCAACCATCCGAAGTGATTTAGTCATTAACATATGCTTAAAAAACTCAATAATCTAATAAAATAGAGATTCTTTAAAATTTTTAAAAAAAAAATTAATTTAATAAGGAACAAATTAAAATTTATACAATTTAAAGGGGTAACTAATAAATCAAAATATTAAAAATTGGTATTTTATGAAATAAATTACATTTTTTGCTGTAAAAATAATTATTAAATATTCTTAACCCTCTTATTTAAAAGTAAATAAAAAAAAATATCTATATATTTTTTTATTTTTATATATAAATTTTTTTTCCCGAAAAATTTTTTTTTTAACCCCCATCCTTGATCGAACGATGGCGAGTCGTTCGATCAAGGATGGGGGGGGGAGTTAGAGTTTTTTTATTAAAAAAATTTAACTCGAACATTAAAGTGAGTAAAATTTTTTATTTCCTAAAAAGGATTTTCCAATGATTTTGCTCACTCACGGAGGGGGAAAAGAGTTAGCAATTGTACACAAATGTAAAGAAGGAGTTAGGTTAATTGGCGACATGGAAGGCCCTAATATTTATATGACCCCTTATGATTTATATGATAGAGTTACACCGATTTATATTTCGCAGCTGTTAAGCAGCTTGCATGAAGACTATAACGACATTCTGAACTACATGATAGTCAGAATCGAAGATTCAAAGCCTTGGAACAGAAGAAAATATTATCTTTTTATTATGAAATTCAGTAAGTTTTGGAGTTCCAAGCTTCCGAAAGGAATCATCCGTATGATAGGGGAAGAATATCTGTAGGATATTATACTGTCAAAATAATATTTAAACTATTTTTAAAATCTTATGCTTTTTAATTTTTAACAATCACAAGTCTAACTGACTTGATACTTTTTAGTAACTTATCGAAAATACTTTACAGAATAAATAAGTATACCTTTTATACGGTTTTATATGCTAAAATGTTGCTTTTCATTTTCGATGAAAACTCAATCTAATGCTGCATAATTTAAATTTCAATTTAATAAAAAATCATTTAATTCCTTTTCTAATAAATTGAAAGATGAGCGCGTTTGATACCTTTAAGTTTAAATTTATGATAACTCTTCAAGTCCCATAGTTCTTTGCCTCATCTTGGACTTCAGTTCTGAATAATGATAGATTTGCTGGCCTAACTGTTAAACTGTTTCTATCCCCAAGCCCTTTAAGACGTCTCTGATCTGCACCAGACGCAGTTTAGATCCATTCCCTTATGCTGATCTCTTAAATAACCGTGAATTTCTCTCAAAGGGTTCGGTTGGAAGATCTGATCTCTATCCCTAACTGACATTTTTAATTGTGTTTTGTTTGACACCTTAAAAACCCCAAAATCTCAGAATTCCTCAAGCGACATCACATATTACGGCTACCAGCTTAAAACCCACCAATTTCCCCCCGAGCTCACCTGTCCGTCCCCATCAAAACAGATAAAAGCTCGCTCTTTTACAACCGGCCATAAGCACATCGTTGAGTCCAAAAACTTAAACTTCATCCAAGCGCCTCGCTTTTCAAGCGACTTTGACTGCTACGGCGTAATCGGAGAAGGCGAATTTTCAATTGTTTACAAAGTTTTGCAGAGAGGCTCCAATTCTTTCTACGCAGTTAAAAAAATTAAAAGCAAATGCAGAGGTGTGAAAGACCGCGAACACTTTTTAAAAGAAGTAAAAAAGCTTGCCCATCTAAGTTCAGTGATTTCTGACAGCCAGCGGCATTTAGTGCAATATTTTGACTCCTGGGAAGAAGACCGGCATATTTACATTCGAACGGAATTATGTGACACTTCATTGAAAACTTATTTAGCGTTAAATAACTTTATTGAAGAAAATATCATTTGAAAAGTACTATTTGAGGTCTGCAAAGGCTTGGATTTAATCCACAGCGAAAATTATATACATTTGGATATAAAACCTTCAAATTTATTCCTGAAAGAAAATGTTGTCAAAATCGGAGACTTCGGGCATATGATAGAAGAGGGATATGAAGTGCTTAATGAAGGCGACATTGCATATGTAGCGCCAGAAGTGTTGAGTGGGTCTGCAAGTTTTGCTTCAGATGTGTATAGTTTAGGCCTTGTCCTTTTTGAAATGTCGACGGGCGTTGTGCTACCTGATTCTGGGATTCCTTGGCACAATTTAAGAACTGGGCTGATGCCCATTGAGTGCTTGAATGTTTCAGAAAAATTAAAAAATTTGATATTGAGGATGACTTATCCAGAGCCAGAAAGCAGAATTAGCATAAGCGAAATTTTGTGTATGGAAAACCCATTAGCGACGCCAAACAGCGCGAGAAAGTCAAGTATGAAGCCTAAGACGGTTCCTTTTGATTTTAGAATCCTTGAGGTGGAAGAAAGCCCTTGTGACCATTTGGCGATTAATTTGCTGAGCTCGTTTAATGCAGTTTAAATTCAATAAATTGAATAATTATAATTAATTAGAACTATTGTATTTTATGAAAAATTAGCTAATATTCTTCGAATAAAGCTTGGATTTATAAAGCATTTTACTTTCTTGTTATTGCGCTTTTTCATCACTTTTTCTTCGAATGAAGCTTGGATTATCTATAAAGCATTTTGCTTTCTCGTTATTGCGCTTTTTCATCTCTCATTAAACCATCTCATTTGAGAATTTTGTTTTAAGAGATAATGGCTATACTCTGCCATCGAGTTCACGATAATAGAATAGGTTTCTGTAGACAAAAATTGTTAATTTCGATTCCAATAAGAAACTTCATCAAACACTTATAATTTCTTCCATAGCTTATAAAGATTACTTGGAGTGTTTTGGGACCAACTTGACTCTTCTCAGAATCATTCACTCTTGAAGCCGTCAGACTAATTTTAATCAAGAATTTAACCATTAGTTTATGCTGCAGCTTCTTCTTCCTCATCAAACTCTCCTTCTTCCTCAGCAGTGGCGTCTTGATATTGTTGGTATTCGCTAACTAAATCATTCATGTTGCTTTCAGCTTCAGTGAATTCCATCTCGTCCATACCTTCACCAGTGTACCAATGCAAGAAAGCTTTTCTTCTGAACATAGCGGTGAATTGTTCAGCGACTCTCTTGAACATTTCTTGGATTGCAGTGGAGTTTCCAATGAAAGTGACAGCCATCTTAAGTCCTTTAGGTGGGATATCGCAGACTGAAGATTTCATGTTGTTTGGAATCCATTCAACGAAGTAGCTGGAGTTCTTGTTTTGGACGTTGAGCATTTGTTCGTCGACTTCTTTAGTTGACATTCTTCCTCTGAAAATGGCAGCGGCAGTGAGGTATCTTCCGTGTCTTGGGTCACTGGCGCACATCATGTTCTTGGCGTCGAACATTTGTTGGGTAAGTTCAGGGACAGTCAAAGCTCTATACTGTTGTGATCCTCTTGAGGTCAAAGGTGAAAATCCAATCATGAAGAAGTGGAGTCTAGGGAAAGGAATCAAGTTCACAGCCAATTTTCTTAAATCAGCGTTAAGTTGTCCTGGGAATCTGATTGAGCAGGTAACTCCTGACATTGAAGCACTGACAAGGTGGTTAAGATCTCCGTAGGTTGGAGTGGTGAGCTTGAGGGTTCTGAAGCAGATATCATAAAGGGCTTCGTTATCAATGACCATGACTTCATCAGAGTTTTCAACCAATTGATGGACTGAGAGAGTTGCGTTATAAGGCTCAACGACGGTGTCTGAGACTTTAGGGCTTGGGAAGACTGAGAAGGTTTCCATAATTCTGTCTGGGTATTCTTCTCTTACTTTTGAGATCAAAAGGGTTCCCATGCCAGATCCTGTGCCACCTCCAAGGGAGTGGGTGATCTGGAATCCTTGTAAGCAGTCGCAGCCTTCAGCTTCCTTTCTGACGACGTCCAAGACGGTATCAATGAGCTCGGCACCTTCAGTGTAGTGGCCTTTAGCCCAGTTGTTACCAGCTCCGGATTGTCCGAAAACGAAGTTGTCTGGTCTGAATAACTGACCGAATGGGCCAGCTCTGACTGAGTCCATAGTGCCTGGTTCAAGATCCATGAGGACGGCTCTTGGGACATAACGACCGCCAGTTGCTTCGTTGTAGTAGACGTTGATTCTTTCGAGTTGAAGGTCAGAATCACCATGGTAGGTTCCAGTTGGGTCAATTCCGTGCTCGTCAGAGATGACTTCCCAGAATTTGGCACCAATTTGGTTACCGCATTGGCCTCCTTGTACGTGAACGATTTCTCTCATATTAGTTTATGGCCACATATAAATGGTTCAAATGTGCATCGATAAAGTTAAAAGGGAATTAAGAAAATAAGCCGAAGGTAGGTCGCGGGAGAAAAAAATTATAGGTTAGGTAAAAATGGTTTTGTTTGAGATTCAAAATGTAATGAAAAATATAAAAATAAAAATTTTTGGTAAAAAATCGAAAAGTCGGTAAAGAGTATTTGAAGATAAGAAATAGTGAAAAGGTGACGTGGACTTCAAATTATGAGAAAAAATGGAGATGATACCAAAATTTTGGCATTTTAATTTATGAAGAAAATGCTGACAGAAGATTAAACTTAAAAATCAGAAATAAATAATTTGAATAAATTTCTGGTATTAATTAGTACAAATTAAGTAATAAACGTTAAAATATAATGAATCTAGCTCTTCACTGGCAGCTTTTAGAATAATCAAAGCTTTTAATTTAAATTAAAATTGGATTATAAAATTGGTATTTTTGTAAAATTTTTTGGATTTTATATAGTAATATTTACAAAATTAAAAAAATTTCGTGATTTTATTAATTTTATTAATTTTTCTTTCCTTGTTATTTGTTTATTAAATCCATTTTTAATCTTTTTTATTTATAAAATTTCTTATCATATCTTATATAAAAATATCAATAATGCGCAGCTATCTTATAGATATTTATAATTATCCTTCATGTGCCTATATTCCAAATAAATTTTATCTAATTAAACTGTTTAAAAACCCTCAGGACAATTCGGCATAATTTGTACATATATATAAAACTTGTCGATATATGCTTGTCTACAAAGGCGAGATAATATAGTACCCCCCCCTCGTTTGTCGCATTTTCTAGTTTTTTTTTTAAGGGAAAAAAAAATTTACAGGACCTCGTTTGTCGCATTTTCTAGTGCAAATACATTTGTCGCAATTTAATTTTTTTTTGATGTCGCAAATCTTAGTTTTTTTAAAAAATAGTTTCTGATTAATTTAATTGAGTAATTATAGAGGAGTTTACCTTACATTTGCCTACAGAGGGTTAGCAGGCCCGAGTCCTTCCCAGTCCTTCCCACACTTTACTCTCCCTTTTTAATGAATAGATTAAATTAGCTTATTAACTCCATTCTCCTTGCGCTTCAATGACCTGCCTTGCTCTTTCATTTTTCACCTTAAGAATGGAATTTTGCACTTCCTCAAAAGAAATTTAGTCCCATGACTCCTGAATGGCAGCAATTAGTCTGGCTTTGCTGTCAGGCCTTCTTTTCTCCACTTTCCTCTTCAAATTGGCCCAGATCATCTCAATTTGATTGAGATCTGGGCTCTTCGGCGATTGAGTCTTCACATCAATCCCGTTTTCTCTGCAATATTCCATAGTCTGCCTTGCAGTATGGGCTGTTGCCCCATCCTGAACGAAGGTGTAGTCTCCATCTAAAGGCTCAATATAGCCCTGGAGAATGTCTCTGATATAGACCTGGCATTGATTGCATCTCCTTCTTTATGAAGAGCATTTTACCAAAAACGATAGAAATTCCTCCCCAGATCATAATTGAGGTTTTTCAATTCAATCGTTGCGTTTATCCCTTCTTTGCACAAATTAGAGTTACGAAAGAGATGCACATAGCACTCATCACTGAAGATCCATGAAGCGATATCTGAGTCAATCAAAGACCTAGCCCAGGACATTCTCTGCTCTTTATGAGCTTCAGTTAGCTGTAGAACAACCCTCTTCTTCCTATATAGACATATCCCCTCTTCTTCAGCTCTTTTCCTAGCTGTTCTTCGCTGATGTCAACTGTCTTTCTTTTGAATTGGGCCCTCAAACTTGCCTTGCTGACAAAGCCTGTATCCTTCTCAAATTCCTTAATGACCTCTAGTGCCTCTTCTCTTCCAGCCGCTTCGTCAGATTCACTCTCAGTATTCTCTGCAGCAATTCGCTCAATAGTCCGTTTAGAAGTCCCCAAGATCGTCGCAAGTTCTTCGTTTTTAAAGAAACCTACGTCAATGATCCTCTTGACTATGCTCTCTCCATCATTCCACTTGATTTTCTTAGGAGGAGGCGATAGTCCATGGTCCACAAGCTTCCGCCTGAGCTCTAAAGTGTGCTCTTCAGGATCGAACTTATTGGTGTAGTGCCTGATCGTCGTCAGGCTCATGTCCTTGCCACAAGCAGCAAGACGCTCTTGGATCTGCTTTGCATTGAGCCTCTCTCCATAGGCCATGCTTTGAATCATTGCCGGGATTTTTATCGGCTGGTCCTCAATTTCGCGCAACTCCATTAATTAATATGAATAGAAATTAAGCTATCAAATAAGGAATAGGCATGGAGATAGGGGAATAAGAATGGTGAATGGCAAGTGGTGAGGCTTAAGCAATGGGAGCAGGTAATGGGAAGCAAGCTGTGGGGATTGAGGAATGGGAGCAAGGATTTTGAAGGAAGAAATGATGAAATTTCACTAACTGATCCCTTGACGAATTTTAATTTTTAGGAATTTATAGAGAGAAAAAAAAAACTAGAAAATGCGACAAGTGAGGTCCTGAACCGATTTTTTTTTGGCTTAAAAAAAAACTAGAAAAATGCGACAAATGAGGTCCTGAAAATTGTTTTTTCTCTTATAAAAAAAAACTAGAAAATGCGACAAATGGCAAAAACTAGAAAATGCGACAAACGAGGGGGGGGGTACTATATAAAATGGCATCTGGACGAAAGCATGTATTAAAAGTCCTCATCATTGGAGACTCAGCGTAATAGCTATTCAGCGTCGGTAAAACTTCTCTATTGAATCAATACGTCAATCAGCGTTTTAATCAAAGATATCAAGCTACCATCGGTGCTGACTTTTTGACCAAAGATATAGAGATCGATGGAAGAACTGTTACTCTTCAAATATGGGACACTGCTGGCCAAGAGAGATTTCAATCGCTAGGGACAGCCTTTTATAGAGGAACTGACTGTTGCGTGATAGTTTATGACATCACTTCTAGTAAAAGCTTTGATACAATTCAACAATGAAAAGAAGGATTCTTAAATCAATCAGGCGTAAAAGACCCAGAAAATTTTCCTTTTGTTGTATTAGGAAACAAGGTTGACAAAGAGAACGAAAGAGCTGTTCCGAATGCTAAAGCGGCACAATGGTGCAGGGATAATGGGAATATCCCTTTTTATGAAACTTCAGCGAAGGATGCTATAAATGTTAAAGAAGCTTTTACATCGATCACAAGAAAAGCAATGCTGCAGGTTAAAAATGATACAATTGAATATAAGCCTCCGATAGAGCTGTCGAAAGTCAGACCAAAACAGGCGCAATCCACATGCTGTTAGAGCTAAAGCTCTTAATTAATTATTATTTCTTATAACTTACTCTCTAAATATATACATACTTCTGATGAATGGCCAACTAAAGACATTTTTAATTTGCTAAATCCAAATTTCGTTTGTCAAAAATATATGTCTTACCTAATAATTAAGCATGCCAGATGAAATATGGTTAAATAAAAAATTATCCTTACTCCACCTTCCATATGCGAACAAAATCAGTGGAAAAATCTTTATTTTTTGCCCAAAAACAAAACCCTCTGTGAGTGAACAAAAAGGTTTTAATATATAAAATTATTATGAAAAAATATTTTGGTATATAAGTAATAATTATTACAATAAAATCTCAAAGCTAATTTTGTTTAATTTTAAACAGCTTGCTTTTAAAACATAAATTTGCAAATTTTACTTCTCAATTTTTACGAATTGGAATTTTTTTAAATTTTGGGGAAAAAATTATAAATTTATATATAAAAATAAATGAAGCCTTTGTGAGCGAACGATTTTTTTTTTTCGTTCAAGGAGGGGAAAGATTGTCATTATTCATCGTAAAATAGTATATATTACTTGGGGTCCTATATCTATAGAAGAGACTGCTCATTTCATCTCAAAAATTTCCCTTTTTACTAAATCATTATAATATTTACAAATAATGGAAATTGACGCTATCATTAAATGCTTAGCTATCACTGCTATGGCTGCCATTATCTACATGCTCTATTACCACAGACAAGCTATGAAAAAATTTGAAGAGCACTGGGAACCTAAAGATCAAGAAATTTCCACCCCTATCCCGCAGCCGACAAAAAGACAAAAAACCGAAAAAAATTCCCAAGAGCCTGAAAATTTAGCATTGCAGGGGCATGATTTTCTTTTTGGGACCTTGAAGCCAGCTTCATATGTTTCTCAACATCAATATATAAGAATTCCAGCTCATCAAGAAATGTGTGTTGGGACAAGAGATGACATAGAAATAGTGGAAAACGGTAATGCACAGAAGCGAATGAGAAAAACTGAAGCTAGAGTAGACCCAGAAGAAAAAAGGAGAAAAGCTATGGCGATTACATTAGGCAATTTATAATTTTTAATTTAATTAGCTTAAAAACACTATTACTAGCATGATCTTTTTTATATAAAAATAAGTAATATATTAAAAAATTAAAATCCCCCCATAATTATTAGGTATAAAACAAAATGCTGCTCATTATGACATTAATTTCCATAAGAACCGAAGAGAAGCTTTTTATGCAAAATTAAGAGAAATGCCAAATAGCCCTGTCAAAAGGATCGGATCTCCAGAAACCAAGAAAAAAGCTAGTGAAATTGTTCAGATTACTGAGCAAAACCCTTATACCACACTGCCGCCAATGTTGAGTGGAGGAAAAGATGGACCGCAAAATTCAGGGATTTTTACGAAGGAATCCCAAAGCAGTAGCTCTCTGTTTGGGGTTAAAAATGCGGAGCCTATAAAGAAAACTGAAGAAAATAAGAGCAATGTAGCTCAAGAAATTCCAAAACAAAGTAATAGTCTATTTGGGATCAAAGAAGAAACAAAAACTGCACCAACCTCTCAAGAAACTCCACAAAAAGGGTCATTATTTGGATTTTCTAAAGAACCAGCTGAAAAAGCATCGATTTTTGGAGGAGAATCAGCAAAAATTTCAATGCCAAACCCTCCATCTTCTTCTAGCGTGCCTCCTCAATCTTCTTTATTCCCTCCGACATCTCAAAAAGCAGAAACTTCTCTATTTTCAACTCAAAGCTCAATGGCATTCCCTGTTCCAGAAGTCAAAAAAGCTGACCAAAAAGCAGAGCAAGCCTCTTTATTCAGCTCTGGAACTTCTGCAACAATTTCTGCGCCAAAACTACCTGAAAATCCAGAACAGAAGCCATCTTCATTATTTGGAACAGCTCCAGCCTCAACAACTCCTTCTCTTTTTTCTAACTCAGTTAAAGCAGAAGAGACAAAGCAGCCTATAACTCTAAACAAAGCTGAAGAGAATAAGTCAAGCTTTTCATTATTCGGCAACACTTCGAATGCGCCTCAGCCAGCTAAAATCGAAAATCCATCTACAGGATCTTTATTTGGAGGAAATACTCTTTTTGGTAACAAAGCAGATAAATCTGCAGGGGGATCTTTATTTGGATTTTCAGCTGAAGTTAAACAAAATGCTCCTGATAATAAGTCAGCTCCTCAAACAAACTTGGCAAGCCAATCCAGCATTTTCCCAAGCCAGACATCAAATCCTTCTCCTTTTCCAAACTTAGCATCAACTTCTGCTTTTCCAAGCCAAACACCAGCACCTGCTCATCTCGCAAACCAAAGCTCAGCAGCTGCCCAGGAGCCACAAATAAAAAATCCTTTATTCGGGTCTTCATCTCAAAATTTATTTGGAAATATCAATCAAATAACTCAAGGGAAGGATTTGCAAGTGAAATCTCCAGGATTCGCAGGCTTTCCATCAGCGCAGCCTCCAAGTAATTCCATTACCCAGCCACCTTCAATGCCTCAAATGCCATCAACTGGCTCATTATTTGGTGCAAAAACATCAGAGCAAGCGACATTCCCTCCTGCACAGACTACTACACCTCCACAAAGCCAGCCACAAAGTCTATTTGGTGCTTCAGCAGGCAATTCTTTATTTGGTAGTGGAGCACCAACATTTCCTCAGGCATCTTCTGGAGTTAGCTTGTTTGGAGCATCAAATAGTCTATTTTCAAATGCTGCTAAACTCCCTTCAAGCTTGATTCCTCCGTCCGATCAAAAATCATTATTCGGTACTCAAAGTGCTGGATTTAGCTCTTTAGGAAGCTTTTCAAATCCCAATGCATTTAATACAAACCCATCTATGACTCAAAAATAACCTATTAATATACTTATTAATTTCTATAACTTTCATAATAATGGAAAAATCTCCTCAATCATTAGATACTTTAGATCTAGAAATACTTGAAGCTCCTTCCTTAACGCCACGATCAACCGAAGCTTGTAAAAGACTTGGAATAGAAAACTATGAATTAATCTACCGGCCTCTCCAATCATTTATGACGAAAGGGATGACTGAAGAAGTTGCAAAAATTCGCTATGACTTTGTTGAACAAAAGCGCCTAGAAAAATTAAAATGACTCAAAGAAGAAAGAGACAAAATTTCTGATAGTGATTTAGTTGTAAATAAATCCCAATATTCACGTAACGACACATTTGATGCATCACTAGCAAATTCAAATGTAATCGAAAGAGAAAAACGAGAAATTGAAAAACTTGAAAGGAGGCAAAAACAAGAGCTTCAGCAGATGATTGATTATGAGCTCAGAATGGACGCTCTCAGACAGAAAAATGAAGAAAAAGCAGAAAAGGCAAGACAAAAAGAGGAATCAAGACAGCAAGAAATTAAAAAGAAAAGGAGAGAGCAAGATGAAAAAAGAAAAAGAGATGAAGACAAGAAAAAAATGAGCTTACAAGAAGAGGAAGAAAATAGAAAAAAGAGGGCTCAAGAAGAATATGAAAGAACACAAAAAAAGCTTAAAGAAGACAAATTGAAAGAAAAATTGAGAAAAGAAGAAGAAACAAATAGAAAGCAAGAAGAGTACAAAAAACGAACTCAACAAATGATGGAGTATAAAGCAAAATGAGCTGAAGAAAAGAAGAAAGAGCTTGACGAAAGAGAAAGCAAAAGAAAAGAAATGATGGCAAAAATTATACAGCAAAAAGTTTCTGAAAATTCAAAAATTCGTGCTGAAAAAGAGGCAAAGTTAGAATCTGCTAACTCCCCCCCCTCCGTGAGAGAACAAAAAAATTTTGTTCACTCACGGAGGGGGTTAATTTTTTTTTAAATATAAAAAATATTTTTTTTCGAAATTTAAAAAAAAATCCAATTCGCAAAAATTGGAAAGCAAATATTAATTTAATTTATAAAATTTATGTTTTAAAAAGCAATTCGTTTAAAATTAAACAGAATTAGCTCTATATTTCATTATACTAATTATCATTTATATATCAATTTTTTTTTCCATAAAAAATTTTTGTTCACTCACGGAGGGTGGGTTTTGGGCAAAAAATAGCGATTTTTCTAATGGTTTTGTTCACTCACGGAAGGGGGGGAGTAAGAGTAACCTTCAAGAAATTTTAGAAAAGCGAAGAAATGATTTTGAAAAGAGGCAAAAAGAAAACGAAGAAAAACGTAAGAAAATCGAAGAAGAAAGAGAAAGGGAGAGGCTTAAAGCACTTAGAAAGGCTGAACTAAAAGCTTTAGAACTAAAAAATGTCCAAGAAATGAACATCATGATGGAAGAAAAAAGAAAAAATGATCTAATCAAAGCTAATGAAGAGGCCCAAAGAAGGTTTGAAGAGCAGCTGAAAAAGAAAGAATATGAACTTCAAAAGCGAAAAGAAGAAGAAAAACTAAGAGAGCTTCAAATCCTTGAAGTCCGTCAAAGGATGGAGAAAAATGAGCAAGAAAGAGTAAAAAAGATTCTAGATAAAAGAACTGAGGAAGAAGAAAAAGTTCAAAAATTAAAAGAGCAAAAGGAGCATGAGATGCTAATTAAAAGTGAAATAGAAGGTATGAAAAGAACTGATAGAATTGAAAACGTGAAAAGGATAGCGAAACAGCAAAATTACCATAGAGAAAAAGTACTAGAAAAAATTAATGAAGATAGTCACAGAGTCGAGCTTTTAAAAAAAGCGAGAGAGGAATTAATGGAGGAAAGAAGAAAAAGAAAAGAAAAGGCAGAAGCAGAAAAACAAAGAATAGTTAAAATGTTTGAAGAAGCTAAAAAGAAAAAAGGGGACCTTAAAGAATACACTAGCAAACTTGGACTAATGAGTAATGAGTCAAGCATTATATCTGAGCAATC
This sequence comes from Blepharisma stoltei, assembly GCA_914767885.1. NCBI lineage: Eukaryota > Ciliophora > Heterotrichea > Heterotrichida > Blepharismidae > Blepharisma > Blepharisma stoltei. The sequence goes on along the minus strand of CAJZBQ010000021.1, from coordinate 436,330 downwards.
TGTAATAAAAACTCCAGAAATCCCAAAAATGAAGCCAAAACCCTTTACTAATCTTCAGCCTAAAGCTCAAACACAAAATAAGCGAGATGTTTCCCCAAATAAGCAGGAAAATCCTCCACAGCCGCAGTCAAATAAAAATTCAGAAACTTTTATTACAAATAAATCTAGTCCAGGTTATAATTCTTATGTAAAACCTCTCCCAAAAATTCAAGGACAATCAGAAAAAATGACCGAGTTTGCAATTAAAAAATATGATCAATTAAAACAAAAACATTTAAAAGAAATGCAAGATTTATTAGACAAAGAAGAAATACAAGAAAATGAGAGGGAAAAGCAAATTCAAAATGTTGACGATGATGAAAGATTGAAGTTGGAAAGGATTTTTGGAATTGAAAGAGCCAAAGCTAGTGAAAGAATTATGCAGCTTTCGATGAAGCAAAAGAAAGCTGAGAAAAAACTTAGGAAGCAGCTTGGGATTGAAATAAAATAATATTTAAATTTAGTTTTGATATCTTATTAATTTTTAGATTTTATTATTTTTTAATCAGGATGAAGCATTTTCCTCGCCTTTTTAATTAGTCAACAAATAGAGTTTTCAGCAAAAATAAAATTTTGATATTAAATGCTCACTTCAATGATAAGAAGTTTCAAAAATAAAAAACATGAGCATATGTTTGCCTCCACAATAATTGTTTATGCGATAAATATACTAAATAAATGGGAAATGAATGCTGCTCAAAAAGGGCAAGGATGGATGATCTTGAGCCAAATGAAAAATGCTTGACAGATTATGATATCAATATAATAAGCCAAACAAGCAGCAGGACAAAAGAGCTTGATATCATGCTTGGTATAGAAAACGGTTTATTATGTAAAAATTCAAATTTTGATCGAGGAGAGAAAAATCAAAATACGCAGTGAAAGATAAAAAATGCTTTTAAATAGTCAATTTTTATTAAGTAAATTCTTCTCTATTAAGAAACCTGTCTAAATAGGATTGGAAATAAATTTCACATTAGCATAATTAAAAGTTTTTAGTAAGCAATCCTATATAAGTCTTACTATTGAATTACCTTGGAGTTAAAATAAAAATACTCGCTGGTTATGGTCGAATAAATTATATAATTTAAGCTTTAGCTAGACTTACCAAGCATTGTTTTTAGTATTTATATATTTTGTTTATTCATATAGTAAAGAACTGTCATCATACTAAATGCAACTATTCAACAATTTGTCGTGCTTATTTATTCTAAAAAAGTTAATAAAAAACATGAGAGCAAGCAATAATTACGTTGAAGATATATATTAAATTTTTAAGTGCAAATGAAGAGGTGCGCATATATAAGCATAGAGAGATAAAAAGCTGAAAGTTAATTAGAAATGATTAAGAGGAATTGATTATTTTTTCCCATTAGTGAAATCTTTGATTTGCCTGGTAAAACCCATTTTTTTATCATAAACCAATTTTTGCCCATTTTATTCAACTTTTTTTATTCGACAAAATGCAGTCGAGATTTTAGGGAAGATATGTTTTGAGTTTGAAATATGAGTTCGCATGCCAAATAATCAGATACTATTATAGGATACTCATAAATGAGTTTATTATTCACTCTAAAGGTTTTTATTATTTTCATTGGTGTTCAGAATATCCTGCATATATTTCATCTATAAGAAATATAGTTATTGCCCGAGGATGGCGCTATCTTGCGCCATCCTCGGGCAATTTAAAAAATTGCCCCACACCGGGAATCGAACCCACGTGTGGGGCCATTTTTGGTGCGTGGAAGTCGATGTTCTCCACGAACCAAAAATGGCCCCACACGTGGGTTCAATTCCCGGTGTGGGGCCATTTTTGAATTGCCCGAGGATGGCGCAAGATAGCGCCATCCTCGGGCAATAACTATATCTTTATGGATATACTAAAAGCACCATTGGAATGATTGCTGTCGTATTACATATTTCATAAATATTTAATTAGAGAAGAAATGGGAAATGAATGCTGCACAAAAAGAACGCGGTCTAGTTTTACCGGATCGAGCAAAGAAATGCTGACAGATTATGATATTGCTATAATAAATAAAGACCCTGATCAAGCTGCTATAATTAACCGAGAAAGTAACCAAGAAAAAGCATTGCGAATGAAATTGTGTATATGGAAAAGTCCACTATATAAGAAGAGAAAGCTTCAAATAGGGAGCAAGAATAAAGACTCTTCTCTTGTACTTTAAACCGATATAGTTATATAACTATATACAAGTAAATAATTGTTTTTATCAACAGTCTATATAAGGCTGATTTATTTAAAACTGTTTTGATTTTGAATTATTCACAGACAACTCTTTAAGCTTCTCTTAAAAGTTTTTAATATCATTTCATTCTAGATTAGAGGCTGACGACAGATTAATTACTGATTTTGGCATAATCAAAAATCTTTTCGATTTTAATATAATATGGAAGTTAGTGAAATAATTTCTGTCAGAAAATTTATAAAATTTAGCATGTAGAACATTAATAGGCTAGAAAGCGAATTTAATAATCATGCTCTATTAAAATTAAAAATCTCAGTAAACGAGCTGAAAGAAATAGACCTAATTTTTTAAGCAAACAAAGCCTGAAATAATAAATAGCTAAAAAAGAGAGCAGATGAGAGTTAAAAAAATATCAGATAAGTATTATTTAATTAGAAAAGCATCTTATATTACTTCCAAGATTCCCAAAACAGGATTTCAATTTTTTCATCATAAAGATGTAGAGAAAATAAATTGAGTTTATTTAAAAATGTCTAAAAGAGTGAAATACATGAAAATCACAGAGTAATTATTTGTTATATCAGTAATTGATAGACAATACAGAAATTTATTAGATGTATTGTTGAAATTTTGAATTATAATTTTTTTTTTAATTTTTACTTTACCTTAAAGAATCCTTCGCAAAGTAAGTTTTAAAAGAATAATCTTAATTTATTTATCATTTATTCAAGCTAATGCAAATAATTTAATTGTAATTAGAAAAATGGGACAAATTTTAGCAGCAAATAGTGAAATTGACATTTCTCAGCCAGTTACACAAGTAGGAAAGCTTTTAACTGAATGTAAATTATATATAGGAAAATGACGAGACACCTTAGATGTCTTTAAACGTTTTTGGCGAATTCCAAGTACTTATGGCTTCTTTCTATCCAAAAATAAATTAAAAGAGCTTACAGTTGAGTCTCCAATTGACGGTCTGGAGCATCAAATATTCTCATTATTTTCTAAGCATTTTAATCAACTTTTTTGTCTTCGTTCATATAAATTTAGCTTATTTTATAAGAAAAATAAGATATTTAAAATATTCCCAGCTAATAAATTATTATAATGGACTATAAAGGAACCCCTCCAAGAATAAACGCACTCGAATTTTTATGCGCTATAGTAATTTACGGGAAAATTTCTTGAGAACAAAAAGTGAAGCTTATTATGAGACTATTTGACAATGACAATGACAGAGCATTGGTTCGTGACGAAATCGTCATTATGCTCAATTCATCATTAAATTCTATATCTTGCATGACAAAATCCCCAATCCCATCAAATAAATTATCAGTTGCTATAGCAGATCAATTGATGTCTCAATGTTCATCTCAGTCTTGAATATCTACAGATGAGTAAAACATATTTAGGCTATTATTTTGGACTCATAACACACGAGAAGTTTATAACTTATTACACTCATATGAAAACCTCACAACACCCACTATAGTGCAGCTTCCACCTTTGCTATCACCAATTAAAACTCGTAGCCTTACCCCTAATAAGAAAGTATCAAAACCTATAGTAACTCCGAAGCTAAATATAAAAAATCTTACCCCTATAAGGCAAATGATGCCCAAACAAAAATCAATGACAGAAAGATTTATCAAAAAGCCAAAAGAAGTCTATATCTTAGTTAATGGCGAAGTCTTTACCAAAAGTTGAGCCCTTGAGTTGAAGAGAACTTTTAAAAAATTAGAAAATTTTAAGCACGAAGTTAATACGCAAGCATTTGGAGCAGTATTAAGTAATATCCCACTGTTAGAATCCTATGCCAATATTATTGAAGACATGTCAATAATCCATGAGCAAGCAAATTTTCAAGAAATTTTAGAAGTTTGTTGCGGAGGGGCTACAAGTGACCAAATAAAAGTTATTATGGGATGAATTGAAGAAAATGAAGCAAAGATGCAGGAAAAAATAAGGGAAAAGGCTCAAAGAGAAGCGATGAAAAAATTAAGTGAGCCTAGCATAAGAAACTTAAAAAGGCTGTTTGAGATTTATGATATAAATCGTGATGGATTTATTGATTATGCTGAATTAGTTGAATGCTTCAAGCACATTATAGAAGAAGAATATCTAGAAAATGTATTGAGAAACTTCGAAAGGGATCATGAGAAATTATTTGATGTTCAAGAGTTTATTAGAATTATGGCACCTATGTTTTCAGATATTATACTATAGTTTAATTATCGTTTAATTTAACATAATATTCAATATAAGTCTTTGCCATTGCTATTGCAATTGCCTGAGGATGGCGCAAGATAGCGCCATCCTCGGGCAATTACTATATATTTTTATAGCTAGATCTACAAAAATGCATACGGATAGCAATAATTGTAAATAGCATTAAGAAGCCTCCGCTAATAATTTTTAATTTATAATTTTGGATTTTCTCCAATTCAATTAATGAAACTATTCTCAAAATAGAGAGAAGCTTTCCTCAAGTTTTTTTTATAAGAAGGTTGGTCGAATCAGCAAGTGAGTTGGTCCGATCAACGTAGGGAGTTGGCTCGACCAACCTTCTGGACAGAATCCACAGCCCTATAAGAGCTATCTATGGGAAACCCCTATATAGGATTTCGGAGCTCTTATGCTTTGATGTTTGAAAGCAGCATCAAAAATATAACTTTAGTAGAATCCAATATCTGGACAAAGTGAAATTATTGAAATATAGATAAAATATTCAAAAAATTTTAAAATATTTTAACTTTGATAAATTTGACTCTTTATTTATTGGATTTTAATTATCAAATTACATAATTTTATTACTGCTTTTATAGTGAGTTTTCGGACTTAAAATCATTTCCATCTCTTTCTTTAGCTTTTCTGTTTTGTTACTAAACCCACTCAGTCTAAGTTTAGTCTTAAAATCTAGGTTTTCAACCTTTTCTCTTTCAACCAGACAATCACTTATAATATTGTTCAGCCTACAAAATAAATCTTGCTTAGACTGTGACAGTGAGAACTCTTTTTGATTAATTGGTGAGTTTTTTGGAGAATTCGGCAGAGAGACAGGCTGTGATTTGAAGTCTCTACTATAAAGTGCTTTTTTAAGGTTAAAAATTCTTGCAATTCTTTGAGTTGGTGTAAATTTTAATTGCGACTTGATTTCTGGCGGTATATCTTTATTGAAGCTTGAATGTGTCTTTTTGAATAGTTTGTTGCTAATTTCTTTTTGTTTCAGCCTGAGCTCTTGCTTTTGCTTTGATATGAATAAAGCTCCTTCTCCTGTTGGAAGTATTGGAATTTTGGAGGAAATTTGCTTGTGGGAGCAGCTATGCTTAATTTCAAGGTCTCCAGTAGTGTGTGAAGATTTTGGTAGAGTATCTAGCATGGTTGGGCTGAGAAGGCCTCTTAAATTAATTTCAGCGGTTACTGGTCTTTGTCTCATATCTTGTATACAGAAATAAATGGTATTATATATAATTAAAAAATTGAGAGGAAAGCTTCTTGAGATAATAAATAAAACTGTTAAACAATTATAGGAAAATAGGGAAAGAAGTCTTTATTATAAATTAAAATAAATGAAATTTATAATTTTTGCAAAGAAATGCAAATTAGAGTTTTGGATTTAATTAGCCATAATTATTTTGGAATTTGAAGTAAATTGATATAATATTTTGGCTTAATTTCTGATCCGCTCCCACGAGCCAAAAATGGGTTTCCGCGTGGAATTTCTGGATTTTCACGCGTGAATCCATCTTTGGCTTGTGGAAGCCGATTAGAAATTTAATCAACTAATTATACTAAATAAACGAAATTTTAATTTCATACTTAATATTCAATAAAAGTTTGCAATAAAGAAATTCTATTAGAAACCTCTTTATTATCAATTTTTAGAAAGCTTTATAGCAATATAATTTTTATAAACATCTAATAAGTCTACTTTTTAATTGGTCTTAAATATTTGAAATTGCCTTTGATTCTCAAAAAAAATGTATTTTCTGACAATTGATCAGCTCTCTATAAACATTCCATTTTTCTTTTAAAACATTTAGAGGTTTCATCCCTCTACAGCAATCTTAATTTTCGCCTTATTATATGTCATTTATTCTCCTTATTTATCTCATAATTATTTAACCATTTCTCCTTAAGTTCTATATGCTTTCAAATTCTAGTAAATATGTTTTTCTTTATTTATTGACTTCTACATCTAGCACTGAGCAGTCACATTGATTTGACAAGAATTCCAAGTTCTAACCCTCCACCCAAAGCCAGACTTTATCAAGCAATGGACTATGATTCAAGCACAAATTCATTATTAGTCTTTGGTGGCTCCTCAACTGCTGCAAATAAATATAATGATGTCTGGCAGTTTAACCTTGATACCAGCCTCTGGTCTCACCTAGAAGAAACTTCTTCGTCTGCTCCAGGTATTTTTTAAGAAGATGAAAGAATATATTCAGCTAGTTTCACAGATGAGAATTCGGGGATTTTCTATGTGTTTGGAGGATCATCTGACTATGGTCCTCAGAATGATTTATGAGGGTTCACTATTTCCACAATGAAGGTAGATTTTATATAGTGAAAAGAAATTACGACAACTGGTGATATCCCAACTCCACGAGGTGCTATGGGATGTACCAAATATACCGACAGCTATGGAAATTTAAATTTCGTTATTTTTGGAGGCAAAGGACTTACTCCCTCCCTCCGCGACCGAACAAAAAAACCTTGTTCGTTCACAGAGGCGGATTAATTATTTTTTTTTAAAAATCTATATATAAATTTTATTGGAAATTTTTTTTTTCGAAATTTAAAAACTGCCACTTCACAAAAATTGGAAAGCAAATATTAATTTAATTTGTAAAATTTATGTTTTAAAACGCAATTTATTTAAAATTAAACAGGATTAGCTAGTTTTTTATTATTCTAATTATCACTTATATATCAAAATTTTTTTCCATAAAAAATTTTTGTTCGCTCAAGGAGGATGGGTTTTTGGGAAAAAAATAGGAATTTTTTTTAATGGTTTTGTTCGCTCACAGTGGGGGAGTTAATGGATTATTGGCGAGCATGGCTTCTTTGAATGTCACTACAATGGCGTGAACCAAACTCCCTAAGAATGGCGACTACCCATTTGCGATGTATTCTCCTCAGATCAAATACTACGATGGCTATATATACCTAGCAGGTGGTGATGATTATATTAATGGAATTTATAATACAAATTTCTATCGTTATGATCTTGCAAGCAAAAAATGAGAAAATATCACAGATGAAAGTGCAACTTATACAACAAGAGCATTAGGAGGGAGTTTCATATATAATAATTCATTTTATCTAACGTTTGGATGGAGTGATGTAGCACAGGTCGATGTAAGCGAAGTTTATAAGGTAGATTTAACTGACCCAAATTTTGCATGAAGTGTTGCAGAAATAGTGGGAACGAGTGATGATCCAGCTAACATTCCACGTGATTCCTATGGTTTTGCAGTAAATGGTAATACTTTTTATATCTGCGGAGGCTATTACTCAGGCGGAAATTTAAATGATGTTGTAAAATTTGACCTTACCAAAACCCCAATCATTTATACAAGTTTAGCTTATATCAATCTAAGCCCTTCAGCAAGAGCATACCATACTATGGAAACTATTGAAGGCTATATCTATATTTTTGGTGGAGCTTATAAGGATACAAAACTCAATGATTTATGAAAATTTGACCCAGAAACAGAAACATGGGAATCTCTGTCGCCTAATGGAGTGATTCCGTCAGCGAGATCTCATCACGCATCAGGTTCTCAAGGAAATGTAATGTTTATATTTGGAGGTATAGATAGCAGTGGGCAATATTTAGATGATTTATATCAGTTTGACGTTTCTTCTAGTACTTGGAAATTAATCTCCCCTTCATCTGATACATTACCTTCAGCACGGTATGCAGCATGCGCAGTTTATTCTATCCCTGTTCTCTATATATATGGCGGACAGACGTCTACATATATATCTAATGAACTTTGGACTTATGATAGTGGCTCAAATACATTTACATTGATTTCATCAGATGCTCCATATAAGCTGTTTTTCCCTCGTTGCGCTATGGATACGTCTGCAACTACTTTATATATTATGGGTGGCAAAGGGGATGGAGACATGCCTGCTAGTAATATTTTTTCTTATTCTGTTAATACAGCAGAATGGAAAACATTGAAAATCCCTGCAGATTGGTTTAGAAATATGGGGGAAGGGATTGTGGTTTATGTCAGAGATTATATTATATTTATTGCAGGAGAGCAGTGGGGAACTGATATAAAGGATTATGCCTATGCTATTGATATGACGAATAACTATACGTATATTGATTATCCGTCAACCCCTGTGCATATTTTTGCTGCTGCCTTTACGTATTATAAAACAGATATATATATCCATGGAGGTGGACTTGCAACTGGGATTTTTATGAGAAATTCAGTACCTGTTGATACTTTTTATAAGGTAAAATTGACCCAGTTTTGTGATAGCTCTTCATGTCCTGCAATTTGTAGCCCAGGCACCAAAAAAGTTAGTAGCGGCTGCTCAGCATGCCCTGTAGGAACTTATAACAGTGAGTTTGGCCAGAGCAGCTGCGATGAATGCCCAGAAGGGACTTACAACCCAAGCTCCAGCTGCAACAATAGAAGAGAATGCTTTCCATGCAGAGAAGGCGAATATAACGATCTTACGGGCCAATCCTTATGCAAAAAATGTCCATTTTATTACTATTGCCCTACAGGAAGTTCTTCCCCTTCAGAAAGTTCAACTGAAATCTCATCATCATCCTCTCAGCCTAAGACCTATTCAACTGGTACAAATGAGGTAAGCACACTGACCGATAATTATTTAATAGCTTGCTTGGCTCTTTTTGGAATAATGACCATTTTTGTACTGTCTTCTAGGCCTACTAGGAATTGGTTAAAGAGAATTGATATGTTCGAAGAGAACCATAATGTTGGTGATGATATTGTTTTAAGAAAATTCAAAAATAGGTTTGGTGGGTATGCTATAAGACAAAAATAAAAAAATTATCAGATAATATTGTAATATTGCGATGGCTAAATTTATTTAATTAGATATAATATATTTTACAATAGGATATCTAATTGGAGCTTCCTGGTTTATTATGGCAAACATCTCAAGCTTTGTGCTAGATAATGTTACTGAGTCTAAAGCTCTGCTGCCATTGGTAGCTGTAGAAGACCAAGCTACAAATTTTTATGGAGATATTGTGTTGATTGCCTCATTTATCAGATATGGAGGAAAGTGCGTGGCTGATGGAGCTTGTCTTTCCACTATAAAAGTGACAACCTTAAATTTAATTACTTCTAGAGAAGTCCTTTGCAGGTTTGCAGGCCACTCCTCGCCTCCGCATAACGCTCCATCGATAACTTGCTAGTCCGAACATGTTTTCTACTGTGTTTCTACTCACGGGCAAGGGCTTGCACTCGCAATCCGAGAGTTATTGACGTTCCAGAAAATACGAAAACGAATTTTCGGTCGGGCTATCGGCGTTTAAAAACTCGAAGCCGATGACGTAACGCTTGGCGCTGGGGAATTTTCAGGTTGGCCACTTCCTCTTATCCTGACGGGGCGTTCCCTTTCCAACTCCGACAAAGAGGTAAAATCTTGGCTTGAATGTGAGCATTCAGTCGGCTAATCCGGCATTGAGATTCACCAAACCAAGTAAAATGGACTGATGCGCATTTCCTAGCACAGTCTTCTCTTCCACAGGTCCCCGGCTTTCCCAATGAATATACCCTATTAAGGTGTAAGTGGGCAGGTTGACTAGCCTCGCCATTTTAATGTATATAAAAGCGGCAACCACAAATATAGAGTCTAATGGATATACAGTAAAATGTGTTATGGATGATAATAATGACTGCGTCATCACTTTTAATTGTTTGGATTGTGAAATTCTAACTGGAGCTCAAGTAAACTTTGCGCTAAGCGAGTCTTTGAGCTTTTCTTCTGCGATAATTGTGAATGTGACTTCGACTTCGTCAATACCTGGCGGTATTAGTAGTGAAGAAATTGGGCTATCATCAAGTACAAATAAGGTCCTTCGAGGGTATCCTATTCATAAAGAGGAATGATTATTAAAATTATAAAACTGTCTCATATTCTACATAAAAAGAAATATTGTTTGAATAAAAAAGCTAAAAAATATTTTAAATAAGCACACGACCCAACAGTGTTTTATTTCTCTATGGTGCCGTCATTATTTCAATCGTCTGTTTCAGATTGAAAAAACAATTTAACAGGATATCATGTTGAAATTACGCAAAATCCTACCCGTGGGTCTGAATACTATGCTTATGAGCTGCCGTTCAGCTCAAACCAAAATTTGCAGGTACAATTAATTAAAAGCACAAATTGCTTGAATACCATTAGAAGTGCTAATCAGACATGGTTGATTTTACTTACTCTTTCCACCCTTTAACCAATAGCCAATCATCGCTTTGGTCAAGAATAGGTTAAATTTTTTCCCATATAAAATATTTTATGAACTCACAATAAGATATAGAGTTTGCATATATATTAGCAAGCAATCTATAATTTGCATTAGAATTGTGTAGAAACGATTATACTGGGTATCTCCAATATTATTATAAAATATTGATAGTTAGATTTAAGGCGGGGTCGATAGTGGGCTCATGCTTGATCATATAAGAATTCTTAGATTAGGATGGATTAATTTTTCAAATTCTAAACACAGTCGCTGATAAAGGATCGGAGAAGTTAGTGCATTACTTGGAGCTGTTTTTGGATGGAAAGGTACAGTAGAAGGAATCATGAGTTCTGCTGAAGAAAAACTGTCAGATGTTAACGAAAAAATCAGCCAAAAAATTGAGTTCTCTTCAAGAATAAGAAAAATCAAGCACCTTCTCCATGTTTTTGATTCAAGAAAAACTAAAAAATTCGAGCCGATTTATAACAGTTTGGAGTTTGATGAGCTTGCTCTTGGAAGTAAAACTCTTGATAAAGTAAATCATTAATTGTGAATTACTATAAAAGTAACTTTGTTTTAATGAAAATATTTAATTATTCAGCGTGGTATATCTCCTCGTGAGTAATCTAAAATTATTATATTTTTAAAAAATTAACCAAATTTTATTTTCTTTTGTATAGTAAGCATACTTACTCCCCGATCGTGAGTGAACAAAAAAATTTTTCTTTTTTAAATTTATGTTTTTAAAATGCAAGCTGTTTAAAGTTCAACAGATTTAGCTAGATATTTTATTATAATAATTATCACTTATATATTGAAGCATTTTTTCATAAAAAATTTTATATTAAAAAATGTTTTGTTAGCTCAAGGAGGGTGAGCTTTTGCCAAAAAATAGGGATTTTTCCAGTGTTTTGTTCACTCACAGAAGTGTAGAGTTAGCCTAGGAGATAGAATTATATGTCTTATACACCAATTTTAATTAATATATTTAATTAAAATTAAAATTGTTTATATATTTTACGCTTAAAATTAATGCCTCCCAAAAATGAATAGAAGTAATGACAGTATCACGGATTCCCAGCCAAAATCAAAAAGCTTACTCCCCCCTTCCGTGAGTGAACAAAAAATTTTGTTCACTCACGAAAGGGGGTTAATTTTTATAAAAATTTTTTTTTTCGAAATTTAAAAAAATCCTAATACGCAAAAACTGGAAAGCAAATATTAATTTAATTTATAAAATTTATGTTTTAAAAAGAAATTAAACAGAATCAGCACTAGATTTCATTATGCTAATTATCACTTATATATAAAATTTTTTTTTCCATAAAAAATTTTACTATTAAATAATTTTTGTTCACTTAGGAGGGTGGGTTTTTTGTGCAAAAATAGCGATTTTTCTAATGGTTTTGTTCACTCAGGGGGGGAGTTAGGGAAATGCTTGCAGAAACACTTAAATAAATGAATGAAAGAATATAAAACTCAGGCAGAAGAAGGAAACACAGAAGCAATGATAATTTACTCAAAACTCCTTAGAAGAGGTATGAAAAACCAACCTCCTGACATACCACATGCGCTTTATTGGCTTATCCCCTTTGCTAGTAAATGCTTTTTGCTCATTATTAAGCATAATGCTAAAAAATAAAATAACTTAATAATTTTGGCCCAGCAAATGCTCATTTTATATATATAAATAACAATTAAAAATTTAAAGGCTTTCTTAAATATAATACTCAAGAGCAAATAAAATATTTCTACATTTTAATCTATAAATATTACTTTATTAAATAATTTCGATAGCTATTATTAATTAAAATACTCGAAAGTATGAAAGAACACTTTCAATTATTAAGAGGAAGCGTTAGAAAAGCAGCAAGAACGAGCAGCTTAGCCGCTTTTCAATTAGGAAAGATTTATATAAAGGATAAGTACGTAGACATGGACCTAGACAAAGCATATTTTTATTTCAGACTGGCATTAACTGACAGCTGTGACTGTGGAGATATGGCTGATCTATTACACTCTCATAGGATTTCTGAAGTCCATTCTTGTATATAGCTTTTTGCCTTGAGTGGCGCGGTATGGGCGCCGCTTCGGCAAGCTCCTTCTTCCAGTTGGCCGAGCCAACTCAGGTTGGTTCGGCCAACTGGAGAATTGACAAGTGAGGCCTTTTGGGGAGACTTGTCAATTCTAGTTGGCCAAACCAACCTGAGTTGGCTCGGCCAACTGGAAGAAGGAGCTTGCCGAAGTGGCGCCCGTACCGCGCCACTCAAGGCAAAAAAGCATATATATAACGATAGCCAAGAATATATAAAACAGCTTGGATTAAGTGATTTTGAAATTAAAAGGCTAGAAGATCGATTTTTATTATGGAGAAAAAGCTCATCATAGTAATAATTAAAAGATTTACAATTATAATTCATGCATAAGAGAATAGGCTATATATAAATATAAGATATGATTCAAATGCCAATATATATACTAAATGTGCAAAATGCATATAAAAGTGTCAGAAATTTGAATTTATTACAAATTAGATATGATTTTAACAACACTATATATTATGCCATTTTTTATAAAATTGAGAGCTACCACCAATATATTTATAAATGATGCTTCCATTATAAAGTGATTATCCTTTATAATTATAAGTTTTCTACCAGAACACTTTCTATGGTTACTTCTTTTGTTTCTTCAATTGAAGCTTGACTAGAAAGCTGAATTCCGTAGAGGCTTTCACTGCAGCCTATTCACGGAGATGACTTTTCTCCTGGTGTTCAGGTTTGCTTTTCTAAAGAGCTGCCAAATTTATCCCAGTTACCGAGAACATCTGAGTTTATTTTTTTGGCTGGACTTTTACTGGAGGTGTCGTAAGAATTTTCATTTTTTACAGCACTATAAATATCAGTGGGGTTAGGGATTTCTTTTTGCAATATTTCTGAAGGAGTGTCTCTCCAATCTGAGTTTATATTGCTTTTGGCTTCCGGTTTTACAGTATCACTTCAGCTTGAATTTGGGTTGATTTTTGTTTCTGATTTGGTAGAAAGAATATCGCTCCAGCTCAAACTTGGGTTGCCTTTGTCTTCATTTTTAGTAACAAGAATATCGCTCCAGCTAGAATATGGATCGCTTTTTGCTTCTGATTTATTAATGGGAGTATCACTTGAGCTTGAACTTGGGCTAATTTTGGCTTCATTTTTATTATCAAGAATATCGGCCCAGCCTGAGTTTGGGTTGCTTTTATTTTCTGCTTTAGTAGCAGGAGCATCACCCCATCCAGAATTTGTGCTGGCTTTTGTTTCTGATTTGGCGAGAGGAGTATCTTTCCAGTCTAAGCTCGGATTGACTTTTATTTCTGATTTGGTATCAATGTCATCCCAGCCTGAATTTTGATTGCTTTTGGCTTCTATTTTAGCACAAGGGATATCACACCGATTAGAATTTGTATTGTTTTTGATTTCTGTTTTGGTAGTCGGAATATCGCCCCAGCCAGAGTTTGAGCTGCTTTTGGTTTCTGATTTAAGAGCGGGGGTATCACCCCAACTTGAATTTAAATTACTTTTTGCTGCTGTCTTAGCTGAAGGAATATCGCCCCAGCCTGGATTTGGATTGCTTTTGGTTGAGCACACTGTCGTTTTTCAACCTTTCCCAAAATCTATAAAATGACTGTAATTTTAAAAATTGGTTCTTTGGTATTTAAAAAGTACAAACGGTGCTTTTTGAATTTTTCTAAACAGAGGGGTGACAAAGTAAATAGTATTTAACAGGAAAAATAGAGGAAGAAGTGCATGTAAAAATCTATGCTCTTTCAAGACTGAGAAAATTTAAGCAGAGAAAGCTCAAGATAGGATTGTATAATAAACAGGATGAATTGTATACCAACAACCAGCAAGCAATATCGCTTAAATAAATATAAGACTGGCATAATAAACAATCATAATTTTTGTCTTTCAAAATAATAGAAAAAAAAGTACATCTTGTCTTTTGAAATTATTGGGTAAAATGGGCTAATACTTGAATTTTCAATAGGTGAACTTCTTATTATAACTCTAAGAGGGTCCATTTTGACCAAAAAAGATTTAAAAAATAATAATATCTGCTTATAAAAAATCGATATTACTTTTTCCTCTGATATTTTCCCGTTTGTACTGTTTGCCTAAAGAATACGCACCAATAGAAATTTCATTAGTACTTTTTTAATTCCTTTTTTTCACAATATTTAAAATGGCAGTTAGGAATAGGGTCCTAGTCCTGTTCATCAGGCTAGCCTATTATCCGAGCTTTGTGAGAGAAGTTCAAGCTTCTTGAGAGTCTCGGCTAGAGAAGAGGTCGGTGCTGAGTCTGGTACGGACTGAGAAGTCTGGAAGGGCTTAATAACTTTAACGGTTCGACTGTTTGGCAGATCCACCTACTGTTGTTCAGAGCTGTTATTGAAGCTGGATCTCAAGTTAAAGAGGACTTAATCAACTGCTGTGCTAGAAAAATTCTATAAGCATAAACATAAACAAATTCCTTTTTTATATAAAAAATCGTGCACTTTTTTATCTTATTTTTACTTCATAATCATTTTTCTTGTATTTTTTTTATAACTTTGGATCCTCTATTTAATAATTTATTTAATTTTTTAAGAGAATTGTCTGTGTTATTATCTGCTTTTATCTTTAACTATTTCGCATCACTTTCATCGCTTATATTTTGTATGCACTTTTTTCTATTATTTTTGAAAGACAAAAAATATGATTGTATATCACGTCAATCTTATATTTATTTGAGCGATATTGCTTTTTGTTATATACAATATATACCTTTTATTATACAATCCAATATTGACCTTTATTTGCTAAAATTTGCTTACTCCCCTCCGTGAGCGAACAAACCATTAGAAAAAATCCCTATTTTTTTGCCCAAAAACCCACTTTATGAAAAAAAAATTGATATATAAGTGATAATTAGTATAATGAAATCTCGAGCTAACTCTGTTTAATTTTAAACAAATTGCGTTTTAAAACATAAATTTAGCAAATTAATTAATATTTGCTTTTCAATTTTTACGAAATAAGATTTTTTTAAAATTTCGAAACCCCCTCCATATGATCAAACAAAATTTTTTTGTTTGCTCACGGAGGGGGGAGCTAGTCTTGAAAGGGTATAGATTTTTAAATGTACTTTTTCCTCGATTTTTGCTATTAAACACGTTTACTTTTTACCCCTGTTAGAAAGATTCAAAAAGTACCGTCTGTACTTTTATATTCAAAAACCAAGTTTTGAAATTACAATCATTTTTATAGGTTTTGGGAAGAGATTGAAAAAAGTGCATTCACTTTATTTAACCTCACCCTTGCTTTTGACTTCTGGCTTACTGCTGCTAATATCGCCCCAACCCGAACTGAGGCTACTTTTGGTTTCTGTTTTGGTAGCAGGAATATCACCCCAGCCTGAATTTGGGTTGCTTTTCGCTTCAGATTTGGTAGCAGGAATATCACCCCAGCCTGAGCCTAAACTACTTCTGGCTTCTGCTTTAGTAGTAGGAATATCACCCCAATCGGATGATATTGATTGCCTTCCTTTATCCTGATGCCTTCTTGGATTTTCAACATCTAGCCTTGAGCTGTTTTTAAATTTCTTTTCATACCTGCTTTCTTGATCACCCCACTGATTGCTCCTATCAATGCCAGGTCCTCTTTGATTGCCCTCTTTGCTTCCCCATTGATCGCTTCTATCATAATTTTTATCTCTTCTTTGGCTATCTACTCTTTTGTTGCTATCTTGACTACCCCATTGATTGCTTTTATCATAATTTCTCGCTCCTCGTTGGCTATTTTCTTGACCTCCCCACTCGCTGCTTTTTTCATAGTTGTTAGCTTCTCGTTGACTATTTTCTTGGCCACTCCATTGATTGCTTTTATCATAATCCCTAGCTCCTCGCTGAGGATTACCTTGACCCCACTGACTGCTTTTGCTACTATCTCCTCGCTCTTGCTCCCATTGACTGCTTTGATCATAATCTCTAGATCTGTATTGGGCATTATAGCTTTACACCCCGATTTGGATTGGCCTTAAGCGCCCCTTCCCCATGCCACCCACCCCCTAACGGCCCCAAATATTTTAACATGCTAAATATTAATTTGGCAAGTTAAAATATTTGAGGGGACTTGCCAAATAATATTTTAGCATTTAAAATATTCAGGACCGTCAGGGGGTGGGTGGCATGGGGAGGGGGTACTTAATGGTGAGCAACCACGAGAGGCATGCTATATCTTGGCTTCATTGGTTGCTTTTGTTATAATCTCCTCGTTGATTACTTTGTGCTGAGCTTACGCTATTTTTGGGTTTCCATTGGTTGCTTTGAACAGATGAAGGGCTTGATCCCCACATTTGGCTGCTTTGGGATTCCCTTTGGCTATTTTGAGAGCCCCATAGATCATTTTGAGTTGAAGGATTTGAGATGCGTCTTTGGTAATCCTCTTGGTTGTGGCTTTGAAAAGCCTGCTTTTGATTATAGTTGCTTCCTTGCTTCCCCCATTGTTCTGAAGGATTATCATGATTTCTTGTAGGCCCTTTTTGGTTAGCTAAATAGTATGGAGGATTCTGTGAGGCAAAATAGTCAGAATTTCTTTTTTCATATTCTTGGTCACATTTAAACCTTCCACTATATTGGTAGCTATTTTGATCAAATTTTTTATTATCTCTATTTGCTTGCCCATAGCTTGCTTTATTAGTGTTTTCCCCATATCTAGGCTTCGCATTACTCTGTGCACCCCATCCAGATTCTGAGCTTTTTAGATCTCAATCCGAGCTTCCATAGCCTCTATTTTCAGCTCCCCATCCTGAATTTTCTTTATTGCCTGCATAATGATTGTTTCCTCCATATTCTCTTCTTTCATAGCTTTTTCCCCCAATTTTACTTGAATCTCCATATCATTTATCACAGCTTGGATATTTAGGCCTAGCCTTCCCAGTCATAAGATCTTCATATCATTCAGGAATTTCTTGTTTTGTCTCTATCAGCAAGTCTCTGAGTTCTCTAAATATAGATCTGCATCCTGAATTTAAAAAAGAAATAGCTAAGCCGCTTTTCCCAATTCTTCCAGTTCTGCCAATCCTATGAATATATCCTTCAATTTGCTTTGGAGTATCATAATTAATCACAGTTTCAATATTCTGGATATCAAGACCTCTGGAAGCTACATCAGTCGCGACTAAAATTTGGACTCTTCCAGCTTTGAAACTTGTAAGTGCTTTATGCCTTTCAAATTGGTTTTTTTCTCCATGAATACAAGCTGCTTCGTGTCCATTTTCTTGTAAAAAATTAGCGACTACCTCAACTTCAGTTCTACGCTCGACGAAAATTAAAGTGAGGCCTCTGATTTCTTGGAGAATTTGTAGTAGGGCAGGCATTTTGGAATAATCTTCAACGTAGTAGAATCTCTGAGTGATATTTTCTGAAGTAGAGCCTGCTTTTCCAACAGTCAAATATACATATAGGGCTTTCCCTTGAATAGCCCGATAACGGGATGAAGCCAGCCGCTATCGGGCTATTCAAGGGAAAGCCCTATAATCTTTCATGTAAATTTCAGCAATTTTCCTCATTTCAGGTGAAAAAGTGGCAGAACTCATAATAGTTTCATGATCATTGCCTTCAGTCGCTTCCAGAATCCTCTTAATAGAAGGCTCAAACCCCATATCAAGCATCCTATCACCTTCATCTAAAATCAAGTACCTTATAATTGACAGATTTATCAGCTTTCTATTGAGAAAATCAATAAGTCTTCCAGGGGTAGCTACAAGGATGTCAACGCCTCGCTTAAGCTCGTTCATTTGATACTGCATCCCAGTACCGCCAAAAACACAGAGAGTTTTAATGCCAGTTTTATGGGCAAATTTCAAGGTTTCCTCATGGAGCTGCTGGACTAACTCTCTTGTTGGTGCTAAAATAAGCCCAATTGGGTAGGCTATGTCACTATCAATTGGATGTGGCGGACCATCTTTGAGCATTTTTGCAAACATAGGGAATAAAAAGGCGGCTGTTTTACCTGAGCCAGTCTCAGCAATTGCCATTAAGTCTCTTCTGAGTATTGATACAGGTATGGCATACTTCTGGACTGGAGTAGGGCGCTTGTATCCCATCCTGGCAACGTTTTTGAGCAACAGCTCATTTACATCACAATCTGTGAAAAAGTTGATTTGGGGAAAGCTTTCACTGATTTCAACAGGAATTTTTTCATAGCTATCAAAGTTAATCCCACTAGAGCTCTCGTTTTTGAGTAGATTTTCCACTGTGGATAAGATTTTTGGGTCAAGATACCCATCACGATGGTCTCGAGTGCCTCAAGAGCTTCCACACTTTTCCATAGCTAAGGGCTTAGAGATAGAAGACTGTAAAAATGAAGAATAAGTAGAAGAACTTTCTGTTGGAGGGATATTTAATTGAGCTTCCCAGTTCATTTTATTATAAAATGTGTTTAGCTAACTAAAAATATCAATAAAAATGGTATCTTAAGTGAGATTAAGTGTAATAATTATTTAACTAAATATAAAAGTAGCAGGAACCTCAGTCAGTATTTGAATTTCTTCGTCTTCTTCAATAATCCCATAAAATTCTTCTAAAATTCTCTGTGTTTTTTTGCTGGCTGCATCCCCATGTTTCCTAAAAATTTCTTCTAAAATCTCGACACCTCCTAGCTCTTCAAATTTAACTGCTGCGAGATTTTTTCCGTTTTTTAGCCTTTGCTGACCTGATTTTAAGATATTGTAAATTGCAGAAATTACTGAGTGGTAAATTTTTATGTCATTTAGTTCAAAAGCTTCTGTGAAATATTCTAATACTGGGAATTGAAGTAAAGAAAGTATAGTTTCTGGATCTTTGCAGAAAGTCGCATTTGAAATAGCCCAAATTGCTTCTTTTCTCATAGCTGAATCTGAGTCTATCATCAAATTTACAATTTTAGGAAAATAAGGCTTATTTATAATCAAGGTGACCTGTGCAGCTGTTCCTGCCAAAATATTACTAATAGCCCACAAGCACTCCATTTTTACAGAAGACACTGCTGTCGGCATTAAAACTTGCCCTATTTGATCTGCAAGTCCTAAATTAATTGCAAGATCAGTCTGCTCCTCATCTCCAGTTGCGACATTTCCTAAGATTTTTAAAGCCAAAAATTGCAGACTGGCAACAGAACTGACTAATAGCTCTGCTATCTTAGGCAGCAGGCCAGTTTTTATTACTTTATCTATTCATTCTGATCCTTGATTAGTTAAAAACACTAAAGTTTTGCATGAATCTTCTATTGCCCGATTATTATTGGCTTCGAAAAAAATAGGCAAATAATCAAGAAATTTATAAAATTCATTGGGATCTGTGGGAGGATTATGCATTGTTAAACAAGAAATTACTCATGAAATATCCTCTATCAGTGTATTTGTCATTTTTCTCTCACAAATTTGCAACAATTTATCGATTATTTTCATTTTTATCACCATATTTCTGTCTTTTACGGAGTTTGTTGCAATGTTTCCAAATGCCCAGACACATAAGTCTACTAAGTCTAAGGAGTCTGAGTCTAAATTTTCTAGCAAGGCTTGTGCTGCGCCTTGCTGTATTAATAAATCAGCGACATCAGGAGGGCTGCAAGTGAGATTAATAATGCATCAAGCAGCTTCTAATTTGATATATAAAGGAGCGGTACGCAATAATTCAATTAAAACTATGGAAACTCCTGAAGTTACAGCTTCAGCAAGAGGAGGATTTTGCTCACTTGAAAAGATTTTCCTGACTCCCCCCCCCTCCGTGTGAGTGAACAAAAAAATTTTGTTCACTCACGGAGGAGGGTTAATTTTTTTTTTGTAAAAAAATTTATATATAAATTTTCTAAAAAATTTTTTTTTCGAAATTTAAAAAATCCTAATTTGCCAAAATTTGAAAGCAAATATTAATTTAGTTTATAAAATTTATGTTTTAAAACGCAATTTGTTTAAAATTAAACAGAATTAGCTCTAGATTTCATTATATTAATTATCATTTATATATCAAAATTTTTTTCCATAAAAATTTTTGTTCACTCACGGAGGGTGGGTTTTTGGGCAAAAAACAGCGATTTTTCTAATGGTTTTGTTCACTCACGGAGGGGGGGGGGAGTGAGCAATTTTACTAATTCGCTTGTAATTTCAAGATTTTGTGGCTTTTTAATTAGCTCAAAAAGGATTGAGATTTTATCATTAGGAGAAATATCAAATGTCCCTAATGCTGGGCACAATTCAATAAGCGTTGAAGAGTATCTGAAGTTTAGAGGAGTCTTTGGCCTTTCAAGCAAGCTGGGGTCTGCTTCAATGATTTCAGGTGCCAAAAGCGCTCTTTTTTTAAGTGTATTTTCCGTTCTTTTCTTTTTTCGCAGCTGTATTGCTCCCTCTTCTCTCTTTTGAAGAACTGTTGAATAATCAGGTAGTTTTTGGTAGTTATTGTTCCTTTCCTCGATTCTAGATTCTATCATTTATGAAGAATTTTTATTTGAATTTTTGTTAAACACTATAATATTTAATTAAATATTTTGTTAGATAAATATTGCTTAAGCTCGTTTAAGCTGATCATTCCATCGCCATCAGAATCAGCGTCTTCTAAAAACTTGTCCCATTCACTGTCTTCAATACCTGGTATTGAAGTTTTCAACTCTTCTAAAGATAAAAGCCCATCACCACTCTGATCATATAAGCTAAATGCATTTCTCAGCTGTTCTTTTTGGAAAACTTGATTTCAGTTGGTAGCGGCCATAAGAAATTCACTATAGTCAATATATCCGCTTCCATCAGTGTCGCAGTTATTAATGATTTCTTCTACTTGGGCTTTTGATACAAGCTTGAGATTTTTGTAGCCATCTTCGAGCTCTTCACGTGATAATTTTCCATCCCCATTTTTATCTAGCTCTCTAAATATAGAAATTTCCCATAGATGGCGCTGTTTGCCCTTGATTTGCCCACTGCGAAAATTTTTTTGGTTTGACCAAACCATATGGTACTGGTCGAACCAAAAAATTTTCGCAGTGGGCAAATCAAGGGCAAACAGCGCCATCTATGGGAAATTTCTATAGTCTGGCTAACTCTTGTTCTTCATTATGCCCAAAAATCTGTGAAGAAATGAAAATCAATATGGACTTTTGCAGCTCTGTCGAAGCCTATATAAAAAATACCCTAAAACCGCCTAGTCTTGATAACGCATCTTGAGAAATAGGAAGATCTTCTATATTTTTATTGATATTATTTTGGATCCATGGGTGATCTAACGCTTCTTGAGCTGATAGGCGCAAATTTGGGTCAGAATTAAGCATGCTTACAATAAGATCTTTAGCATCCGGAGATAAATGTTTAAGATATTTCTTTTTGTGAGCGATTCCTTCAGATATCTGCAAAATAGTGTCAGCTTGAGTTTCACCATTAAATGGTGCTTTCCCAGTAAGCATAATGAATAAAATTACTCCAGCGCTTCATATGTCACATTTAGAGTCATAGGAGCCTTCTAGGACCTCTGGAGCCATATAGTAGATCTATATAGAATGTTACTGTGCCGATGGCTTCAGATAATTTTGAATTTGGAAGGAGCTTCGAAGCAATTCCAAAGTCAATAATTTTTAAAGCAGAATCTGGGTCTTTTGATTCAAATAGCAGATTTTCAGGCTTCAGATCTCTGTGGATGATCCCACGTGCATGGCAATAATTCAAAGCTCCTAAAATATCAAACATATACTTCGCTGCAATCCCTTCAGTTATCTCTTCATAATGTAAAAGCTTATCAAATAACTCTCCGCCCGATAGTAGCTCCGTTACAATATAATAGCAATCTGATGATTCTATCACTTCATAAATTTTCATTATATTTGGATGGTCCTATAATAGAAATTACTAGTTCTTTAAGAATTTCTACTTCATCTAATAACGATTGGTTTGACTGACTATCAGTTTTTGATTTTTGGACCTCTTTTATAGCTCGTATGATGTTAGTTCGTTTATCTCTTACTAAATAAACTTTCCCATAGCCACCTTCGCCGAGATGTTTGAGGATTTCGAAGTTTTGGTTCAAACTCCCTAGAGATTTCTTAACAAATTTAGATTTATTGACACGTGGAGTTTGAGGTTTTGTGTCAGCTTTATTGTCGTCTGATTCCGCTGTTTTGCTAGTAGAGTTTGACTTTTTTGGGGCTTTTACCTTGTGGTTATTGCGTTCTAAGCAAGTGCAGTTTCCCATAATCTCGGATAAAAAAGATAATACATTGGTTAAATGAGAAATAAATATTAGCAGGTGTTTATTATTTTTATCCAAATATTATTGGATAGAGATGCGAGAGCTAATTAAATGATAATTTTTAATGAGATATATAAAAATTCATTGAGAAGTTGAGATTGTTTTCTTACCTTTGCAAGAGGAATGGAAACCCAAAGAGAAAGCTATGATCTAAAAGAATTTAATCTTGATCATTTCAAAATTCCCGTTGAAATGAACCATTTTATTGTAGCATTAAATATTTTTATCTTACGTTGCATTCTATTTTGCGTTATTATCTACTGTATAACCTAATTTAAGGTAAAATTTAAAACTTTAGGAGTGAAAAATTATCCAAATTCAATTTTTATACAAAAATAGTATTCTAAATTCTTTTATAGTTAGCCAGTAGCTATAATATCGAAGTTATTAAATTTAGTCCATTATTAAAATAATATGGGTTCCAAATGCACGATTCCAAGCAAGAAAAAAGCCTGTTCGAAGCCTAAAGTGTCAAATAAAGTCCACTCAGAAAGTACTCCACAAATCCCTATATATTTCTATACCAGAAATGAAGCCTATTCCAAAACAGCCCAAAATTTTTTTCCGCTTCTTAAAAAGGGGAAAGAAAATTTGCTCAAAATTTTACTGATAGAGTTATCCCCAAAAGCTCGGTGAAACCTATGAAAAACAGTTTTGAATTGTAAAATCGATTATTCTAAATACGTTCAAATTTCGGATTCAGTTAAAGACCCGGACCTGATATACGTAATTGATAAAGACATAGAGCGCACATTTCCTAGCCACCCAGAATTCTCTGCAAATGGGAAATACCTTATCTCATTAAGACAGCTCCTATTAAACTTCATAGGATTCAATAAAATTGACTATTGCCAAGGGATCAATTTTATAGCTGGCATGCTATTAATTGTATCAGGCGGAAATGAATGCGAAAGTTACTGGATGCTTGATTGCATTTTCAATAAATTTGGAGTCAAAAATTTATTTGACGTAGATTTCTCACTTGTAAATACTTTTGCCGATCGCTTTTATAAAGAAGCTGAAAATTTATTTCCAACTGTTTCTCAACATCTTGATAATGTTGAGTTTGATGACATGTTATGGCTCAAAAAGTGGTTTCTTACGATGTTTACCTATTCATTTCCACTATCCTGTAGTATAAGAATTTGGGATTTTTTGATGGTTTTTGGACTTGGTGGGATGGTAAATATTGCACTAGGAATTATAAGCCACTATCAAAATGAAATTTTAAACAGCGACTTTGAAGGCTTACTTGAGTTTTTTTCTAATCTTATTACCGAAAATGTGGACATTGAAAAAATATTAGATACCACATTAAAACTAAAGATACAAACACTCATTCTTGAAGAAGATGAATCTGAAAACGAAAGCTTACTTATTCCTGAAGAATTTGAAAATGATGAGCGTATAAAAACAGCCTGGGACACTTACACATTAGACGAAGTCCCTAAAGATTTTGTGAAAGCAGTTGCTGACACTCCTACAGCAAAATAGTTTGCTAAATCCCTGTTTCAGAATTAAAAGCATAATATTAAAACAATAATTAAAATTGATACAGCATTTTTGCTCAAATAAAAGCCTTTATTGCAATTCCTCCAAAATTAATATTAATCTCTAATAGTCAGACAAATGTGCAGGGGAAAATATGGCTATTTAATACTGAGAAATTCATTTAAAGAGCTAAATATTTGAGAAATAACTACCTTAATATTAAAATAACCTACAAAATAAGTCTTCGCAGCCACGATTTTCAAGAAATTTTATCCCGGCAGTTTTAGGGAGAATTGGAGTATCTAACTGAATTTTTGGCTTTGCAGAAGAATAATCACGCTTTGTGGCGATTTTTGTAATAAGGGATTCATATCGCTTTTTGTATTTCAGGTTTTCTGGGTCGAGGGCACAGCACTTTTCAAAGGCAGCTCTGCACTCTTTTATATATTTGCATCTTCTGAGGACTTTTCCAAGTAAGAATCATATGGCATGCTCTTCTTTATTTTTCTCCAAAATTATCAAGCACTTCCCATGGGCTTCTTTATATTTTTTGAGCTGATATAACGAATATGCCCAAATTCTGTACGGGATTTTTTTTGACCTTCATACAACAGCACGCTCGCAAACATCATCAATATCCGTATGAAGTTCTAAATAAAAATTACTCTTAACAAGCATCACTTTCACAAGGTGAAAATATATGTAAGGGTGGCTTGGATTGGAAGGATAAGAATTTTTCACCTTGAAAAAAACTATTTATATATAAATCACCAAAAAATTGTTTTATTATTTCCTCCAGATTGGAATACATATATCGCCTCAAATAATCAATTGATGGCTCTATGTTACTAAGGTGGTAATGGCATAGCCCCAAGTTATAGTCAATTTCTCTCAAAACTCCGATGTGTGAATAAATAGACTCAAAAATCTTTATTGCTTCTTGAAATCGGTGAAGCTGTTGCATAGCTAGGGCCTAAATAAAATCTACTCTATAATACTGAATTTCAGGATCTTGAGGAGATTCAGAAGATCTCGCTAGCAAGTGCTCCCAATCTTTATTTTCATATAAGTTTTCCAGCTCAGGTACCAAATCGCGATCTGTATCCATGATTATAATTAATAAAAATAGCTTTATAACTACTAGCTGTTAATTTAATAAAAAGAAATGCACATTATTTATATTTATTTTTCTTATTAACCTTCAGATTTTTAGCAGCGTTATCTATTTTTAAGCCATCTTTCAAGCCGTTTTTATAAAAATTATTTATACAACCTCAAATAATTTATTTTTTACATAAAATTTTTGTAATTCTCTGACTCTAATTTAAGTCCTCCTTGTTCTGTTATCTTAAATTTATCAGCATTAATTATCTCCAATATAAAATGAGCGAATCTGGCATAAATACTCAAGTGTTTGAGAAACTTAGGGAAGACCCAGAAAATCAAGCCTGTTGTGACTGTTTTTATCCAGATCCTTCTCAAGCTTCAGTTACTTTCGGAACTTTTATTTGTTCTCACTGCGCTCAGTCACATATGAACATTCTTGGAAATGTTGTGAAATCTTTGCTAGATAATGATTGGGAAATTAATCAATTGAAAAATATGACTGCAGGCGGCAACACCGCCCTTCATGAATTTTTTGCTTATTATGGAATAGATCATAATACTCCAATTGACATAAAATACAGAAGTAATGCTGCAGAATATTATAAGAAGAGACTTGTTGTAGTAGCTGCAGGAGAATCTTATGATGTAGACTTCCCTTCTAGAGATATCGGCATACAATTAGCACCTACTCTTCCTACATCGCCTGCTCAGGTTTCTGAAGAATCTAAAGATCAACAACCTTCATCGGGCCTTCGAGGGTGGTTTAGCTCAGCAGTAAACTTAACCAAACAAGCTGGAAACCGTGCTTATGAATACGCTCAGCCTGCAGTTCAAAAAGTCAGCGAAACTTCCTGGGGCGTTGTCGGGACTGTCCAAAATAGCGTAAGTTCTGTTGTCGAGAAAACTAAAAGTGCCGGAAATGTTGCCTATGGCTATATCTCTGAAGCATCTCAGCCAGTCGTGAAGAGAGTTGAAGAAACTTCTAAAACCATTATAGAATCTGTTGAGAAAGGAGTCAATAATACCTTCGACAAATTCAATGAAATTGCACAATATCCTCAAGTCCAAGCTGTAAAATCCACGACCACTGGAGTGGCCACAACTGTCACAAGCACAGCTAAGTCAGCGTTTGACATGGTTAATAATAACCCAAGAGTTCAGACTATGAAGCAAGAGACCATGGAGCTGTTGAATAAAGTAGAAAAAGAAGCCAAAAAAGGAGTCAATAAAGCTGCGAAGTTTATAGCTGGAGTGACAGAAGATGAGGTAAAACAAGCACAAGAGGAAGAAAAAGTGGTAGAAATTGAGCTTAAAAGCCAACCATGGAGTGGAATGCCTGAGTAATTCTATAATTAAAAGCAATAGAAAAGTCGTATAATTTCTAATAACTTTACTGAATGAATAGATTTATAAATATAAGACAGATATAATATTAATGTGTATCCGATAAGCTTTCCTATTAGTGGTTTTAAAATTAACTTCAAAATAAAAAATGAGCACTTCAGAGCTGCATCATGCAGAATTCATCAAAAGCTTCTCAAATAAAGACAAATTTATCCCAAAACAAGATAAGCTTAGCTTTTACGTGTAAACATTTAATCAGAAAATGCAGCGATATGCGAAGATATAAAGTCAAATACGGTCTAAGACTTAGAGATGCAATTAGAGCAGCACCAATGACTCATAAGTCGCCTGAACCACATATAACAGAGCTTTCTGAGGAAGAAATAAACATTGATACCCAGCAAAATCAAGCCACTTATTATCCCTTAGAAGATCTTCTTTATATAAATCGAAAAAACCTATCTCCAGCGTTAAAAGAATACATGAAAGTCCAAGTGTTTTCCCCTAATCTGGAGCAAAAAAAGTATAATAATCTTCCAAGCTTTTTCTTAGAAAAATACAAAATCATTTCAAAAGTTTTAGATGAAGATAAATTGCATAGGCAAATAAAAGAAAATCAAGAAATTCAAATTAAATCATTTAATAAACAGCCTCAGAAAAATGATATAGTGAAAAAGAAAAACAAACGGTTCGAATGAGAAGACGAAATGAGTGAAATCGGCGAAGAAGTAGAAAAGCTGGTTGAACATGATTTATATGAAGAACAAAGACGCACACTTGAAAAAATCAGAAAGCAAGAAGAAGCGAAAAGAATGTTTGGAGAACAAAAACGAATACAAACTTTTGTAGATCCTAGACACAGAAATTTAAAATTTACTCACAAAACAAGCAGAAAGTGCAACCATCAGTCTCTTCCGGACTTACAGTTTGCATTGCCACCTCCTTTATCTGACTCTCCACAGTTTTTTTTGCCTGAAATCACTCCTAATGCAGGAGTTTCTGTAATTTTTACTCAGTCCCCGGTTTTTTCTTCTCCAAAATCTTCTAGCAGTGTAAAAGATATGATAAAAGACATTAAAAGCATGCAGAAATCGTTAAATTCTCAGTTTTTATACAACACCAAAAGTAAATCCAGAACAACAAGAGATTTAAAATTGCAGTCTCCTTATAAAACTGATCTATAAAAATTATACTGTTAATTAATTCTTTTAAAAATGTTCGACCTTTACAATGCTTTGCATACAATGCCATCAGGCGAGCACCTTACAGCGCGTAAAGCTACGAAAATGAGATTTATTCAATTGGAATCAGAACAGTTGAGATCGTATGTTGAAGATCTAGAATCTTCTCTAGCAATCTATAAACAAGTGCTGAAGGAATTGTTATTCTCAAAACCAGGGACTGAAAAAAGTGTCTGTGATGAAGCTGAAACTCAATCGGTAATTTCTCCAAGGATTATTGAAACGCTAATAGCTGAAAAAAGAGCTTTAGAGGAAAGGGTAAGGAGAATTACCATTGAAAGAAATGATGCCATGCATAAAGCAAGAACGAGTGAACAGACTGCAAATTGTGCCCAGGCCAGAGAGGAAAAAATTATTGGAGACTATGAAGCTCAATATGCAGAGTGTCTAGCAGAGTCAGAGACAAAAGAGTTACAAATTGCGGATTTGGAAAAAAAGAATAATGTATTGGAAAAGGATGTTGAGCAATTTAATATTAATAAAGAAAACCAGCTTACTATTCAAGATCAAAAAGGATTGCTCTACAAAAAAATAGAAATTATGGTAGGTATAGTGAAAAAAATGAAAGAAAAATATATTAAAATCAACAAAGAAAATGAAGACTTAGCCAATCAGTGTAAATTATTGCTGGCTGATCATACTAGAGGGAATGATCTTTTAAGAGAAAAGCAAAGGGAGTTTAGCTTATCAGACATCATCGTCAGCCCAAAAAAAGATATCACTTTTAATGATTTTTTTTGCAATCCTAACCATCAAGAGCGCTCAATTGAAATTAACTATGAAAACCTTGAAAAGCAAAAAAAAGCATCATGAAAGAATAATAATTATGAATATTCACCTTCACAGAAAAGAATGGCAGAACTACAAAATAAAATTTCCAAACTTCAAGACCAAAGAGATGAATACACATTAAAAATCAACACAATTTCTCAAGAGGTCCAAAAAGCTAACTTTCCCCTAATTGAGCGAGCAACAATCAAAAAAATTACTATATTTTTTTGGAAAAGCCCTCATACATAGCGAGGAAATTTTTGTAAAAGTAATTTGATAGATAATAATTACTTAAATGATCTTTAAACAGCTTATATTACATGAATATTATAAATTGAATTGAATATATAAATAAGCTTATAAAATTTTTAAAAAAATTAATTCCCTGCATTAATGGTCACATTTTTTTGATTATTCATAGAGGTGGGGAGTAAGAGGCTGCAATCTGTTCTTTTATATGATCAAAAAAATATTCAGAAGTCTATAGACAAGAATAAAATAATAGAGCAGTCATTGGATAACCAATTAAAACAGATGACAATACCTCGAACTTCTATACAATCTAAGTCTTCTAACGAGACTCCACTTATAAGACATTGTTACGCCACATCAAATCCTTTAGACTACGCCCAAATCAGTGAAATTCAAAAAGCCGCCAATGCTTCTGATTCTCCTGAACTTTTTTCCAAAGACTTCTACGAAACTAATGCAAATGATGTTTCTATTATCCAAAACAAATACGTCGAAGATGAGATGCTCGCAGACAGTGTTTTGCTTGACTGCCTCAAGTTCTAGTCCCTATTTCTTTATTATTCATAATTTAATCCCCTATTTTTCTATCAAAATAGGACTATAATAAAAAATGGTAGAGTGGATTCGAAGCTTTTTCAGCAAATCTGAGTTCAAAGCGGGAGGCTCCCTAATAAAGCTTGCTGATTTCCAAGACAATTATTCGAAGGCGACTATCATGATGAGTGCAAGCTTGACAATTAAAAATTCCTTGATTTACATCAAGAACGAAGATTATGATCCAGAGCAAGAACAAACTGAGTTCTTGTCATTCCCAATCGACCAAGCAATGCAACTGACCCATTTCACTGTTTTAGATGACGAAGACCAGATTGAAGCTGTCAAATGGATTAACTTAGCTACAAACCCGACGGAGACAGCGCCATTTATTGGGTTTGAATTTGAGGAGCCGAATAGCTATGCTGCATTTCAACAGCATATAGAGAAAATAATACAGGTAGATGAAGAAGGCTTACAACACCCTGAAAGCAGAGAAGGGAACTTAAAAGAAGTCCAAAGCAAATTAAACGCGACAAGTCAGAAAACATCGTATTCAAAAATTAATATAAAACAAGTTCAGCCTGCAGTAGAAAATGCTGAGGAGGAGAAAGAAATAGGGAAAAATTTAGATTTTAAGAGAGCTGTTATTGAACATTTAAGAAGTTTATTCACACCAGACCAAATTATTTACACTTCACCTGGCGACTTATATTTCCACGACCCTAATAAAGAGCTACCTGTTCTTATGGAAAGAGGAATAGGATTTTTGATTGTAAAGCATGGACCATTTCAATAT
Organism: Blepharisma stoltei; assembly: GCA_914767885.1. NCBI lineage: Eukaryota > Ciliophora > Heterotrichea > Heterotrichida > Blepharismidae > Blepharisma > Blepharisma stoltei. The sequence continues at coordinate 405,783 of CAJZBQ010000021.1, read as the reverse complement.
ACAGTTGACTTAGTAAAAGACGGAGAAGTTATCATGAGGAACTTACTAACTAAAAACCTATCCCATCATATTGATGTAAATGCTCACAGCGTCTCCTGGATTGAAGTTCTAGACGTCAACATGACAAGATACTGGACTATGATTCTTCTCGATGACATGACTCACCTTGAAGAGCTTTTCCTTGTTGCTCAGTTCGAAAGCTCTAGACAAATAAGCGTCGACACTGACTTGACACAAGAAGACAAAGCTTGGATTAAAGGTGAAGAATCTTCTGAAGTAGAAAACACTGATTCCCCCCCCCTTTAAATTGGAACAAAATTTTTCCAATTTCAAGGGGGGTTTATTTTTTTTTTTAAAAAAATATCAAATTAAAATTTTTTATAAAATATATATAAAAATTAAAAAAAAAAAATTTCAAAAATTTATCGAATTAGATTAATAAATTTATTTAATAAAACGCTATTTACTCTTTATCCTTTAAAACAAAGCAAGATATAACTAAATTTTCATTATTAGTTAATACGCCACTATTAATTGATATCAAAATTATTTACACAAAAATTTTTATTTTTATTGATAAAAAAAATTTTACGATCAAAGTCTAATTTTGTTTAAATAAGATGTTATTTATACTCTATTCTTTAAAATAAAGCAAGAAATAAGTAAATTTTTAAATTTTATAAAGAATTCCTATTGAATTTATATCAAAACTATCCAAATAAAAAATATCATTTTTATCCACAAAAAAAAATTAATTTTTTTTTTTAAATTTAGCAATTAAGGATAATAAATTTTATTTAGATAAGATGCTCTTTATATTTTTATCTTTAAAAAAGAGCAAGATATAACTAAATTTTTAATTTTAGTTAATAAGAAACATTTAACTTATATCAAAACTTTTTAGATAAAAATATATATAATTTTTTATTATAAAAATTAAATTTTGTTCCAATTTAAAAGGGGGTTTAATTTACCAAAAAAGTGGAATTTTACCGATATTTTGTTCCAAATTAAAGGGGGGGAGAGTGAGTCATCTGAAGGAGAGTCAGAAAAAATTGAAATTGATTATGCAGATGAAATCAAAATGGAAGAGGACACTTCAGAAGACATTTTAGATAGCGCTACAAGCTATTGCAACCCTTGGGTATTTACAGCAAAACAAAATAAAATCGGCCTTTATAGGCTAGACGAAGATAATTTGCATTTGTCACAAAATATTCCTATTGTGTCCACCTATGAGGACGGCTTCAATGCTTCTAGAATTCTTCCTTATAAGCAGGATTCCAGGCTTTTGATGCTCAGCCAAAAGGATCCGTCAATTATTTACAATATGGACTTGAATAGAGGTGAAATAGTCGAGCAATATACAGTTAAGGGAAATCCATTAATTGCTGATATCGCTCCACATCAAAAATTGTCACCAATGACGGTTGATAATTTATTTTATGCTTTAAGCAAAAATGGGCTATTTACAATAGATCCTAGAGTCTCTGGACACGATAAATCAGTAGAGTCAAAAATATACAGCTCGAAGCCAAACTTAACTTGCATGGCAAGCACTGAACAAGGGTATGTAGCTGCAGGTAGCGCTACAGGAGAAATTCGTATGTATAAGCAAATAGGCCAGAACTCAAAGACTAATATGCCAGGGTTTGGAGATCCCATCACAAGTATTGATATAACCAAAGATGGATCTTGGATTTTAGCAACTACAGACACTTATCTAATAGCAATTCCTGCTAATTCACATGGAGACAATGGCTTTGTTAAGCCTCTTGGCAAACATAAAAGAAAGCCGCGCAAGCTTGCCTTAAAGCCAGCAGATATCGCTAAATTCAACCTTACAGATATAAAATTCACCCCAGCTAGATTCAATTTAGGTGAAAATTCCAGGGAAAACGCAATAATTACTTCAACTGGAAACTATGTAGTAATTTGGAGCTTCAGTGCAATTAAGAAGGGAAGACTGGAAAGCTACAAGATCAAGCCTCTGACAGAAAGCGTAATCAAGAATGAGTTTAAGTTCAATGAAGAAAATGCATGGATTACTCATCCAAATAGTCTGCATTACCAGAAAAATCATTTTAGGTTTCATGAATAAGTAATTTAAAATGGATGGATTAATTAATTTTGCTCCACCTGCGGCAGGAAAAAGAAAAGAGTTTTCTTATAGTCCTGTAAGATTAAGGACCAAAATATTACTAAAAGTTGAAAATTCGGGCAAAGACCACACACAAATAGTAAATACTCAAATGCAAAATGATGGGATATTAGATAAATTTAAAAAGGTATTAGGAGATATTGAAAGTAAAGGCGCTTATAAGTCATATGAAGAGCGAGCACTACACTGGATAAAAAACACAAATTCAAGCACTCCTCCAAACAAAATTTCGATTCAGAATAAATTAATGCACACTATAAGATTGGATACTTTTGATCAAGAAAGCGGTTTATATACAAAAAAGAAAGAAGAGCAATGGTTCATGAAAGCTCATGAACTATACAAAAATCGTACACTTTCGAATGTAAAAGGAAGTAAAAAGCAGTCCAAAGATCCTTATAATCTCAGCCAAAAATTAATAAAAGCTTCTCCATGTAAATTGATCCCAAAAATCCAAAACACAACCTTAAGAGGAGTGAACATAATGAACTCAACAATAAAAAACAATTGAAAACTATGCCAAGAATATGCCAGTAGAACTCCACGACCTATTATCAGGTCAAAAACTCTTCCTAAAGAAAAATCATTAAACAAGGAATCTCCTAGAGTATTCAATAAAACAAATGAAAAAAAAATACACAAAAAAACTTCAAAGAAAAGTTTGAGGTCTATTTCTAATGATTTATCTGGCTGGAAAGATGAGCTATAAATAATTATCTAATATAAATAAAAATAAATATGCAAGCAGAAGAAGAGAAATACCCGCGCATCACTGATGATTTCTTAAAGAAGCTTTTGCGTAGTGATATTCGAATTTACTATTCTACTCGTTATCTAAATGACAAGCTCTACTTACATTACAAAGGATTCCACAAAATAGAAAATCTTTCGGATTTCACTGGACTAAAAGTTCTTTATATTGAAGGAAATGCTATAGAAAAAATCGAAGGTCTTGAAAATTGCACAGATCTTCGTTGCCTTTATATTCAAGAAAATTGTATTAGAGAAATCTCAGGGCTGGACACGTTGTCTGAACTATACACATTAAATCTCAGCGACAACATGATTCGCAGTATATCAGGCTTATCAAATAACCAAAAGCTTAATACACTATTACTTCAAAGAAACAGTATAGGCGCTAATGGTCTGCAAGATATCCTACAATTGGCAGACCTTAAAAGTTTAAGTGTTTTAGATTTATCTCACAATAAAATAGATGACCCAGAAATCCTTCCTCAGGTCCTAGAAAAAATGCCACAAATCGGTGTTTTATATCTCCAAGGAAATCCAGTCTGCAAAAAAATAGAAAATTATAGAAAGGTTATAACTTATAAGCTGCCGAATCTAAAGTACTTAGATGATAGACCAATTTTCGAAGAAGACAGGAGATTTGCTCAAGCTTTTGCTATAGGCGGAATTCAAGCTGAAAGAGAAGAGCGTAAAAAATGGCAGGAAGAAAAAGAAGCTGAAAGGCTCAGAAACCACTTACTCCCCCCCTCCGTGAGTGTTCAAAACCATTAGAAAAATCACTATTTTTGCCCAAAAACCCACCCTCCGTGAGTGAACAAAAATTTTTTTAATAAAAAAATTTGATATATAAATGATAATTAGTATAATGAAATCTAGAGCTAATTCTGTTTAATTTTAAACGAATTGCTTTTTAAAACATAAATTTTATAAATTAAATTAATATTTTCTTTCCAATTTTTTGCGAATTAGGATTTTTTTAAATTTCGAAAAAAAATATTTTTTATAAAGATTTATATATAAATTTTTTTAAAAAAAAAATTAACCCCCCTCCGTGAGTGAACAAAACTTTTTTGTTCACTCACGGAGGGGGGGGAGTTAGCGTTTAGAGAAATGGTTGAAAAGCATAGAAATGAACGAGTTGAACAAGAGGCTGCAAAAAGCAGCGAAAGTACTACTATGAGCGAAGGGTCTAGCGATGAATGAAACTCAAGCAATGAAACGCCTGAGGTCTCTTATATTGGTAGTAGAGGAAGTGAAACTAAAAGTGAAGATGAGCTCCCACCTTTAGAAGAAGTGAAAATTGAAGATATACCATTTATAACAGGGGTTAGAAATGAAGATAAAGAGGAAAAAGAAAATTTTACGTCAAAATTAATTGTTGAGGAGAAAAAAGAGAAAAAGGAAGAGGAGTTTAAAGGAACAAAAATAATGATTGAAGAAGTCAATGAAGGGGTAGAGGTGAAAAATGAAGAAAGAATTGTGTGTGAGGAAAAGATTAGGGAGGAAGTTACAGAAAATGAGGAAGAAAAGGGGGAAAAGGTGGGAGAGGAAGAAAAAGTGGCTAGTAATACAGAAGAATCAGAAGAAATATTAAACCCAGAAATCCATAAGCTAGATCCACCCTCAAAAGATATAGTTGAGCAAAGATTAAATCAAATTGCTTCACAAGAAAAGGCAGATTTAGAACTCCTAATGAGAAAGCAGCAAGAAGATCTTGATGAGCTTGACTAATAATGAATTTATTTATATAAAAGTAGTATTTTCTATAAAGTTATTCAAAATTCTATTTAAAAATCAATTATTTCGTATTTCCTAAATTCCATCAACGATGAAAAGCTTTCATCAGCCATCCCAATAAAAAAATAAGGGCAATTTTCTTCGGGGCTAAAAGTAATCCCTGATATTTCTCCAAACACATCAATCACTTGTGTTTCTTCATAGTTCCTCGTATCACAAATCCTAACAAAATCAGCAGACTCCGCAAATGCTAAAAATTCTCCGTTTTCACTAAACTTCAGATTTAAAATTGAGCCAACTTTTCCACACAATGTATATACAGGGGATAGTTCAGGGCCCATCCTAATATCCCAAATCATGACAGATTTGTCTTGATTTCCTGTTGCTAAATAAAATTCATTTTTAGGGTGCCATTGAACCCCGAAGCCAAAATCTTGGTGTCCTTTAAGGATATATCTAACTTTTCCAGATTCATAGTCTATTATATTCTTTTCTGGGTTAAATTAAATACTAATTTCTCTTACGAGTAATAAATTTAACTTTAGGACCTATTTGAAAATAATCCCAAACTTAGCACAGTAAAATATATAATCTTGTTCTTCATCAACCACAGTCGCTATTAATTTTCTATCTGGTGATATCGCACCCCCATTCACAGGTGCTGGCAACTCATACATAAAAATCGGCTCCATGTAATCCGGGTCTAAAATCCTGATTTTTTTATCATTATTGCAAGACATTATATTGATTTTTCCTCTGTTATCAAAAAGCTTACAGCAATTTGTTATTTTTGTGCTATCAGTGTCAGCAACAATTATGTCCTTCAATAAATTTCCTTCAATATCACTTAAAAATAATTCGCCTTCTAATCCACCTGATACGACATAGTCTTGGAGAGAATGAAATGATACCAAAGGACTTTTTGAATAAAGAACTCTCTTGGAATCTCGGCTGATAGGGTTATAAAGGCGTAGCTCATTCGGAGATTTTAGATGCAAAACATTGTTACTTGATATTGCTAATAGGCAGTCTCGCAATTGAAAATGTCTATACATGCAGCGGGCTTGAGGGTGGTTTGCATTGAATTCAAAGAAACAGCAATTTTCGTTTTTAGTGCAATCAATTAAAGTGAGAGGATCATTCTTATTTCTGAATGATCGATAATTTATAGATCGGCGAGATCTCAAATAGCTTCGAGAAAATGGCATTGCATCAGTCTCCCAAGGGATTCCTTGGATATCTTTATCATATTCATCCCTAAAAACATCTCTTGAAAGATCATCATTTTCTGGTATGTTTTCTTCACTCCCTTTAAATGTGAATGTTGTTTCCATTACTTATTAAGAATTTTGCATTTTTTGATAGATGTGGGATATTCTATGAAATAAAACATTTTTTATTTGCAGAATCAAATGGGAAATTATAAAGTAAAAGTTGGAAATAAATAAGCTAAAATAATTTAGAAACATATTTGGAGGCAAAGGAAATATATATTAAAGATTAGTGAATATTAAAATAATTATTTATAGAATAGGAAAATGTAAAATATTATAAAAAGATATAAATCGTTATAATCGAGGAAAAGAATAATTAATTACTATAATTTGGAATTCGAATAAAAAGCGACTCCACCGGGAATCGAACCCGGACTATAGCCTCCGGAGAGCTACATGCTACCATTACACCATGGAGCCTCACAAAATACTTATTTTACAAAACCTTTTATCATTAGAAAGCTTGCATTTTTTACTTTTCTTTTACCTCCCTTGCTATCTCCCAATAAATCTCCTAAAATTTTAATTTTTCTCTTTATATTATATAATCCAGTAAAAAATTTTGCATGTAAAAATGCTGAAATTTTGCCTTAAAAGGACATTTGCTCAGCTAGAAAGCCCTTACTCTATTTTAGGTGTGACTGCTGAATCTACTCCACAGGAAATAAAAAATGCTTACTATAAGCTCGCTAAAAAATACCACCCTGATGTAAACCCTTCAAATTCTGTATTTTTTATATATCCCTTTTGCATTAAATATATTAATTATAATATAAAATCAATCCATACGCAACAAATTCAATAGTAAACATTATAGGAAATTTTTAAGAAAATTAACCAAGCTTACTCTGATGTTTCTAATAAAACTCCAAAGCTTAAAATGCCTCAATACCGATATGACCCAGAAACTCATGGATACAATTTCAGACAAAACTGGAAAGGCTTCACAAAACCTGACGAAAAAAGCGAATTTTTTGGAATGGCAAACAAAGAATATAGAAAAGCTAAAGCACAGCAACAAAATCAGTATTATTATGACCGCATGTTCGAAAAATTATTTGTGCTGTAAATAATATGCAGGGCGGTTTTTGCTTTACTCAGTTTTAAAGTATTTTTGCATGTCCAGAATCAACATGATCATGAGATGATACAAAAGCAAGAAGAATTGGAAGAAGAAATGAGGGTAGACGGAGAAAGGTTTAAAGAGTATGAAGAGATGACAAGAAGAAGGTACAATACAAAGTAAGTGATTACTTTAAATAGCAGAATTTATTAAAAATTTCTAAATTGCTAAACTAATTTCATTGGATCTCTTTCTGGTAAAGTTCTTGCACAATGAGAAGCGAATTCTCTATGCCTTCATCTTCTGGATCTGTAGCTTTGGAAGCCATTAATAGAAGCAGTGCTGACTTCAATTTTTGCTTAGTTTGATCTTCAACTAGCCTAAGAGATTCGCGCATCATTTCTTGTGCTACTCTTTTTTGGCTGTAATCACACACAAATCCACTCAAATAATTCTGTTTTTCTCTTGATTCGTCAACTTTTCTTTTTAATTTTTTATGAACTTCATAAAATTTTTGATTTCCAATATAAGGCAAATGGAATTTCCTTTTTAATTTTTCTATTGAATATAGTTGATTTTTCACTATCGAAAAAAGTCATATTATTGCATATATAAAAATTTAAACTCTGGCTTGCAGAGACATATTTGGTATGCTGGAAAGCAAATAAAATGCTTATAAAGGTATATTTTTTCAAAATAATATTCATATTTTTCTTTGGCATATTTTGAAACAGCAAATGCTAAATCTTCTCGGTCTTCTTCTTCAAAATTTTCCACAAGTTTTTCAAATTCGCGAATTTCACTTGCCTCAAAGTCTATTTGAGTAGCTTGCATGTTAGGCTCTGAGCCGAATGATCTTTTGATGCTTTTGGGAAGAGGCTCTTCTTGAGCTGGATTTTCTGATGATTTCAATTCTTCACTTGTTTCCATAATAGTAAAATCGCTATAAGTGCTGTTTTCATCAGCTTCTTCGAATTCTGCGTATTCTTCATCTTCATCTTCGTAAGAAGACCTTTCAGTATCTAAGACTTCTTGTATAACTTCATTATGGCTTGAATATTGCTGTGCCATTTGAAGACTAATATCTGGAAGTTCCTCAACAAGAAATGGATGATTCAAAAGGTTCTCAAGACTTACTCTTTGGTTAGAATTATATCTCATCATTGCAGTAATTAAATTTTTCGCATTATCAGACACAGAAACATTTTCTGGAAAACTTATTGGTTTTTTCTGTAAATTCATTAAATCTGCTCTGGTATAGCACTCAAAAACTGGTTTTCCAAACAAAATTTCGTAAATAATAGTTCCGAGGCTTCATACATCAGCTTTGAAGTCATAGCGCTCTTCTCGTAGGACTTCTGGAGCCATAAAAAGTGGTGAACCTAAATGGGTTGATGCTAAACAATTATCATTTAATATCCTTGCAAAGCCAAAGTCAGCAAGTTTTATATCAGCGATCTCATGATTTTTATTGGTTAGTAATAAATTCGCTGGCTTTAAATCTCTATGCATTATATTTTTGCCTCTTAAATATATCATTGCATTTATCAGCTGCCTTGCCCATTTTTTAGCAGTGAGCTCAGGTATTGGCCCTTTTTCTGATATAATGTTTGAGAGGTCTCCTCCTTCACAATATTCCATGACTAAATAGTAATTCCGCTTAGACTTCAAAACTTCATGAAGTTTAATTACATAAGCACAATCACAAGATTGCAATAGCATTATTTCTTGCTCTAATAGCTGCTTTATTTTGGGTTTAATTCTATCCAAGTCAACTATTTTTACTGCAAACACTTCACTAGTAGAAAAATGAGTGCCTAATCTTACTTTGCCGAAGGCTCCGCTTCCAATTTTCTTGTCAATGTAGTAATCTCCGACTCGTTTTCCCATTATATATTTTATTATATTTGGTGATAATGTAGAGAAATGTATTTTTTATTACAATGAAAATAATTGTTTAAGCATATAGATTGGGCTTATTCAGCCTCTTGTGAAGAATAATCACTCGTAAATTTTAAAATTGTAGAATCTAGTTTAAAAATGGGAGTTGGTAGTTTTAAAGTATCTTTAATATAATCTTCATATTTATCTAGTTTTTTATAGCTTTAATTACTAAAAGTTAGGCAGCTTATATTGAATTTAAAAATTTCTTTTATTTGATAATCTATTTTTGAAAAAACAAAATAAAGGGATTTAATAATTTTCTCACTTAACTCATATGCAATTCTTTTCTGTTATTGCTCAGTTTAAAATGAAATTATAAGCAATTTGATTTTACAACATTAATTTCGTATATTTTAAATAATTCCATTCTCATATTTTGAGATAATTATTTTAGCATTAAACTTCTTTGCAATTTAAAAATTCAACTTCATTTAACAATTTCTTTAAAATTTTCCTAAAATCCTTTAAAATTCTCTTAAAATTATTACTCGCATAAAAATTGAAACTGGTCGAATAATTAATTTATTAAAAATGCTATCTCAAGGTTCGTTAGAAAAAGCATTATCTTTAGAAGGTTTCCTTAAAAAAAAGAGTCCAAGCGGTATTACAGGCTACCAAAAACGCTATTTTGCAATTCGTGATTCTGGAAAACTTCTTGCTTATTTTCCAAGAAAGCCTAAACCAGATACAGAACCTCGAGGTGTTATTCCATTAGATTTAGTTAAAGAGATACGTGATGTAGATGATACAAATTTCTCAATAATTTATGAGGAGCGTGTATTTGAACTTAAAGCTGATAACCCAGACGCAAAGGTTATGTGAGTTAATGCACTGCAACTTTTACTTGAAAAAATCAGAGTAAGTAAGCAGCCTGAAACAAGGCCAAGGTCAGATACCAAGACAAAAACGTGGAAACCCAAAAATCTCTCTGCAGACATGCTCCAAATGGTAAAAATTGATGCTGATAGCCCATCACCTGCCCCGCGTGTTGATTCTCAAAATGTCCATGTCCAAATTATGAACCTTAAAGGAATCTGGCAATATATTGTAAATATTGATGCAAAAGTCTTAAAAAATAGACTTATTTATGGATTTTTGAATAAACGAAGCAAAGGGAAAATGAAATATTTTCAGAAAAGATGATTTGTGTTGATAAGTGGAGCTCCGATCAAAAATGACGTAGAAGATGACCAACAATTAGCGGAAACATTGTTGCCACCATGAATGTATTTGAATCATATTTATTATTTTAAATTTAGCGGGCTTGATGATGACTCTGAAGCGCAAGGAGAAATCCCTACAAGAATTGTTAATATAAGAATCAAAGATATGACAAATTCCAAAGACTCAGGAGCCTCATTCTTACTTGATGTAGGTACAAGAATTTTTCATTTAAATGCTGATAATGAAGAAGAAATGAATCGATGGATAAAGGCTATAGAAATTAGCAGGGAAAATGCACAAGAAGTAAGCTCAAGTATTACTGGCAAACCAAAAATACTTAAAAAAATTATTGATTTATACGATAATCATGGAGAAAGCTCATTAAAAGGAAAAATTTTAGAAAAATTCCAAAATGAAATAGGAGATCTGATGGAAAATTGTAAAGAGATTGAGTTAGCTATTAATGCGTGCCAACTATTAACAGATGATTTAATATCTACAATAGATGGCTGTATAGCGGCTCGGCCTCAAAGATTAGAAATTGCAGAATTTTATGCTGGGATTTTTCATAAAAAATTATGTGAATTTTTATCCCGATGCTGAAAAATACTTGGGAAGCATATGCCAATTGAAGACCTGCGAAAATTGATAAAATGGGTTCATTATTATGATACACAATTAAGAAAAGTAGGAATTACTGACCAAAAAGTAGACAATGGGTTAGTAGTCCTTTCATTGACCTATTCCAATAGGATTTTTGAAAATTCCAAACAAGGAATTTTAGATGCCATGATAAATGCTAGGGAGCAAGTTGGCATCGATGAAGAATCAGGGCTTTATATCGTTTGTTTTGCAGAAATCTGCTCTATAGTCGAGCCATTATTGTTTGAAATTCAGTCAGAAAATTTACCAAGCTTCACTGAAAATCTATTAGAAACTCTAACTCCCCCTCTGTGAGCGAACAAAACTATGGAAAGATCCCTAATATTTGGATTTTTCTCAACATCCGTAAGCAAACAAAAAAAATGTTATATATAAGTGATAATTATTATGATGAAACCTCGAGCTAATTCTGGTTAATTAAAACATCTTGCATTTTAAAACATAAATTTTACAAACTAATCTACTCTGTAAATTAATTTCAAATTGAGATTTTTAAATTTTGAAAAAAAAAAATACTATAAAAATTATATATAAATTTTTAAAATTTTTTTAAAAATAAAAATTAACCACCATTAATGAGCGAATAAAATTTTTTTGTTCGCTCACGGAGGGGAGCAAGAGATGTTGTAGGACAATACCAAAATGCTGTAATTGAGCTATTAGAAAGAGCTGCACCGTTGTCTTTAACTTATTTAGTAGGATTATGCAATGATTCTTATTTAATCTTACAGAGAATGATCACATGGCAAAATTTGTTGAAATCACATATAGAAGCTGATGTGATGCAAAAGCATTTATGTGCTACAGAGATGTCTGAGAATGTTAAGCAGATGGGAGGAAGAGTAAAAGAATACTTGACAGATACGCTGTTGCTAAAAGTTGATGACCAGTTTAGTGGACCTATTCATGAACTTCACTTGCTCCTCCCAGTAATAATCAAGAAATTGCTTGTTCGTTGGGGTTTTCGCAAATTTTATATAAATAGATTAAAATTTGTTTATTATTGAGTATATATACCTAAAATTACCATTTTTGGCATTTTAGCTCACCCAATAATGAGCAAATTTCGATTTATTTATTATTAAATTTACTATTTAAAGATTATGTGCAAATAAGCAAGAGAATGCTTATTACTGAGGGAGGGAGTTAGAAGCAATTTTTAGTAAAATTGTTAAAGATTTGTCAGTATTTGAGCCTTATTTAGAAAAATCTTTTATGAGGCATATATGGAGGAGCTTGCTCGAAGAGCTTATAGAAAAATATATAACAACTTAAGCAAAAAGATATTTTTATGGCTTATCATTAATTTTTTCATAATTTCATCCAAAAAAGAATACAGATTCTATACTTTTAAATAATGCAGGGTTAAGAGATCAATCAATTTTACTTTTGACCGAAACTTTAAGAAGTGACACTGATATGCTTTTAAAGCACTTTTGCACTAAATTAGATGCAGATGCTGTGATACAAGAAATCAAAGTCCTTAAAGACATTCTTGATTTTTTAGAAGCCCTGCCTCATCAAATTCCAGAAGCCGTAAAATCACTGCGAAAATCGCAAGGCGATACTTTTTCTCTCAACGTAGCTGTAAGTTTTATTTAGAAATATCCTGACTTACTCTCATTGCTATCATTAGCTAGCATATCTTACATCAAGTGAATATTGAATAATTTCAAGCCATTATTTCCATATTCATATAGAATCATTATATCTCATTTATTTGAGGAGCGATTTAGATATTGATGAAAAAAGATCAGCTACGATAAAAGCCAAAGATACTTTTGAAGGGGAAAGGAACATAGAGCAGAGACAAAAAAAACGAAGTTCTGTTCTATTTGGTAATATTTCTACTGATGAAACTTTAGTGCAGGTTGAAGAAAAATCTCATGCGGCTTCTGAACTGGAAAACCGCAAGAGGAATGTCACTCAAATTGTAAACCCGACCTTTCCTGCATTAGAAGGCTATTTACTTAAAAAAAGTAACAAACTTGCCTTAAAAGGAATAGGGATCAATATAAATCTAGGCTTGGATAGTCTTTTAAATATGGACTATGACAATATTTATTTTTCTATCAAAAATGATATTTAGTTGTTGCCTAAATCAGCCAATATTTTTTATTTAAAATATTATAAATATTTATTTATTATGTCACATAATTTTGTATGATTTAGTGATAGTTGCTATAGACTTTATTGGTATAAATCACACAAAGCTTTAGAACCCATAAATTCAATTAGTCTTCATGATGTTCAAAGCGTTGAAATATATAAAGACTCAACCACTCCTAAATTTAAAGTTGTTTCTAGCACCAAAACTCTGAAACTGCAAGCTAGCTCATTTGAGGAAAGGGATAAGTGGATAAAAGCACTTCAAAAGCAGGAAGAAGAAACTCATCAGAATGTGTCTTTGTTTAATTTTGTAACTAAAGAAAGCTTGTTTGAAGATATTGATGGTGTGAGCAAATTTAAAAGAGATTTAATGAAATTAGCTATACAGCTAGGATCGACTCTGCCTAATAAAAAAAGAAGAAAAAGAGTTAAAATAAAGCCTGAACCTGCTAAAATTGTGGTTCCTGATATAATGGAAGAAGAAAGCAAAAGCTGATGCTGTTGTTTGGCATTTTTGAAAAGAAAAAAGGATCCTTTGAGAGAATCCTTAATTATAAACTAAACTTTTGTATTTATTTTGAGTTGTTTATAGATATTTCTATATAGCGTATAAATTATCATAATTTTTAAATAAAAAAAGGACATAAATTTTATAAAGTGTTTAGTAACGTTTAAACGGATCTCTAGGTCTTCTCTTTTTAAAAGTTTTCGCTTTCTTTTCAATCCATTTTGTATTCCATTTTCTCTTTACTTGTATTTGATTATTACCCAAAAGAAGGATTGGGGCCATAACTTTTTTCCACGACTTAAGCTTCACTTTGCTTTCTTTTATTTGTGAAAAAGATTTTGTGACGAATTCTTCTAAATCATCATAACCAGATGCGGCATACTTTTGGAATTCTTCGTTTATATTAGTAATGAAAGTCATTTGCCCTAGGAGATAGTGAAAATCCAAAGCCTTTGCAGAGGATACTGTGTAGAGACAATTAAGTAGCATGGCTTGGTATTTTTGGATTTTATATAGCAGCTTCATATGGGTTTTTGAATTTTTCCATGCTTTTAACATAATTCGTGGCTTTTGTTCTTCAGTCTCAGCTAGTTTATTTGAAAGCACTGAAAAATACATTTGCTCTATTGGGTTGGCTATCTTAATTCTCCTTACTTTTCTTATGTTTAATCTCCTTAATTTCCTTTCTTCTTGGTGTCTTAATGCTAATACTCTGCATTCATCAAACCACCATTTATTTAACTCTTCAGCAGCGATTTTATTTTCTTTAATATTTTTATGCTCAATTACAATAAATTCTGTAAAATTGCATTGGCTTTCTGTGTTTTTCTGGAATTCTTCTAATTTTTCTTCAGTATCTATTTCAAATACACTTAAAAGATTTTCTGAAAAAGGCTTAAATCTAATCGAGTGTTCAAATTGGGCAGCTGAAAATAATTGGAAAATTTCTTTGAATAGTAATTTTGTATTTCCATATGCTGATATTAAGTAGAAGATTTCATACATTTCTAATAAAAATGCTTCTTTTTCGTCTATAGGAATGCTTGAGGTGCAAATGCTATTTAAAACTTCAAATAACCACTTAATGAGCTCTGTAGACAAATTTTCGTCTTTTCCTTTGACGATGCTTGTAATTATGAATTTATTATCTTCTTGAACAAAATATGATAAATATGGCTCAAAACATTTGGGCAAGAATGCATTGATTCCGAGTGAAAGAATCCATAAACATACAGCCTTTTTGAATAAGAAGAGTTTGGTAAGAATCTCAAAGTCTTTAAATTGATATTCAAATAATGAGCATATAGAAATAGAAACATCTTCTAAGTATCCAGCTTTGTAATAGTAATCAATGTCTAAATAAAGTAATGCATATTTATAGAAAAATGAAATTTTTGGAGATTTTACTTCATTTTTGAATATTGACTTATATCGAGAATTCAACATTTCTTGGAAATATAAAGAGTATCCAGAGATTTTGCTGAGTTCATAAGCCATCCATAAAAATTTCACAGTCTCATTATCATGGTGGCCTTTCTCTGATAAATTAATAGCAATCTGTATATTTGATAATAAAGCATGCTTAGCGATTTCGGTAATTTTCGCATCACAAGAATATAAGAATCTGCTTTTTTCTAGCAAAAATCTAATAATATCATTTTTGCTAAATCCATACGACTCAGTCATAAATCTCTCATAATTATTGATAATCTTTTCTAATGACTTAATTTCGCTGTTTCTTGTGTATTGCAAATAATAAATCGAGTATTCATATCCATCAGTCATTTCATATAAACTGTCTAATTTTTTATTAGCTTCTACATACTCTATATATTTTGTATTCCCTAGCATATCACCTTCAATATAGCTATTGAGACAGTAAGGATTTCCATACACATGTGATTTCAAAAAATCATACATTCAGAGCTCGCCATAAATATTTGCTAGACATGCAATAATTTCAATATCTCTTTCTTTTGTCATCAATTTTTCTGTCCTAGATACAATTTCTCTATATCTTTTTGTCCTCGCTCTTATGACAGGAGCAATATTTTGGACAAATATTTGTATAAGCGCATCTTTTACATCTTTTATTGGAATAAGCAAGAATTGTCCTTCAATATCGGCTATATAAGTGTTCGGTATTTCATTAATTTTTACATGCTTAAAAATACTGCTACTTTTGTGGACAACTGCATGGGTTGCATATGGATATACTTGTGTAATTAATGTATTTTCAATCTGTCTGATTCCAAATGGAGATAGTAATGCAAAAAGAATGGCTGAATAATAAGGATCTGCAGGGAGAGTTGTTGTGTTTGTGGTTAAAAATTTAATTACCATTGATAATGCTTGCAAAACAGTTTGGAAGGATTCTGAAGAAAAGTCCTGTAAAAGAGATTGAGTTTTGGTATTGGATTGCAATGCGTAAAAAATTTGGGTAAATGCTGATAATGAGTCCCAGATTTTGAGGATGTTTCTTGGCTTGTTTAAAGAAAAAATATTTTTGATCGTGGCAAAGCAGTAGATAAATGTTGAGAAATCGTTTATCTCTTCTTTTTTAATTTGGTAAGCCCAAAATGCAGAGTTATATGGAAAATAGCTTGGGAATTCAGGCAATTCCCCAGATAGAGTATAGATATCCCCCTTTGCAATAATAAATATTCTTGAAATAAATGCCAAAGGGGTTATTTTATAAGAAATAGGTGCAAGCGATTATAATCATGATATTTATCCTTTCAAATAGCCATATATTTTTTCTGAATTGTATAAGAATAAAATGCATTTAAATTCCAAACCACAGAATCGAGCGCTATAATTGCAGCATTCATTTCAGAATTATTTTTAGGTATCTCAAATGGTAACCACTCAAACCCCTCTTTTGACGCCTTGCTTATATCAGTGCCTTCATAAAACATCAAATAAATATTTTTATAATTTTTCCAGTCTAAAAATGCTGAAGTGACGGCTAAGCTGTTCTCTTTATCCATTATGTAAACAGTCTTTTTCCAATATCCAAGCAATAGTAACCCTTGCAAAGATTCAAAGCCAAGATTTTTCAAGTCAAATTTTTCTTTTAAAGACAGATATTCAGGGTTTAGCATTTCTTACTTAATTACTTACTTAATTATATCTCTCGTCCACTGTTATTTCACCTGCCAAGGCTTCCACTCCTGCCTCAGGATGCCATGTCTATCGAATATATAGTATATTTAGCTTCGCTTGTTCAGTCCTTATGCTTGGGTGCTCTGCTTTCAACGGCTGCTCTCGGGCTACCAACTTGCGCAGTTGAGAATACTAAAGATCCCGGCTTCCACTGCCTGAGGTTGATGGGGACACTTCCAGAAAAATTTATTTCTCTCTGGGATGGCTGTTTAGGGTCGCGCACTTCTCGGCTAAATGCTCAATCATTGCATGGATAAATTTACTGGGTGAGATAAACAAATTTAGCCTAAAAAAGAGGAGTTTTTGTTCATGAGAACAGCGTTTAGCATTTCAAATACATTATGCACTGCTGTATATGCAATGACTGCTCTTTGAGTTTGACTTAATAAAAAGCTAGGCTTATCAATTTCATTAACTTTAATTGAAGAAAGGTTGGAATATTTAAACCCCAAAGAATTTACATATCTTCCAAGCCTTTCAGCTAGATGATATCTGTTGCATACGACTAAGCACATTTTAAACATACCGAAATCTTCAAGAGTGTCTAAAATCACTCCTAGTAGCTCTTGGCTCATATCATCTAAGTCTATCAGCGACACAAGCTGTCAGTCTTCTTTCATTATTTGAGAGCTCATTAAGGATTCAGCAGATCTCACTCCCCCTTTAAATTGGATCAAATTATCAGTAAAATTCTATTGTTTGAATAATTATTAATTTTAATAGGTAAAATAATAATTTATATGCAAATAGCTTTTATACTCCATTTAATTCTGATAAAATCAAAATCTACCTGCAAACTGTTTTCTTTTAATTGAGAGAGTGCAAACAGAATACTAGTAAGAAAAGTTAGCACTTGTGAAGACAAAGTTTATAAATTAATTTTTATGATCAACAAAATTTAATATAAACCCCCCTAAAAAATGGAAAATATATTTTGATCTAATTTAAAGGGGAGAGTTAGTGATTTTAGATAAGAATTGACTTCGTCAGAGAACATTCCAATAATTTCTATGATTTTTCTCATCGATTCATCTTCAATAAAAATATCTGCCTTGGTGGATACTAGTCTCCCACCTAGATTTAAGGCAGCAGCATGCACGTTGTCTATAATTGAATAGTCTGACATTAAGCTTCCATCTTTTTTAATAGCAGATGCTAAGGATTCTACAACAGATCTATTTTCTAACTGAAGCCACTCATCTTCTGGATCTATATCTTCTAATCCTGCACCCAAAGCTTCACCCAGCCTAAATTCACTGCCTGAAATGATGCTAAAACTATCACTTTGAGATTCATTTTCCAGCAAAACAAATGAATCTTGTGACATTTGGCTTTTATTTAGAAAAGGATTGCTAGCTGACTCTAAAATTTTTTGTGATTCCTCCAAGCTTTTTTCTGCATTTTCTTCACCCTCTTCTCCTTCATTTTCTTCGCTATTTTCTTCATCTTCTTTTAATATGTATTCTTCAGGTTCATTATTTTCTTCTCCTTCATCCTCTTCCGAGCTCGCCAATTTGCGATTTTCATAATCCTCACCTCTTCCTATAACAAAGACTGTTTTCTTTTCACCATTTGTTTCTGTTTTCTGTTCTCCATCGCTTTCTTCATCACTTTCATTTACTTCTGCAATTTTATTTTTATCTTCTTCAATTACCTTATTGACATATGTCGTTTCTTTTTCTATAGTAGGCAATAGTTTTGGCATCAAATCTTCTAAGGCAGCTGGGACATATTTATAGATATATTTTTGCCTTTGTTCGACAGTCATGGAGTCTTTATGCGTATATGCTAATTTTGATTAAATAATTAAATAGCCTTGCTAAATTGCACATAATTTGGTCAAATCATAATAACTCTCTATACACACATCTTAATAACTTTTCCCAATTTCTAATTTGGCTATAACACTCAATAGCTCTAAAAAACTCATTTTTCTCATTAAACAAATCCCCAGCTTTTTCAACTTTCCCATTAGCCAAATAAGCTTCAGCAGCTTGTCCTAGTAATTCTTCTTCCTCAAACAGCTTGGCTGCTTTTTCATACTTTTTGCCTGATGCATAACATCTAGCTGCTCTCCTCTTAAGCACACTATTCCCTTTGCTATCATTTTCTAGCAAATCCATAAAAATATCTCCAGCTTCATTAAATAGCCCATAAGCTTTTCTTTTTTGTTCTCTTCATTTTATCCTGCTAACTTTCGAAACATAATAAAGCAAATTTGATTCTGATTCAGATAATAATTCAGTCGCTTCATTTGCTTTAGAATGGGCTGTAGCATTTAATTCAAGCTTTCTATCACCAGAGGCTTGGAAACATTTGACGGCTTGGTCATAAAACTTGTGGGACATCATTCGCAAGCCTTGATTTCTCCATGCTTCTTGGCTTGATTTTTGGGCTATTGCAATGACTTCAGGATCTGTTATAACTATTTGAAAAGATTCATTGGAAAGTTCTAGTTTTTTTACAACATCCATCATTTTCCAAAACTCCTGCATAAAGAAACGATTTTCAGGGTCATCATCATAAATAACAAGTCTTTTTTTAGGCCTTGTTACTGCAACATATAAGTGTTTAAGCTCTGTGCACAATAAAGCATATTTGCTTGTATCAAAATAACCTTTATGACGAAGCTTTGGGACATGGTTTTGCAAGTCCTCAAAATTTGTGGGCCTGTATTTTGGGTTTGTGTCTAGTCTATAAATATTAGCTAAAGCTCTCCATTTTTCTTTACTCCCCCCCCCCCTCCGTGAGCGAACAAAAACCATTAGAAAAATCGCCATTTTTTGACCAAAAACCCACCCTCCGTGAGTGAACAAAAAATTTTTTTAATAGAAAAAATTTTGATATATAAGTGATAATTAGTATAATGAAATCTAGAGCTAATTCTGTTTAATTTTAAACAAATTTGCGTTTTAAAACATATAAATTTTGCAAATTAAATTAATATTTGCTTCCCAATTTTTGCAAATTAGGATTTTTTTAAATTTCGAAAAAAATATTTTTTATAAAAATTTTATATATAAATTTTTTTTAAAAAAAAAAAATTAACCCCCCTCCGTGAGCGAACAAAATTTTTTTGTTCGCTCACGGAGGGGGGGGGGGGGAGTTAGATATATCACTATCAGTAAAAAAGTTATATAAAATCACATCTTCAAACTCCAAACCTTTTGATTCAAAAACAGTTAAACATAAAGCATGCTTAAACAAAGGGTTTATTTTTTCTTTAGCATCTTGATTTCTTACAATAATTACTTGGTTGCACCCAAATTGAATCCCATCTGATGTCTGTGTTGAATCTCTTCCAAATAGTAGTGCAAATAAATGGTTAATGTTCCCACTATCAATTAAAATCGGTTTTGGCCCATCTTCAATGCTTCTCTCTTTAGCCATTCTATCTATAGAATATGGAAAGAGTGCTTCTAGTAGCGCAACTATAGAGTTTGCAAGCTCTAATATTTGGTTATGTGATCTGAAATTCATAGTCAATTGTCTTACTGCAGGCACTTCAAGCCTAGAGGTTTTGAATAAATTGCTAACTCCACCCTCTCCGTGAGTGAACAAAAACCATTGGAAAAATCACTACTTTTTGCCCAAAAACCCACTCTCTGTGAGTGAACAAAATTTTTTTTATGAAAAAAATTTTATATATAAGTGATAATTATGATAATGAAATCTCGAGCTAATTCTGTTTAATTTTAAACAAATTGTGTGTTTTAAACATAAATTTTATAAATAAAATTAATATTTGCTTCCCAATTTTTGCAAATTAGGATTTTTTTAAAATTTGGAAAAAAATTTTTTCTATAAAAATAAAAATTTACATATAAATTCTTTTAAAAAAAAAAATTAACCCCTCCATGAGTGAACAAAATTTTTTTGTTCACTCACGGAGGGGGATTAAGGTCACAAAACCTAAAGCCTACTCCTTTAGCTATAGTCTGAGCAGTATCTCCTGAGAAAAATAACTTTTGTTGGGTGACTTCTAATAGCAACGCTAAAGTAGCAGGAGTTAAATCTTGGACTTCATCAACCATCATATAGTGTATAGGACAGCCATAATAATTTTGGTTATTAACCTGGTTTAGTATATAATTTACGACGTCTTGGAAATCATAAGCATTTTCACAGCATTTCCATCGTTCATATTGCATAAAGAGGTCCCAAACTATCCATTTGTCAGCATATGAAAGCAATTGCGATTGAGAAACTCTAGAAGCGTAGACTGTTTTAGGCAAATACCAGCCTTTATAGATATAAGAATCAGCTGAGCCTTTGATGTAGGCAGAAATTTCTGTTCATATGACAAGTGCGGAGAAGTAAGTTTTTTGTTTGATTTTTGGCCAGAATTTTTCTTTGAAGATTTTAAAGTCGACTTCATAGTTTCGTCTTCGGTGTCATCTTCATTTAGATTTTACTTTAACTGGCCGATACGCCACAGCTTTCCTATTAACGCCTTCATAATAGTACTCAGCATCATCTTCATTATCTGAGTCGTCTTCACTATCCATTTTTTCATACATTTCATATTCCTTTCTATATTGGTTGCAAACGTTTTTATTGACTCTTAAATTATTTGTATGCTCATTATGCCATTCGAAATTCAAATTGGAGCCTATAACTTGACCATCCAGAGTTCTATCGAAATATGGCCTCTTTAAGGTCGCATCAATCATGAAAATTAATTTTCTGACAGTTACAAATAAAGGAAAATCTTCGTCTCTTAAAAATGCTAAAGAGCTTGGACCTTCATAAGCGAGGTCTTCTTCCTCTTCTAATTCTTCTTCTTCATAGAAATGCTCTACAGACTGCTGAGGTTCTAGTTTGATTTCTTCAAGCTCTAAATCTTTCGTTTTTTTGGCGTCTTCCCTAGCCTTGATTTCATCTTTCATATGGGTATTTAATTTTTCATAGAATCTTTTGACTTCATTTGTGAGAACAGGAGAAGCAGTTACAAACACACAATGGAGCTTAGATGATCTGTCTAAATCAGATGGAGTTAGCTTCCTATTACCTTGTTTGGCGCGATATTTGAATAATAAGTCAGAAGAAAACATCCTTAAAATAGAGCATGTGGTTTTTCCAGTTCCTGATCTCCCAATCGCTAAGACATTTCCTGGGGTTCCTACCAATTCTTGCTGCTCATCAGTCAATTTGATTTTAAAATTTGGTATTGTATTAAGGATTTTCAATAAATCTTGGCAGCTTTCAGCTTCTGATAGCTTTTGTACTAATGAATTTTCATGATATTTTATTTCATTATCCTCATCAGCAGTTCTAGTAGATACCCATCTTTTAGTATTCGGATTATAAATGATATCGTGAGACTCATCCCAAGATAAATAGATAGGCATAAACCATTTCGGTCTATACCAGCCCTGATCATTTCTGACAAAAGTATTTTCATTGCATTAAATAAATTTATATCTCGATTTAATGTTCATTACCACATTACGGCACAGGCTTCCGTCCTGCTTAGGGGTTTCCCGAGCCACCATCGCGTCGTGCACCATTTGGCATTACCTCTGAATGGCCCCTAGGCTCCGGGCGTCTGATTTCGACGGCAAAAAAAGTATTTTCAAATGATGGAAATTCATTACAATCAATATATCGGTCATTATCATTATTTATTGAGCTTAAAAAATCAGCTATAACGTCATTTAACTCCTGGTTGCTTTGTCCGAAGTCAAGTACTTTAAAATAGTGGAAAAATTTATATTGGCATACTAAATCATCTCTAACAATAGGCAATCTATCGACTAAAGCAACTATTAAAGCATTCATATTTCCTGTTTCTATGTCAGTTTTAAAGAAAATCATATTACTGCAAGGCCCTTCTTTTAGTATTTTGCAGTTGATTTTTGGCGCAATATACCCGATTGAAAATTCCATAACCCTTTTAAGCAAAGATTCTCTTCAATCGATAGGCCACTTAAGGATCGTTTTTCTGGCCTTTTTAGTGAAGCGGACTTTCCATATAGCCTCTGGTATCCCGTCAAATAAATCATATGCTTTCCAAAAGTAAGGAGCATTTGGGGAATTCCTTACTCCCCCCCTCCGTGAGTGAACAAAACCATTAGAAAAATCGCTATTTTGCCCAAAAACCCCCCTCCGTGAGTGAAACAAAAATTTTTTATGGAAAAAATTTTTGATATATAAATGATAATTATGAAATCCAGAGCAAATTCTGTTTAATTTTAAACGAATTGCGTTTTTAATATATAAATTTTATAAATTAAATTAATATTTGCTTTCTAATTTTTGCGAATTAGGATTTTTTTAAATTTCGAAAAAAAGTATTTTTTAGAAATTTATATATAAATTTTTTTAAAAAAAAAAATTAACTCCCCTCCATGGATATACATAAAATGCGTATGGCGACCGACCCGTCCTTTCAGTGACGGTAACCCATGTATATCCGGGCATGGTTTTCTGAAGAAGCGACTTAGCCCAGCAGTATCTGGACCCTGGTGGCGACCCAGGGACAAACACAGACCCGCTGATCTTGTCAGATCCCAGGGCAGTTAGGAGCATCTTCTTTTCCAGCAGCGCCCTAGCCAGTGGGTGCCCGAAATGGAGCAGGGTGAATTACCTGCTCAAGCTGCTATAGTGGTCTGCCCCGAATCGCGGAAGCGGTTGAGTATTTTCTCAAGCGGATAAGCTGGGAAAAAGGGAAAGGCAGACTAGACAACCAGAAGGCGGTTTCTCCAGTACAAAAGGGTCCCAGTCAAGTGGGGCGATCTGGCCAACCGGAGGCAAAGACTGGCGTAATTCGGGGCGGAAGGCTGAGTTGGAAATGGTGGTGCCCGGCGAAGGTCGGTTGACGACCCAATAGGGCAACCCACTACCGAGAAACCAGGGGTTTCGGCCTGGGCTCAGAGAACCAGTGATGGAAGTCCATCCTTTTCGCTCGTGCCGGCACGGCTCCTTAAGGAGCGCGGAGGAGGAATGCCACGCATGGAAGTAGGGACCTTAAATACACATCGTCTTAACATTAACATTAACTCCCCTCCGTGAGTGTGAACAAAATTTTTTTGTTCACTCACGGAGGGGGGGAGTTAGGGGTCATTTTGTCCTCAACCTGAGGAGCTTCTAAACCCATAAACCGCTCTTTTTCATAAGCGATAATTTGATATTTAAGCCAAGCAAGCCACACATCTGTGTAATGAGCGAATCTTGTATTTTCTCTGTTTTTTCGTAAATCAAAAAGATCATGTTCTGATTGAAGGAACTGACAATTAAGAATGAATCGCTTCAGGACGTCTTGGGCTAAAAGAGTAGCTATTGGATGTAAGGATTCGTTTGTAACACCTTCTTTTTGTTTTAGACGTTTCTTTTCTCTCTTAGAAACGTGGTGAGTCTTATTTTGACTATCCATTAAATAGTTATATACAGATGCTATCAGATTCTAAAAAATCAAAGAAAATATGGATTCTTATGGAAAACTAGCAAAATATTATTTATCATAGATATCCAAGTTTTTAAAAAAGCCTTTATAAATCTTCAGCCTCTAATTTTGTTCGATTTTTAAAAATATTTTGTTTTAGAATATATATTAAAAAAATTTAATGTCAAATCAATACGAGCTATTTTTATCTTTACCTATATAGTGTATGTCTTAACCGTGTATGTTTTATTATCAAAAGCATACTTAATCTCTATTAAGGAAAGACTCTATATTTATTGATCAAATTCAATCACGTTGATATTTATAAAAGCAGCAGCTTGCTATCGATGAAAAGTCAAATCTCTTTAATTTGAAATTAAATATTTTATAATGGAAGCTGAGCTTGATACTAAAGAATTTGTTGTTATTGATAACGGCTCTGGGTTCATCAAAGCAGGTTTTTCAGGTGAAGACTCTCCAAAAGTAGTCATCCCTTCAGTTCTTGGCAAATACGACCCAACAGAGCCAGGACGACCCGCAATCACAAAATTTGGCAATGAAATTGACCTCAAAGACCCTCATTGTGCGCTCTATTTTCCAATTGAGCGCAGCATCATAAAAGACACAGATCAAGACTGGGAAAATATGCGTGATATCTGGGAGCATCTTATAAAAGACCAACTGCAATTAGATCCAAGCACTATAAATGTTCTCATAACTGACCCAGTCCTAAATTCCCGTGAAAACAAACAGAGGATTTCCCAAATCTTTTTTGAGTCAATCGGTGTCAGCTCTCTTGGGATTATGTCATCGCCTGTTCTGTCTCTATTTTCTACAGGAAAAACCCGTGGGATTGTGGTTGACATTGGAGATGGCTCTACAAGTATCGTCCCTATTTTTGAAGGCTTTGCATTACCACATGCAACGAAAAGGATTCCACTGTCAGGGATTGATATTACTAATTACTTGTTACAGAATTTGTCAATGCATTTGAAGCCTGAACAATTTACAGTTGCAAGAGGAATTAAAGAAGAAATGTTAGTGGTACCACAGGATTATGAAAAAACTATGAATGGGAAAGACTTGATTACTGATGAAGAAAGCTGCTATGAGTTGCCAAGCGGAGAAATTATGCTCTTAAAGTATGATTAGATAGATATAGACAATTAATTTTAATAATAATAAAAATTATTCAGCAGCAAAATCTCACTGATGAGCTATTCATTAAAATATGGTTTATTAAAATTAATAAACAAACAAGAGTAAATGCAGCAGAAATTTTATTTAGGCCAAGCATTATAAATAAAGAAATCGGAGGAATTCCTGAGATAACGGCTGAATCTATCTTCAAATGCGACATTGACTTGAGAGCTGACATGTATAGCAACATTTCTTTAAGTGGAGGGACTTCTATGATGAGAGGATTCCATGAAAGAATGGAAAAAGAAATCAGAACGATTATGAGTGGCACTGTTATGGGCAATGAAATAAAAGTAGTCTCAGACTCTTTTAGACAGCATGCAGCTTGGATTGGAGGATCTATGCTGGCTAGTTTGTCTACGTTTGGACAGTTTATGGTGATGAGCAAAGCAGAATGGGAAGCAGAAGGCACAATAAGGCAATCCTTAGTTCATAAATTTACTTTTTAAATAGTATTAGAAACTTGCTTAATCAACAATATTTTTATAGAGAATTCCTATAAATTGCTCTATAAGGTCAGGTATTGGAGAGTTGGCAAATGAGCTTCTCCAGTTGTTTTGACCAATCTGAGTTGGTTCAACCAACTGAAGAGTTTCCCTATCCAATTGCCTGCTTTTACAAGACAATTATAGGAATTCCCTATAATAAAGCATTATCCTATTGAACTTTCATTTTGATTAATCAATTCTTCAGCTATTTCACTTTGGTTGACCAATTCTTCATCTATTTCTTTTCGACACTCTTTTTGCTTTTTTAAGTCCTCAGGGTAAAATTTAGCAACAACCAAAAACATGATAGCTGCCATTGCACTTCCAAAGACAGTTGCAATCAATAAAGATACTTTTAAGGCTTCTAAAGATGTATAATAAAACCCTATTATCACTGTAGATATAGTCCCTGCTATAGTAGTCACACAAATCATTCACGCAGTTTGGAACGCCCAGACATTAGGATTTGCGACATTTATTAAAATTGCATAAGACACACTTATATAAGTTTCCCCAATTGTACTTATTAGCATCATCGAAAGCATTGCGATTGCAAAATTTGAGGAAAGATACATTGGAAACAGTAAAAAAATAAATAAATTAAACGTTTATGTGGCCATAAGCAGATAAATCACTAGCCGTCACCCATATTGAGTCCAAAAAGTCGCCCTTATGGGTTTCTGACCTCAATCACACATAGCCACTATCTGTAAGGTGCTCCGATACTAATATAATGTATTGGTAATATTTTATTTTGCTTATTTATGGTAAATTGATTTTAAAATGTCAAAAAAATTTTGACATGTCATTATATATAAAAACTGAGTATATGGTAAGTTAATTTGTTTTTGAGATTTTAAAATTAATTTACCATAAATAAGCAAAATAAAATTTATGCAAGGGATTATAATGAGAAGGATAGATGTGGGTTGACAAAACTGTTAGCCCATCTGGTAGGGACAGGAAAATTTTCTGGGGAGAAAAAAAATCCGCTTCGGCAAGCTCCCATTGAGATGGTCTTCTTAACTTACGAAGAGCTTACTTTCGCCGCTATCGCCTGGTCCATCGCTTCATCAGGAGGTGTCTCAGATTCCTGCTAAGGTCAACGCCACCATTTTATTTCTGGAAATAGCAAAGGAATATACATAAACCTTGTGATTGCAATAATTAAAGGTTGCCATTTTGGGTCTGAGTCTTGTTTACTGTCTAACTCCCCCCTTTTTAAAACTGGAATAAAAAAATCCTGCTCCAATTTCAGAGAGGTTACTTTGTTTTTAAAAACTTAATTTTTAAAAAATATAAATTGAGCACAATAGTTTGCATTTAATTTATTTTTATGAAGAATTATATAAAAAATGAATTGATTCATTTTAGAAAAGTTTAAATAAACATTTATTTGCATTTTATCTATTAAATAAGGTCAAAACTCATTTTATAAAAATTAATATTTTCATTAATAACATTCTCCTGTTGAAAAACAAATTTTATTACAATTTAATGGCGGGTTAAAGCACTCAAAAAATGAAAATTTTATCAATTTTTTGTTTCCAATTTAAAGGAGGGGTGAGTATTTTCCTAATAAAATAGGAGCTATCGGAGAAATCAGTATTCCTATCGCATTTAAAACCGCATACACATCCACATTATCTGAAAATTTTTCTGCAAAGTAAATTGCTTCATAAAACGATCTCGCGAATCCTGAAATATATTGAAAGAATAATGCAAGAATAGTAAAAATCAGGGTTTTATTTTTGAATAGTGATAAAATGTCACTTTTAAGAATTTGCTCATTTGTGAATCTGCTGAGTTTGGCATTATTTTTTATGTCTCTGAGAAATAGACCAAAAATTATAGTCAAAACCAAGCTTATTGAGCCGATAAGAACATAGGATCAACGCCACCTTTCTAGAAATTACCCTACAGACTCTGCTAATATTAATGATAATGAAGCAAGAGAAATTCCAAAATAAATCGTCAAAAATAAAAATCCTGAAGCAAAACCGCGTTTTTTTGATGGAAAATACAAGGCTAGCAGTCTCATATAAGTTGGAGAAATTCCGCAAGCGAAAATTCCAAACATCAGACGGACTGATAGTAGCTCGTAAAAATTTTCACATATGCTGTTTAGTAGTGTTATAAGGCAAATTGATATGGAACAGGACAAAACAAACCACTTCGGCCGCTTTATGTAATCAACAAGCCGTCCAATCGGCAACACAAGCAACGCATTAACCAATAAAATTGTTGGGCCACTCAAAAATCCGTATTCATATAGCGAGGTATCCGTGTCATCTAGCATCGAACTTCCAGCGGCAATATAGCCGAAAACTTAATAAAATTTACGATATTGTTGTGTTTGCACAATTGTACCTAAAATAACTATTAAAACCAAAAATTTGACTGGGTAGGCTGTATTTTCCATATATTATATAATTAATTAATCCATTTTGCATTTCGCAGTGATTTTGACAAAATTCAAATAACTTGCTATCATTTAAATTTATATGAAGTTAAAATAAAAATTTATAAATTACTTATATTAATAGCTTTCTTTGGCTACATCAATAAACAGCTGCATGCATCTTTTAGTGCAAATGGCCTACACCCATATGATTTATCCTTGTCATCGTTATTGCTATTTTGATTATTTTGCACCCTTTTCTGCATAATTTCATCAATTTTTCGTTCAATTTCTTTTTGATTCATCTTTACATCGACTTCAATGTTATTTTTTTCTGTATTAAGTAGCAAAGCTTCTTCATTTATTTTTCTTCTCTTTGACTCCTTGGCTAAAAAATGGGTTTCTAGACTTAATGATAGCCTTTGTAGAAAAAGCATTTGAAAAGCATTTGTAACTTTGTTTCCAAAATATAGTTTTTCACTGCCATTTAACTGATTGATAATTTCTTTTGAAATATCTCCACCATTTATGCCTGAATATTCCCTTTTAAATCTTTTAACACTTCTTTTTTTATATGATGTATATGGTACAACTTTATTTTTAATCATTTTAAAACTTTCCTTTTTATATCTCATGCCATATATAGATTTCTTTACAGAACATAAAGTAATGGACGGTTGAAACGACCAAGGCAGACTCTCTCAAAGGGACAGGCTGGATTTCTATTTTAAAAGTGTAAAAAGTGTCATGTCAAAAAATGATTGCAAAGTGTGAAAAAAGTTAAAAAGCAAGCTTGCCAATTTTTAAAATGGCTTTATTATTGAATAAATTTATATTTAAGATATCTTTTAGAATGAGATTGATGGATGCCTTATTTGCTTTTTCCCCTTTTCTTGAGAGTTTAACTTAAAAAGTAAATTAGGTTAAATTAAGATTGAGATTGAGATTGAGATTGAGATTGAGATTTTTAGATTAGAGAGGGTTAAAGCGGGGATTATTTCAGCCCCTGATACAATTGAGCTTCAGCTTCACGCTCGTGTGGCGCTAGTCACTAAAGCCACCTGCCGCCCTTTTCTGATGGCGTCATCAAAAATGTTGACGTCAGCATCTTTCGGGGAGACTCACCCGAACCTGCTTGGGCCAAAATGCTTCAGCAAAAAAACTCTCTTAACCCCTGGTAGTGCTCAGGGTATGAGGGGACCGTCCGATGCCTCCTTCTGGAACTACCTCTGCCATTTGCAAGCAACATAATGCTCCTCCAGAAGTCCTCGATTGGTATTGCGCCGTCAGTCTTTTCGTCTGTGGGTCAAGGGGAGGCCCAGTTAGCCCAGACCGCACCCACCCCGAAATTAAGCCACCTGCGACCTCGTAGCCTTTCCGCCAGCTTTTTTATTTTCTGGCAAAAATTCTGAGTTCATCTGTCGCTACTAGGCATGCCATGATGGCATTAATTCTGTTAAATTAAGAAGATTTTTAAATAAGCAATACCAATTTGTTTATGATCAAATGCTCTTAAAAGTCAAAGTTTGTATTGAGCGCTGGTTGTTCTTTATAAAATTCTCAATGGCTTATAATACTATTTATTACTTATCACTCCAGTCTATAAGGGTATCTTAAATTTAATAATAAAGCCATTTTAAAAATTTGGCGCGTTTGCCTGTCATCTTTTTCACGCTTGTCAAACTTTTTGACATACTTAAAATATGGCGTCTTCGTCTGGGCATGACCTTCGGCCATGAATACTCGACTCATATTTTAATTATATCCGGCAAGGTTTTGCATTTCAGAGACGGACAGCAATGCTAGGTAAGCAATTCTGGTTGTGCTCAGAGCTTAGCCCAAGTCTACTTTCGGGAATGTTTTTTCCTCATGGGGAAGGAGGCACGCAAGTTGGAAAGGGGGAAGCTCAGCCAAGTCCGTTAGGACCAATCGGGCAACTCCCTAGCGTGAAACTGGGCGTTACGTCCCAGGCTTCGTGTTTTTCCTTTTTGCCGAGAGCCTACCAGAAAATCCATTTTTTGGGTTTTCGGAATGGCAACCCGTGTCCACAAGCCAAGTACCTCAGGCATGAGCCGCCTTAGTCGGCAACACTGCTCGGAGACGCATATTGGTGATCGAGGCTGACTGGCCCCAGACGGTCGGCGGGCCCTGTGCGGCGAAGAAGCAGCGGGAAGCTCTGGGTCGGGGCAACCCCGTAAATGGCGCTAAACACAGTTAATAATTAAGTAAGTAAGTAAGTAAGTCAAACTTTTTGACATGTAATTTTTATCTCGTCCCTTCAAGAGAGTCTATCTTAGTTGTTCAACCTCCATTACATTTTTTTCGATAAAGAAATCTATATAGTTGCATGAGTTATATATCATTTCTGAGTTTTAATTCATTTCTCATAATATCTTCTAAATATTCTTTTAAAAGTTCTCTATTTGAAAAGTCTAGCTCCCCCCATCCTTGATCGAACGATTGACTGTAAAAAATTCCTAAAAATTTTGGAAATTAACTCCCATCCTTGATCGAACGATTTTCATATCATGACAATTTTTATATATATAAAAATATATTAGTTATCAAAAGCTTGGGAAGATGTACATAATTAAGTTGTTTTCAGAGACCTTAAGACGACAGAAAGCTTCGAAATCAACCATTAAAAGTGATTTAGTCATCAACCTAGGCTTAAAAACTTAATAATCTAATAAAATAGGGATTTTTTAAATTTTAAAAAAAAACAAATTTAATTTAATAAGGAACAAATTAAAATTTATACAGTTTAAAGGGGTAACTAATAAATCAAAATATTAAAATTGGTATTTTTATGAAATTAATTCAATTTTTTGCTGTAAAAAAATAATTATTAAATACTCTTAACTATCTTATTTAAAAGTAAATAAAAAACATATATATATATTTTTTATTTTAATATATAAATTTTTTCCCAAAAAATTTTTTTTTTTTAACCTCCATCCTTGATCGAACGATAGTGAGTCGTTCGATCAAGGATGGGGGGGGAGTAAGTGCGTTTCAATAGACCGTAAAACTTCATTAACAGAATTATTTAAATTCTCTTGCGACCTATCAAAAATTAAATATTCGCTATGTGAAGAGTCATCTTCATATACAAGTGTCGCTTTGATTTCTCTCCAAGAGCTATTTGGAATATTTGGTTCAGATAAATCAAAAATATAAGCTCGCGAATCTAAAGCATCAACAGATGTTTGTCTAGTCCAAACTCCAGACCCTTTTACTGTTAAAAACCTAGCGTCTTCTTCTCCATCAGACTCCAGGATATTTAAACTATTCAGCATCTTCAATAGCCCAGCTTTTCAATTTTTACATGTTTCTTCATTATCAAAAACAACTATAAGCACGTTTCCATCTACTGCAATTGCAATAATAGTTGAGGGAGATATTGAGTCCTTAGGTCTCATTATAGATAATAACACATCTAATGCTTTAGTTCCTTGCAAAAATCCACTGGCCTGCTTTATATCATATATAGAAATCAAATTTTTATGCAAATCATGAGGCCATGTCCATTGAATAAATTCTGGGTTATCAGGCTGTATTAAGATTTTTCCTGGAAATAAGCTAGGGATTCCACCTTTTTTGTGTCATCTGCTGTGGTAGAGGGAGACACTTTTTTGGCTTGTTAAGAATTTTTTTTGTTGAGGGGAGAGCCATTGTCATAATATATTGGCTTGGGTTAAATCTTCTTGCTGCTGAGTAATAGAAGAATCTGAATCGGAATCGTGATAGAGAGAGCTTTTCATTTAAAAACGGTAATTATTAAAAGTTAAAAAATGAAATAGAAGATGATAAAGTAGAAAAATTTTAACAAAAATATTTATGATATTTCAATAATTTGGTATTTTAACTCTAAATGCCATATCATTATTTTTATCAATGAGAATATTTAATAAAAGATTTTCAATAATTAATCAGCTTGATTTCTGAAGCTTTTTGTATACATTTCCATAAAATCTGCTTATTTAAAACGCAAAAGGATAACATTCAATTATTTAAAAATTCATTTTATTCCTCTCTTATAATGCTTATTTAAATCCTCTTATTCTTATACCATTCTCAAATTTCTTCTAGCTCCCCCCCTCCATGAGTGAACAAAAAAGTTTTGTTCACTCACGGAGGGGGTTAATTTTTTTTTCGAAATTTAAAAAAATCCTAATTCGCAAAAATTGGAAAGCAAATATTAATTTAATTTATAAAATCTATGTTTTAAAAAGCAATTTGTTTAAAATTAAACAGAATTAGCTCTAGATTTCATTATACTAATTATCACTTATATATAAAATTTTTTTCCATAAAAAATTTTTGTTCACTCACACTCACGGAGGGTTGGTTTTTGGGCAAAAAATAGCGATTTTTCTAATGTTTTTGTTCACTTACGGAGGGGGGGAGTAAATAATAATTTCATAATTTGACTTTCAATCTTATAATATAATAATAACACCCTATCAGATGTTAAGAATTTCAAAAGAACTCAAGCCGAACGATAATCTAGCCCTATCTACAAAGCTGGAATCTCAAGATACTGAGATTGACCAATGTTTTATTTTTGATATCACCAAATCTAAATCGTCTAACCCTTCTTGGGAAGAAATCAAGGTAACTTTTGTGAGATCAGATCATACAAGTTTCTCGGAATACTTGGTTTTTGACAAAACCCAAGAATATACATTAAAATGGCAGCTAGAATCGACAGACCTCTAGCCCATATGACGAATGCCTTAGGTGGCAAGAGACCTTGGAATGGAAGTGACAGCTGATGAGTGCTACTTGCTTAGGGCGATTAGACATTGTGTTCTGGGCTTTGAGTTTCCATTTTCGTTAATGATCGACCATAAAACTTGATCTTTGAATTTTCTATGGAATTGAACCCTATTGGCGCGCATAGTGACAAAAAACCTTCTATCTTCCATAGAGCGAGCGAAGGCTCTTGTCGAGAAGGACACAGTATAAAGAGTGCGATAATTGGTGAGTAAGCAGAGAGATCTTTATGAAAGTGGATAAGGGCCTTCGGTGATCTGCAGCGGTCTTCTCTTATCAGTATAATTAATGATCAACGATATATCCCAAGAAGACCTAAATAAATCTGTAGAAGAAGTAATGGGCTGCATTTCAGAAAACCTGAGCCAATCAGACCGAAAGATCATGCTTTCTTATTTATCCGACATTATGAGAAACCATACGATAAAGAAAAATAAAGATATTTTATCAAGAACTAACAAATCAGCTAGAAAAATCGAATTTGAACAAGAAAATTCTGAAATAATTAAATCCTTTTACTATGGAATGAACCGTGATGAAATTTCGAAAGAGCTGAAGAGGCGTATAAATTGGTTCACTATTGATGAAAATGAAAACCAAATAAACCAAGCTTTTGAACTAATATAGCCCATACCCCTATATAGACTTCTTTATCGAACAAAATGTAATAGATAGTTGAAAGACTAAGACAGACTCTCAAAGGGACGGGATGGACCTCTATATCAGGAAGCGTTAAAAGGTGGAATGTCAAAAATGATTGCAAAGTGTGAAAAAGTTGGCAAGCAAACGTGATAATTTTTAAAATGGCTTTATTATTAAAATTATTTTTAAATTTAAGACTGACGTTGATAAATTTTTTACTATACAATTTAATCCAAACAAGAAATAGATTTTTAAATAATAATGCAAATTTGATTATGATCAGTTTGGCTATCAAAGCCAAAGTTTGTATTGAATGCTGATTGCTCTTTATGAGGTTCTTAATGGCTCATATGGTGCTCTTTAGCAAATTGAAATTGATTTGGCATTGTTTATTTAATATCTATCTTCGAAAAAAGGCAACTTGACTGATAATCAATTGCTCAAAGTTTTTAATTCATTTCTTCGTTTTGAAAGTTATTTATACGAGATTATTTTATATAAATATAAATATGGAAATACTATTAGAGGCTTCTTAAAAAGAATGCCCTTTTATCATAATTATGCACAATTAATTTAACCTAATTTACTTGCTTGAACCTAAATTCTACAGAAAAAAAGAGGTAAGATATTAATATTCCAGTCTAAAAGGGTTTCTTATATTTAAAAAATAATTTAATAATAAAGCCATTTTAAAAATTGGCACGTTTGCTTGCCAACTTTTTTCACACTTTGCTGGTATAGAGATCCATTCCATCAGTTTGAGAAAGTCTGTCTTGGTCTTTCAACTATCTATTACATTTTACTCGATAAAGAATCTATATAGGGGTAGGGGCTATACAGGTTCAAAAACTTTGGCTTCAAATGGAACTGCATGACAGTTTTAGTGAAAGAAAAGTAAATATGTCAATTTCAACGATAACAGAAACTGAAGAAAAGAGGCATGGGGAGGTTGAAAAAAGATTGGAAGAAATCTTTATATTGAAGTGACTAAATTTGGTGGCAATTTTCAGGAAAAATTATATAGTTCCATTGCCATAAAAAAAAATTAATTTAATTTAATAGATTATAATAAAAGAGAAGTAAATAATGATACTACCTCCTCCCTCCATGAGCGAACAAAACTAACACAAAAATTACGATTTTTTTGCTTAAAGCACACCTTCTGTGAGCAAAAAAAAATTTTTTTAATAGAAAAAAATTTGATATATGATAATTGTATAATGAAAATCTCTAGCTAATTCTGTTTAATTTTGAACAAATTGCCTTTTAAAACATAAATGTAAAATATTTGCGCCTCAAATTTTTGTGAATTGGGATTGTTTTAAATTTCAAAACTAAAATTTTTTAAAACCGTAGCTAACCAAATTTTTTTTTTCGCCCACTGAGGGGGGAGTAAAGAAGAAACTAAACACAGCAGCTGTTTAGGAAAAGGCCCAGAGTGGCTTAATGCATGCCAATGCGCACTTATGTAATCACTGTGATAAGTATAATAAGATAAATTATTGTAAATCTTCAGCAGCTTTTTTCAATTGCTCTCTAAGATCCATTAATAATTTCCCCATTTTGTTTTCACTTCCTTCTATTGACCCTCCCCAAAAAGCGTCTTTATGATTGTCTTCAACTAGCTTAGCAGTCCCTGTTGCTAAAAGTTTTTCTTTAAGTTCTGGATTCTGCTTGAATTTCGAAAAAATCCCAAATCTCATGACATTTTCTTTAATCTCTTCCCATTCTTCCGTATTCCATTCATATTCAGATGCAATTCGTTCAGCCATTTTAGGGGTTGGAGCTGAGCGGATTCTCTCAATTATTTCAGGGTCACTAAATTTTTGAGAATGGTAATAATGCTCAACTGTAGGGTAAGATATACCATGGACTGTCATAGGAGAAGGATAAAAATTCCCTAAATAAAGGTCTTCTGGTTTTGCTTTTTCTGTAGGTTTGTGATAAAAATAGATTGTAGTTTCTTCCATTTTATCACAAATTTTGTAAATAAAAATCTTTTATAGTAGAATTTTATTTATGTAATAAATCAAAAATATATATTATTAGCTTGCTATTTGGGCAAAAGATATCATCAATTGCAATTTTGAAATGGAAAATTTTACTATTGAACTAAGAAAATACAATATATGTGCCAGACCTTACAACTATGAAAATATCTGTTACTATTTTTTCTCATCTTTGAAAAAATGATTTCTTGAATTAGAGCACCAAATTAAATAAAGCTTTAAAAATAAAAAAATGTGAAGAAAACTTATATCAAGCTTATGAATTACTTCATGATTATTAGAAAACTATATTATTCCCAGTAAGCTATTCAATTTATTGACATAATAAAAATTCGCATCATTATGCTTTTATTGATTTTGATTTATATGTTGGAAGGTATCATTTGGCTGGAAAGGCGGCAGCTCACAATCCCCAAGGCTCAAAGATGGCAGTTTCACCATTGAAAAATTGCTTTCTTCGCCTATAGACGGAATTTTCATCAATTTAAAGCCTTCAGGATTAAAATTACTTTCTTCTCCCATAGATGGGATTTTCATATATTTGAAGTTTTCTGGCTGAAACATATAATCATCACCAAGTGACGGTATTTTCATAAATCTAAACCCTTCAGGCTGAGATCCATTATCTCCATCCATAGATGGAAGCCGAAAATTTCTATTGAAAGGAAGGTCTTGGCTTAAAAACGGTAAGTAGTCACCTTTTCCAATACTGTTTACAGAATCAGACTTATGATACCCAAAGCCTTCAGTAAAAAATGGGTCTTGCCCTTGAGGATCTACTGGGTCTAGATAATTTAGGCTTAAACTTCCTTGTGCCTCTTTTGATACTGGAGAAAAACCTTTAATAGGATCAAATGGTTTTGCTGGATCGTAAATTTCATGAGATGGCGAGCCTTGAGAAATATTATGCAATAAACTTGCCGGCTCAATTTCTTGCTGCTCGATTTTTTTCTGGTGTGATCGTGTTATGGGTTGAGATACAATAATTGACGGATTTCCTTTTTTCGGATTCGCATCTCTATATATAATGCTATTTTTTGTATCAGAGCTTTCAGAATCGTCTTTTTCTCCTCGATATGAGTTTTTCTTCAAGCTATCAGTCCTTTTTAAGCTTTTCAGAGAATCAGAGCGTTTTAGACTGTCAGAACGTTTCAGACTGTCGGACCGCTTCAAGCTATCAGACCGCTTTAAGCTGTCAGAGTGTTTTAAGCTATCAGATCTCTTCAAACTATTTGATTTTTTCAATGAATCTTCTCTTTTTAAGCATTCAGCCCTGGCTAATTTCTCTAACTCCTTTTCTTCTTTAGTCCTTTTTCTTTCAGAATGGACGCTTAATAATTTCAAAATTTCTGGGTCTTTTATTAACTCCTGCACACTCCCATGTATTTGTTCACTAGAAGGAACTCTTTTGTTATATCTCCTTAAATTTCTTCTAACGGTGCTATAAAAATAATTTTTAATTGCATTGTCAGTTCTCCCTGGCAAATGATCTGTCATCTTAGACCAGCAGTTTCCGTATTTCTGCTGGCATTCAAAGAGGATTTTTTCTTCCTCGACGCTTCATTGGTCATTTTTTATGTTGGGGTCTAGCTCCCCCCAGTAATAAAAAATTTCTTCCTATTGGTGGGTGATTTTTACAAGGTATTTTCAAATAGTAAATTTATAAAATATATCGAAAATTGCTTATTTGAAAGTAAAAAATGCAATTTTTAGCATGATCCTCGATGATATGCAAATTTAGATCTGTTTATATAAAATTTAACTATTTGAAAATTTGTGCAAAACTTCCTGAGAATAAGCAAGAATTTGATTATTAATAGGAATAGTAAGTGATTAAATCATCTTTCTCTGCATTGTTTCCCTGTTCTATATGAATTTTACCTTCCTTCGATACCGTGCTTTTCTTCAAGAATTCGTGCAATTTTCGTTCATTTTTTAAGGCCAAGTTCTTCAACGAGAGATTTGATAGCTTCATCAGCCTATTTGGAAAATACTTCAGGACTCCAGGAGTTTCTATCGTAGTGTGACATGTTGAAGCAAGTTATTATTAGTTGAAATTATTGAGCAATTTTGTTGTTAATGAAACTTTCATATAAATGAATGAAAATGCTATTTGATTAAATTTTTATGATATTTTATAACTAAAATTAATTATACTTTGTGCTTATTGAAGATAAAATTGGCCATATAAATTTTATGGAATTAGGAAAATAAATTATTAATTACTTCAATTTTAAAAAAATGCTTATCTGTTTCATACCACAAGTATTAAGGCAAATTTAATTATTATTTGGATTAGCTATTCAGTATTCGAAAACGTTTTAAACATGACAAACTCTGTAAACTGGCTGTTTAATAATCTTAAATATAATAAAAAATTATGTTTAATTCTTTTACTTACTTTTTACTTATTTCACATCAAAATTATAAATAAATACCGGCATAAAAATCTAAGCCAGAATAAAAGTTTATTGATGATACTCTTTTTAGGATTAGAATTTTTTCGCTTCATTTTTATAATTTGCCTAACCATTTAAATATTATAATATAATGCTTCTTAAGCAGCACAAGAGTGAAGAAACAGACGAAGAGTCATTCGCAAGTATTATCTCTATTTCCAATGAAAGTTCAGAAGATTTATTAAAAGTGAACCAAAGTTATGTAGAAGTCTCTCTTTATTCTGTTATTAATTTTTCTCATGCAGAATACCAAGGACACACAGAAATTATAAAACGAATTTCACCACCTATTGGTAAAGCACATTGCAGCATATGCTTACTATTTTAACATAAAAATCTTTAATTCCTGCTGTATTCAGTTTAAAAAAATTTATGTTATAACTAAATATATAAAGCATTAAGATATCTTATAAAGCCGATCTGGAGTCTGCGGTATATGCACTTAAAAGATCTTATGATTCTTTGCAGTTTAAATAAGTATAGTTATCTATAAGAAATTTATAATTTATTGCTTTCTAAAATTTGAGCATTGCAATTTTTCTGACTTCACATACTTTTAAAGTAGCTTCTTGGCTTAAAACTGTAAGGCATTTCAAGCAACAACTATATGTTTCACTATAGCTTTGACAGATAACACAAATTTTCTTATTGCAGCAGTCCTTCGGAATAAAATACATATTTTCAAGTATAAACTTTCTCCGTTTAAGTCATTGTGCCCATATTATTTTTTAAATTATGGTAGCACTGATTCCTATATAAATTATGGCATAAAATAACAATTTGCAAATATTTTTAAATTCAATTAGGTTCTATAGACAATATTTTCACAAATACCGCATTCAGAAAACTCTTGCTCATCGCTATTTTCTATAGATTTTTTATAGTTTTCTTCATCCTCTATTATTCTTGCATTTCTTTGTGATATTAATCTATCATTTCTACGATTATTATAAGCTGTGAAAACCTTTAAATCTATTCCATTTTTTATGTCCTCTTCATTTAGAACATAATCGCATGAAATGCATGAGACTTCTATATTCTCTTCGTATTTTGTAAATAAAACAAGTTTAGTTTTTTCAACTACATGCTTTAGCAAACAATTTTTGCAAAACGCGTGGCCACAGGGAAGAGCGCCAGTATTTTTAGTTTTTCCACAGACCAGGCATTTTAGTTTTTGTTTTTTAACAGAATCTGCAATGGGAATACTAGGATTTGGATAGGATTGCTCTTCCTTATTTTTAGGCATTGAAAAAGTGGCATAGCTATTAATATCACATTCTGAATTATTATTTTGAGCAAGAGGAGGACCTTTTGGAGTCTCTGGATAAATGTTTTCGATTTTTTGGGATATTTTTTTAATAGGCATGCTTGACTGATAGCCGCCATTTAAGTTGGAAATATCTGGCAAATCTTCATCTATTTTTGTTTGTGGCTGGATTGGGCTATTATATGAAACTGGGTTGCTTACCAACGGCGCCTTTTTAATTGCCATGTTTGCTGGATTCTGAGGAGTTGTTACAGCTGAAGTGCTTTCAATTGGCTGAGGAATTCGCTTTAAAGATAAAGCTGATAAACTTGGAGGAATTTTACTTTCTTCTTTAAAGGCCATTCCTGAAATATCTGGAAGATCATCAATTTCATCAGGAGGCAGTTGAAATAGCCCAGGGTTTGGTGTGTATGGATTTGAAATATTTTTCGACAATATAGATAAATTTGGAGGATTGGCAACACTGATATCATTGCCTCCTGTCTTATAAGTTGTATAGCCAAGATTACTAGAATAGTTTGGAGGAATTAAATCTGGTAGACTATCTGTAGAGCCTGTAAGAATTTCAACAGAATAAGACTGCTTTGGATTTAAATCGGGAAGTCCATCTTCATCAATGTTAAGAAAATTATGAGGGCCAGAAGGAAAGCCATTTCACACTGTACTTTGGCCTTGACCATAAGTATTTATAGAGCCTTCATATGCACTTGGATAATTCGGTAGAGTTTTATACATTTCAGAATCTTCCCTCTTAGACGATCCTACAATTTCTATATCTCTTTTCCCAAGTCCTTCAATAGTTTGATATTCTCTCTGAGAGTTATCACTTTCTCTTCTATTTATTTGAATTGTTTCACTTCCTGCTCCTTTACTATTCCCTTTCTTTTTTCCTGACTTTTTTCCTGCTTTTTTCAGTTGTCCTACTTTCATAATTTTTATTACCCCTTACTCTATTTTAATCAATTTTTATTAATTATCTTTTTTTTCCTGGATTATCATTTAAATTTTCTCCGTCTTGAACTTTGAAAATCCAATTTTGCAATAGAGTTGAGCTTATATCAAACTGTTTAGCTGTGCCGATGAAGTCTTTGGAAGACATATAAGCGTTGACTACTTTTTTCTTGAATCCAGCTGGGTAGTGCCTTCTTCCGTCAGGCAAAATCCTAATTTCATCTTCTTCGCCTTCAACTTCTTCAAGCAAATTTTCAAATTTTACGTCAGGGTCTGGCCTTTCTTTTTTATAAGTTCTTGGAGTGTAGGCTTCTTCTCTGCTTTGAAGAATCAGCTCAAGGGCTGGAATTGAGACACCTAGTTTAACTGAGGTTTCTCTGGTACCAACTTTGTTGATGAGAGCTATCACACAATCACGGACAAAAGCAAAAAAATTGTGGTTTTCTGGGTAGAGGTCTGTCATTAGGACTTGAAGAACTTCTGGAGGAGTATTGGAAACTAAGGAGGCTTGAGAGGTGCCGAGGACAAGGTTTAGGACCTCAAGATCAATCTTGCCTGTTTTTAGGGGGGTTCTGGAACTGAATTGTTATTCATTATAATTTTTTTTTCAAAATAATAAAATTTGTTTTTTTTTATTGTGGAGGAGTTAGCTATAAAGAAAAATTTATAAAATTTATGTTTACCTAAACTTACTTAAATGCTGACGGCTGCCCCATATAGCCTTTTGGTTTACAGTCCTCTCCACAAGGTCTATAGCAAATTTTGCTCGGTGCAGACCCAGCTCCTTCAATACCTTTATGCCAGTCATATCCAAGAGCATATGCAAACAAGCTTCCATCAATTTTGAAATCCATCGCTGTGACAGGAGCTGAAAGGTTTGTGTAGCTTTTTAGTCTTTGTTTAGCTATTTTGTCCCAATAGATAAATGAATTATCGCTTCCTCCAGTTGCAAACGTTCCATACACTTGATTAAAAGCAATACAATTTAAGCTATTTGCGTTGTTATTGTCTCTGTGGCATTTAAACGTAAAATCGTTTTCTACCTTCATAGTATCTAAATTGACTTTTTTCATAGAGCATCTTCCTTCAATAAGTCCAAGTGCAAAACCTTTGGCATCGTTATATCTATTTTATAATAAATAAAAAAAAAATTAACACCCTGAGATTTTTATTTATCTCTAAAATTATATTAATAAAAGTAGTATAACATTCAACTGATCTAATTTGGAATTTTAATGAAGGATCAGACGTCATTTCAGCATTTGTATTTCCTTGTTGGAATCTTTGTAAATTCCACACAGCATATCGCTTGTCTGAAATTATTGACACCAATAAAGGGAATCTCATGCTCATACCAAAAATTCTTCCAGGCATTGGAAGTTTTAGTATTGCGTTAGGCTGTCTTCCATCCCAAAAGCATACACTAGAGTCCCAGCTTCCAGAAGCCACAATGCCCATCTGTTCAATAAAGCAGACATCCCTAACAGGAGCCTGATGCGTACCAATTACTTGGGTTTGGTTCGTTGCTAAGTCCCAGATACGAACTTGACTGTCGCAGCCTCCTACAAAAACTGATGAAATATCATTTTTTCATGAAACTGAAAGAACGGGCTCTGTAAGGGAAGTTTGAGCTTTTAGGATGTTGTTACCCGCTTGGTCGATTTCCCATATCGAACACTTTGAATCTCATGAGCCAGCACAAAGCAAATTCATTTGAGGAGTTGGAGCCCATTTTAAGCACTGCACAGTGTCTCCTGGAGGCGGGTTCGTTATTGGATCATTAGGATTTTGGATAGTGTTTGCGTTCATTTTATATTATAAATAGGGAAATAGGAAATTTATGTGAGCAAATAGATGAAAAATTTTATTAATATTTGCGGATCACATCAGATTCCATATAGATATTAAATAATATTTGCGTATTATGCTTTATCTAACTCCTCCCCTTTTAAGAGCGAGCAAATCATTATAAAAATGCCTATATTTGGGAAAGTTAATTATTCTTTAATGGGTAGAAAAAAAAATAATATAATTATTTATAATTATTTATAAATATTTAGATAATTGATAATTTTAATAACGAGATATCTAAAAAATGATATAGCACCTTCCTATAGATGGCGCGCAATGCGCCATCTAATAGAATTCACTATATTAACTTTTAGAAAATTCATGGCTTAAACATAAATTTTATAAATTAAATTAGATTTTTCTTTCCAATATTCGCAAATTGAAATGCTTTATTTTGCATAATTTAAAAAAAAAAAAAACTTTGAGCACAAAAGTCCTGCTCTCTCAAAGATAGGGAGGAAGTAACAGTTCTTCAAGTGGGCTCAATTTTAAATTGGAATTAAGATTTTTCTGTCAAAATAGAATATAAAATACTTAGTTAAAGTCTAAGAGAGCATCAAACAAATAAATTTAATGTGAATGCTTGCCTAAATAAGGATTGCTTTAGCTTAAATCATTTTAATTTTATAATAAATTTAATATATTATAAAATCCTTATCTAGGATTAATAATGTTTTTGTCTGGTAACTCTCAATATGGGAATACCCAAGTGTCTTGATATTTCTAGTACCACAGATACCAAATAGTGCAAAAGAATAAACCAAAGCGCAACTCCAAACCCAACATGTACCCAAAAATCTTCGATTTGTATTACAAAGGTTAGTAAGCTGTACAATAAAAATAAAGTACTATCACTTCTTAGCCACTCGAATCCTTTTTTCGTGCATGAGCATACAATCATATTTGAGCTAACCAGGCCAAGAGCTGCACATATATTCAATATAATTATTAGTGAGTAGCTTTGATAAGCAGCTGTATTATAAAGCAGTAAAACTCCAATAATGATCTGAATTATCGGGAAAAACTCTTTAAGTGGGCTCGCATTTTTCTTCTCCAGAATTACATTTGCTATACATGCCGGTAAAACCCAAATGTAGATAAGTACGAAAATAGAAACGAAGAATTCTTTCATTTTAATGCCATATATAATTTCTGCGTATCAAAAATCATACCTGAAGCAGACACTGAATAAGCAGGCGGATTTCAAAATCATTGCCATCTCCGAAACGCCGAGATTTGATACTTGGATTCTATAGGTGGAAAAATATTATATATTTTATTAAGCATACAGATTTTAGACTGTTTTAAAAAAAAAATTCCTATATAGCTCATGAACTTTTATAGATCATCATATAAAATATATGGCTTGTTCCCAATAGAATGAATGCAAAGGCTCTTCAGCCGTCTATGTGGCCTTGGCTCATAGAGAAATCCACACAGGTATGTAAGCTGTAAAAATAGTAAAATTATTAGATCCAATTCTATGACCACCTACATGCAACTCTTCCCATGCTGCAAAATAAAAAGGTGTCTGAAGAATCATAAGTAGCACTATTGTTTCATATGAATTTTTCATCCCTAAACACTGTGAGGTTAATAGTGCTACAGCACTTGTATTAAAAATCGAATTAAGTCCTATATTAAAATATACCACTATCAAACAAATGCCCTAATGGGGATGATAATCCGAGCCTTCTGGCTAATTTCCCATCTGTGTTGTCAATGATCTCATAAATCAGCATCCCGATTGTAGCGAGAACCCATATATGATTTGGTGGCTTCACTGTTAAATCTAATGAAGTGTAGGTTAAAGCATAGCCCAAAACCATAAGAACTGTGAAAGTTCCAAATAAAGTCAGCAAATTTGGAGCCAGTCAATTGGGATATAGCTTAGATAAAGGCTCCCATAACAGAGAGTTAAAAAATTTATCAAAAGAAGTGCGGGCTGAGCGTTTGTAATCATACTGTT
Organism: Blepharisma stoltei; assembly: GCA_914767885.1. Taxonomy (NCBI): domain Eukaryota; phylum Ciliophora; class Heterotrichea; order Heterotrichida; family Blepharismidae; genus Blepharisma; species Blepharisma stoltei. The sequence continues at coordinate 361,845 of CAJZBQ010000021.1, read as the reverse complement.
TTAATCCTTCTAATGCGGATATAGATAAATAACTCATACTTAGATTTTATTAAATAGACATTTTACTATGAAGCAGTAGGGGCTCTTTGTATGATTATAAAATACTCCTTTGTATTTATAAGGCACTTTCTTATTATAATTCTTATTATAAACACCATTTAATTCAAGTAAAATTCCTTATAATTCTTTGGTTTGTTAAATCTTAACTAATCCTTAAGCTTATTTATTACAATTATTCTTACGCCATATATAAATGCCTACTGTCACAGTTGCTAGAGAAGACTTATATAGAGAACTCGGTGTTACTATGACAGATCAGGAATTCGAGGATCTCTGCTTTGAATATGGCATAGAGCTTGATGATATCACAAGTGAAAAAGAAATCGTCCGCAAAGAAAAAGGAGAAGAAGCTGCACGTGGACTTGATGAGACCATTCTTTACAAAATTGAAGTAGCCGCTAATAGATATGATCTCCTATGTTTAGAAGGACTCGCACAGTCACTCAGAGTCTTCTTGGGCCGCGATGAGACTCCTCTATTCAGACTGCTCCCTACAATTCCAACAGAAGTCGCCACAATTACCAGCGCAACACAAGGTGTAAGACCTTATTTTGGCTGTTTTTTAAGTAAAAATTTTTAATATATAAATTTAATGGCTAATTTCCAAAGATTTTTTTATATAATTGAGCAGATCTGAGTAAATTCTGACAATTTAATTTTTCAGGTAATTATATTGCACCCTTATTTTGTATGTGCAATATTGAGGAATCTGCACTTTACCCCAACCTCATATAAAAGCTTTATTGATCTTCAAGACAAGCTCCACCAAAACATTGGCCGCAAAAGGACTTTAGTCGCAATTGGAACTCACGACTATGACACAATAAGAGGACCTTTTACATATACAGCCAAGGAGACATCAGAAATCAAATTTAAAGCCCTTAACCAAACAGAAGAATACACAGCCGAACAGCTATTTGAAATCTACCGCAAAGATAATCGCATGAAAAAATACGTCGCTATCATTGAAAACTCTCCAGTGACCCCTATTATTTATGACTCCCAAGGAATTGTGCTATCAATGCCACCAATTATCAATGGTGACCACTCAAAAATTACCTTAAACACCAAAAACGTATTCATTGATATCACAGCTTGTGACTTGACTAAAGCCCACGTAACCTTGCATACCATAATAGCAGCGTTTTCTCAGTACTGCACTGAAAAATTCACAGTTGAGCCTGTAAAAGTAATAGACCCAGAAGGAAGAGAACATGTGTGCCCAAGAATGGACGAAAGAGATGTCGAGGTTGATATTAATTATGTCAATAAACTTATAGGGACTAACTTATCGCCAGATAAAGCATGCACACTTCTGAATAAAATGTCGTTAAGAAGTACAGAAGAAGGGAATAAAATTAAAGTGAGGGTTCCGATTACGAGATCTGATATTTTGCATCCTTGCGATATTGCTGAAGATGTTGGGATTGCGTATGGATACAATAACATTGAAAAGAGAGTCCCACAAGTGACCACAATTGCTAAACAGCAGCCATTAAACCACTTATCAGACTTGCTAAGAGCTGAAGTCGCTCAAGCTGGCTTTATTGAAGTCTTAACCTTTGCTTTAGTTTCTTTTGAAGAAAACTACGATAAGTTAAGAAGAGAAAGAGACGGCTTAGCTGTAGAAATTTCCAACCCAAAAACATTTGAGTTCCAGATTCCAAGGACAACACTTTTGCCAGGTCTTCTCAAAACATTATCATCAAATAAAAAATTCCCTCTGCCAATCAAAATTTTCGAGTTGTCTGATGCTGTGGTTAAAGATGAAAATGCAGGAAATGGCACAAGAAATGTTATATTAATTATTTAAAATAATCAATATTATTGCTACTAGTGGTTATAATTCTATTTACTATCAGAAATTTATTATATAAATGCTTTAACTTACTATAAATAGGTATAGAATGCTCTCAGCACTTCATTCAAATACTTCAGCTGGGTTTGAAGTGGTCCATGGATTATTGGATATTGTGATGGAGAAACTTGGGTTTAGCTTCCCAGGAGATTATCATTTAGTGCCTTGTGAAGACCCCACATTTTTCCCTGGAAGACAAGCTCAGATTTTTTCACATGGGAAAAAAGTAGGTATCATGGGAATTATTCATCCAGAAGTATTGAAGAACTTCGAGTTGAAGTACCCAGTTTCTGCCTTAGAGATCGATTTTGAGCTTCTATCTACGCTAATAAGGATTTAAAAAACTTTCTATAATTAGTTGTTAGTGATAAATGTGGTAAAATAATTTCATTGTTTACCAAACAATATAAAGAAATAATGCGTTCAATTTATTTTAATAAAATACTTCTTTATTTATTTATGAAATATTGAGATTAAGGATTTGTGTTAAAATCTCTAAGCCTTCATTGTCTAAAATATCAATATTCTTCTCATCAATTCGTAGCCTTGCAAGCTCTGAAATTATATTATTGCTTCTTGGGTAGCATTTTAACCTCTCATAGTTAGATAAAAATAATTTATGAACGTTTTGTGATTCTTCAGGTTCTGCCTTTATAGGCAAATAATTCAGCCACTCTTCAATCAGCTCATTTTTATGGAATAAAGCAATTTTTCCTAATTCCCATATTATTGATCGAGCCGATTACCATCGTTTAATCAAGGATAGATGAAGGTTAAAAAGTTTTTGGAATAAAACACTATATATTTTTTTTAATCAGAAACATTTTATATTTTATCCGCTATCCATAAACGATAGACTATGGGTTTCATGCTTGCCGATATGAAAAAGTTTAAGCAATGATGGGGTTAATTTTTCCACTTTTAAGGATTTTTTAAATGATATTGCGAGATCAAGGATGGGAGGAGTAAAGCGCCTATTGCACAATCTGTTGAAATATCATATTTTTTGCTTCTTGCATTTGGGTCAGTTATTGCAGCTTTTACTGCTTCAATAGCTTTTTCTAAGTATATGCTAAACTCTTTTACATTACATACTTGAGCACAAACCCCAATTCCATATAAAGCAGACTGTCTAATTTCTTTATTTTTTGCATTTGAATATTTCAGCATCTGTTCAATTATTCTACATTTTCCAGGCTCCCAAAATAGATCTTCTGTAAACTCTACATAATCAATGAAAATACACAAAGCTGATAAAATTTCGAGTTTTTCTGCATCATCTTTAAATAAATACTGCGCATAAATATCTTTAAAATTCATTAAGAAAATATTTTGAAAATCTTTTTTGAAAGATTTCAATAGTTTTCCTATAATTTCCATAATTAGCCTGAGGATTTTATTATCAAGAATTTCTTCTTTTTCAAGTAATTCGATCTCTTGCCTATGCAAATCCACATTTAAATACTGCTGAAATTCGGCATCTCGTTTTTCTTTTCTGCTAATTAACAATTTCGCATGATTTGATAATAAAACAGATAAACTTTTGGCAGAGTCAAGACCAATCTTATGTAAATCTCCTGCATGATGGATTGTGAATAATAATCCCTTCAATAAAATTTGTGTATCATTAGGTACCAAATTTGGCTTACTTAATGAGTTTGTATATATAGGCCATAATTTGGCTAGTAAATTATCTGTATAATCTTTATCATAAGAAGAAGCAAAAATTGCAGTGACTGCTTTTACACTGGATTTTCTTACATTTACGCTATATGAAAAAGAGAATAAAGGAATTAATGTGTCTATTGTGATTTCAGAATACGGATAATAAGATTCTTTTAAAGCTGATATGAGTTCATATAAAGTTTGGCATGCATGAATTTTCAATTGAAGAGTTGAAGAATCAATGGCCAATTTTTTGATTTCTTGAGGGCTAATTTCAATTTTTACTAAACTGTGACCTGGGGGCAAATCTTCATCTTCTTCAATATCTGTAATAGAAATATTCACATTCAGCTGAGCATTTTCGAGAAGCTCAGGTAAAAATGAGTCCATATATGGATAAAACTCTTCTTTCAGGCATTCTGCAAAGCTTGAAATTACTTCAAAAATAGCAAAAAACGAAGGGTCATCTTTATCAAGGTTCTTTTTTAAATCAGTTAGTATGTTCATAATCCTTTGAGCATCTTTTATATAATTGGTGTAGTTTTCTGACAACGACTCAACAAGATATCCAGTACAGCGGATTGCTTCTGCTCTGATTTCTTGGTTCTGTTTTGAAAAAATTGGAGATTCTATAACAGATAGTAAGTAAGGCATAAATAAATAATAAAATGGTAGGAAATTATTTTGTAAGACATCAGCTAGAATTGATGTGCTTTTTATAGCTTCAAGTAACAGCTCATATTGATTATGCTTAGTTGAATAATCAATTATCGAAGCCAGAACTTGCATAATGCTAATTATATAAGTTTTGAAAACCTCAAAAGAATCAATATCATCTCTAGCTTTTATTGGGTTTATAAAACTGACAAGAGCTTTTGTAGCTTCACACTGGATTTTTTGATATCTTGAAGATAATAAATTATAAATAATTTGAACGATACTTGCATGAAATCTCAGCTGAATCGCAGGACTAATTTCTATGCACAAAGAATTGATTGTAGCCCCAACTGCTCATTTGATTCTTGGGTTATCTATTAAAATTGATTTTTCCAATAAAATAATGATGTTTTCAAGCTCATTCTCGAACTGTTCTTTGCAAAATCCTGCGATAATCCCTAATCCCAAAATTCCAGTATATTGATTTACTCATTCAGAGCTGTTTATAAGATTTGGTATAATTGATAAGCAAAAAGGTGCCACTAATTCTGGGCCAATGAACTCAGCAGTTTTGATTAATAGCTCTTTTCCTACAATATTTAGATTGTTTTTTGCAATATCATCTTCTCAGTTTTCTGTATTTCATCTTTCAATATCATTAATAAAATAGACTTCACTTATCAAGCTAAAAGAGCATTTGCATATTTCTTCTATAACTGCTTTATATTGTTTTAATAGTCCAGGAGTTTTTTGAATAATTGTTGAAATTATTTCAATTGCTTGGCCTCTTATATAGCTTCGCAATGCGTCATTTTTTGCTATTTGTATCATTGTATTTATTAATAAATTAATTTCGTTCATTCAAAATCGAGGGAATTTTTCTGTTAATTCTGCTATATTCTTTATTGTATTGGTTGCTTGGGCTAATTATGAGGGATTTTAATAATCATAATCTAATAGAAAGTGACCTTTTTAATTCAATATACTATTTTAGACTAAATAGAATATTAATTAGCGTGTGCTTTGCTTTTTCTAAGTTAATCTCTGAATTATTTATTGCTTTAATTAAATACTCAAGTAAACTTTTGGAAAGAGGCATAAATTCGATCATTTGGGTTTCATTGCTAAGGCTTGAAATAAATTTTGATAAAGCTCTAATACAGCTTATTACTAAATTTGGATTTTTATCTTGAAGTGAAGGTAAAAGTATGTGAATAATCTGGCTTGAATTATTTAAAGCATATCTCAATAGATTTGGGAAATCAGATTGAATTTCTATTAGGTAAAATGCAAATTCTTTATAATCTATTTGACTGATATATTTTGATAATAACTCGAAATAATCATTTCCTAAATTAGCTATATTGAAGAAACATTCTAATAAATATCCAAGTTTTTTAGTAAAAAATAAATTTCTAGTGCTACTGATTAAGCTAAGTATATCTGTTTTTATTTGATTTTGATTATCGCTTGGGAAGCTCAAAATTGCATGTGTGTCAATAATTTTTCTTTGGAATAAAATAATAGCCAAGATTGTAATATTTTCATTTTCTGATTTCATTGCATTGATTAAGTAATTAGCAAATTCTAAAGCAGACAAATTGAATTGTTTATTAATTTCTTCTTCAGCTTGGTTTCTGACTGAACTACTAGAAGAAAGAAGTTTTGGCAGAGCATCAAAAATTCCCTCCATTTTTAAAATAATTATAAAAATAATCCAAAATTGGATACAAATCTAAATGATTTATGCGCAATTATTATAATATAAATTATTTAAAAAAATAAAAATTAAGCTTTTAATAAATCATACTCTTAAAATCCCTTTACATGCCAAATAATGTATATTAAAATACTTAATCAAATTGAGGTTTGAACTCTCTTGCTGATTGTATAGCAAAATCTCCCATATCTGTTCCTTGTTCAGCAAATTTCTTATTAATAGGTCTTTCTGAAATTCTTCCATCCCTGTTACTGATATGACCTTCAAGTTTAAATTTTTCAGCAATCGGTTTTATAGGCTTCATGCACCCATAAACGCAAAATTTTTCAGTGTATTTTTTTCTTTTGCATCTAAAATTTTTACATTTATGATAGTTTTCTTTATGCCTACTTAGAGACAAATTATATTGTTCAATTGAATTTAGTATTTTTCTTGTCGTTTTAATTGATATATATTCTAAATCTCTGTTTTTCAAATCCGGCAAAGATTGTATATTTGATATTCTTCGTTTAGTGACTTCGGTGGAAAATTTATGTTGAGATTCCCTAAAACTTGAAAAAATATTTGTTTCTTTTTCACTCTTAGTTTTCGTAAAAGGCTTCTTATGGCAGCTTAAATTAAAGTTTTCCTGGGTTTTAAGGAAATCTATACTTATTTAGAATGATTAAGCTATGGAAAAAACTCTTGCTTAGCTTTATAAATTTATGCTTTACATAAATTTTTTAAAAAGAAATATTTATAAAAAAGTATAATAGTTTCGGCACAGTCTTTCTTGAATTTTCAGTGTTAAATTTGTATTTCAATGATGGCACTAATGCCTGCAATCTTTGGATATGTAATGGTGTTTCTTCCATAGAATTATTATTATTTAACTCATTATCATTCCTAACACTGCAATATCTTCTTCACTTAATTTTGAGATCATTCCTTTATAAACTTCCTCATTTTTTGCTCCGAAATTTGTAAAAATTGCTTTCAGAAACTCCTTCAAACTTAACGATTCAAATGGAGAATCATATAAATCTTCTGGTTCTGTGCTAAAGCCATAATTATCCTCATCACTATCTTCTTCACTGTCATCGGTTTTTTGTGAGAATTTATAATCGTATAAAAGTTTGGAGTATTCTTGCTTTAATTGCTCAGAGTCTACAAATGTAGGAGTTTGGCTATTATTTTCTTGATGAAATTCAGATTTTTCATCTAAAGTTCCTTTATAAATCGTCAGAACTTTTTGCAAAATAATCCCTAAGTTATTTGAAATGATTTGAGGAAGCTGCTCTCCTAGATATAATAGCGACCCTAAACCAACAATCATGTGTGCTCTAGCCATGGATTCTTTGAAATGCATTACATTTTCAAAGCAAAATGATAAAAGATCCACAAGAACATTATTATTTTGCAATCCTTGACAAGTAATAATTGGATTATTTCACAGCGCTACCAATATAACTTCACATCCAATAACTTTTACCTTTCTTGAAAGAGTATTCGTCGCTTTTCATACAATTTGAACAATTTGTGGCAGGGCTTGATTAATTCTCCCTTGATTATTTTCAATAATCGCTATAAAAATTTTGCAACCAGTAATTATTTCCTGCTCATCCTCTTTTAGTAATTTAATAGCAAGGTCAAAAAATACAAGGATATTTGCTAAAGTTTGCTGTGGGTATTTTGATATGTAATTAGCTAGAGGTGAAAAAACCTCTTCTAGATGGTCCCTTCCATATGGCTTTATTTCTCCTTCGCCTAATATATATAGCGATAGTAAATATCAAAATTAATATTGGATCTTAAACGCTCATTAGTTTATTTGTTTAAAATATATATTTAACTTATTACAGTATAAGGAAAGTTTTAAATATCCTGCATATTTATATAGGTGCACTAATGATCCAGAAGGTGCATAATAAAGCAAGCTTGTTAAGCAGTGCAAGGCTTCTTCAAAATACTCTGATCCTTTAGAACTTAAACAGAACTCTAGTATAGGATTCACTATTAAAGAAATTTTAACTAAATCTTCATTTCTATCTTCAAGCACATCAATTATTTTTGATATAGTATTCAATATAGAAATAGCAGCCATTGCATTATCCCCATCGTCATCTTTTGCGTCTTTTTCAGAAATTCGTAAGAAATTTTGTGTAAGATGTTCAGATAAATCCAAAGCATAAGGGACTGTTTCTTTTGGAAATCTAGAAACTATGTCTTCTAATGCATCAATTAATTCTTCTAATTCAATTTCGCTCATTAATACTTTATATATATTTAATAATGTACCAACTTCTTTTCCTACACTTTCTTTAGCGATTTCCCATATAAGAAGTCGAGGTAATGCAATGGCAGCTTCAATCCTTACAGGAAGCTCAGGGTCCTGCAAAAGTTGGCATGTTTTTTGTACAACTAACTGTTGATGACTTGGATCTGAATAAGGGAAGTTTGTGAACTGTCCATACATCCAAATGGCTCTTGAGCGTAAAAATCCAATTTGGCTGCCAAATTCAGGTAAAACGTGTGTAAGTAGTAGATTTTGGACATTTTGAGAAATGGCTTCATTTTCTTTCATTAATTGATAAAGCGATCCAATTGCTAATAATAAGGCTTCTTTTTTAAGTAGCTGAGGGCTTGACACAAGCTCTCGCACTGCGTAATCTAAAAATTGATTTAAATACCCTTTTTCAGCAAGAGTTATTAGTAAATCAATTGCTGAGCTTTTCGGTGAATAGTAAGCCCTGCTTAGGTCAGTTTCTTTTCTGACATATTCGATAGGGTTTTCTTCTCATAGTTCTTCGTCAGTTTTTACTCGGCATAAATAAGGAACTATAATGTCTGTAACTAATAAATGAATAATGAGCTGATTAGAATTTGTGACTTTAGCTTTTAATATTTCACAAGTCACAGGGAATTTTACGGCTTGATTTATGTATACATTTTTTTTTTTAATTATGAAATTTAATTGGAAAATAATTTAAAACCTACTAGTTTTATCAAAAAAGATATTTTAAAAGGTAATTTGCAACGATATTTGGTATAAAATGAGCAGTCCGCTTTAAAAGTAATGGCAAAATAGATTCAAAAAAAGGAACAGCCCAATTAGATTGAAAATGCTCACCTATAGCTCTGCTATGCCCATTTAAATGATGCAAGTTGAAATATCTGTTGAAAAAGCGGTGCACTATTTGAGCTACCCATCTTTTGCAAGCCCATTGAGGTGATTCCTCTCTTATTTTTGCTTCATCTTCATTTTCGACCGGATTTTCAAGCTCCCCTAGATCTTTATCCAAAATAATTTTAAATTTAGTTAGCCAGCTTGACAAGCTCTCTTTACTTGCTTGGTCTTCAGGCAGCTCAATATAAAAGCAAACCCAATAAATCTGTAAAATCAAGCAAATGTACTTATAAGCGTTTTCATTTTCCTCTCCTAATAAATGTGTAAATAAGGAATCAATTATAGGAAAATATCTCGAAACCAGGACTTTCAGATTATTTCTTCGTTCATTCATAACAAACTCATAAACCCTTGCTATTTGGTGTATCATATCTAAACCTGAATGGATCAGGTCTGCGTCTCTTGACTGCAGGGCTTCATCACATTGAATTAAAATTTCAGTTCAAGGAAAATCTGCCTTTGCTATGTTGTGTGCAATTTCTTCGAACTGTGAACGAATTTTCTCAGCAATGGAATATCGTAAACAGTATAGCGCAAGTACGATTATAGATCAACTTTGACTTCTCTTTTCTTCCCCTCACAACCCCTTATAGTATTTTAGTTTAGATAATACAGGGAAAATATTTTTTGACTAGCCAAATTTTAATGATGAACTTGCCATTTTTTTTCCTGCTTCATTTAAAATGAAACCGTCAGAGATTTGGGGGAAGGGGAGGGGCGAGCCAAGATCAAACCATAACATCTCGCAAAATATACATTATGTTGGCCTTTAAATAGTTTTTATCCTCGATTGTGAGGGTAAAATCTCGTTTTGAGTCTTTTCAGGTTTTTGTTAAATTCTTTAAAAATATAGCTGCGTTCTGCTTGATTGGGAGATGCTCATTGCTAACCCCTCCGCCCATGAACGAAGCAAAACATTGAAAAAATCCCTATTTTTTGCCCAAAAACCCACCCTCTGTGAGCGTAGAAAAATTTTTTATAAAAAAAAATAATTTTGATAAAGTAGTGATAATTATTATAATGAAATCTCTAGTTAATTCTGTTTAATTTTGAACAGCTTGCATTTAAAACATAAATTTTACAAAATTAAATAAATATTTGCTTTAAATTATTCAAAATTTTTTTTTTAATTTCGAAAAAAATTTTACTATATAAATTTTTAAAAATTCATGAGCGAACAAAAAAATTTTGTTCGCTTGTGGAGGAGAAGTAAGAGAAATTTTGACGAGAATGGGGATTAGACCTGGAGAACTTTGAACAGAGAGAAGATATTCCTCAGCCTTATGACGAATTTCGTTGTTATTTGTGAGGCTAGTTGCGAAAGCTTGGATAATCAGGGTTTCGTCCATTATTTTTATGGAATTAAGATTTATTAGGAATAAAATATGTTTGAAATTCTTGTAGATGTGTAAAATATTGGAAATGTGAATTTTTTGTATAGATGCTTATAAAATATATGAAACTTAATATTTACTATGGTAAATACGTAATGGATGAAAATAATATTTTTTTCTAAGTAATAAATAGATATAGATATATAATAGAATAATCGCAGTTTACATAAAAAATGAATTTTATTATTTCATAATCAAATATAGCGTCACTCAAGTGTTTAGTTCTGCTGAACAGAAATTCTTTTTGTCCAATTTTGATTATGAGGCTTGGCTTCACCCAGCGAAATTTACCCCGGTAACGATCGCCCCAGGCAGTGGAGATTGGAACAGACGCGAGTTGGCTTTGCTAGAGAACTGGAAGGGCAGTCGTCAAAATCCGAATACCCGAAGTTGAGGGACCATTCAGGCCAAGACCAAGTTGTGGACGACACGTGGTAAGTTAATTTTATTGTTTCATCTTAATAAAATGCATTATTATTTAGCATTAGTTTATTGGAACTTTATCATAATTAATATTTCCTTCTTTAAAGCAAGGCATATATGGATTTTCTTCTTCATCTGGCTGCTCTAGTATTTTTCTAAACATAAACAACAAGATGGGAATTACTATACCACAAATTCCTATAATAAGTCACATTTTGTCGCAGTTGTTTTCTCCTTCCTCAGGACAATACATCTCAAGTAAATTTCCAGAAAAAATTCCGGTCACAATCATCCCAAAGTAAAAGGGACAATTGCATAATGCTAAATAGGTCCCTTCTTCTCCTTTAGGTGCAATTCTTATAGTGTAGTCTAATAATCTTGGAACCCATAAACTCTCACCTGCAGACACCACGAGCACAAAGCAAATAAAATAAAATGTGCTTCCCCCTATAGCTAAAAATAAAGGAGCAATCGAGCCCATAACAGCTCCTGCTAGGATTAAAGAATAACTTGAAAAATTATAGGAAATTGGGGTAAAGCCTATGGTGCCGCACAGCATTGTCGCAGAATGTAAAGCTAAATATGCACCAAAGTGAGCTTTTTCTCCTTCTTGTCTTGTAAGATATTTTGGAAAAGTCGCATCTAAATGCCCAAAGCACCCACTTCTAACTCCCCCCTCTCATCTCCGTGAGTGAACAAAAAGTTTTTATGAAAAATATTTGGATCTGTAAGTGATAATTATTATAATGAAACCTCGAGCTAATTCTATTAAATTTTAAATAGCTTGCATTTTAAAATATAAGTTTTAAGAATTAAATTAATTTCTACTTCCATTTTTTGGATTGAGAATTAATCCATGAGCGAAAAAAATCTTTTTATTCGCTCATGGAGGGAAATAAGTAAAATCAATAGAAAAATTAGTGCTAAAAATCTCCAAAATTTTTTCTTTATATACAAATTTCTTGAAAAAATAATTTCTTCCTCTTCTTCAGTTTCAGTTTCACGTGGCTCCCTCATAGATATTGCTGCAAGAAATGATAATCCTGCAGCAAAAGCAGCAGTGCTGTAAATGGTGAAATATTTGTTATTTATATTGCCATTATTTGTCCAAATAAAATCAATAGCAGTCCCAGCCAAAATTCCTGAGAAAAAATTCCCTATCATTAACAAGGAATTACTTGTGTTTCTTGCTTCTTTTGCTGTATACAATTTAGCCCCTAATTCTACAACAGATCATGACATTGAGCATCCTACGGTTAAAAAACATATAACCCCTATCAGATTTACTATTATATTTCTCGTCGATAAGAGAAGCAAATATCCGATAAATGTAAATCCCCCTGATACAATTAATGATTGCTTGCAGCCTAATTTATTCACAAATGGGCCCAGAAAAACGGCAAGAATACCTATTACAATACCTACAAGCCCGAAGATAACTCCAGCCTCAGTATCAGATGCACCTTCTTCCTGGGAAAAATAAAGCGGAATCATTGTTGTCAATATATAATAGTCAAGGCTTAGCATGATATTAATAAAAAACAACACAAAAAGCTCTCTCTCTGAATTCTGGATCACTATAAGTGATGCTTTAAATTTTTCTCATGAAGATTCTTCAGTGGCTTTTGATTTATTTCTAAGTTTTTTTATGAATTGTTCTGTCTCGTAAATTTCTTCATCATAGGGTTTTGATAAATCCATATTTATATTTGTTTGGCTTTGAAACTAATAAATCATAGTTCTGTGTGTTTAGGTATAAATTCAATTATTTAATGATCTGACTTGAATGAAGATGATGCATATCGATGCTATACTATATTTACTATAAAATAATATGCTCAATATTATACATAATTTGACCATTTAAATTAAAAACTATTGCTCTAAAAGCTGCTAATAAATTTAACAAATTTAAATTACATTTATTCGCTTTTTTTTGATTTACCGCAATTCTCCAAATAGGTCACCCATTTCATAACTAATTCCGGGTTTGCAATTCCATTTTTTCTGGCTGCTGCTTCTGCAGAGCCACTCATGAAATAATTATATATCACTTCTCTAATCTCTTCTCTTGTATATCCTTCGTCTTCAGTTATAATTTCATCATTGCTAAAAGGTAGATTACTATTATACTGATTAATTCACTCATAAAGCTTCACTATATTAATTCCTGTGATTTTTGATATAACATTCTTTGAAACCTTATCATTCTCTATCACATATTTAATAAATTTTCTTTTATCTTCTGGCGATCTAATAACAGCTACTAAAGAGCATTCGTCTAATATCATACTTGCTATATTTTTCTTTATTGAAATTTTATCACAAATATCACTTATAGAAAGCCCTTCCTCAGATAATTTCAAGACGTTTTTCTTTATTTCTCGATTTTTTTTAGCGATATCATATGAAATTTGAGTCCAGTTTCCGAGCACATGTATCTGATTTAGAGGGAAATTCAATAGTTTTGAAATTATTTTTGGCGAAATGTTTTTGTCATATAAATTCCTGGCCATTTCTTTAAAATTTTCGACTTTTTCTTTGAACTCATTGAGGTAAGGAATTTCAAGATTAAAAATATCAATTCTGGCTCTACGTTTTCTTTTGGTAGGCAGATTAGGAGCATCTGAGTCATTTTCCTCTTCGTTACTTTCTTCTCTGGTTTTGGAATTTTCAGTTTTTGCAATTCTGAGTTGAGGCTTTTGAGGTGGATTTTCAGTGCTGCTAGGATAGATAAGGTTTTCGGGATTCTTTGAGTGCTTAGGGGAGGCTGAAGTGTTTGTAGAGGCTTCTTCAGGATCTTCATTGTTGAGGGAGACAAGATACTTGTGAAGAAGAGCAACTGCTTCTTGCCTGAGACTTTCAAATACATTGTTAATACGAGCTTGAGATTCTTGGTGAAGAGTAGTGATCGAGCTATAGAAATCAACTAGAGTATTACTATCTGGCGATTTTGACATTATAATTTTTATAAATTAGCCCCCTGCTTTTATTTTTATTTAACTACTTCAAAGTAGTTTAGATAAAAATGTTTTGATTAAATATTTTATAGGATTTATAACTCTCAAATGCTAATAGATATATGCTAATTATTATCAAAATGATTTGAAATAAAATAATGATAATAAATAATAATAAAATTCGCTTGGCCGTTTAGATCTATACTTCAGCAAATTGTATTATGCAGCTTAAGCCCTCTGGCGGCACAATAGATTTAGGTAGTTTCCACCTCTGGTAATTAAGTATAGGCTGAAACTCCTGATTTCTTGATCATCCTATTGCCTTTTGGAGTCAACAACCTTTGTTGGTATAATCGTTTGCAAGTCTAATTACTCCGTGTAGCCTATTATCACCCCTGTCCCTGAGAAAATGCTCAGGCACTTCCAAGATTCTGATCATACCACCATAATGCTTTATCACGTAAGTCACCTGCTCTATCTCGGCACTTACTGACTTTGGTACTTATATAGAGGTTGCCCGATGATGACGCATTGAGCGCCATCATCGGGCAACCTCTATAGTAAAAAAAAGTCACGAAGAACTGCCCATACGATCAAGACACAAAACAGCAGATTTGAGCTTAGGTCCATCACGGGCTCGGTATGATGCTAGACTGACTCATGATCCCAAAAGCCTTGCTCCTATAATTGGGCAATTGTCACGGAGAGGACGGCTCAGGACATCTCTCCCCATTTTATGGATATAAATAAAAAATATATAAATCGTCTTCCTATTTATTATTTATGAAATTAGAAAAAAAAATCATATGATATATAAACGAATCTAATTAATGCAAAAAATTTTTAATAATATTGAAAAGCATTAGAACTATAAATTATTAATTTTTCTTTATAAATTTATAAATTAACTACTTCAAAACATTTTTATAAAAAATATTTATATTGAAACATAATAATTTTCCGAGAATTTTATTAATCTTAAAAAATTCTTTAGTAATGCTCTTTTGTTTTTAATTTTTACTAACTCGATTCAATTTAAAAACTGAGGTTTTTAATGGAGATAGCGAATATATCTAAATATGAATAGGCAAAGACAAAAAGACCAAGAAGACATCTTAGAGTATTTAGGAAGCGAAGATTTAAGCAAGAAAATAGAAGGCATTGAAATTTTAAATAATGTTATAAATAAAGGAAATTTGGAAGAAAATATAGAGCTACTTCAATCGCTAACTGCTATTGATGACCCAGAATCCGCACCCTTATCAAAGTTTATTGATTTTCAAAGCATAATTTGCTCAGTGATAAAACATTCTTCACCAGAAGCTAGAGAAAATTTCATAAGGATGTGTGGGGACATCTTGACAAATCATCAAAATAAATATGATCTTGAGAAGTGGCTCATTCCCTACCTTATTATAGGACTTTTTGATAATAACGAAACTGTAAGAGAAACAACCTTTGAGATCATAGAAGAAATCGGTGCTATACATGAAAGAGAAAATAACGAAATAATTAGAGATCCCAGAGGAAAAGGGCATAAACATAGTTTATCAATACCAAACCCTATTATAAAACGGCCTAGAGCAGGTGCTAGATATTTATTTCGAAAGCATTTTGACAAGCTTTATGACAGAGCTGTGCAAGAATTTTCTGCATGAAATTTAAGTTCAAAGATTTTTTCAGCCAATATTCTGATTACATTAATTGTGTATACAGAAGACAGAATGAGCCAAAATATTGAGTCTTTTTTGAATTTATCAAGACTCATTATTGAAAATAATGAAAAAGTTGAAATTTTAGAAAAAATTGAGCTTGGCTTAAAATTGCTTGGAAGATTTTTGCAAATTGATACATATTTGCCGATTGTCCTTAACTCTTTCAATTCAATGTAATATTAACGTAGTCAGCAAGAAAACTGTGGGTGCCACATAAATTGCTTTTCTAGCTCAGCTAGGCCTCAAACATGAAATGGGGAAACAGCCCTTGGAATTTTAGCTTTGCTTCTTGAAGGTCACTTAGAAACAGCAATCCACCAAAAAAAGCTTGACCCTCAATTAGAAACTATCATTACAACTCTATACAATTTTTCCCTTAGTTCAATGATAGGCCCGCAAGCTCTTAATTGCTTAAAAACAATAGATACTTTGCTTGCAAAAGTTTATGAAAATATCAATGATATTAAAGATTTTACTGTTATAATAGAAAACTCAACTGCTATTTTATGAATAGTTATTCATTGCGAAAGCCTTTCACAATCCCATTCTATTGTAGAAATGGGCAATAATTGTTTTGAGACAATGAATAAAATCTTATTGAAAAATGTTTTTTTGAATTGTGACAAACTTATTCCTTTTGCAGCATGCATATGCGAAATGCTTAATGGACTGCTTGCGAGTTCTGATATAAAAAATTGAAACACAGAGCATAAAAAGGTAAATTACTAAACAGTGAATTCACTTTAAAATATTGGTGAATAAACTTAATGGTCTTTCTTTTAACGAAAACAAAGAAACAGCAGAGATTATCTTGAATATTGTGCAAAAAACAATTAGCTATAAAGGAAAGCATGAATTACATAAAGAGTGCTTGGGTTTGATTAGAAATAAAGCTTATGACTTTTCTTCAACTATAGATGCAATCATTGTTCAATGCCTTTCCCCAAAAACAAAGTCTCATGAATTAATTTCATATATGAGACAAGAAGCCATGCTAACTCTCAATTCTTATAAAACTCATGGCTTTAATTCAAGGCTGATATGAAAACTTATAAAATGCTTTGATGATAGCCAAATGACTGTAAAAATGCAAGCGCTTGACGAAATAAGCAGAATTTTTTCAAATGCATCTAGCTTTACAAGAGAAAGCATTATTTTTATCACTTACAAAAAAACCCAACTTTTCCACTATGCTGTAAATAAAATCCTTTCAATTTATGAAAATCAGGCTGGAAATATTAAAGCTAAAGCTTTAAATTGTTTATTAAGTATTGTTTCTGCTATTGAAAATCCAAAAGAAGAAAATTTTGAATTGCAGCACAATAAAAAACTTAAAAGCTTAAATTCTAGCTTTGGAAAAGATTTAGAGTTTATTGTAAATAAGTTGTCAAGAAGTGTGGTTGATCAGAGTGACTGCAGAGAGGCTGCCCATAAATGCATTTTAGCTGTTAAGATGATAAGTAAAGCTTCTCTAGAAAAAATAGCTAAATCTCCTCTTCATTATTTTGGAAATTAATTTCTTTGGTTAGCAGGCAAAAATATTTTTAATGTAATGCTTTTGTATAGGATATATTTTAATATATATAATAATCAAACCTCATGAAAGTTGCATTAAATTTTGACAACCAATTTCTAAAGCATAAATTCTATAAATTAAATTTCTTTTGAAATATTTTCACATTTGCATTTTTAAAACAAATTTTTTATATTATTTTTAATATAAATTTTTTAAATAAAAAGTAACGAGCAAAAGATATTAGAAGGAGTAAGGAGGCACTAGAAAGAAATGATAATAAGACTTGGGAATATATTTGTAAATAATTAAATTAGCCCATATAGGCTCTTTTTAATAACCCAATAATAGTTCTTGCTCTGGAAACATAATATTTATTTTGATGCCAAATTCAAATTAGCATAGCATATTGACGCTGTAATGAACATCCCATAGATCCTAAACGAATTAAGTAAATAGACATTATTTAATTTTCTCCCCATACTTTAAATTCATCCTGCTCTGTATTCAACACGATTTGTCCACTGTTTTTCGATCGCTTTTCAAGCAATCTGCTTTTGATGCTTCTATTTGGATCCTGGAGTTCAAAAGAGCTCAGCGCCATATGAGCTGATGCAGCTCTCATTGTGCTAACGCATTTTCCTTGTACGCAAAGTCCATTAGTTAAGCCTCTGCTTTGCCTAGATGGGGTTTTTGTTTTGATTCTTATTGTTTTCGGTGATGCTATTCTTAATACTGCAGGAAATTTAAAGTCATCAAGAGTATATTCTTTGAGATTTTTAGGAGTTTTTTGCTTTCGTGGAGATTTTGATAGAGAACTTTTCAATTGAAAACGATAGGATATAGGAGAAGGGGATTTGTATGTTTTTGATAAGACGCTGGTAAAATTATCGAAAGTTGAGTTCATCATTTTTTCTGTGTTTCAAGTGAGGAGAGGCTTTTCGATAATTTGGAATTTTAATAATGGAATCTATGGAAACTTAACTAAAGTTAGTCTTTTGTTTAATAATAAATGTATTATGGCAAATTTAAAAAAAATCAGCGTTACAGTTATTAACTGCATGAAGAGGTAGTTTTATTTAATAGATAATTATAAAGTTATAATTTTCAAAATAATGATGATTATTTTTTTTAAATTTTGCAACCTCAAATTTAATATGCACTAAATAATAAATGGATTACCTCAAATTAGCATATATATAATCGTCAGCCCTTTATAGCTTATTTTACGTTATATTACTTTTCAACTCCCAAAGACTGCTTAAAAAAATTTAAATTCATTTTGTAATCAGTTTATTTATTAAATTATAAAATCAGTATGGGATGCTGTCAGACATTAAAGATTGTGGGAATTACAAACAAAGACCCTTTGGCTTCCTCTTTAAGACATAAAATTTCTATCCATGATAAAAGCAGAGAATCTCTTGACTCGCTAGGGGGTCCTGAAGAAGTATACACAACTTATGATAAAAGGCCTACATCACTGAGTTTCAGGGTAAGAAAAGCTTCTTTTATCAAAAAAAGAGCTGCTGCACTAATAGACGAGTTTGAGATTATCGAACGTATAGGCTCAGGCGGCTATGGAACTGTATATAAAGTGCAAGATAAAGCGACAGGCCTTTTAAGGGCTGTTAAATCTATTGATAGATCTAAGATGATCACAGAGCATATATTGACAGAAATAGAAAATGGCTGCATTTTTTCTGAAAAAAAATAAATTAATTATTTTAAACCTTTTTTTATATTTTAATAAATAATTAAAGCAGGCCGTAAAAATGAAATTTATTTGCACCAGAAAATTTGATCCATGTTGTAAGAAATATATAGGACCACCCTAATATTGTCAGAATCTTAGAATTCATAGAAGAACCACAAACTTATTACATTATTACTGAGCTATGCACAGGCTCTAACCTAATTGAGAGAATTACAAACTCTGAAGACTTTACTGAAAATCAAGCAGCAAAATATATGCAGCAGATTTTTTCAGGTCTTTCTCATTGCCATAAACTTGGTATTGTACATAGAGACATAAAGCCTGAGAACCTCTTATTTGAGTACCCTGGAGAAAATTCTTTATTAAAGATCATAGATTTCGGCCATTCCTCCAAAATGGTTGAAAATCAAAAGTTTACTGAACTTTTAGGAACTGTAAAAATAATATAGCCTTATTTTGTAGCACCAGAAGTATTAGATAAAAATTATGACGAAAAATGCGATTTGTGAAGCTGCGGAGTCGTGCTTTTTATTATTTTAATTGGTTATCCTCCATTTAATGCAAGAAATATCAAAGATTTATTCAGAAGAATTAGAAGAGGAAAATTTAAAATAAACACAGAAGAATGGAGAAGTATTTCTACAGAAGCTCAAGACCTTATATTAAATCTGCTAAAGTTAAATGTATCGGAGCGTTTTACAGCAGAGCAAGCTATGAACCATAAATGAATACAGCAAAGAGCTTGTGGAGCTATTAAAGACAGGCCATTACACATTAGCTGCTTAGCAAGGCTAAAGTCATTCCATGCCAATGTTAAGCTTAAACAAGCCACCTTAGCATTTATTGCTACACATTTGTCAGCATGTGAAGAAACACAACAGCTGGAAGAGGTTTTCAGAAATATTGATAAAGATGGAGATGGGAAAATAAGCAAAGAAGAGCTGGAAGCAGGAATTGCCAAAGTTAAGCTAGGAAGTATCCTAGATGCCAGAGAAGTAATGGAAAGATGTGATATCGATCAAAATGGCTATATAGATTTTTCAGAGTTTATTACTGCAGCAACCGATTGAGAAAGGTCTCTTTCAATAACAAAACTGGAAAGAGCATTTAAAGCTTACGATGTTGATAGCAGCGGAACAATTTCTGCTAAAGAGCTTCAAAATTTCTTATCAGCTGACCCTTCAATAAATTTCCAAGAATGTCAAAACATTTTGAAAGAAGTTGACACAAATGGAGATGGTGTAATAGATTTTGCTGAGTTTATCGCAATCATGAGAAACAAAGCATTTTAACTTGAAATTAATTTTAAATGGCAAATTTTTTAGAAAAAATATCAGGGTTTCGATCACTATATGACAATAAAGAAATTGTGGTTGAGTTTGAGAGAGGAAATCCTGTGTGACTGGTCTGTTTTGATGTGGATTCTTTAGGATCTGTGCAAGAATTTTTGGGAGCTGTTGAATATTTTCAGTATCAGTGCAGGATTGTGGGGATTGCTTTTAAAAATGAGGAGAAAATCAAAGAACTTATTGAAGAAGGAGAGATATCGATAGACGTTGTGCGTTTGGAGAATAATGATAAAAAAATCTTTATGGAAGAGCTAAAAATTGAAAGAATTCCATGATTTATTGGATTTGATGAAACAGATATCATATACAGCATGGAAACTGTTCCTGGCTCTTTTCCAGTTATTGAGTCACAAAGCCCTCAGCTGCCATCAGAATCTCAATTTATTCCTGAAATACCATTAATTAGAGATTCAGCCCAGAGTTTAAATAAATCGTGAATCAGCCAGTCGCCAAAACATGAAAAACAGCCGAATATTGAGGAATTTAAAGAAAAGATTTTTACATTAGAAAGAATAAACGAAGATTATAAGATGGAAATCGCTTCATTGAAAGCTAAACTTCAAGCAAAAGATGATAAAATAAATCAATTGCAAGTTATGCTAGAAAGCATTCCAACTTATGGCACGAATAAAACCAAGATCCAAAAAATTAAAAAAATAAATGAAATAACTAGCTTTCCTCAAGAAGACATAGATTTTTGAAAATCAACTGACGAAATTGATAATCACAATGGCGCTGTTAAGTTTGAAGAAATAGCAGCTACAAAAGATTTATGAATTATGAATATCGATAGATCTTCAAATGTAAAATCATCACAGCCCTCTATTAAAAATTCTACCCCATCTTCACCTCTTCAAAAACCTAGACCAACAGCATCTAGAGATGCTGCATTAAAAAACTTAAAATATGCCCAAGAAAAATTTATCAAAAAACAATCTGAAAAAAATCCCATTGGGAGAGATGGTAAAAGACTTCCCATAATAATAAATCGCAGTTCTAGTCTTAAAAGAACAATGACAAGAAGAACGAATGAAAATGAAAACATTAGAAGATCTTATGAAAATAATTTTTAAATAATTTTCCATAAATATTTAAATGACTGATATTCTTAAAGGTGAATGAACATCTGAAGACTTCAAAGAAGCTAGAGAAGAAGACCGAGCTCTAATCAGAATTCAAAACAGCGCAGTAAGAGCTGAGCACTTATGCAAAATCAAATTAAAAACGCCTACATTATTAAACATCACAATTGAAAGTGAGGGGCGAGCGACCGTGTATTCAATTGATATTCTTCCTAGGGATTTATTAGTACCGATTTATAAAAATGCTTCCCTTTTTTGGCTGAAATTATTCTTACTCCCCCCCCATCCTTGATCGAACGATTGACTGTAAAAATTCCTAAAAATTGGGAAAATTAACCCCCATCCCTTGATCGAACGATTTTCATATCATGCAAAATTTTATATATATAAAAATATATTAGTTATCAAAAGCTTGGGAAGATGTGCATAATGAAGTTGTTTTCAGAGACTTTGAGACGACAGAAAGCTTCAGAATCAACCATTCGAAGTGATTTAGTCATCAATCAAGGCTTAAAAAACTCAATAATCTAATAAAATAGAGATTTTTTAAAATTTTAAAAAAAAAATTTAATTTAATAAGAAACAAATTAAAATTTATACAGTTTAAAGGGGTACTAATAAATCAAAATATTAAAAATTGGTATTTTTATGAGATTAATTCAATTTTTTGCTGTAAAAATAATTATTAAATACTCTTAACACTCTTATTTAAAAGTAAATAAAACAAAATATATATATTTTTTATTTTATATATAAAATTTTTTTTTAACCCCCATCCTTGATCGAACGACGGCGAGTCGTTCGATCAAGGATGGGGGGCGGAGTTAGGGAAAGCTTTAAAAGGAGATTTCGATTTAAAATTGAATTTTATCACCATGGATGAGCTTCGAGTAAACTCAATCTTTTTAATGGAGCCTATGAATACACCTCGTTCAGTGCGTGAAGATGAGGCTGCAGCTGTTTTAATTGAGACTAATTATGAACTTGATGGAAAAGAGTGCACAATAGCTTTACAAATTCCTAGAATCCTACAAGAAGGCTGGGGAGAAGTTTCAGCACCAGAAGAAATAGAAGATTGGAGAGAGCCTACTGATTTATACCAAAAAAATCAGCATTTACAAGAAATGGTGGCTTATTTAGAAACAGAAAACCAGAGAAATTTAAAATTGGCACAAAAATCGCAGCAAGAAATTCTTAATCTTAAATATGACCAAATTTAGAATTTTATAAATATGAGAGTTCTAATTGTTAACGCCTTTCCTGAGACAGATGAAGGAAATCGAGGCTTTTCAGACTTTGAAAAATCAGTAAAAGAGGTAGTATTCATATAGTCTTTTTCCCATCAGAAATTTATACCAATTTCACACATAGAATTTGCAACCGTTGACATAAACACTATAGATAGCTATTTATATGAGCTTAACACTAAATATCTCAGCCCAGAAGCACAAAAAACGTTTGATCATATATAGAGCTTTTCTTTGAATTTTCCAGTAGTAAAATTCCTAAAAAATAATTATGCAATTCATTGGAGAACCATGTATGGATTTAGCTTAGAATATGCATTTTTTATAAAAAAAAAAAATAAATATATAAAATTATAAGAAATAGGATAGATTTTGTATTTCTTGATGGAGATTTAAATTTGCTGCCCTGGTATCAAAAATGTAAAAAGTTTTTGATTTTAATGAGAATGTGCAAAAGAACAAAAAAAGTTCTTTTTGCTGCTGGATGCGGAATGGAGATACTGGTATTTTTATGTGCCACGAAATTTCATATAAATCGAGTGATAAATGGACAAGGTAAAGGAAGCAAAGTTGAAGATTTTCAAAGGATTGATAAAGCAGTCTTGGCAAACTTGAAGCTTGGAGATGCATTTCTTGATAATGTCACTGGCGATTTATATGCTTATGATTTTGCTGCAAATGAGTTTTTGCCGTTTTCTAACATAGGGCTTCATCATCATAAAGCAGCTCAAGAAAACGAAAAATTATTCAAGTGTGAACTAAATAAAAATCAATCATAAATATTTTCAATAAAATAATATGAGATTATTATTGATAAAATTTCACATTCACTTTAGACTGGGATAAGGGGTTTTATATTAAAGCCTTATCAATATAACCCAAAGCAGTTTGACCAACTAGAGTCCGCTTATGTCGGCAAACAAAATGAAGCGCTGTGTCGAATAAATAAAAGAAACGTCCAACATTGGCTTGTAAAAAATATAGGCCTACAAGATTTTTTAATTCCCCAATGCAATGCTTGAGATATTCACCCAATTGCACTGCCAGATAATGATAACCGCTTTCAAGTATTTGCAGAAACACAAAGAGGATCCCAACTAATTATTCATCACAATGCTGTAGGTTCTATGTTTCACATAAATCCAAAATACCCTCAAACTGTTCAAGTACTAAAAAACTTCGTAGAATACATGATAGAAAAAATTCAAAAAGAAAAAAACAGACTGGACTTGCCTTTATCACAAGTGGTTTATTCAATTCTTCCTGCGAAGCCTATTTTTGACATGCCTAATGACTCTTTATATCACTTAACAGCTGCAGATGCCAGCAAATCTACTTCTGCAATTATTTCTCGGCCATTCTCAGGATCAACGCGTCCCTTCACCTCAGGGTCGACCCGCCCTTTTACATCAGGGTCAAATCGTCCAGTTTCTTCATCTACCCTTCAAATAACTCCAGACTCCTTCAACAAATTTTCTTCTCCAAGTAGACCAGTCACAGCATCAACTGTAAAATTTGAAGCCTCAATTCACCCAAATGGGAAGCCTAATAAAAATATCAGACCAAAATCCTCACATTCAGGCTTCGCTGTATCTAAAAGGCATCATGAATTTGCAGCATTAGAAAACAATGCGACGACTGATAGGCCAATTTTAATTAAAAATGCATTTACTCAGCCAGTAGGCTCAGAAATTATGATACAAGGAGATTCGCTAGTAAAAACTGGCACAAAAAGCAATTGGAAGCTGAGGGGGGATTTCGACAAAAATGAGTCAGTTAAATACTTACTCCCCCCCCTCCGTGGGTGAACAAAACCACTAGAAAAATCCCTATTTTTTTTGCCCAAAAAACCCACCTCCGTGAATGAACAAAAATTTTTTTATAGAAAAAAAATTGTAATATATTAATGATAATTAGTATAATGAAATCTAGAGCTAATTCTGTTTAATTTTAAACAAATTGCTTTTTAAAACATAAATTTTATAAATTTAAATTAACATTTGCTTTCCAATTTTGCGAATTAGGATTTTTTTAAATTTCGAAAAAAAAAATTAACCCCCCTTCGTGAGTGAACAAAATTTTTTTGTTCACTCACGGAGGGGGGGGAGTTAAGGAATTTTTATGGGATCGCTAATAAAGTCAGCAGAGAAACTCAAGAATATAAAGAAGAGGAACAGAATTATAATATTAATAATGAAAATGAGTTCACAAAAGTCATTGGAAAATATGAAGGAGATATGGAATCGAGCCAGTGCTCAAGTGTAGAGCCTACTATATGAAAAGATAAATTCCAAATCCGATCAATGCTGCATCCTGAATATAACATTGACATCATGCCAAAAGTGATGCTCAGAAAAAATCCAAGCACTGATGATTTAGCTAAGCCAAGCACAATAAAAATAAAAACCACAAAATTTCCTGCAAGCCGAGTAAAATCAGAAACCCCTAATACCCTTAATGTAAAATCTCGAACACTCAAATACCCATTCCTAGGCTCAATGCGAAACGACGCTCCTTACAAAGATCCTGAAAAAATTGAGCATGAAGAGCAAAAAGAGTCCAAAAAGCAATGAGTTTCTGCCAAAAACATCACCCCCACCACAGCTGTTCCTCGGGAATTCACCAAAGCTAACCCCACAACTGATTTACCTTATAATCCGTTTTCTGCCCACAAATTCCGAGAACAAAATAAAGAAAAATGGCTTGGAGGAGCGTTTAAGGTTGCGTAATTTTAAATCTATATAAGACTTAATTTAAATATTCATACATACTAATAAATCAGACGCACAGGGGGAAATATATGGAAGATTGCAATCAGTACCCTACAGATCCTTATGAAATTGGGAATGGAGTTTGAATGATCCCTTGCAAAATCAATAATGCTAACTCCCCCCTCCATGAGGAAACAAAAAATTTTGCTTTCTCACAGAGGGAGTTAATTTTTTTTTAAAAAATTTATATATTCAGTGACACTGACTGGCACGGGGTGCTTTTGGCTCGAAACTGAGCCAAAAGCACCCCGTGCCAATTAGTGTCACTAACTATATATAAAATTTATAGAATTTTTTTTTTTCAAAATTCAAGAAATAAGAATTAATTTAATTTGCAAAATTAATGCTTTAGAATGCAAGCTATTTAAATTCAATAGAATTAGCTAGAGATTTCATTATATTAATTATCACATATATATCAAAATATTTTTTCATAAAAAATTTTGTTCGCTCGCGAAGGGTGGTTTTCTGGCAAAAAATAGGGATTTTTCCAATGGTTTTTGTTCACTAACAGAGGGGAGTAAGCATAAGTTTTACCCGCTTTTTAAGCCTGCTTCCAAGAATGTTCACCAAATTAGGTATCCCTGGAGTGAAAATGAAGATCAAGCTCTGATTAGTCTCTTGCCTACAAAGTGCAGCAAAAAGTGAGCACAGATCGCTAATCCTCTCCTAAATTTATTATTCGATCTATTCGGAATTAATATTTCAAAGAGTCTGTATTAATTTTTTTTTCGGGTTTAAAAAATCTTAATTCTTGGTAAGAAATCTATTTGAATTATAAAATTTATGCTTACTCCCCCCCCCCCCTCCGTGAGCGAACAAAAAACCATTAGAAAAATCGCCATTTTTGACCAAAAACCCACCCCTCCGTGAGTGAACAAAAATTTTTTTAATAGAAAAAATTTTAATGGAAAAAAATTTGGATATATAAGTGATAATTAGTATAATGAAATCTAGAGCTAATTCTGTTTAATTTTAAACAAATTGCGTTTTAAAACATAAATTTTGCAAATTAAATTAATATTTGCTTCCCAATTTTTGCAAATTAGGATTTTTTTAAATTTCGAAAAAAATATTTTTTATAAAATTTATATATAAATTTTTTTTAAAAAAAAAAAATTAACCCCCCTCCGTGAGCGAACAAAATTTTTTTGTTCGCTCACGGAGGGGGGGGGGGAGTTAAGAATATAAGCAATCTAAGATTTAAGAATTAGCTTGCTGTTAATAATGATAGCTATTAATTATATATTAAAAAATTTTATACAAAACAATTTATATAAACGTTTCTTAAAGAAATGTTTAGATTAATTAATTAATTTGAGTGGGTCTTCGGGGTTTATTTCTACCCTGTCCACCTTCGCCGACTTCAGGCTCCTAACCCTAAGCATCAGTTTGCACTTACCCTTTTCTGTCGACGTCACCAAAAAATGGTGACGTCGCC
Organism: Blepharisma stoltei; assembly: GCA_914767885.1. Lineage (NCBI taxonomy): Eukaryota > Ciliophora > Heterotrichea > Heterotrichida > Blepharismidae > Blepharisma > Blepharisma stoltei. The sequence goes on along the minus strand of CAJZBQ010000021.1, from coordinate 335,107 downwards.
ATCTCTCTGGAATATGCACCCAGGCAGAAGTTTGGAGTTGTCTTATGAATTCTGGTTTCCTGTCTATGGACCAGGGTAAAAAAACCTGTCGTGATGTCCCAACCAGAAAGAAAAAGCACGCCCCATTTACACAAAGTTACAGGCCCTGCACATTGCCAACGAGATACATGAGAAGGATGGCTCGGATAAATCCCCATTTTATTTTGTGTTAAAGAGATGAGATTTTTAAAAATAGCCATCGTTCAAATATATTGTTCGCTCTAAAAGGTGAAAGTAAGGAGCTAAATGATCGTTTTTATGCGAATAGCCAAGTGCGTAATGGAAAACAATGTAGAGAACGGTGGTATATGCTTTTTATAATAAATAAAAATAAATTTAATTATGATTTCATATAAGTAAACAGAATAAAAACAAGTATAACCACTTAGACCCATCCCTGAAAAAAGGTGGCTGGACACCAGAAGAAGACAGCTTTATTATCAATAGACAACAAGAAGTAGGCAATAAATGAAGCCTAATCGCTAAAGACCTGCCAGGAAGGAATGAAAATAGTGTTAAAAATAGATGGAAAAGTATTTCGAAAAAAACAAGGACATGTGATAAGGAAATTGGAATTGAGGCAGAGTTTGAAGAAAATGCGGAAATGCAAGGAAATGGGAATAATGAAGTGAATAATGTAGAAGTGGAAGGAGAAATCAGCTTTGAGAGAATTGATAGCAGTTCGGACTGTGGGAATTACCTGGACATTGAAGATGAAATTATCACTGATTATTAATAATGTGAATATTCCATTATGACTTGAAAAATCGCTCTGAAATTGATATTCTATATAATTGGCCAAGTATAGTGAGGTCGGAAAGCCTTATCAGGCTTTGCCATGTTAAAGTGCCCTTAGCAATTTCCCAATCTCTTTTCCATTTCTACTTATTTTAGTATCTAAGTAGTATTTATCCACTCACTCTAAATGTGAATTTCCATTTTTTTATTTATATTTTTACTATAGAATTAATTTAAATATGTTAAAACATTAGAAAATCTTAAATTTGCTCAGAATTCAGTTCATTCATTTTCATTAATCTTTCTATCGATACCATAAAATACAGATACGAGATATTATATTGTTCTCCTTCAGGAAACATCGCTCTGCTAATAGTTACTGATGTCGTTTGATATTCATATAAATCTCTCCTAGCGTCACCTGTTCTTTTTTCATCTAAACATCCGGCCTCTCTAATCGCGTACCCCACTAAAAAGAAAATTTCTTCATCTGTAAGCCAATCCATGCTTACCTTAAGTGCCCAATGAAATTGCTCAAGGGTTAAAAATCCTTTTTTCTCTCAATCAGCTATCTTTAAATTCGCTATAAGTTCTCTATACCTGCAATAAATTTTCCGTAAAACTCCTATTTCTCAATTTCAATCTTTTGGCTTAACTACAAAATTTCCAAAATCTATTGGTTTTTGTTCTTCTATATCAATTTTTGTTTCTTCTTTTTTCTTAAATGATAATTCATAGTCTGAGCCATTTATTAAACTCATGAGCTCTGGTATATAAATTCTTCTGAATGGATTTTCATAGCTTGGGAGGATAGTATATTTTAAAGAATTTATGATCAGGCTTATATTTTCATTAGAAAGCTGAGGTAAAGAATATGCTAAAACTTCTCGAAGCCTAATCTCTTCTATATAATGGTTGTCGCCATTAGCTTCTAATGCTCGTTTTACATTAAGCAATCTTTCTGTTATCATTTCTCCAACTGCTTTTTTAAGAATCTGGGTTAGTGCTGGAGAATTCCCTTGGAGGTCTTCTTGAGTTGACAGCACCTCAATATCGCTAAAATATTCTGCAAGACCTGTAGAGTCCATTCCAAGCTCAATATCATAAAGCTTCATAAGTCCTTGCTGGATTGCCCACTCTCGAAATTTATCAAATTCTTCATTCGTTGCCCCCAGCTTAAATTTCCTCACAATTTCTCACAAATCTTCTCTAAACAGCACAGACTTAGCCTTAACTGACTGCATGACTATATCAACTCCATACAAAGTAGCAATATTCCTTAATTTTGTTAAAATAATCGGTAAATTCGCAATATTTGTAGAGTTATCAGGAGGTAAAACGGCATCTGGTAAGTCATTAAGAACATACCTCTCGACCCATTTTTTTAGCTCAGAAGTCCTATGCGGGATTTGTGACCATATTTCTCTTAGCCTATGTGGCTCAATTCTTATTCAGGTTCTTCTAATAAAGCTGACAAACATAGCTTCGCTCACTTCAGGCTCAGTTACTAATTCAATTTGATCTTTTAGCGCATGGGCAACTTTTACTTTATCAGGATAGCTTTCTTCGCTATAAATTTCTGGGTTTCTATTATTTTGTTGGCTTTGCATTGTTTTCTGGAAATCCCGGTACTTGATTTTCCCAGCAGGATCTTTGGGTGCAAGAAGGGCGATTTCTTGGATTTCTTTTTCTGAGAATTTTAGCCTTGACAGCTTTAGGGCTTGTGTGAATTGTTCTCGAGTTACATTTCCAGTACCTCCTTTATCATATTTATAGCACTCATCTACTAAATCAGTTCTCCTAAAATAAACGCTTTCTCTGAGTTTTTCCATTTAAATTTTTAATTCAACCAATTAAACATTAATAAGCCTGGCGACATATTGGGCAAGTTTCATGTTCCTGCATCCATATATCGACACATTCCATATGAAAAGTATGCTTACAAGTTAGTTCTCTGATTTTTTCATTAACTCCAAAATGATCTAAACAAATAGAGCATGTATGATCTAGTATATACTATTATAATAAATATGCATTTTTACTATAGAAAAACCCTATTTATGATAATATAAAATAGTTTTTCTCCAGCCCTACTTGCTGTTCTCCAATTTTTAACCTTGCTTTTAAGCCTTAGTCCTTTAATAGAATCCAAAATAATTCTTCAAAGCCCATATGAGCAAATAAAGCTGATTATATATAAAAATCCCCAAGTAATTGACCTCATTACAATTACCATGAAATCTGTATCGCAGTCATTTTTGCTGATACAAAAATCTTTGAATTCAAAAGATCCTATGATGCAGCCTAAAATATTCCATAGCAATAAATTAGGTCCTCCGCAAACTAATAGAAAAATTCCTATACACTGGGCAATTTTGATTAATCTGCACGCTAAAGTGACTACTAAGAGAGGTAAGGAAAACCAGACTAGACTGATAGTTAAGCACATCCCTAAAGACCATATAAGGCCATAGTAGTCGTGGGAGGTTAATTCTTCGGCTGTTTTCCATTGTTGATAAGTATCAATGTCCCAACGAACAAGAGCTACACTGATTCCTGCGATTAATACAACGGTGCAGCAACTTGAGCATGGTCCTCCTTCTTCTCTGTTATCCATATTTCTATTAAGACTAATTGTATGTGATTTTTTGAAGTTAAAAGAAAGAGAAAAGAAGAGCAAGTAAGGTAAGAAACTAATCTAGACATATTTTTGAAGAAATTGATATGAAGATGATTGTTGTATAAATTAATAGTTTAATGGTAGTTTTTGGGATTTAAATAAATGGTTTTAAATCAAAACTTTTCGTTAGATTACTATTCTATTCATTTGAATCTTCTGCTGCTTCTTTCTTTTTCTTGTGCTCAGATGACCCTTTAAATATTGTTTTTCTGAATTTTGTGATTTTTTCATTTACTTTTTTTATTTTTTGTTTCCTTGCCTCTGATTTTCCACCACCCCCGGCACTCATTTCAATGTTAACTTTGCGACCCTTTAACTCCAAATGGTGCATTCTTACTCCCCCCTCCGTGAGTGAACAAAAAAATTTTGTTCACTCACACAGGGGGGTTAATTTTTTTTCGAAATTTTAAAAAAAATCCCACTTCTCGAAAATTGGAAGGCAAATATTAATTTAATTTGTAAAATTTATGTTTTAAAAACGCAATTTATTTAAAATTAAACAGAATTATCTCGAGATTTAATTATACTAATTATCACTTATATATCAACATTTTTTTTCCATAAAAAGTTTTTCTATTAAAAAAATTTTTGTTCGCTCACGGAGGGTGGGCTTTTGGGCAAAAAATAACTATTTTTCTAATGGTTTTGTTCACTCACGGAGGGAGGGGAGTTAGTAATTTTTGGAATTGATCATTATTCGTACACTCAGCAAAAGCAAATCCTCTGAATTTTCCTTCCTTATTATGTCTCATTCTAATTTGAATATCTTCAATAGGGCTAAAGAACTCTTTGAGATCATTTTCAGTTAAATCAAATGGTAAGTTCCCAATAAAAGCAATGAACCTTTTCTTTACCATAAAGAAATATTTATTACTAAGTATGGCTAAATATTTACTATTCCATGCAATAAATTATAACCCAATAAATAAAATTATTTATGGCTATGTCTATCTCATATGAGCTTTTTCTTTAATCTTTATCACAATCTATATCGCTCAGCATGCGAAAATCAGTTTCTGCTTCTTCAAATTTACGATCACAAAATACTGTGGACTGGTCATTTACATTTTTGTTTTTCATCTTCCCAGGGTTTCTGTGAAATTGATATATTTTTGGCAGTGATACCCCTGCTTTTTCTCCAACGATTCTTAACTCACTTTTATTCAAATGGTTCAGCTTGGCTTTTAAAGAGATTCTTGATTTTATATCATCTTTAAAATCCTCATTTTCTATGTTTTTTCGGGTTATTATTTCTAGTTTACTCGTTGCATTTAATATTCTTTCTATAGAAGGCTTATATTTGTGGATAATTATACTTTTTTTAGGTGTTTCTTGATTTACTGGGATAAAAATTGAATTTTGATAATAATTTGAAGTAGAATTTTTCTGCTCTGGAGATAAACTATTTCTGCTGCTTTTTAAATAGGAGAGAGGATGCTCTTGAAAACTTATTGAATTTTACCTTTTGAAAAGTCTATTGTGTTTTCTTATTATTGAAATTTTCCTGGGAGTGCTGACTTTAAGCTTGTCCATGATCCAATCAGGGATTGATGTCATCAAGGATCTTAATGAATTAAATTACATTTAAATTCTCAATATGGCTAGATTTTTAATGTTTCTCCTTAAATATGGCCTAGTATATTATTTATCGATATTATTTAGTGCTTACAAATGTTAAATTAATTAATTGTAAAACACATATACCTATTCGAAACATCTTCTATATAATCTCCTATTTTTTCCATCAATATGACCGGATTATCAATTTCTCTATTTTTCGCATGCTGCCCAATCCTTAAAATTTCTAACGTCAGCTCTTGTGTTTGCAGCCCATGCTGTATTCCTTCTAGCTCACTCATATAATTTTTAATTTTCCCTAAAACTTCTCCGTAAAACTCTGCACTCTCTTTTAACTTAATTTTATTCTCCTTGGCAATTCCCTTCAGCTTTAAAAACTCTTGGCTTTCATAATTGCTTCTTTCTGTCTGTAACGATAGGGCAACATCTTGATATGATTCAATAATCGATTTAAATTTGACTGCTAACTCCCTCTCTGTGAGCTACAAAACTATTATAAAATCCTATTTTTCGGCCTAAGCCTGCTCTCCGTGAGTGAACAAAAATTTTTTATCGAAAATATTTTGATAATTATTATAGTTAAATCTTGAGCTAATTCTGTTAAATTTCAAAAAATTTACATTTTAAAACTTAAATTTTTACAAATTGAAATAATATTTGCTTTAAAATTTTTTCAAATTTATTTTTGTAATTTATATATAAATGTTTAAAAATTAATTAACCCCCCTTTGTGAGCGAACAAAAAATTTTCTTTGCTTACGAGGCAGGGAAGTAAGCATTCATAGTCTTCTACTGCTGATTCTATCTCTTTAGTTACCATTACCCACAGCATAAAATCATTTGATAGATTTTCTGAGAGTTTTGAGAAATCCATGCTAATCCCAGGAGTGCAATCCAAAATATGAAAGTTTATATAAATTTATGATGAATAGTATATTAAAGAAAAATTATAAGGAAATCGGTAAATGCCATAAAACTATGTATACTTTCAATAAATTGCCATCTAGGTATGCAGCAATGCACCCTAGTAATGCAAGAACTCCACAAGCTAAACCTCTTTTAGGGTTATGAAGCCCAGTTACAGTTTCAAATTTATCAATAGCTACAGAAAGGCCAGCATTTATTTTGTTAACTCCTTGTATCACTTCTTCAACTAACGAATATAGATTATCAACTGGAGAAATTGAAGTCCTATTCAGATTTGGGCTAATTGTAATTTTCATAGGAATAGCTGCAGCGCATCCCATTTTTATGGATTTATCTAACTCCTCCCCTCCGTCAAAAAAAATTTTTTATGAAAAATAGTTTAGATATATAAGTGATGATTATTATTGTAACGAAATCTCTAGCTAATTCTGTTAAATTTTAAACAAATTGCATTTTAAAACATTAATTATATAAATTTAAATAATATTTGATTTCCAATTTTTGCGAATTGGAAAATTTAAATTTCGAAAAAAAAATTTTTACTATAAAATTTATATATAAATTGAGAAAACAATAAATTAACCCCCGTGAGCTAACAAACTTTTTTGTTCTCTCACGGAGGTGGAGTAAATAAAAATTTTTGAATTATTTACTGCATTACACGTAATATATAAATGGCGGCTTTACTATTTTTATTAAGCTTGATTCCTGCCTTTGCATACATAAAAGAAGGAGAGTTATATGAACTTATAGGGCCATCAATAGAAGATTTTCAAAAGGAATTCCATGGCGAGCTGAGAGTCATTTGTTTTTATGTCCCATTCAGCTCAGAATACACAAGATTTTCATCAGCCTACTTCCACGCTGCAAAAGAGCTTGCAAAGCAAAAACTTCCATTAAAACTTGCAAAAATTGATGCCACAAACCCTAAAAATGCTGAATATATTAAGAAATATGATGTTGGAGGGTACCCAGCAATTGTATATTTCCCAGCTGAAATTGACGAATTTTATCATTATGCTGGAGATAGAAGAAAAGAAGCCTTTATTGCATCATTTAAAGAAAAAACATTGAAATTGAGAGAATTTGCAGATACTGATGCATTTGATAAATATATGTCAGAAAATGGACTCCATGGGCTCGTGCTAGGAGTTTTCCAAGAATTCAGTGGCACAAAATATGAGGTCTTCAGAGAGGCTGCAAAAAATTTAGTTCATATCTATCCTTTTGCTATTGTTAAGGATAAAGGTGAATGGTTTGCTAAATTTGATATCAGTGAAGAAGGAATTTTGATTCTTCGTGCTCAGTTTTTGATTGGCCCCAAAGACAGGGCAGCTATAGCTAATCATAAGCTTGAAAATTCTACTACGATTGAAGAATGGGTCAAGCATAATTACCATCCCCATATTTCATATTTCACAAAAGAAACCAAAGCCAGCTTCGACCAATCCCAAGCTCCATTCGTGATGTTTTTGTTCAACCTAGACCCTGCTCATCCTGAAGAAATAAAGCAAAACCTTTTGAATTTCCATGAGTCAGCCAATCCTTACTACAATGCAAATTTCAAGGACAGAAGATTTTTATTTGTATTGGCAGATAAAAAAGAATTTAATAAAGGATTAGAACCTATTGACTTAGATAAAGATAAAGCTATTATGCTGACTGTCATGAGAAACGATAGATTTGTACTGACTCCCCCCCCTTTAAATTTGGAACTAAAAATTTTGTTCCAATTTAAAGGGGGGTTAATTTTTTTTTTAAAAACAAATATGAATATAAAATGTTTTATAAAAAATATAAAAATTTCAACAAAAAAAAATTTCAAAAACTTATCGAATTAGATTAATAAATTTGTTTAATAAAACGCTATTTACTCTTTATCCTTTAAAACAAAGCAAGATATAACTAAATTTTTATTATTAGTTAATACGCCACTATTAATTGGTATCAAAACTATTTACACAAAAATTTTTTATTTTTATTGATAAAACAAATTTTGGAAAATTTATCGATCAAAGTGCTAATTTTGTTTAAATAAGATGTTATTTATACTCTATTCTTTAAAATAAAGCAAGAAATAAGTAAATTTTGAAATTTTATAAAGAATTCCTATTGAATTTATATCAAAACTATCTAAATAAAAAATATCATTTTTATCAAAAACAAAAAAATTTTTTTTGAAAATTTTTAAAAAACAAAATTAATTTTTTTTTTTAAAATTTACCAATTAAGGATAATCAATTTATTTAAATAAGATACTCTTTATACTTTTTTCTTTAAAAAAGAGCAAGATATAAATAAATTTTTAATTTTAGTTAAGAAGAAACATTTAACTTATATCAAAACTTTTTTAGATAAAAATTATATATAATTTTTTATTATAAAATTAAATTTTGTTCCAATTTAAAGGGGGGTTTAATTTACCAAAAAAGTGGAAATTTTACCGATATTTTGTTCCAATTTAAAGGGGGGGGAGTGAGAGAGTATGAAATATTCAACGATAATGGAAAATTCTTGAAATTAAATGTAGATGCATATATTAAAGGACTCGAAACAAATTCACTTATTCCTTATGTTAAAAGTGAAACTACAGATGTAAAGAGCGAAAACGGGATAAAAATCCTAGTTGGAGGCGAATTTGAAGATAAAGTTGTGAATTCTGAACTTAACCAAATTATTTTTACTTACTCTAAAAATGATAGACTGACTCAACCTACTTTGCAAATATTAGAAGATGTAGCTTTTCACTATAAAGATGACCATACCCTTGAATTCTTAAAAATTGATGCGGACCTCAATGAGCTTAAAGGAGAGTACAATAAGCCGCATCTTCCTAACATTTTTCTTGCCCACAAAGAGAATAAGCGGGTCCCGAACAGGTTTGTGGATGCAGACATAACAAAGGAAAAACTTATCAAGTTTATTGAAGATGAGCTTACTCCTAAAAAAGAAGATCTCTAGAATAATAATAAATTCAATTAAATAAATATCATGTCCAAAATGCCTAAAATCAGGTTTTTCATACAAGTGGGCTCTGGAATGATAGAAACAATGGCAAGGGAAGGCAGCATCCTAGCAACTGTACTAAGGAGGGAAGGAATAACTAAAGCTGATTTTTCTAATTGCAATTATCAGTTGGAATGTGGAACATGTACAGTTAATCTGCCTGAAGATTTGAAAGGCGTTCCTCTCCCAAATGAAGAACAATTGCTTATGCAAAAAGGAAAAGACATGAATGTGAGATGCTCATGCCAAGTTAGGGTTTCTGAAGAGTTTAAGGATAGAGTCATTAAATATATCTAACACAAAATATTTATGGCTATATAATTGATTTTATTGTGCAGCTTGCAAATTCACATCATTTTCTCTAATAAGCTTTAAAAATATCCCAGGAGTCAAAAAGAAGAGATCATGTGTCGAATCTAAATCTTAAATTAAATGAACTGGATGTAAAATTACTTATTACTATTTATTTTTATCAAAAAATCATTAATTTCTTTTCGCCTTAAATTTTAATTATAAAGCATAGATGGTGTTTGATCGATTTTTCAAAGGCAAAGAAAGAATAAACAGTGCTGGCAAACACTTTTTAGGCTATCAAGCCTTAGCAATTATAGCAGTTGGGCTTATTGCTGTCAGATTCATTACTGCAAATCGAGGTCATAGTAATTCATTACATAGCAATTAATTTATTGGATAATGAAACAGATGGAGAAGCTACAAGGGACAAAGAGGAATTGGATGTGGAATATAAAAAGTTTCAGAACAAGTGGAAGAAAAATAGAAAAGAGATCATGGCGAAAATGAGAAATGACAGAAAAGAATTTGAAAAGAACTTTAATGAGGATGTGTCGATCGAAGATGTATTAAATATTGGCGAGAAAAAATTCGCTGATATTGATAAATACTAAAATCGTTTTATCAAAAGCTATGTATACTATACTTTTAATTTTAGTTGATTGTAATCAGAAAATAAATTAAGAATAAAATTACTTTGGCGCAAAATAAAAAATAAAATGTAAAAAATTCTTGGCATTGTGCTTTTAAAGTAATCTTAATAAGCTATCATTTGCTAAAATAAGGCTAGTTAAGCTTAATTATCGAATTATATAGACGAAATACCAAGAAAATCCACATAAGAGCTTACGACTTCTTCAGTAATTTATCCATAATGGCGATACAAATTAAAAAACCTGAGAAGTCATTATTTAGAAATTTAAGTAAAGAATTTTTTTATTGAATATTAACATAATAACTTTATAATGTCGTGGCTCTTATCGAACTGAGTTTTTTATTATTTTCTGCTCTTATAACTGTTTGGCTGCTTTTTTGTTGTCTTTTGAAAGTATTGCTCTCAATGTGATAAATCTCTTTAGCTCTCCTTCTTTCTATATATCCCCTCAGCACACCTTGTATTTTAAGAAGATCGTCGTAATTGATAATAAGCTCAGTTTTTCTATGATTGCTTACCCTTTCTGGTTCAGTTGATTCGTCTGGGCCTATTGTTTCGAGTTTGACTTGATTGCTATAATCTGATGGGTCTTGAAAACAGCTGCAGGATAACCCCATACTTTAAATTTTACTATTATAAAGATGAGAAAAACAATTCTAGCAAAGAAATCATCGCATAAAAAAGGAAAGCAACCAAAAAGAGAAGCAGAAAGCAGCCAAGCCTTACATAGTCAAATAATTATTATTGTGGTGGAGACAAAATATGTTCTTGCCACGATGCACCACTTTGGGCGGCAAAATGGCCCTATAGCCTAAACCAAGTTTCAGGCGTTTTTTGATTCTAACCCCTGTCTTGCTATATGATGAGAGATGAGGTGGGTGACCTTAGGAGTCAGCTGCTGGTCATTTCACTCCAGGTATTAGTTATCGGATAGTTTTTGAGCCACTATTTATTTCCCTTTTGGCTCGGAGGGCCGAGATTCTTTTTCCTATGCGTAACCCCTCCTAAAGGTGCCCGAAATGAGGTATCATGCTAGCATCTACCTCCATAGTACCTAATGGTGTATTGACAATCCTCGTAGTCAGTCGGGACTTTTTTGGATCACCGTGCAAGCCCTGCTACTAGAGAAAATCATTGTTCAAATAGTGGCTGAATTTCCGCCCGACAAACAGGTTGACGTTGGTAGAAAGCGTGCGGAGGCATCAAATCTGGAAGACGTTAAGACTCTTAATTTAATTTAATTTACATAGTCAGTCTATGGTAATTATTCCAGAAGAAGACAAAAATTTAGAGGATTCAGAGATGATTAGATTCAATACGGACGAAATATCGTCTTCCTATGTAAATAGTGGAGATAAAAACAATATTAATGAAGAAATTTTTGAGGAAGAAAAAAGAAATTTCATAGCTGAGCCAAAAGAAAACAATTTTAATAATATTCCCGAAAGCGGCAAGATTTCTATAGAAAATAGCTTTGGAGATATGGTTGAAATCACAATACCAAAAAAGGAGAGCATGGTTTCTTATCAAGCTAAAATTAATGACAATTCTGAAAAGCATGAAATTAAAATTTATAAAGAAAAAGACGCTATCCCTTCAGGCGATGTGCCAAATATTTCTTTTAACTTTCAAGCAATCGAAGTAAACTCTGACAGCTCGCAAAGCCCAAAAGAAGAAATTGAATCCTCAGTTGAAGAAGCTAAATATCCTATTGAAATAAAGAATGAGGAGCTTGATCTCATAAGTATTCCAAAAGAAAATCTTAAAGCTAGCCCAATTGATAATCAAGAAATTGTTGATCAATCTGCATTAGAAATCATAGAAGGCCTCTTTACCGTTATTTCTGATTATGCAAACAATAAAGCCACATCAATCCAAGTATCTCAAAAAATTAAAGAAAAAGCTATAGAAATGAGCAGCATAGTGCCAGAAAGGCACCATCTAAAACCCTCAATTCTGAAATTTTTGACCTCCATATTTTGCAGCTCATGCAAAAATAATAGCCCAGAACTGCACCTAGGTTGTTCCCACAGCTACTGCACAGACTGTGCCAAACACCTTATTCCCAGCGATTTTTCTCAGATAGTACAAAACCTCCCAAAGTGCATAATTTGCCACCATTCGCTCTCAGAAAATGATTTAAGACTTATATTAGGACCTCTATGAAGCCAAATCAACCCTTCATGCATTTTTTGTGGCAGCAATAATTTTTACTCAGACGATAAATGCAAACATTATTGCAAAGATTGCTTAAGCTTTGATTTGAGAGCTGGCTGAATAAAATGCAAGTTTTGTGAAAAGCCCTTTGATATAGAGAAATTAAAAAACCGGCAATCAAAATGCAAAGGATGCGGAAACTGAGTATTTGACATAGGAGACTACTTTATTTCAGTGTGTGGGCAAGACTATCATCCTTTATGCTTTATTTGCTCAGAGCAATCATTACAAAATAAGCAGTGCTTTGCTTGTTCAGCAGAACTCGTAGATGATGCTATCGCTAAATTAGAATACGTGTTATTTACAACGTGTATACGATGCAAAAAGACCTATGAGCGAGGATATTTTACAATGAAAACATGTTGTGATAATGACATTTGTCTTCTCTGTCATATGCTTAATGAAGAAAACTGTCTTTCCTGTAAGAATCCTTTACCAGAAAACTCAAAAAAAACAATCAAATACTTAAATTCTCAAAAAAAAAGCTAATATTTATTCAAATAAATAAGAAACTGTTAAAAATCTCTAAAAGTAATAAAATGTCCAAAAAAATCCAGCCAAGTAAATCCGCTATGCTGGCGATAAATAAATACTTTAAACCGGTTCAAACAAATTTTCAGGCTAGCTGAAACCCAAAGGATAAACAGCATAACTCAAAAAGCGACTCAAATTTAAATAGACAATGCATTAGGGCTACTGGCCCAAACGCAGGAGAGAAAAAACCGAAGCCGAAGTCAGAAAAGCTGACTTTAGATAAGCTGTTGCGAATAGCTGCAGAAAATTCTGAAAAAAAGCATGAAGCGCCTGAAGTAAAAAGAACGCCGAGACCTGAAACTACTTCATCAGGCTTTCAAACTACACTATTTTTATCAAATTTATTCCCGAAACCCCTTGAAACTCACGAGATTACTTCATCCCCGAGGAATCGGTTTGTTAGAACTACTTATTCTTCAGTTAAAACACACATTCCATCTCCAACCTTGCCACCTACTACAATGTCACAGAGAAAAATTGACGAAAATACTTTGAAAATCTTATCAGAAGAAGACCATGAATGAATAAAACAACGACTAATAAAAAAAAGAAAAAGGCTGATTGTACCAATTTACATAATTAAATATGGTGTCTCAACTTGAGTCTGGCCTCTCGGCCAGACAGTTTCGAGCCCTATTTAATTATATCCGGCAAGGTTTTGCCTAGCTAGAGATGGACAGCAATATCAGGTAAGCAATTCTGGCAGTGTGCAGAGCCTGATCCTAGTCTGTTCTCAGGTTAGGATTTTACCTCGAAGGAAAAGGAGGCTTGGAGTTGGAAAGGGGAAGCCCAGCAGTGCCTACAGGTAATTCCTAGGCCATTCGGGCAAGTCCCTAGCGAGAAACCGGGAGTTTCGCCCCGGGCTGCAAGTTTTCCTTTTTGCCGAAAGTCGGCCAGAAATTCCATTTTTTTTGGAATTTCCTAGCAGGCAACCTTCGTTACAGAGAAAGTAGCTCATTCATGAGCCGTCGAAGCCGGAACATCGCGCAGGAGGCGCACGTTGGAGATCAAAGCCAGCTGTCCCAGCAACTGGTGGGCCCCGAGCGACGAGAGCGTGGTGGTAGTCCTGGAAGAGCAACCCCGTAGGAGACGTTAAACGTCATGGTTAATAAGTTAAGTTAAGATTGTACCAATTTGCAATGATTAGAAGCATCTCTACTGGCTATTTATTATAAAAGAAGAAAAAAAAGAAGCTAACCACTAGAGAAATTCTAATCACTATACATAGATATAAAGATCTTAACTCTAAAGCAGAAGCAAATATAGAAAAACTCAATAGAATAGGGATTTTTTCACAAGATGTCAATACTTTAAGGGAAAATTCGCTTGTTAATGTGAAATTAAGACTGGAGCTGAAGCATGCTGCAAGGAAATTGTTTAGAGATGCAATTAATAATAAGCATAGAGGGCTTCTTAGGACAGCTAGTATCTCTACAATTAATTCGGCAAGAAATGAAATGAATGATAAAGAAACTGACAGGAAATCAAAGTTTTTAAAGTATCTTGAAAAGAATTTGGTTAATTCTACTATAAATACTGAACAAATTACAAAAAGGATCAAAGCGGGGGAGGAGGAAAAAAAGCCTGAGCAGGTTGATATTGAAAGCTTCCAAAAAAATCTGAATTGGTTAGCAACTGAAGGATTGAAAGACTACCAAATCCCGATTACATTGAAAATTCAGTAATAATTAATATAATTATAGAAGCAAGCCATTGCTGGGTTTATAATGTTTTATGTCATAAATTAGCATTCATATAATTGTGCTAAAATTATTTATTAACTTTCCCCTCTTGTGAGTGAGAAAGCACATCGCTCGCTATTTTTAAATAAAATTTAAATTAAAATTTTATTATCCCAATTCAAAATTGAGAAAATGAAGATTTATTTAATTTGTAAAATTTATGCTTTAGAATGCAGCTTTTAAAAATTCAATATAATTAACTAGAAATTTCACTAAAATATTACCATTTATATGTCAAAATATTATAAAAAATATTAAAATATTTTTTTTGAGATTTTTTATGAACTGGATATTTTTTAGGGAAAAATTCTGGCTCTATATATATAAAAAAATAGGATCCGACTATTTAAAAATCAAATAGATTAATATAGCCTGAAGTGTAGATAAAATTTTATGATATTTAGCAATGAGAGCACCTTACTAATGAAAATATTTTTAATTCATTATCAGAAAACTTTTCTCATAAAATTAATTTAATTATTTCCTGCTTCTTTTTAACTAAACTTACAATATGGTTTATAATATCCTAACCCACAAATTATAATTATTTTAAAATTGATTAAAATTTCACATATAAAAAAATTTTATCCTACTCTATCTCATTTATCTCTTATCAGCGCCCATTAAAAAAATTCCTAATTCATCCATTTTTTCATATAACCTCTACTTTCTTTAATTCCACCCAAAATATTACACAATATAAAAAACTCAAAATAACCCCTCAGAAAATCTTAGCTCTTAATTTAGTCGCGCTATAATTAAACTAATAAAAATAAGATGAAAAGATCAGCCTTAGTTGTAGAACTTGAAAACAAATTAAGTGACATGATCGGACCCAACGGAGGTCTACAAGAGGCACGATGAATTGGACAATTTGTTAACCTTATGGCTGAAACAACGAATGTTGAAGGCAGAGATGTCTTACTTCAGGCTTTACTAAGGACGACTCAAAACACAAAGGCCATTTATGGAAGGTTCTCTAGTGTAGGCGGCATTGAACAGCTCGGCAAATGGATCAAAGATCATGAAAAAAATGAGCAATCAGAAGACAGAGGCCTCCTTCACACAATTTTGTCATGTTTAAATAAGCTCCCGGTCACGACTGAAATTCTTGAAGCTACCATGATTGGAAAAGCTGTCAAAAGTATATGCAAACACTCTGAGCCAGGACTCCAAGCAAAAGCTGTAGCTTTGATCAAAAAGTGGGCGAGCGCAATTGAGAATCCTAATGAAGTATATGGAATTGTCATAAATTTTAGAAAGGCTTGTCAGATAATAGTAATAGTAAAAATGGCGGAGAAAAATAATAAATTCAAGAGAATTGAGCATACATCGTCCACCCAAGCCAAATTATAACGAGACAAAAATTGAACTGCCTAAGAGGTAAATTTGAAGTTAGACAAAAAGTAGAAGAGCAAGTCCCTATTGAAGAAATACATTCTGATCCAGAAACTAATGAATATCATGATTTTTCTAAAAAACGTGTGAGGTATGTTAATATTCTAAGTGACTAAGCCTAATTGTAATTTAGATGGGTCGATGACGACCATTTGGAAAGACCTATCCTATTTAAAAATAAATATAAAAATGTTAAAGATTAACCATTATCATATTTTCTAGTACTACAGCTGACTGTATCAATGCTTCTGCTATTGGAATTAGGTATAAGTACTTCTGGAGAAGTGACGAGCCAAATGCTGTCTGCGCTTCACAACGGCCAAATTATTGCCCAAGCCCAGAAGCTCACGAAAATATCAACGTCGAAGAGTTCAAAAAGAGAGAAATTCAAATGGAAAGAGAATTGAACCATAAGGTAACCAATAGGTAGGAAAAAGAAAAAGATATCAGTATCAAAGTTATTTTGGATAATATGACACCAAGAGTGAACTATTCAACTTTATTCAGTAAACCTTATTCAGAACTAATAGTATCCTATTAAAAACTTTTGAATATTTTTTTCTACGATTAAATATTTGTTTTTTTATAGAGGATAGACCATTGGCTGAATTAATAAGCATTTATTTATTTATATGAGTATATCTTCTACTCAACGCAAAAAAAATGAAAGCACAGAGGTGCAAGAAGAAAACAGAAGAGAAAGCAACGCACTAAAAACAATATATCAGCGTGAAAGCGAAATCCCCAAAACTCCAATTGAAACAAACGCTATTAGTCAATTAAATGGGAACATGATAAGCATCCCATATATGAGAGTAATATTCATTCAGAGTGGCTGCTATTTGAAGTCAATAAAAATTAATAATTCTGAAGAGCCTCAGAGTGTGAGATCTCCTCAGTATGTTTCTCCATATACACTGAAAATCATAAACACAAATAAAAATTCATATATAAATAAAATAATTATTACAAAATAATAATATGAAAAATACTGTACAAACCCAATTCCTGTAGAAGTTCCGTTAATTTCTCAGCCTCCACAAATGGTTCCAGTCCAGCCATCAATCCCTCTTCAAATCCCACAAATGCAGTCTCCGCAGCTTCATCCTCAGATGACTCAAATGCGTCCGATATCTGGAATTCCTCAAATGCCAATGAATCAGATGCATCAGGTCATGACTATGCATCCTACCATGCCTATGGGTCAAATGGGCCAGATGGGCCAGATGGGCCAGATGGGTCAAATGGGCCAAGTCCCAAATCCCATGATGCCAATGTACATGCCATATGTTCCTCAAAGCCAGTCCTATCCAATGCCCGGCCAAGGAGTAAACCCTTATATGGGTCTTCCTCCTCAAGCTCCCCGAGGTCAGCCTGTCTACCAGCCTAACATGTTAAAATACAACTATGATACTAATTCATCTTCAAATAAAAGACAAATTATTTACAATCCAGTAACTAAAAAACCTCAAAATTATCGTACGATGCCTTGCAAAAAGTTTCATTCCCAAGAAGGCTGTAACCACGCTGACAACTGCCACTTTATCCACGATTTCAACTTCCAGGGTAGGCCAATTCCAAATTTTCAAGAGTGGAAAAACACAAATGCAGAAAGACAAAAACATCTGATGGAAAACTCAGGCAGCGAGATGGGGGCCATTTATTATCCACCGATGGGGCAGATGCAGTTTCCACCAGAGGTTAATAAATAATTACTCATAAGCTAATTAATAGGTTATGCAACTAAATATTATATATTTATTCAATCCAATCAACTTGTAAAATAGTGTCAGATACCTTGATTTGGCTGCCGTTTTTGAGTTTAAAAGGAAGGGAGTGTTCTCGGTTGACTCGCTCTTTTTTGAAAACTGACATCCACGTACCATTAATTGTGGGCTTATTTGCAAGACCGTCGTAAAGCAGCCACTTTCCTTCGTCATAGATCACTCTGCACTGTGTTCTTGAAATTGTGTTCTCGGAGAGCTGGATGTCGCAGATTTGAGATCTCCCGATTGTAAAGCTTTTGTATTTCTCCTCTGCTGCAAATTTCCAAGTGGACGCATTGATGGTTTCTTCATTATCATTAAGACTCCTGCAAACCCTTATTAAAATATAAGGCCCAATGTCTTCAATCATCATATCAGATGAGTTAAACGTGTTTTGCCCGATGTCTTCTAAAGTCTGTTCAGAATTCAATGAAGGCGGAACAGGGTCATTCGCGACTCTGTCGATTTCTATAATAATATCGCTGCCAATTAAGAAATTCTGCCCTTGTTCCAGCTCAATAGGTTCCGTATTGGAGACTTTGACATAAGTTCCACACATGCTGCCTAAGTCAACCAAATAAGGAGCTCTGGGCTCTTTGATGAACATTAAGATATATCTGAAAAGATCAAGAGGGAGGTAATTTCATATTGAATTTCTCCCCAATCGTGGGTGATAAGCCATAAGGAAGGCAATTCACTCTTCTGGGATTTCAAAAATAAAGAACTTCTTGCACTCGATCATGCAGTGGCATCTGCTGATGGCTCGGTCGCTTGGAGGCAATGTGATATCATTTGGTCTAAGCCCTTCTTCGTTGATGTGCTGACGGCCTATTCGAACGGTCATATCTTGAGGTATGCGAAGCGAATTTATCACGCCTCGCCGAGTTACTTGGTATCTTTGAGGAGTTGTTTGCTCTATAGATGTTCTGACGATCTAAATGGAAGTTACTGTGATGGTCAAAGATCTTTCGTCGGTTTTGCTGAGCGCTAATTCTTCTGGCTCGATTCTCATATCATCTTCTGATGGGTTTGAGTAGGGGTTGAAGCTTGGTCTTCTGAGTTCCATTTTAAATCTTTATAAGTTTGGAAATCTTGGTAGTTTAAAAATAAAAGGAAAAGACTTAACTTACAAAATATGTGAGTTTTCTGGACTCTAAGATGAAAGCAGAAGAGATTGTTATAAAAATGTAGGAAATTAGAAATGGCTAGCCAGTATTAAATTGGAAAATTGAGTTTTAAATAACTGATTAGATTGGGATTAATTCTAGCTGGCCACTGGGGTTTATTTCAGCCCATGCAACTTCAAGAAGTAGCTTCATGCTCAGGTGGCGCTTGACACTAACTTTAACAAACGCCCTTTTTCTGTTGACGTACATCAGACAGTCTGCCGGGGAGATTTGCCTGCTCAGGCCTTGATACTTGGCAAACGATTAAGGACTTACTACTGTCAGCAGAGTTTTACGTATTGCTCCCAAAACTCCTTCTTGGCCTCCCTTAACCCTATTGCAGACTAAATATTGCTTCCCAAGAATCATAGAATGATGTTGCTGTCGTCTGTAGACCTTGAAAAAATTTAGTACCAAAAATCCGCCCCGTCAATGGCATCAACCTTTCTCAGGCCTGGAAAACTCACAGGACGTCAAGGACATAACTCTGCTCACCATTTTATAATTCTATTAAATAACTGATGATTCTAAAAATGCTTATTTTTAAGAAATATTAAGTAGTAGAAATTCAAAAAATAAGAAAAACAAAAATTGATAAATGGAAGTTTTATGAATAATGTCAAATTAATTATAGTTGGATATTCTTTCAATGTAAATTCACAAATAATTATTATGGCATTTCTCTGAAAATTGAAATTTCCCTCAATATTAATAAATATTTCTTAAAATCCCTAAATGGGTAAAAAGGCGTTTATCAGCAGACACATAGTTACATTCACCAACACAACAAATCGTTCAAATAAACCTATTTTTGGCATAATTCTGGTTCTAGACGAAGTAATTTATGACGTAATTGTTTTAGACAAAGAAATATCAGTGCGTTCCATCATTGAAAAGTATAACGAATGAAATCCAATTAATTGTGAAGACCTTTATATTTCACCTGGAATTATTGATTTAAATGTACGCCGAGAATGAGAAGACTATACCCATCTGACCAAAGCAGCAGTTTCAGGAGGTGTCACTTTATTGTTAGAAGAAGTAGGCTACTATATTGATCAACCTCCTTTAGGCGAGCTTTATTGTGACGTAGGCAAAATTTTTACCTTACTCCTTCCAATACTTTTTATTATAATTATTTTTAATATAATTTTGTTAAAGTGATTATTAATGAGGCGAGCTAGAAATCACCAATCTCGAACAATTACCAAATCTTGCTTCACAAGGGTTTTTTGGAGTAAAAGGCTATCTTTTTCCTCCGAGTTCCACAATTCAATGCATCCCTTCTAATCTCAACATAGTATTTGCTGAGATGGCTGAAAGCCAATTAACGCTATTTATAGATCCCACTTTGCCGAACCCAAGAATGCTTTATAATTCATCGCCTAATAGGCTGTCGACATTAGAGGAAAGGTTTGAATCAAAAAATATTGATTCAACCAAAACCTTTGCTGCAGCTTTTCCTGATGCTATTGAGTCTGATGGCTCTGAAGAAGAAAACCCTGAAGAGACTCCAAAAAAGAGATTTCGAAGACAAACCCACCAAACGAAATCAAAGACATTTAAACCAGTCATAAATAGATCGATTTCATCTCATGCAATTGTTGAGCCTAATGTGGGATATACGAGAGAGCTGCCTATTCCTGAAATCCCTGGCTCCCTCCTTTAAATGCGAACTAAATATAATGGAAAATGTTAATTTCAGAAATTAAACTATTCTATAATAAGCAAAACTTAGGCTAATTTTATTAAAATTTTAGATAGATTTTTTAGCATAAATTTTAAAATAAATAGGTTTTTTATAGCAAACTTGAAAATTATTAATCAAAAAGTCTAGTTCGTTTTGGGAGCGGAAGAGTGAAGAAGAAGATGAAATAAAGCCAAATGGAACTGTAAAAAAAACTAATTATACTATTTTTGATGATCTTGATAAAAGAATTAAAGAAAACCAAGCAAATATAGAAAATTTGTGCAAAGCTGAACAATTTACATATGAAAACTCAGGATCAACTAGTTATTCTTCCACTTCTCCAGTGGCTTCTAAAAATGATGGATTTAGCTCTATATTAGCATTATCCCCAAAAACTGATGTTAAGATCCAAAATTTAGATTCAAGTTTATTGCAAGTCCCAAGCCAAAATACTAATAATGTTTATCAGTCAAGAATTGCTAAGAGGAGACCTCCTTCATTATCAATAAAAACTGAATTAAAAAGCTCAAAAGAAAGAGTTTATTTATACCACTTGCTCCACCAATTATCAGCAAACAGATTTTCTATATGCTTTTAAAACAAAAAAAATTTATAATAAGATTTTGGTTATTTATTAAATTAAATGCTTATTTTAATTATGATTAAATTGCTTTGAACTTCTAAAAGTATTTTTTATCATACCTTTTGCTTTTCAAATTGAAATATAATATATAAATATTTCAATATCTAAAAATTCCATTAAAATCCTTAAATTAATATATAAAGCAACTGTGCTAGCAAATTTTCCTGACAGCTGAGAAATAACTGGTGTTGAAAAAATAATCCAAGGACTAAAAAAGTCTCTATGCAGAGTCCATGTAACAAATTTGTCCTCAGCAACTGCACTTAATAGAGTCAGACAAGCCAAAGAAGAATTTAAATGCCTGTCATGTGAAATTTCAGCGACTTCTCTGTGCTTTACAAGTGCTTCCATTAAAGATGGAGACACAAGATTCAAAACAGCTCCCCCAATTCGAAGCCAAACCAATCTAATGCTGCTATGGGATTTATTGAAAATGAAAGGAATAGATTCAATCGTTTCAAGCCACGCCGCTATAAAACCTGAGCTAAAAGCATTAGAATCAGGGAACTTCCAAAAAGCGCTTAATGGGATCTGCTCATTAGGCTTTACATTGCAAGCAGTCTGAACAATGCTAAACGGTCCAGCCACTTCGATGTCACAGCTTGAGCACTATATTGTTAGGCTAGCTAAATGGCTCAGCCTTCATCCAGCCAAAATTTTAAATGTAAGCGATTCCCGAGGGGCAGGGCCCAATGATAGTATATTTCACCAAAGTACTTTTGGTCGAAAATTGGTTGAAACTTTTTGATAGTGAGACATTTGACCCAAAAACATTTAGATCAAATGTATTTAGATGAAATGTGCACTGTCAAAACCACTGTCATTTGACATGGAGCTGATTCCCGAGGCAGCATTGAAAAAGGGAAATTTGCTGATTTGCTTATATGGGATCCATACAGCAGGTCAACTGTAAACAATGTGCACTCTCAATACCATGAAGTATCTCCATTTATTGGTATGGAGTTCATGGGGAAAATCCATAGCGTTTATGTTAGGGGCAAACGCGTTTTTTATGAAGGAGTATTCAAGCCAAAAGGCAAGAGGGTAATGAAATCTGTTTTATAATAATAATTGCTAAAAATGAATAATCCTATATATCAGAGCTATATAAATCTTAATCTTAATATTATTTATAACGTTTTACGTCCACTACGGGGTAGCCTTGTCCAGAGCTGCCACCATATATAGTACCCCCCCCTCGTTTGTCGCATTTTCTAGGTTTTTTTTAACTCCCCCCCCCCCCTCCGTGAGCGAACAAAACCATTAGAAAAATCGCCATTTTTTGACCAAAAACCCACCCTCCGTGAGTGAACAAAAATTTTTTTAATAGAAAAAATTTTAATGGAAAAAAATTTTGATATATAAGTGATAATTAGTATAATGAAATCTAGAGCTAATTCTGTTTAATTTTAAACAAATTGCGTTTTAAAACATAAATTTTGCAAATTAAATTAATATTTGCTTCCCAATTTTTGCAAATTAGGATTTTTTTAAATTTCGAAAAAAAATATTTTTTATAAAATTTTTATATATAAATTTGTTTTAAAAAAAAAAAATTAACCCCCCTCCGTGAGCGAACAAAATTTTTTTGTTCGCTCACGGAGGGGGGGGGGGAGTAAGGGAAAAAAAAATTTACAGGACCTCGTTTGTCGCATTTTCTAGTGCAAATACATTTGTCGCAATTTCTAGTTTTTTTAATTTTTTTTTGATGTCGCAAATCTTAGTTTTTTTAAAAAAATAGTTTCTGATTAATTTAATTGAGTAATTATAGAGGAGTTTACCTTACATTTGCCTGCAGAGGGTTAGCAGGCCCGAGTCCTTCCCAGTCCTTCCCAGTCCTTCCCAGTCCTTCCCAGTCCTTCCCAGTCCTTCCCAGTCCTTCCCAGTCCTTCCCAGTCCTTCCCAGTCCTTCCCAGTCCTTCCCAGTCCTTCCCAGTCCTTCCCAGTCCTTCCCAGTCCTTCCCCAGTCCTTCCCAGTCCTTCCCAGTCCTTCCCAGTCCTTCCCAGTCCTTCCCAGTCCTTCCCAGTCCTTCCCAGTCCTTCCCAGTCCTTCCCACTTTACTCTCCCCTTTTTAGAGAATAGATTAAATTAGCTTATTAACTCCATTCTCCTTGCGCTTCAATGACCTGCTTGCTCTTTCATTTTTCACCTTAAGAATGGAATTTTGCACTTCCTCAAAAGAAATTTCGTCCCATGACTCCTGAATGGCAGCAATTAGTCTGGCTTTGCTGTCAGGCCTTCTTTTCTCCACTTTCCTCTTCAAATTGGCCCAGATCATCTCAATTGGATTGAGATCTGGGCTCTTCGGCGATTGAGTCTTCACATCAATCCCGTTTTCTCTGCAATATTCCATAGTCTGCCTTGCAGTATGGGCTGTTGTCCCATCCTGAACGAAGGTGTAGTCTCCATCTAAAGGCTCAATATAGCCCTGGAGAATGTCTCTGATATAGACCTGGGCATTGATTGCATACTTCTCCTTCTTTATGAAGAGCATTTTGCCAAAAATTGATAGGCTCTTCAATCGTTGCGTTTATCCCTTCTTTGCACCACGACAAATTAGAGTTACGAAAGAGATGCACACAGCACTCATCACTGAAGATCCATGAAGCGATATCTGAGTCAATCAAAGACCTAGCCCAGGACATTCTCTGCTCTTTATGAGCTTCAGTTAGCTGTAGAACAACCCTCTTCTTCCTATAGACATATCCCCTCTTCTTCAGCTCTTTTCCTAGCTGTTCTTCGCTGATGTCAACTGTCTTTCTTTTGAATTGGGCCCTCAAACTTGCCTTGCTGACAAAGCCTGTATCCTTCTCACATTCCTTAATGACCTCAGCAAAGTCTTCATCAATGCTTTAGGGGAGATCTGGATAGTGCCTCTTCTCTTCCAGCCGCTTCGTCAGATTCACTCTCAGTATTCTCTGCAGCAATTCGCTCAATAGTCCGTTTAGAAGTCCCCAAGATTGTCGCAAGTTCTTCGTTTTTAAAGAAACCTACGTCAATGATCCTCTTGACTATGCTCTCTCCATCATTCCATTTCCTTAGGAGGAGGCGATAGTCCATGGTCCACAAGCTTCCGCCTGAGCTCTAAAGTGTGCTCTTCAGGATTGAACTTGTTGGTGTAGTGCCTGATCGTCGTCAGGCTCATGTCCTTGCCACAAGCAGCAAGACGCTCTTGGATCTGCTTTGCATTGAGCCTCTCTCCATAGGCCATGCTTTGAATCATTGCCGGGATTTTTATCGGCTGGTCCTCAATTTCGCGCAACTCCATTAATTAATATGGAAGACTAGAAATTAAGCTATCAAATAAGGAAATAGGCATGAAGATAGGGGAATAAGAATGGTGAATGGCAAGTGGTGAGGCTTAAGCAATGGGAGCAGGCAATAGGAAGCAAGCTGTGGGGATTGAGGAATGGGAGCAAGGATTTTTGAAGGAAGAAATGATGAAATTTCACTAACTGACCCCTTGACGAATTTAATTTTTAGGAATTTATAGAGAGAAAAAAAAACTAGAAAATGCGACAAGCGAGGTCCTGAACCGATTTTTTTTTTGGCTTAAAAAAAAAAAACTAAAAAATGCGACAAATGAGGTCCTGAAAATTTTTTTTTCTCTTATAAAAAAAAAACTAGAAAATGCGACAAATGGCAAAAAACTAGAAAATGCGACAAACGAGGGGGGGGTACTATATATCCACGTGCTAGGCCTAAGGACCTCTGGATCGATCCACTTTGATCGGCAAGGCACGGGTAAGCATAGTGTTCCGGCTTCACTGTCGCTACGGCTTTATACAGCTCAGCTCCAGCTCGTGTTCCACCTAAGGGTCACCTCCATCGGGTGCGCTGAGAAGTAAAGGCCTTAGCCTTTTGATGCACTGAGGAGCAGTTTCTCTAGTTATCCCCAAAATTAAACCGCTGCTGCTGTGCAGAAGTTCTCGAGATAAAACCCAACCCCATAAATAAAATTGCTTGAGGGAGAGCAAATTAGCGGAGCTAATTTCGCTCGAACCGAATGCCATTTTATTTATCCAGAGCTATATAAATCAGCCAAATAGATTTTTCGCACCTTCTCCGAGACTGAATATAAAAACGAGGGGATCAAGTCGAGAAAGCAAAAGGAAAGACAATCATTCTCCAATGACTATAACGAAATTTTCCAATAAGACTGCTATGCCTCATTTGATGGCTACGTCGATGTATTCAACCTATACTGATAGCTGGCTGAGAGAAACAATAAGAAATTTCTCATGCAAGCGAAGGAAAAATGAAGAATGGAATAATAATTTTGAACAAGGGAACGGGAGAGATATAATTTCTTTAGAATCGAAAATCAAAGAGCCGAAAATAAAGATGTTTAGGAGAAGAGGGTCAGAGGTTTCCTCAATTGACAGTATAGGCGAGTTTTATACCTACTTGAAGCCAAGATCGATTGAGTTAAGCCCTGCTCCTACACATAAAGCAAACAGTCGCTCAGCAAGCCCAAGTAAAAACAAAAAAGGCAGTTTGACTCAAAATATTGATAATATGCTGAAATTAGAAATAAATGAGAAAAGATTATTTGATGAAAGATCAGAAAGATACACTCCTGATCAAAAAGGCAGAAGGAGATCCATTCATTATGGCTGCACATCTCCTGGAATTTTTCAGAGCTCAATCATCAATAACTATTTACAAGAGTTCCAATAATCTTATAAAATAATAATTTTCCATTTATTTACTCTTCTTTTTCAACTGTTTTTTAAAATCGAATTATTTTTTTTAAAAATGATAAAATCGTTGATTCCATCAGGGAAATTTAAAAAAGCATGGACACAATATAGACATGAATGACTTTTTCCTTTTTTGAGCCTTAACCTCTACTTCAAATCCGAAATTTTGGCTAGTTTCTTCTTCCGCATGAGCTTCTTCTTCAATCGGCTTATTTTCATTCCTAGGCAGCAATTGGTCAGATGAAATTTCATCTTTAAATTCATTAGACTCAGGAAAATCTGAGCCTGATATTTCTACAAATAATTTACTGAGCTGCAGCACATTAGTAAACATTGGACCTTCCCTTGATGTTAATGGTTTTGCTTCGATCTCATAAGTGTCCATCTCTATCTGAGACTCATCAGAAGAATGGTTTATTTCATCCCCAATTGCGAATTCATCCTCAATTTCAGCTTGAATGAAATTTCCTTCAAGCTCTGCATCTAAATAGCTTTGTATAGACTCACTATGATAATTAATAATTGATGGCTGATGAGTGATAGATTCTTGATTTTGTATTGAGCCGCTATTAGAAATTATTGATGATTGGTTAAAAATGGGCTCTGGAGTTGATCTTTGTGAAACTAAATCACTGTGGGACTCAACAAATGAAGGCTGCTTTGAAATCATTTCTGGGATTGACCGAGTTGAAACTGAATCAGCTCCTTCTTCGTCCTCACTTGAAGATAGATTATTTACTGTTACTTTTGGCTGGCACGAGTCTTGGCTGTTAGGCATATGAGGGATTTCTTCTTTTTGAAGCAAAATTTCTTCAGTATCGAATTCTGACCCATTTGAAAGTTTAAGTTTACGTAAGTAACTTTTTAGAGAAGCTCTTATATGGAGTAACGAAGGCTGAGAAATGGATTGTATTGAGGTGTCTGAAAACTCATCTGAATAGTCCCCTTGGAAAACTGTTTGGGTTGTCAAAGTTGGCTTAAATGCATGGTTTGAGACTTTAATTTTCTCAACCGTAGGCTCTTCATGCATTTCAAATGAATTTTGGTTAAAACTTGAACTGTCTTCAAACTTATCATTTAGCTGAGTTACGTCTAAAAACTTAGAAGAAACAGGCAAAGGCTCAACGAATTCATAGATTTTGGAAATTATTTTGAGACTTTCCATCTGATTTTGCATTCTCGCTATTTTTGCTTGCTAACTATATTTTACTTCTACTGAGTTTATTGTATGTTTTAAGTCAAGCACCCATTGCTTTCTGCTTTCTTCTAGAAATGCATGCAAATCTTGGCTTTGTTTTTTGAGTTTTAAAGAATTCAAAACTTGGCTTGCTTTGTTTTGGTCAACTTTCCTTCGGAGTTCTAGTTCTTTGGCTTTGAGGTTGTTTTTTTCTTCTTTGAGAATCTTTTGTTTTTCTGTAATCTAGATAATATTTACTTGTCTTCGTAACGAATCTTCGATATCAATATCAAATTCTGCATCTTTGCAGCTCATTTCAATTTTATCCATATTAGGAAGACAACTTAAAAACACCTGAGAAATGAATTTTATGCAAGATTAATTTAAATTCTGCTTAAATTGATGATTTTTTCTAATGATTCAACAAATCAAATTACATGGGAAAATATTATGAAATTAATATATTGTCATGCTTACAAATTGTAATTCAATGCAATCAATGTCAAGATCAGCAGGCTATGTATTTAATATTGGTCTCCCCAGGAATTTTGCAGACTTAATACTCAACTTTGAAATTGAGCTCGATTTTAGCATAACAGTTGAAAAAGTATCTAGGCTGATGGAATTATATACTGTAATTTTCACATAGAAAGCTATTGAATATTACGAAGCTGTCGGAGATTTAAAATTTATTCATTATAGTGAAAGGCTTCGAAAGCTTATGACCAGACCTGAAGTGTTGAATTTATTTCACCAAAAACCTAAAATCATTGAGAAAGCTCCTGAAGTTAAAATTAATTTAGTAAAGCAAGAAGAAAACCATAAAGTTAAAAGGCCTCAGTCTGCAAAACATAGGCCTGTCCTTGTAAAGAAAACTACAGATGCTATAACTTCTCACAGTAACGAAACTTCTTTAACAAGTATACGAATTAAAGAAAATATAAAAACCCAAGAAGGTGATAGCTTAGAAAAGCGACTTGAAGAGAGGAGACGAAACACCGTGACTCATCCAAAAAGAAGGTACTCAAATCCTCAGCAGCAGCCTACAAATATTCAAAACATACACATTCTTGAGAAAAAATAAATCTTTGTTACGATAATTAATTATAAAGCAAAATAATAATGCAGTCCTCAGACAGGAAAACTAGACTTAGACAGATTTTAGCTCTGGCTCCTCAGCAGAGATCTGAATCTCAATTAACTGAGCTTGTAGAGCTTTTAGGGGTAACTGATAATTAGGATGTAAAAATGTTTGAGGAGTATAAATATACTCCAAAGCTAAAACAGCTATGTAAGCAAGTGAGTTTGCATTCTTTTGGAATAAAACAAGTCATTTTTAAACAAGGAGATGAAGCTGATGCATTTTATATCATCCTTTCTGGAAGAGTTTCAATATCAGCTGAGCAGACTAGAGATGGGAAAACTTGGTCTGAAACAGTAGCAGAGCTAAAAGAAGATGACACTTTTGGGGAACTTGGACTGATCTATGGAACTCCAAGAGCCGCTACTGCAATTTCTACTACATATGTAGAACTTATTGGACTCTCAAAAGAAGCTTACGACAAAGAAATCAAAGGAGACGACATCCAAATAAAAACCAAGGCTTTTAAATATTTCAGAAAACACCCTTTTTTCTCACTCATTCCTGATGAAATTTTGCGACAAATTTCTAATAAAGCAAAAAAGCCTATTGAATTCAAAACAAATGATATTATTTCTAAGCAAGGCAGCAAAGCAGACGCGATTTATTTCATTACTCAAGGATCTGTGAAACTGTTGAGAAGGGTTGATTTTAAAGTCGTTAAAAATGCAAATGATGTCTCGTTTTCTATGAATGACCCAAAAAGCTTTGATTATAGTGAGATGCAGATTGAGACAAAATTAGTTGAAGTTGAACATCTGACAAAAGGAGATTTTGTGGGAGCTTATGAAAGCTTTAGAAATCTAGCTTATCAGTGTTCTGCTATTGCGACTATGCCGACAGCTGCGTATAAAGTAAATCCACAAGATTTCAGGTTTGTAGATGCTTATGATATGCAAGAGATTTTGAATATGACATCTCCTTGCCCGAGTGATAAAGAATTAAGGAGAAATTATATACAAGGACTGAGATGAGGAGTTTATAAGAATTCGTTTGTCAACAGTGTGAGACTTGAAAATAAGTTCAAGAGGAGGTTTACACATAGGACTCCACCAATAAAGTCTTTTAAAACTGCTAGCTTGTCTCTTGAAAATCCATTTTCAAAGCCAAATACTCATTTAAGGCTTTTGCCAATTGAAAGAATAATGCCAACAACTCCATCACTTTCAAAAAACTAATTAAATATGCTAAATTACCATTTATTTATAGAGGAAAATAATAAATCATACTAAATATTCCATTTACAAGTAAAAATTTACTAGCAATATCATAAATCAAAATGGGATGCCAATGCTCTCGAAATTATCCAGAAAATAGCCTCTTCTCTGAATCTCAGCTTGCAAGACTTAGAGACCACTTCGATCACTTTTATTTATATAACGCAACTGATAGAGATAGATTTCATACTGTCTTCTATGTAAAAAACCATCGAACCTTTGAAAATTACCTAGATAAGTTCTTTAAAAAATACATGAAATGGCCTGAAGACTTCGTAGGATTCGTCAGAGCAATTGAAATACTTGTATATGGACAAACTTCTGTAGGAAGGGAAAGCGTAGATACTACAACACCAAAAGGTTCAATAGAAAGACTCGCAGATGTAATTCAACTGAAAACTGATACAAAGCATAACTCAGCAACCCTCACAAAATTATTATTAGCAATTTTTAAAGGCGACCCAACACTTATAGAGAAAATTCGACCACAAAGTGACAATATAGCTGAAATCCAGGAGTATTTTCATAAACAATTTCCAGTAATAGAAAACGTTTTTCCTGATTTTTTAAAACAAAGACTCCTTGGGGCGAAGAAGGGGTGAGGTTAATTAAAGTACACTGTACTTTTTTAAACCCCCTCCGAAAACCTACAAAAAATGACTGTGTACTTTAAAAATGGTCGTTTAGTGTGAAAAAAGTACAAACGGTACTTTTCGATTTTTTAAAAACAGGGGGGTGAAAAAAGTAAACGGTGAAAAAAAAAGCCAAAACAGAGGAAAAAAGTACATATAAAAATCAATATTCTATCAAGACTAAGTAAATTTAAGCAAAGAAAGGCCAAGGTTAAATTGCATAATAAGCAGCTTGTATTGCATTATAATAAATACTAAAGAATATTGCTGGAAAGAATGCAAGAGCTGCATGATAAACAATAACAAATATTTGGCTCTCAAAATAAGAGGAAAAAAGTACGCTGCAAAATATAAAATGATTAAAGTGACGTAGAATAATCTAATATAAAATACTAATAATAAGCACAGGAAATTCCCTTAGAAAGGTCAACTTAATTTGTTAAATAAAAGACCAAAAGTTACAAAGAAATATAAGAAAAGTGATTATGGAGAAAATTTTAAAAAATGGATGAAAAAAGTACATGTTTTTCATATGCAAAAAAAGAGTGAAAAAAGTACTCATAAAATTTTTAACAGTGCAAATTTTGGATGAAAAAAGTACAAAGGGGAAAAAATCAGAGGAAAAAAGTACATTGACTTTTTATATGAAAATACTAATTTTTTAAATATGTTTACCTTAAATGAGAAGAACGCATCAATTTAATTTTGCTGCATATATTAATTCTCACACCCCTTTAAATTGGAACAAATATAGGTAAAATTTCCACTTTTTTGATAAATTAGCTCCTTCAATTGGAACAAAATTTAATTTTATAATAAAAAATTATATATAATTTTTATCTAAAAAAGTTTTGATATAAGTTAAATGCTTCTTCTTAACTAAAATAAAAATTTAGTTATATCTTGCTCTTTAAAGAAGAGAGTATAAAGAGCATCTTATTTAAATAAATTTATTATCCTTAATTGCTAAATTTTTTATTTAAATAGTTTTGATATAAAATTCAATAGGAATTCTTTATAAAATATAAAAATTTACTTATTTCTTGCTTTATTTTAAAAGTATAGAGTATAAATAGCATCTTATATAAACAAAATTCGCACTTTGATCGATAAATTTTCTAAAATTTTTTTTTAATTTTTTTTTATTAATAAAAATAATAATTTTTGTGTAAATAATTTTGATGCCAATTAATAGTGGCGTATTAACTAATAATGCAAATTTTAGCTATATATTACTTTGTTTTAAAGGAAAAAGAGTAAATAGCATTTTATTAAACAAATTTATTAATCTAATTCGATAAATTTTTGAAATTTTTTTTATAAAAAATTTTTATATTAATATTTTTTTTCTAGATAGTTAAAATATGCGCGTCTTCGTTTAGTTATGGCCTCACGGCCATACAGCCTTCGACTCATATTTTAATTATATCCGGCAAGATTTCTCTAGCCTTGAAATGGACAGCAATGCTAGCAACTAATTCTGCAGGAGCGTAGAACCTAGCCCAAGTCCAAATTCGAGACTGGTTTTTACCTCTAAGGAAAGGAGGGTTAAGATTTGGAAAGGGCAAGCCCATCAGAGTCTACAGGTAATAGCTAGACAATTGGGCAACTGCCTAGCGTGAGACTGGGCGTTACGTTCCAGGATCTGGACTTTACCCTTTTGCCGACAGGCTACCAGAAATTCCATTTTTTTGGAATTTCGGAATGCCAACTTGTATTCCCTCAGCCTCAGGAGGCCTCACAAACCCGTAGTCTGCCCACTCAACACTGGAGTCTTTTACAAGAGACAAGGAGGAGGCATCAGTACTCCCGCTTTATGTGGGAGTGATGCCGCAAAGCGGATGAATCCCACAAGGGATCATTGTGACTGAGTTAAAATTAAAGGCACGAGCCCATCTGTTTAAGTTAAGTTAAGTGATATTTTTTTCTAACAAAAAAAAATTTTTGTTCCAATTTAAAGGGGGAGTGAGAATTAATATATGCAGCAAAATTAAATTGATGCGTTCTTCTCATTTTAAGGTAAACATATTTAAAAAATTAGTATTTTCATATAAAAAGTCAGGAGAACTTTTTGGGACGGCAAAAATACTGCAAGGCTCTGCAAAAAAAAAACTGCAAGGCCAGTAAAAAAAAATGGCAAAGCCAAGCAAAAAAATGCAAAACTTGCAAAATTTTTGCAAGTTTTGCAAAAACATTGGACAAAAGCAAAAGCAATTTAAAAAAAAAGCAAAGCCATGCAAAAATTTAAAAAAAAATTAAAAATTTCGCAAAGCAGGCAAAACTTTTGCAGGGTGGCAAAAAAGTTGCAAAAATTGGCAAAAATAACGATTAGAAAATTTAACAGTAAAATTTAATAATTTATTGGAAGTGTAGTACAATGTTAAATTATTTAAACAACATATAATATAGAAAAAATAGAAATTAATTTCGTGAAATAAATGCTAAAGTTTAATACAAATATCTTTTAAAGAATTTTCCAAAAACATAACTTAAGAATTTTAAAAATTTGGAAAATTTAATTTTGGCAAAACACTTTGTTGTATCTCATTTTAAAATTTTGCCAAAATTAAATTTTCCAAATTTTTAAAATTTTTAAGTCATGCTTTTAGAAAATTCTTTAAAAGATATTTGTATTAAAACTTTAGCATTTATTTCACGAAATTAATTTCTATTTTTTCTATATTATATGTTTTTTTAAATAATTTAACATTGTACTACACTTCCAATAAATTATTAAATTTTACTGTTAAATTTTCTAATCGTGATTTTTGCCAATTTTTGCAACTTTTTTGCCACCCTGCAAAAGTTTTGCCTGCTTTGCGAAATTTTTAATTTTTTTTTAAATTTTTGCATGGCTTTGCTTTTTTTTTTAAAATTGCTTTTGCTTTTGTTAATGTTTTTGCAAAACTTGCAAAAATTTTTGCAAGTTTTGCATTTTTTTGCTTGGCTTTGCCATTTTTTTACTGGCCTTGCAGTTTTTTGCAGAGCCTTGCAGTATTTTTGCCGTCCCAAAAAGTTCTCCAAAAAGTCAATGTACTTTTTTCCTCTGATTTTTTCCCCTTTGTACTTTTTTCATCCAAAATTTGCACTGTTAAAAAATTTTATGAGTACTTTTTTCACTCTTTTTTTGCATATGAAAAACATGTACTTTTTTCATCCATTTTTTAAAATTTTCTCCATAATCACTTTTCTTATATTTCTTTGTAACTTTTGGTCTTTTATTTAACAAATTAAGTTGACCTTTCTAAGGGAATTTCCTGTGCTTATTATTAGTATTTTATATTAGATTATTCTACGTCACTTTAATCATTTTATATTTTGCAGCGTACTTTTTTCCTCTTATTTTGAGAGCCAAATATTTGTTATTGTTTATCATGCAGCTCTTGCATTCTTTCCAGCAATATTCTTTAGTATTTATTATAATGCAATACAAGCTGCTTATTATGCAATTTAACCTTGGCCTTTATTTACTTAAATTTACTTAGTCTTGATAGAATATTGATTTTTATATGTACTTTTTTCCCTCTGTTTTGGCTGTTTTTTTCACCGTTTACTTTTACCACCCCCCTGTTTTTAAAAAATCGAAAAGTACCGTTTGTACTTTTTTCACACTAAACGACCATTTTTAAAGTACACAGTCATTTTTGTAGGTTTTCGGAGGGGGTTTAAAAAAGTACAGTGTACTTTAATTAACCTCACCCGCGAAGAAGTATTATGTTCCTCACATCCCTGCACTAAATACTCTTTTAAGCAAAGCTTTACCTTTTATATACTTATCCAGTTCAGTTTTTACCCATTTACTTGAATTTCATTGTCTTTATTTGTCTCGCGACTCTATTTTAAGCTTCAAAGGAATTGAAGACGGACTAGAAGGCTACCCAAGCTCATTAATGATTATCATTAAACTGCAAGATGAAACTGTAATTGGAGGATTTGTAGAGAGAAAATACAAAAAAAGGAAAAATACTTATGAAATCAACAGTTTTCTATTTTCCTTCGCAAATGGGTATACAGTGCTCAGGCAAGCAGAAAAAGGAAACATCGTATTTTTGAATTTAAAATCAAGCCCCAGAGGACTTGGATTCGGAGGAGGAACTTCATCAGAAGCCAAGCTATGGATTTCTGAAGACATTGATTCTGATTCTAGA
Organism: Blepharisma stoltei; assembly: GCA_914767885.1. NCBI lineage: Eukaryota > Ciliophora > Heterotrichea > Heterotrichida > Blepharismidae > Blepharisma > Blepharisma stoltei. The sequence continues at coordinate 301,018 of CAJZBQ010000021.1, read as the reverse complement.
ATAACAGACCACAATAATGCTGGATACACTCCAGGGCTGCTTTTAAAAGAAAATTCTGATGAAAATATTGAAATCATCGAAATTGAGCTGTGGGGCTGTGGAGACGAGCTGGCAAGGCAGCACCAAATTGAATACAAAAATAGAAAAATGAAGATGATGCATGAAGGTGAAAAATTCGACGCGTTTGAGTTCAAATCTTTTCTTAACGAGTATCCACTTTAAACAATTATTAAATTCAAGCAGAAAATTAATTTTAATTCTAAGTGATGGTCGTTACACCTCACTTAAGATAGCCTGCTCAATCTGGGCTGCCAAATAAGATATACATACCTCTATCTGTGCGTCGTCAGTTGGACAATCATCGTCGCACTCGTTTTTTATTACATTGTCTCTGACGTCTAAGTCAGAAATAACGTCGCTTTCTTTGTAACACCTAAAATACTCAGAAGCCATTAAATCAGGGTCTAATAGCTCGATCTGCATGTTATCAATTGTTTTTACCTCTTCTTTAGATTTTTTACCTACTCTTGATATAGTCTCTTCTCGTGACCTTTTGCCAAACACTGGAGTCATTAATAGCGAAAAACATTCTTGAAGCCCTTTTTCGTCAAAATCCAAATTTTTTTTGACGGAAGATTCAATAATACTTGATTGTGAAGATTGAGCTGTGCTACAAATGTGAGGGCTTTCACTTCCAGAGGCAAAAGGATCGTTCTGAAAAGGCGAATTTTTAACGCTATTTTCTAAATCGTTAGCTTAATTGTATAAGAATCTGAGTTCCATAAAATATTTTTTTGGATAAATGCACTATAACTTTTTCAATGAAAACATATAAATTATTTTTTCCTAATTTAAATTTAAGCGGCACCTCACAATAAGCACTTTTATTGAACTTTGGTGTAAGCATTCTTCAAGATCCCGCGCTGAGGATAAGGAAACGGCTCTTGTTGTTACACCTGACTCAATCAAGCGCTTTGCTTTAAATATCGGCTTTCTATAAGTTGCTTCAGATACCCGAGGCCCTGATGGTTTTTGCAATGGCAAGTTCGTGAAATCTTTGAGTACATGTGACATTTAATAATATACTGCAATAAAAATTGTGCGATTCTTGAAAATACAAAAATTATTCCAAAATCAATTAATTTTTTATGTTTCACAAATAATGATTATTTCTCCTTTCAAACATTTTTTTGTTTAGTTCCAATTCGAGCTTATATAAAATGGATAAAATTATCAAGAAAAAGCTTTGCGAGATTGAGAAAGCTTGAAAAGAGAGGGATTTATTGAAGCTCAAAGAGTTATGCGTAGCTCCGAATGGTCTTATAAGCAACGATTACAGGAAACAAATTTGGCCACTGCTTTTAGAAATTGATAATATATCTGATTTTATGGCAAATTGAAAAGACATAGATTTATCTAACTCTTATTCTGACATAATTCAAAGGGATATAGACCGATCTTTATATAATTTCGATATATGTGAATCTTATAACGAAGAAATCCGAAAAAATCTTCGAATTGAGCTTTCAAATATTGTGAATGGAGTTATAAAACACAATCCTGACCTCCATTATTTTCAAGGCTTCCACTCAATTTGCAGTACTTTTTTACTAATTGGTGGAGAGGACCTTGGCTTCAAAATGAGTTCACAATGTGCCTTACTTCACATAAAAGACTCAATGAGAAAAAGTTTTGAAGACTCAGTATACCCTGAAATGATGCTGATTTACAAGCTATTAAGAATACAAAACTCAAAACTAGCCAAAAAGCTGGAGTCAGTCTATACCTTCGACACCGATTTAAATTCCCCTATGTTCAGCTTATCCTGGATTCTTACCTGGCTATCTCACAATATTGTAAATTTTAATACACTTTGTCGTGTTTTTGACTTTATGCTAGGAACTCACCCATTGGCGCCAGTTTATATAACATCAGCAATAATCTTGACACAGAAAAAAGAAATTCTGTCCTTTGAGTCAATGCCTGACGTGCATCAGCATTTTTCAGATTTGGTAGACAAATTGGACATGGAAGCGATTTGTGCTGATGCTTTCAATATGATGCTGAGAGTTCCTCCTGAAAATCTTGTGAGGGCGAGTGAAAGAAAATTTCCTGAGGAGTAAGATTTATTTTAGTTCAGCACTGAAAGGAGAAGTGAAGGTGGCAAGAAGATACCAGAAAAAACAGAGGGCGATACAAATTATGATGTCAACTATTTTTGTATTTTTGGTCATTATTATCAGTTTTTTAGTGAACAGATATAATGTTATAGGGCTAATTAAAGGATAATACAGTAATAATAGATGCAAGGGAAAGCTTTTCAGTAAAAAATAAAGTAATATTGATTAAGAAGATGAAGGCTATATGTGTGTAAGCTATAACTAGTTTAATTAATGTCTTCCAAAATGCTCTCGAATAAATTTATTTATCCCATCCACCCACTTCTGAGGATCTCCAATAATTTCTTTAAAAAAATATGTCCTACTCGGTGTCACAATTGCGAAATCTTTGCCTCCTCTAAGCTCTGCTCGAACTTCAGCTGAAAGTGGCACGTCTCCTTTATAGTTATTGTCAATGTCGCTATATAAAATTCTTGGCTGATTTGTAATAGTTAGCTGCCGCTTCTTATAAACCCACCCTGCTTTTTTCTTGACTAGCCCCGTCATGACGACTCCACGGTCTCTATTCTCTCTGTTTAGCAGCTGGACCTCTAATTCATCATCTGAGGAGTCTTTTGATTTATCAGGCATATTATCATATGGAATTGGGGTCACAAAGATCCTTTCCATATCAATTCCTTGAATAAAAGGATGATTTTTCAAAGCACTCATATCATTAGCCTCACCAGGATTTCCTGCACCAAGTCTTCCTTTTGGGTTTAAAACAAGCAGTTTGATGACTAGATCTACAGCATCATATGGCATTGTGTCTGGATAGTTTACTCTGCTTTCCTTTATCAGCTCAAATATCAAATAGTCATTCATAGCTTGGAATGGAGGCCTCCCATTTACAAATTGGTAAATTATGCAGCCTAAAGCCCAGAGGTCAGCTTCTTTGCCGACTTCTTGGTCTAGCAGGACTTCAGGAGATACATACTCAGCAGTTCCTACAAAAGTGCCTCGTCTTTCCCTACTAAGCTCAGCTCCATCTGGGTCTGGATTTATTTCTTTGCCAGTCCCAAAGTCACTTAGTTTTAAGTGGAAATCTTGGGACAATAAAAGGTTTTCCGGCTTCAGATCTCGATGGATTACGCCATGTTGGTGCAATACATCCAATATTTCTATCAGTTCAGCTGTGTAGAATCTTGCAAGCTCTATAGGAAAATGTCCTTCAAAATTATTGATAAGATCAAGTAAATCACCATTGGGACAGAACTCGAGCACAAAGTAGAGGTTTTCTGTGTCTTGAAAAGTATGGTGAAGTCGCACTGTGCCTGGGTGGTCTCTTAGTTTTGCCAAAATATTTTTTTCGATCAAAGCTTGTCGTGCTTTATTTTCTTTCTTTAAGTGGGCTTTCTCTATGATTTTGACTGCAAAAGTTTCTCCAGTTTCTTTTCTAACTGCTTTAGCGACCCGACCATAAGCTCCTCTACCTAAAATTTCGACAAACTGAAAGTCTTGCGGCTCTAACTTTCTCCCTTCAACCATTTTTAGCTGAAATTGATATTTTATCTATTTTTGTTATACCTAAATAAATGAAGAAAAGCACCTACTGGTAACCTTATCCTATTATATATAAAAAATTGGAATCGGTTTTAATGCTCTTGATTTATTGTATTAGATATATTATTTATAAGCTGTTTTCTATTGGGTAGACTTGGGAAATCATGCCTAAGCCTTTTGTTCGACCTTCTCTGAACAAAAGAGTCATTTTGGGATGGATTAGTTCTGGGTTAAACATGAACCTAAAATGGATAAGTCCTTTATCGCCAGTTCTTAATAGCTCTTTTGTCATGCTAACAACCTTAGCAGCCTGTCTGACGACTCCACAGTGAATAACTGGCTGATAATTAGGCCTAATTGTAGTCGCATGGTGCAGGATCACGACTTCTGCATCGAACTCCCAAGCAGTTTGCATGCAGAGGCTCTTATCAATAAGCACCATACCTTTCTTTATATGGCTTCTCTTTAGCTGTTCTTTCTTATTTACAGGTCTAACATTAAAGCACACAGACTGTCCTGCAATTGCATTCTCAACAGGAACTCTATTCATATGTATTCCTCTAATAACTAAATGCTTATAAGTTCCTGTTTTATCAGGCCCCAACATTATTTGTTGATTTAGTTCAGCACTTCCAGATTTCACAATGCCTGAAAGAACACAGCCGACTCCAGTTACCATATAAACTCCATCAATTAAAAACTCAAAAGGCTCATCTCTGCTCCCAAATACTCCGTTTAAAAGTGTCCTAGACTGTAGCGAATATATAAATTGTCTCAGCTTATTAACCCCTTCTCCAGTCACATTAGAAATAGTGAAAATTGGGCATGCTCGGGCTTCCATCATATTGCAAAGGTCAGACACGTCAGTATCGTCTTTTACATAGAGAGGAAGCCTGCTACCTGCTGCAGGGTTAGTTAAGACCTTGTGAAGTAGGTTAATGTTTTCTTTGTAGACGTTTTCTGGGGCAATGTCGATTTTAGTGAACACAAAAAACATTGGGATTTTTAGTGCTAGAGCAAGGCCTATGTGCTCTTTTGTCATGCGGGTTAAACCCATGTTAGCGCCAACTACGATCATTGCGTAGTCAGGAATAAGCCCAACTAAGCCGAAAATTGTGGTTTTTAAGTACTTTTCATGGCCACAAAGGTCAAGAAAAGTAACAATGTGTGAGGAATGGTCGACGATGTAACTCCATGTGCGGTTTTTTGAGTCTGTAAGTCTTTCTGGAGCTACTTGTGAGCCGTCTGGGGTGAAACCCATGATTTCGTGAGAGATGCTTGAGGTGCGGCCATTGGCTTGCTCGTGGGAGTAGTTAAATACATAGCTTCGAGCAGAGCCTCGGCCGTCATCTTGGATACACCTGGTGAGGACACCAACTAAGGTGGATTTGCCTGAATCAACGTTTCCTATTACAGCTACACGAACATCTGTGTCAGTTTTAGTAGGGATAGTTCGTATAGGCTGATTTTCCTTTTGTTCTTCGTCTAATGTTGGATCAGCATTACTTGATTCCATTTTGATAACTCCCTCTAGTCCTTGGCTGAGCCGATCGCTATATCATTGAATTAAGGATAGGAGTTAAACAATTTTTGTATTTAATAAATTAGGAATTTTATTTTTATATGAAATATTTTAGGGTGTTTAACCACAAAAATAGAGTATGCAATATATTATAATATACTATAAATAGCATTAGTATTTTGTGTAAGTAATTATATGGTATATAATCTAAGATTCTTTATTATCAAAGATAGAGAGTTAGGTTAGGTAAGTAGGGGAATGGGTTTCACGGCACATATGAAAATCCCTGGATAAAGGATGGATTTAATTTTCTAAAAATTTTAGGAAATTTCAATAGAAATACGATCAGCGATGGGAAGTAAGTATTTAATGTCAGATTGTGCCAGTTTTACATATGAAAGACAATATTATTCGCTTTTCAATACAACTTCCACTTACGGTGATATGGAAACAAGCACTCTTTTTGTTAATAATTGGCCAAAATTCGAAGTTTATCTATGCGAATCAAAGCGTGAAATCAAAGCATTTGAAGAAGCTAAAACTTCAAAGCAAAGGAGCAAATATAGATGCTATAGCAACATTTTCTCTTTGAAAGATGCAACTTGAAGGTTTAGATTTATATTTGAAGACAATTTTTTCTTCGAAAACAAAGGAAAAAGTCAAGCTGAAGCTGAAGCATGGAGAGTCTTGCAAAGTGGGAATAATTCAGACAGACTTGGCTATTATACAGTTGTTTTCATAAACTGCTATTCAAAAAAGAAACATCAAGGAACAAAGAAAAAGCCCTCATTTCTTGTATTCTCAAAGAAAGAAGATGAATCATTTGTTGAAGGATGCTTAACAATAAAAGATTTGCGCACTATCTATGCTTTCAGCAACAATAAATGAAGAGATTTTGTGAATGTAACTATCTTTTTAAATAGCAATTTTACAGCAATAAAAACTGCAAAGAAAACATGAAAGATCCAAAATATTCCAGAAACAAATTCTCTTTTTGACATCGAAGGTTTTATTGAAATCTATCTACCTGGCTGACTCATTGCTTATATGATAAATTACTTTTGCAAAGGAACAAATAATATTAAAGCTGGAGCTGCAACACCATGTGAAGAAGGAACGAATTTTTTTGATGAAAATTGGATAAGTGCTCATGTTGGAGAAATTGTATCGCTTAAAGAAAGGCCACTTCAAAAAGCAGATGATGATACGTGTAAGGAGTGTGCATTTATTGCAGCTGCATGTGGTATGCAAAAGCAAATTCCTTGCGACTTTCTCAAGCCATCAAGATTTATTTATTTGTCTCTAAAGGAAGCTATGATGAAGATAAATGTTACAGAATATGAACTAGGTGTGAAAAGTTTAAGAAGCCAGATCAAAACAAAGTTTAGAATGGAAACACTATAATGCACTTGATGATTTTTTTGAGGAAAAAAAATAGAGTAGAAGAAATCATTACGACAACAAAATTGGAGACCCATTATTGCTATGCCCAATTGAAAGTCGATGAATATTAGCAGCCAATTATTACTATGGAATGCATTAGGATTCCCTACACTTTTCATCATAGAAAGGTTTGCACTTAAGAGATAATTAAAAAAATTTGATTAATAAGTATTTATATAAAATATTTTATGTGAAATAATGATGCTTAATATAGATGTTTCCTTTAAAAATAGCTAATGATATCGCCTTTAAGAGTAATTTGATTTTCAATATTTTATTAATTGAGCTTGCTGAGATCCCTATACAAAATAAATATATTATACTTGTGAAGTTTATGAACAATCGCGACTCATTTCGCAATCAAAAATAAATTATGAAGCTAAGTAGCTGTTTATTTAGCCTTATTCTTTGGATGTGATTCATATAAGAACCTAATAAGATCTTTTCTTTCAGCTTCGCTTTTAACTCCAGCAAAAGCCATAGAGTTTCCAGCAGCGAAGCCACCTGGATTTTCAAGCCATTGATTTAAGTTTTCAGCACCCCAGTTTTCGCCTTTATGACCTCCTAAGGCAGCTGAGAATTTGAATCCTTTTATAGTAGCAATCTTTCTTCCCCACACACTTTGTAGGTTAGGGCCTATTGCATGCTTTCCTCCTGCTGCAACACTGTGACAGTTTTGACAATTCCTAATAAAAATTTTCTTTCCATTGGCTCCATTCCCTTCCGGACCTTCCGACATTTCTTTTATATGAGGCTATAAATGCATGTTTAATCATGGTTTAGATATTTATTGCTAGTCTTAAAGATTTTTATAATAAATTCGCTTTGCTTTGCTGTTATAAGTCGAATCCATTTTGTTAACAAAAAATATGAAATGCTGGGTTGCTGGCTGTAAAACAGAAAGAATTGGAAAGGAGATTGAAGAAGTTAGGAAAATTAGAACTTTTAGAGAGTGGGAGAAGGGAAAATTAAATTAAAGAAAATGTGAAAAGAGAAGAAATAAGGGAAATAGAAGAATTTTTGAGTCTATGTGCTTAAAAGAGTTTTATATATAATTGAAAGCCTTATTTTATAGGAAAAACATAAAAGATATGAAATTTAAACACAATAAATTAAAAGTTAGTAATTCCATATACTGGATGATAATTTTAATATTTATAAGATCCAAATATAATTAAATGTAATTTTAATTCCTCTCTAAAACATGAAATTCTGTGAGAAAATGATAGGACTAAACCCTGAAGGGGGGTTGTATTCTAATAGTTGAGAATCAAAAATTACTTCAATTTCAGCACCTCCACTAACACTTATTGCAGGCACGACAGATCCTTTCATCCCTGACACCTTCGCCCCATCAATTGGCCTATCATCTTTAGTGAAGCTTATCATTGCTGGGACATCACTTTGATCAAACAAGCATCCAATCACAGTGCCTTGGGCAACTTTATATATACTTGGCCCGTCTCTGCTTGTAAAAAGTACTCCCCACGATTCTTGGTCTTGGCCTACCCCTTCATTTAGATGGTTTTTTGTGTTTTTCGAGACACCAATTCCAATATTTCCAGGTTTAATCACTTTTACTTCAAAATATGCCTTGTCCTGAATTAGCTGAGAATTTGCTAAAGCTTTCCCATTCCCTGAAATTAAAAACGTCATCCTATGTTGTCCAATGCGTTGTCTATATAAAATTTTACTCATCAATTTTCACATTAGAGCTTGATAAGTTTTCATCGATTTTTACTGTAAATCTTGGGGGTCCTTTGGTTTCTCGAAGCTCAGTGCCTTGAGGCTCATCTATATTCAAGATAAACCTAGCCACTTTATCGAACAGAGAAATTTTGAAATAAAAAGGACTTACTTACTTACTTACTTACTTAGGTGTTTAAAAAAGTGTCTTCCCTCTTCCGCAGGGTGATTTAGGCATGCATAGCCCACCCTTTTAAATCCCAACTAGTGACGTCAGCAGCGATCCTCCCTATATGTAGGCATTCTAGAAGACTTCACTTGTCAGGCCAGAAGGTCCGCACTGGCCGCGTTGGCCTCGCTCGAACTTGACTCCTCGTGTTCCGCCTAAGGGTCACCCTCCTCAGGTTTGTCAAGCAGCAAAACCAGGTGCTCCTAGTATCCTGGACCAAAGAAATACCCTATGCGGTATTCCATATTGGTGTTGCGGATAAAAGCCCACGTGGAAAACTGAACCCTATAATAATTAGAGTGAAGGAAGGAATAGTTCTCGGAACTAATTCCGCACTGAGCCATTTTATTATTATGAAATAAAAAGGACAAAACATATTTTTATATTATAATTAGTTATAAGCATTATTAACGAATTCCTCCCATTGAGATATAGGGATTTGTTGAGTTTTACATTGAGAATATAAATTGGAAATCGGCTTTCCGTGGGCTGGGTGATTTCTAGGAAGTTCGAGTTTTTTCTTAATGCAGATGGAGTAGAAGTATTTTTCAAGCTCTTCTTCTGATATTTCTTTGGATCAAATCAAATACTAGTCATTACATTTAACATCTATTAGGAGGATATCAGCGGCTACTGCTACCTCCAAAACCTCTCTTGGGCATTTACGCCATCTTTCTCTTAACCTCCAAAGTGTGGTTACCTTGATCTTGCTTCTCGATAAGGACGCCAGATTTGAAGTTTGGGCTTCGATGACTCTTCTTTGGGTTCAAGCTATCTACTTAGGTAAAGCAGGCACCTTAAAGGTCTCAGTCTCCACCGCCTGGGATAGGCGGCACCCTTTTGGAAAATTCGATTCCCTAAGGTCAGAAGTCCGCTAGAAAAAACAGTTTTCTCTTGCTTCCCTGGCTGGGATACTTTCAAACCTCATAATTAAAATATACAAGAGATGAATTTATGTCAGAAGATCAGAAAATTCGAACATCGCCATATTTTAATTGTGATATTTCTTGGATCACTTGTTCAGCGTCTTCTATATTCCCGATATCTGTATTATATTCAGAAACTCCAGTAACAAAAGAAATTTGGCTATTTCGTTCAAGATCAGAGCCTAAGTCGCTGGTAACAGTGTCAATTTCTTTTCCTCCAGAGTTTCCAGCAAGCTGCAATAGTAGTTCTGACCTTAATTTTCACCTCTCAAGTTCTCTTCGTTGTTGCTCAGCTTCTTCTTCATAAGCTTTTAAAAGTTGATCTCCAGTAAGATCATCTTTAGGAGGCGAAAAAGGTCCTTTTGCCTCTATTAATGTATACTAAATCCTATAATTTCTATATAACTCTTAATCCTTATTAAAATAGTAATATAAGCTAAAATAGTATAATCAATCTTTTAGCAAAAATAAGGCATGGGATTCCATCACTCATTGTAGCTGATGAAGCCACAATTGAATCCAATCTGTCTAAAATAGCACAAGAATCAATCGAGCATTCAAGAATTGCATGAGCAAGCTCTTGCAATCGCATAAGAGTTAGCAGCTTATCTCCAGTAGCTTCAATTAGTCGTTGAGAAATGGACCCAAGGATTTTTTTAACACGAATATCAATGTGGGAATGATCATTTTCTTCTATTGAAGGCTTTAGACAGGTAAGAGAATGAGAATCAACTTGGTCAGTCGGGATGCATTCATAGCAGTTAACACACAAAACATCCACATCTGCAATTTCATCTGGAACTGTGGAAAGCTGCATTGCAGTTGAGATGTTTTTAAGTCTTGCTGAAACAGAAATTTCTGAGCCTTCTGCTTTTAAATCTGATTTTGGGCTGCTAAATGAAAACTTAGAATAACTTTTAGGGGAAAAAAAGCTGCTTGGTGACACCTGTTTTGGAGTAAATTTGATTTGGGATTGAAAGGGAGGAGAAAATTCAATATTATGAACTGTTTCTAATAGCAGCTCCTGCTTAGGTTTTTCTTCTCTTTTCTTGGGCTGAATTACGATATTTATTTCTTCAATTATTTCTTTTTCACCTTTTTTCGGGCTGCTATCACTTCCGCTGTCATATAATTGTTCATCATTATCATTTAAAAGCTCTTTTTCAGGAAGTTTTTCTACTTGAATAGCAGCTATCATTTTAACTTCTTCAAAAGTCTCCTTTATCTTCCCTTGTTCTTCTATTTCATATTCACTTTCTATTAATTTCTTCTCTACTTCTTCATTATGTTTATATTCTTCTTCTATAGGCTCAAAATTTTCTTCAGGACTATAGTTCTCGTCATTTAATTGCTGCTGAAATCTTCGTATAGGAGCGTCAACTGTATGCCTTCTTGGAATTATAGATTCTTGAGGGGAACTGTCACGGATCCTTTTTTCGTAAACTTCGATTAAATTTCGAACTGATCCTCTTGGCATGTCTGGGATCACTCTGGTTGGCGAAAGAAGGGTTGATCTGTTCGGAGGAGGCCATGCGTGAAGTGTATTTCTTTGAGATCGAGTTTCCATTTTACTTAACTCCCCCCCCCCCTCCGTGAGCGAACAAAACCATTAGAAAAATCGCCATTTTTTGACCAAAAACCCACCCTCCGTGAGTGAACAAAAATTTTTTTTAATAGAAAAAATTTTAATGGAAAAAAATTTTGATATATAAGTGATAATTAGTATAATGAAATCTAGAGCTAATTCTGTTTAATTTTAAACAAATTGCGTTTTAAAACATAAATTTTGCAAATTTAAATTAATATTTGCTTCCCAATTTTTGCAAATTAGGATTTTTTTAAATTTCGAAAAAAATATTTTTTATAAAATTATATATATAAATTGTTTTTTTTAAAAAAAAAAATTAACCCCCCTCCGTGAGCGAACAAAATTTTTTTGTTCGCTCACGGAGGGGGGGGGGGGAGGAGTAAGTATAATTAAATTATGCGTTTATCAAAATATAAATTGTCATTTTAGGTTAATATAAATAATGAGAAATACAAAATTGAGGGAAAATAATTGAAATAAAAATATTTTAATATAAAAAATTTAATAGTAAAAAAATATTATTTGGTTCATTATCAGTATAGATTCCGACTGTACTATAATTTTACCTCAAAATTGATGAAAGTAGTAAAATGTCTTGGCATCATTATATTTTCTTAATAAATGAAATAATTATTATTAATATGGCACCATATCTTTTATTTTTCTCAATTATCAGTGACTATTTTATTCATATTTTGCAAATATCTTAGAAAGTGCTAATATCTTTCCATAGAATTTTAATTTTCTTAAAACTATTACGAAGTATATTAATCTCTAATAAAGGAAAAAATATATAATCTGGTCTGAAACAATAAATATTACGATTTTTATTTATTTTTATTGAATCGATTCCCAACCACAGCTAAATCAATCCCTTTTTTAGTCTCTTTCTTCACTGGTGCTCTTCCTTTTCCATGAAGCCTCAACAAATACTCTCTTTCATTACCAAGAATTGTCTTTCCATCCAACTCTTGTATTGAGTAATTCGACAAAATTACTTCATCTCTATACTTTGGCCTCCTAACAATCGGATTCCCAGACAAATTCAAAATTTTTAAATAATTCATGCAGCTTAAAGCTTTAATAAAATCTTCTCCCATCTGAATTTGGTTTTCAGAAAGGTCTATTTCTTCAGCTTTATCAAGGTATCACAGTAAAGAAATATCTTCTATTTTATTTCCACACAGCGACAAAATTCTCAAATTAGGAGAAATCCCGACTATTGAATTTTCGTCAAATTCTAAAGGAACTCTAATGTTCTGTCGATTACAATGAAGTTCTGTTAATTCATTTAAATTTTCTAAGCCTTCAATTTTTTGAATGCAATTTCTATCCAAATGAAGCTTCTCTAAATGGCTAAGATTTGAGAGACCTGATAATCGTGAGATCAAATTATTTTCTAATGACAAAATTCTTAAGCTTGATAGCATTTCAATATTTTCAATTGCGTTTATTTTATTGCTGTTCAAATATAAAACTTGCAATCGGGGACAGTTGTCGAGACATTGTATGCTGTCGATATTTTTATCAGACAACTCAGCCATTATGAGTTTTCTAAGAAAATTATCATTAGACAGAGCTTTTGATCTGGTGCTCACATTGCTTGATTTAAGCAGCATCGCAATTGTGATAGGGTTTTGGGGACCATGAGTTTCTTTTTTCTCTTCTTCCAATTGAGTGTTTATAGGGAATTCTTCATTTGAGAGATTATCTCTACATTGTAGGATAAGATCTCTATGCGCTTTATTGAAAATTCCCATTTCTTCAAGATGATTTTCATTCAGCTCAGTTATGGTTTCATCATCAACCCCATTCTGCTGAAACAATTTTAGATACTGTTTTACCAGATTTGCATTTGCCAAAATTCGAAAAACAGCAGTGTGTTCCATTTAGTATTTAATTTATATAAAAATATTCAATAAACCCATAAGCAACCCTAAGTATTTATCATATAAACTATCCTGATTTAAAAGATGTTTCTTTCTTATACCCCAATTTATAAAACGGCTATGAAAACAATAAAAGCATGCCTCCTCATTCTATATCTTGCATCATATTTTGTTTCTTCCACCTCTACTCATAACCCACAAGAATTTTTATCTTTTTTACAAGCAGAAACCTCAGAAACGTCTTCTAAATATGAACCAAAAACAAGCTTAGGAAAACTTGCAGACGGTGTTGAAAAAGTCAATGAAAACTTATCAGATCTTTCAGTACAGCTGGACTCAGCAATAAAATCAACAAATGACCAGCTTGATTCTACCATCACCATGAATGCACAGCTCTCTACATCTTTAATTGATGGTGAAATTTCAGATCTTGAAAATGAGCTGTTTTGAATTAATCACGATATAGATGAGCTAGAAGAAGAACTTGAAAAATATAAAAAAGACTGTGACGAATACACGTCATGCTCAGCGTGCACTGCTTTTACAAGCTGTGTATGGTGCAGTTCTGAGCAGCTTTGTGTGGATGGAGACTCTTCAGGGCCTGATAAAGAAGAATGTGAGAGCTTTGAGTATGGGGAATGCGCCAATGATGCATGTGATGGGTATACAAGCTGCTCTAGTTGCTTGTTGGATTCAAATTGTGGATGGTGTCAAAATGGATATTATTGCCTTGTAGGGACTGGGGAAGATACAGGAAGCTGCCATCCCTCATTTTATTATCATGCGGATTCAGAGTCACAAAGCGAGTGTCCTGTACAGTCAAGCTCATCAGGGGACTCGACGAGTTATTATAGTAGTGAAGATTCGGAATCGGAAAAAGTCCAGGACTTAGAAAGTAAAATAAATGACCTAAAAAAAGATAAAGCTGTTATAGAGACTAAAATAGAAGGACTTGAAGATGAAAAAGAAGAAATATTGGATAATGCTCAGGCTGGACTTGACACAGAGCCTGAAGATATTTACGTGGAAAATAATTTGGATGGACTAGCAGAAGATGTTGATATGCTGTATGAAGCTGAAACAGAAGATGAAAAAGACTTCCAGGAAGCATTATGCGAGCTAAATAATTGTTCAAAGTTATTCTATAATTTTCAATTAATTCTGTTTATTTTATAAAAACTTTTTTTTAGGACATGGCTATTTAAACAGTTTTGTAGGGAAAATCATAAAAAATTATAAAATGAATACTCTTGAAGAAAAATCCAAGAGTCGCATTATGGGATGAAGCAACAGAAACAGTGACAGACGAGACAAGTGAAATAATTCAGAATAGGACCGATACAGTCAATGAAGAAATCGATATGTATGAAGATGCTATTTTGCAGTCTTTGGAAGATGCAGATGAGCATTTAACAGAAGAAATCAATGAGCTTTCACAAAGTGTTGATAATCTTGGATAATAATAAAATGGCTCAGTGCGGAATTAGTTCTCTCCGAGAACTATTTCCTTCCCTCGCTTTTATTATTGTGGGGTTCAGTTTTCCACGTGGCCTTTTATCCGCAACACCAATATGGAATACCGCATAGGGTATTCAATTGGTCCAGGATGCTAAGGACATCTGGGTTTCTGCTTGACACACCTGAGGAGGGTGACCCTTAGGCGGAACACGCGCAGGAGTCAAGTTCAGGCGAGGCAACGCTGCCGGTGCGAGATTTCTTGCCCAGCTGAGGGCGGAACTTTATAGAAATGGCTTGGTCGGGCTAACCGGTCCAAGATTGCTTGGTGACGTCACCAGTCGGGAGTTAAAAGGATGGGCTTAAGCATGCCTAAATCATCCTGCTGAAGAAATCAAGACACCTTAAATACCTAAGTAACTAAGTAAGTAAGTAAGTTGATAATCTTGGAAACACCATTGATGAAGCAATTGAGCTTGCAGATGAAGTTGATTATTCAAATGAAGAAAGTGCTGAAGAAGATACAGCAGAAACTGCTACCGATGAAGACGCTGAGGTTAGCGAAGAGGAAGAAACAGGAGCAGATTCAGTATCAGCAGAAGATAGCAGTGAAGAAGAGGAGTCTGAAGAAGAGCAAGCAGAAAGCACAGAGAGCACTGAGAGCACTGAAAGCACTGAAAGCACAGAAAGTGAAGAAGAAGAAGAGGCCGTAGATAGCTCTTCAACTGACACAAGCACAACTGAGCAGAATAGCGAAGAGAATTCTCAATCAACTGACTCATCACTTGGAAAAGAAGAAAATTTGCTTGGCTCATAAGATGCTGGTATATAAATTTTTATTAAAACCAATTTTTTGACTCTAATTGCAAATTTATTAAATTTCATATAATGGTTAATTTTTCAAAAAAAATTAATTAGCTTTACTTCTTTCCAAGCATTAAGGGAGTGAGGGTAGTGAAGACGAAAGTTTAGCTGAAGAAAGTAGTGAAGAAAGCGCATAAAATTATAAATTCAATGCTTATTTATTATTTTTCATAAAAGTTAGCATGATAGTTAGCATTAAAAAGGCTTTGCAAGTATTGCTGATCGTTTTCAGTCAAAGGAGTTTGGCATCTTGGACAAGCAAAAACGCCATGATATTGATACACTTTCACCAAGCAATTAGTGCATACTATGCAGTTATGACCATAACAAGTATATTTTTGAGTCTCGTTAATTGCACTGCTGCAAGCCATACATGTAAAAACTAAAGGCTGACTCGTAGACATAGTAGGATTATATGATCCTATGTTTGCATAAATATTTTGGTGTGCTAAATTTTGTGTTTGGTCAATTCCAATTGGCTGATTTTGAGGGACATAATAAATTGGCTCAACTTGTTTTTTAATTTCTTTTATGTCATAAATTTCTCGTTTTTCTTCTGGAGCTTTATCTATAATTGTATATGTCAATTTTTTTGTCTCAATTGCAGGCTTGACTTCAGCTTGAATTTTTCTAGGATCACTTCGATTGTGAGACAAAATTTTTGCTGCGCTATTATCAGCTTTTACTTTTGCTTCCATTTGTAGATATGGGCTTTGTCTGCACATTTCTAGCATTAAATTATTTCTGCTGTTTTCTAGTAATCCTGCGTCAACTTTAAACTTCCTTTTATAGTATTTACTATCATTTTGCTATTATATGAAAAATAAAAAACAGCTTATTATAATTTTTTATATTTACTAATTGAGGATTTTTCATCTAATTAAATCTACAATAAATAATATAATTTGCCATACATAAGGCAATGATATTAAATTGTTTTTATTATGGTATAGCTCAGGGCCTCCTTTGGATTGCCCTAGGCTGCAAAGTGTCTTACCAACTGGAATTGACTTGGCAAAGTTGCAGCCCTAGCCAAACCCGCCAGTTAGTAGGGCGCTTTACAGTCCAAAGTAACCCAAACGAGGCCCCGGGCTATAAATTTTATAGATTTATATTCCATATAAAGCAGTAAGTGATTCTAGCATTCATTGCATTGCATCAATCGCTCTATAAACTTCTCTATTCCCTAATGCGCTTTGATGAGCTCACTCATTTCTATAAAACTTTATTAATGTCATCAAGGCTTTGGGGAATTTGCCATCAACTTTATCTTTGTAAAGAGAATCCCAATGAGCATGAAATATTTGTGAGGAAAACTGTATATCCCATCTCTCTGAGTTCTTTCTTCCTGACATTAATGAATCTTGACCTGGAGGATTTAAAGCACAATCCATCCATTGAGAACCATATTTCTCTTTCAAAGTTAAGGTAAGATACCCAACAAATTTCTCCCTAAAAAAATCAATACCGTCGTTTAGAATTTGTGTTGTCATCTTGCTCTATTTAGCGCTATTTTTTTCTATTTGTAAATTATTATTTAACAAACCAATTTAAATGCAAAAAGGAAGGCATTACTCATGCATACACCTTAGGTCACCTTCAGATACTAACTCTTTAAAGACGAAGCTGTCAGAAAGTTTGATGGATAAAGATAGAAGTAGCGACACTTGAAAATTAAACAATTCAGAGGTAGAGAAAGAATTTTTAGTTAATATTCATAATGACATGGCTAAAGCAAGAAACGTGATATAAATATTTACAATAAATAAAATTTTATTTAATATTTAAAAAAGGATAATAGCTGAGTAGGAATGCTTATATTCTTTAAAATAGGTATATCTCGATTAAGATCTGATAAAAAAAAGCTTAAAAATGCTTTAAAAACACTTGCTTCTTCTTACTCCCATCCTTGAACGAATAAAGCCATTGGAAAAATCCCTATTGTCTGAGTAAAATCTTTTTATGAAAATATATTTTGATATTAGTGATAATTAATTCTGTTTAATTTTAAATGAAAATTATAGAAATTGCCCGAGGATGGCGCTATTTTGCGCCATCCTCGGGCAATTTCTATAAATTAATTTTTGTTTTTTGGGATATTTTTAAAAAAAACTCTCCATGAGCAAACAAAATTTTTTTTAGGGTGAGCTATGAAAATCTTGAGAGAAAAAATAGTGAGCTGGTGAAGTCTTTGGAGCAAGTTTCAAAAGATAAAGATAAACTTGAGGTGAAAATGGAAAAAATAAATGCAATTTTCGATGATTTTGAAAATTTGAAAAGGGTTATAGGACATAAAGATGAAGAAATTGGAAGATTAAAAGAGCAAATTCAAAATTTAGAAAAAAGCTTCTACAGTAAAGAAAAAGGAGAAAAGGAGAAAATATGAAAAAAATTAATGAAAACAAACAGCGCGCTAAAAGATGATCTTCAAAACAGCAGAAGCAACTGCAATAGCTGTACATTATCAGATGAAAACCCCTTAATATATACCGAAATTATAGAAAAAAGCAGCAAAATGATTTACGAAATCCAAAAAAACCATGATATAAGTCTATTATTCGCTAACTCCCCCCCCCATCCTTGATCGAACGACTCGCCATCGTTCGATCAAGGATGAGGGTTAAAAAAAATTTTTTTGGGAAAAAAATTTTTATATATAAAATGAAAAAGATAAATATAGATTTTTTTATTTACTTTTAAATAAGAGGGTTAAGAGTATTTAATAATTATTTTTACAGCAAAAAATTGAATTAATTTCATAAAATACCAATTTTTAATATTTTGATTTTTTTAGTTACCCTTTAAACTGTATAAATTTTAATTTAAATTAATTGTTTTTTTAAATTTTAAAGAATCTCTATTTTATTAGATTATTGAGTTTTTAAGTCTAGGTTGATGGCTAAATCACTTCGGATGGTTGATTTCGCAGATTTCTGTCGTCTCAAAGTCTCTGAAAACAACTTCATTAGGCACATCTTCCAAAGCTTTTGATAACTAATATTTTTTATATATATAAAAATTTGCATGATATGAAAATCGTTCGATCAAGGATGGGGGTTAATTTCCCCAATTTTTAGGAATTTTTACAGTCAATCGTTCGATCAAGGATGGGGGGGGGAGTAAGTCAAACATATATCCCAACCATTTCAATGAACTTCTCCGTTCAGAGCAATGAAACCAAGCAATTCTTATTCTTTTATCATTCACAACAGAGCTTGTGCAGAATCACTCATATAAATCTAATCCATTATTCCGAAGTAAGCCAAAACACAATACACAAATAAAGCTTGAAATTCCTTCAACCTGCAGATCAGGCAACTTATCCGCATTACTTTCTCCGTCCTATAATATTGAAGATGTAGAAACTGGGTCAAGCGAGGTCGAGTCTTATAATAATAGACTTGCCAAATTAAATCAGGAAATAAACAGCACAATGCTGAGCAGTAAAAAATTACTCCAGATACCGCCAAGAAAGCATGCTAAATCTTTATCAATGAGCTTGAAATCGCATATAAAAGAAGAAGATTTGTTAAGCAACAAGCTAGAATTTGCAGAAAAACAAATTCTGACTGATTCTTCGTTAGAGAATCTCAGAATCGAAGAAAGCGCGCTGATAGATTTTGATAAATATTTGCAAAAAACTACAGTAAAACCAGTTGTAAAAGTGCCTGCAAGGCCTGTAAAAGAGAAAAGACCGTCAAGGATACCAATATTAAGATTATAATATATAAAATTATTTCCATTTAAGATGGGCAGGATCAATAACTTTTTTCTTTGAAAACATGCTCATCCCGCAAAAGAAAATGATCGCAACGACACACATGCCTCCTGCACTTAAAAATACAAGCCCTAAAAAGTAATTTTTTCCTCCAAGTGAATTAGCAGTGCTAAAGACAATGTGTTTTTCTCCGCTCCATCTTGATACATCATAATTATCCTTTATTTGGAGCCTGTAGACTCCAGATTCTAAATCTTGCTTTATAATCCCCCACAATTTTCTGAAAGTTGGCATAGGTGCATTCCTCATCCAGACAATAAAATGTTCATCTTCTACATCAATCCATTCAGAATCTTCATAGTCGCTGGTTCTTTTAAACATATAATCTCTATCAGACTTCCATGCGATATCTTTTTCTGAAATATTGATTCTTGTCGTATTTTCACTGTAATATAGGGCATATGTGTCATTGAAAACGCTTTTCGCGACTAGTCCACAGGGATTGGCATCTTGACTCTCAGAAAGTGGCGTATTTTTCCATGAAACGTCCCTTTTCAGGTCTAAATCTTTTACTTTTTTTATAGGAGAGCACTTTGCGTGCTCTGTAGAAGTCATGGAATCGCCTCTCAGCTGTACATAAGACCGCGATTTCACATAAAGTCTGTAATTCTGGTAAAAGTTATAAAGTTGATAATAAATGTATACTGGATTTTCCATACGGTCGTCGATATCTATTTCAATTTCACAGGTCGCAGGCTTATCTCAAGTCCCATTGCAGCCTATATGATTGTCATATCTTTCTGAGTATTCTTTTACTTGGTCAGCCTCCACATATAAAACAATCCCAAAAATGAAAAAAAGAGTTCCACTGACAGATAAAACAATCACAGTCGATTTGAGTGTATGAATAGGCTGATATGCTCATAATCTTTGCTGCTTCAGCGCGTTATCTTTGGGGCGGCGTGATTTTCGTTCTTCCATTTCAATATTTAATAATTCTTGCTGTAAGTTTTACATATGAAAATTATTTTTTTATTTTGTAAATAGACAGAAAAGCGTATTTTTCTAAGAATTTAATGAAATTCTTCGTATTTCAAGATAATTTAAGTGAAAATGGTAGATCGACTGACTGTGGAGCAGATAGCTGAAATCAAAGAAACGTTTTCTTTATTTGATAAGAACGGAGCTGGGACAATAAGCCTAGACGAAATGGCAATTATTATCAGATCGCTTGGACAAACTCCAACTGAAGCAGAAATCGAGAATATGAAAAGAGAAGCAGACCCAAATAGTACCGGAAGAATCGACTATCCAGAATTCCTAGCAATTTTTGCAAAATACCAGAGAGATCCTATTTCTGAGCAAGAAATTCTAGGCGCTTTTGAAGAACTTGATGAAAGAAAAAAAGGAATGATTTCACTTAAAAGGCTAAAGCATTTAATGTCGACATGTGGAGAGAATTTGACTGACGAAGAAATACAAAAAATGGTACGCTTGGCAAATCCTGATGGGGAAGGTAATATCAATTATAGAGACTTCATTAGGGTGATGATGTCTAAATAAGCTATTAATTATTTGAAAACTAATAAATATTGTTATATCTATATTTTAGAACAAATTCTTATTAAACCTTAATTTAGGAAAAATAAATACATTAATTTTGACGATTTTCTAATATCTTTGAAGTTCGTTAATAAAAACCTCCATGAATTAAATTTAAATGGCAAGCTTTATGAGAGGAACTAGTGCATCTCCTCGTTCAAGAGAGCTTTCATCCCACAAACCTCGCTCTCGCCCCCCTTCAAGTCACTCCAAATATAAAAGCCCATATCCATCTCCAAACGAGACTCCTAATTCTGCAGTAAAACATGCAAAGCACGATTCTTTGATTCTCAAAGAAAACCTGAATATGGTGATCCCAATTTCTAATTATTTTTCAGCTGAAAATAATCAAAAAATCCACGATATTGGCAGAGAAAATTACA
The DNA here is from genome assembly GCA_914767885.1 of Blepharisma stoltei. Lineage (NCBI taxonomy): Eukaryota > Ciliophora > Heterotrichea > Heterotrichida > Blepharismidae > Blepharisma > Blepharisma stoltei. Next base: position 280,051 of record CAJZBQ010000021.1, on the reverse strand, counting down.
ATAAACCAAATTTTGAAGGAAATAAATTAAATGATCGAGATGCGGGAAAAAAAGAATTTTTCATGGACTTTGAAGAGGAAGAAAACATTTCGTTCAGGCAATGTGAAGCGCCAAAACGCAAGGAGAATGACCGCATTGATGACCAAATTAGAGAAAAAATTATGGAAAACAGAAAGCTGCTTGATATGATCAAAGCTAAAGAGCTTGAGATCCAAGGGAAAATTTACCAAGAAAATAAAGAAATCACTGAAAAAGTCCAAGAAAACGAAAGGATTTTGCAGCAGCTAGAATTAGAAAGGCACGATTTAAGAATCCAAAACAAAATATTAGAACAGGAAAAGAAAAAAATAAAAGAGCTTTCTCTTATTGATAAAGAAAACAGCGAAGTACTTGCTAAAAATTTAGAGCTCGAAAAAGAAATCCAAAGCTACAAGCGATTTGGAATCAGCAAAAATGATTATTTAGTCCTCCAAGGCCAGATAAAAGAGCTGGAAGGCATCCAAGACACCCTTCTTTCTCAAAACACACAGCTAAAACAAGAGCTCCAAAACCAGCAAAAAATAAACAGAACTACCTCAGAATCCTCCAAAATTCTTGCCCAAAATGCAGAAGAACTATTTGAAGTCTATAACGAATTAATCAAGCTTTCCCACCTTGTCAAGTGTTACCAAAAAAAAGAAGGCGTCAACCTTGTGCAGCTTCTAGCCAAGCAGTATGAAATCCCACAAAATCTGAACATACAAGTAGCCCTCAGCCAGGTGAAAAATGAAATAAACAGCTTAAGAACGATGGCTAGTGACGTATATGCAGAACAGTGTGGAAATGTGTGTATATCCCAATAATATTATGCCATATTTAATCAATTTTATTGCTGGTAAAAATTAAATTAAATGACCGAAATTCATATCTGCAATCCTCACGACTACGAAGGTTGGAAAGCCTGCAAAATTTGTGGAGCGTTTCTGCCCTCAACTGGAGCTAGTTCAATCAGAGAAACCCCAAATTCTGCTCCTCTTGGGGTGCATCCCCAGCTTTTGATTAGCACTTATAGAAACTCCAAGTTCACCCGTCGCTACAACCCTTCTGCTTCCTATTTAAAGGTAAACTTTATATAGTATCGCAGCGTGCTTGTGGACTGAATGTGCCACGTTGGGGAAGGCCTCAACTTTTCAGCCTTAACGATTCAGGTTGCCGTCGCCCTTTTTGATAGTGCCTTGGCTGCCAAGGACTTTCCTACAAGCAGTCTTCAGTCTCTCAGCTTGGTCTCGCTATTTGTAGCAGCCAAATCTGAGGAATCTGACAATTATATCCCTAGGTTTAGGAGCTTAATTAAATACAGCAAACACCCAACCGCTACTTTGCGAAGGATGGAACTAGAACTTCTGGCTGCTTTGAAATGGGAAGTGGCTGTCATAACACCTTATCAGTTTGTACAGTATTATATCGCCCACGGAATTGTATATAACGATGACCCCCCCTCAATCTTCATGTCTATTGCAACAAAAAATGCAATTTTTTAATATAAAAATTTAATATAAAAAATAATAATTTTCATGTCTTTTGCAAACAAATTATATACATTAAAATGGCGACACGTGTCAACCTGCAGCAGTCCAGAACTTATGGCTATGGCGAACTGGGACGGACTCCGAGCCAAGAATCAGACGCAGGCTCAAGAAGTGTGTATCTGGGTAGGTTTTGGCTGCTTTCCTGTGGTTGGAAATAGAGGTGCTCAACAATGCTCTTTGGATCCGAGGACCTATGGGCATTCCTCTACTGGGAAACTTGGGGTTTCGGCCCAGGCCACAGGGGAACAGTCTTTTTTCTGTAGCTGTCGAAGGAAGGCACTTTAACACCCAATAGACTCTAAGGAGCTGATCCTTGGAATCAAACTACTCTATCACCCGTAGATGGACCGCAGAAATCCAAAAGCTACCCATTCAAGAGCGAACCCGCAACGCAAGAGGAGACAGAAGGTACCGGAAGGGCACTCGCAACTGGGATAGACCCTCTGGGCTGGAGTCAAAAAGCGGTAGAACCTTCCGTAAGAGAGGTCTTTGGTGACTGCGTCACCAATATGGCTAGCGCCTGTCTGTAATAATCCTAATCCTAATCCTTTTGCAACAAATTTTCGATGCGCATCTTAAATTTTTCAGTACTTTTTAGCTAGAAACTCACCGAGAGAAAAATTCATTAATTTTTTTTTTTTAAAAATGTTGTGCTGCAGTAAGCATGAAGATTTTTTCGAAAATATTTTGTTGCAATAGACATGAAGATTGAGGGGGGTCATCGTTACTTCTGACCTTATGAGAGGCAAACACTTAAATGAGAAAACTGTCAAATACGTTAATAGATATGCAGATTTTTTCGTTGAAATGTGCCTTCAAGAGTATGAGCTAACTCAATACACACCAGAAAATATAGCCTGCGCTTGTATAGCAGCTGCGAGGAAGGCTGTCGATATAAGGTGTGTATGGCCTTTGGAATTAGAAGAATTGACTGGGAAAAAAATGCAGGAAACGTGTTTTGCCAAAGTGTGGGAAATATATGAAAAGAGATTTTTAGGAGAAAAAGCAAAGGAACCGAGGTCTGCAATGATAGAACGAGAAAACGCAAGGCGCGGGATGAAATCTGCGACGGTGATATAAATATATTAATAATGTAGATAACTACTAAAGTTTATAATTTTTGCTCAAATTTAAATTAAGCAGTGCCTTTATAGGCAAATTTATCAAATGCAATCTGAAGAAGAGCATAGAGAAAAGACTGAAGGGGAGGAGGTTTATGAAAGAAAGTGCTGAAAAATTAGCATTTAGCCAATGCTATTATTATAATTTTTATTGCTCTCAGTTATAAAAATCCTAATAAAAATAATTCGCAAGATTATTAAAACTAGATATCTTTAAATTTATAAAGAAATATATTTCATTAAGAAAAGGAGTTCATTTCTTCTGAAAATCTTCCGTTAGACGGTGGTCTTCCTGTCTCCAACTCGCTCAATTTTCTTTTTAAATTCTGAATTTCTTCTTTCTGCATTTCTATTTCCTTTTTGGTCACATCCTCAATTATTGCTTTTTTCCCTCCTTTTTGGTTGAGTGCATCAACCTGCCTCTTCAAATAGTTCAAAAATTTCAGTTCTTTCCTCAGGCCATTGATTTCATTAATAAGTTCCACATTTTGGTTCATAATTCTGATTAAATCTTGATGGTGGACTTTATTTACCTTTTTAAGCTTTTTTCTCAGCCCTGTAATGGTTGATTCTAAGTGGTTACACTGCCTTACATACTCTTTTTCTGTCGTGACTCCTTTAGTCTGTGTCTCATTTCTTACAAATTTCTCATAAAGCTTGAGAACTGCTTCTTTAAGCTTTTTCTCTTCTTGAATATACTGGACACATATTTAAATATGGCGTCTAGGCTATACAGCTTTGGGCACATATTTAAAGCATATCGGTAAGGTTTTGCCAACTCAGAAATGGTCAATAATGATAGCTAAGCAATGCTAGGAGTGTTTAGAGCCGAGGCCAAATCCACTTTCAGTGTTAGATTTTACCTAGAAGGAAAGGGAGAGAGCTTGGTGTTGCGGGAGAGCTTCGAACTTTTTCCTTTTGCCGAAATTTCTAGAAATTCCATTTTTTGAATTTTTGTGTGGACAACCTTCGTTCAACTGAAGCAGTAGCTGCAGAAGTCCATAGTCTGCCCATTCAGCACTGGAACCAATAAGGAAAGTAGGAGGCGCAAGAGGAAGAGCGAAGACTTCGGATATTATATAGTATCAGGGGTCGAATGAAGCGCAAGATAGTGTCAATCCTTTTCTCGTTGAGAGATCATCTCAATCGGACCCAACTTGGCTGACGGGATCGTAAATCTGATGAACCCTCGAGGGGTCTACTTGGTGACTGCGTTACTAATAGACTAAAGACAACCTGCAATTAAGTTTAATATACTGTACACAGTCATAGATCCCATCTTTAAAAGCTTGTATTCTGGCTTGGTTTTTCCTGAGTTTTTCTCTCTGTTTTGTGATTTCATTCTGCATGCCGTCTTGTCGAAGCCTCAAGTTTTCGACTAAAATCCCAAGTTTTTCATTGACGCTTTCTAAATGTTTAAGCTCTTTTTCCATTTCATTGGTCTGCTCTTTTAGCCTTGAAATTTCGTCTTCTCTAGGTCCGATGTCTCTTTTAAGCTCTCTAATTTTATAATCAAGCACAAATCTGAATTTTTCAAGTTCTTGGTTTTTCTTGCGCAGTTCATAAATTCTTCTTTCTTTTTCCTTGATCGTTTTCTTTCTGATTTTTATTTCTTTAGTATTTTGCTTTATCAGCTCATTTAGCTGTTTTATGTCTTCTCTTTGCCGTTCCAGCTCATCGTCCATCTGTTTGGCTTCTTCAGCTTTTTTATTTTTTTCTTCTTTAAGCCTTTCTTCTACCTTTTTTGCTAAATTCAGCTCAGCATCAGCAGTATCACAATCAAACTTAATCCCTTGGATTTCTTTTATATTTAATTCCCTTAATTCAAATAAATCTCTTTCATTTCTTTCTTCAAATCTTTTGCATTTTGCTTCGAAATCTTGTTGTTGGTCTTCATTTTCTCTCGAAAGCTGCTCAATTTTCATTCTGACTTCTTCTAATTTCTCTCTGAATTGTTCTTCTCTTTCAGCCATGACTTTTGTATGCTCACTTTTAAGCCTCTCTATTCTTTCTGCAGCTTCTTTAGCTCTTATTTCTCTTTCTTTCGAAAGTTCAAGATACCTTTCTACTTCTTTATTTTTTTTAAATTGGAAATTCGTTTTTAGTTCTTGTTTTTCTATCTCAAACTGCTGCTGAAGCTGCATAATTCTTTCTTCATAAGTGTTTTCCATTTCTTTTTTATTTGAAAGCAGGTTTTCGTATCTTCCTTTTTCTTGTAAAGATTCTTGGTGGATTTGCTGCTTGAGCTTGTCAATTTCTTCTTGTTTTTCTTCTAAAGCCATGTTATATTGCATTTTATTGTTGGTTTCAAGCTCTTTACTTGTGGTAGTTAAATTATCAATTTCGTGGAAAAGCTCTTGGATTTCGGATTTAGTTACCAAAATTTCTTCGGCAAAAATATTGAAGCCTTCTTTTTCTCTTTTTATTACTCGGAAATCTTTATCTTCGATTTCAAAAATAATTAAACAGCCGTCTTGTCCGACAGTGAATAAAAAGTTGTCGTCAAAAGAAATTCGGATTCTTTCGATAGGTAAACAATGGGCTTGGTATTCTATGTAATCTCCGTTAAATGGATCAAATTTATAAGCTCGAATTGCGCCAGGCTTCTCTGCTTCTTTATATTATTGTAGGGAGGCATCTGCCTAATGATTATGCAGTAACCAAGGACCCATAAGGGTGTAAGACTGAAGTATTCGGTCTTCCTCTTGTGCCTCCTCCTTACCTTTCGGCTTCAGTATTGAGTGGACGGACTATAAACTTCTACGGCTGCTGCTTGGGTTGAGAAAGGTTGTCTGCACAAAAATCCCAAAAATGGAATTTCTGACCGACTTCAGGCAAAAGAGAAAAGTTCAAATCCCGAAGCATAACTCCTGGTTTCACACTAGGGACTAACCCGATTGGTCTAGGTATTACTCACAGACCTTGCTGAACTTCCTCTTTCCGTTTGGACCTCATTCTCTCGTGGTAAAACCAACTATGAAAGCGGACTTGGACTAGGCTCCAAAACAACATGAAATTGCTTACCTAGCATTTCTGTCAATTTCTGAGCTGGCAAAAACTTGCGGTATATACTTTAAATATGTGTTCGAAAGCTGCATGGCCAAGACGCCATGTTTAAAGTATATCGGCTTTTCTGCTTCAGCAACACCTGCAAATAGCAGCTTTCCTGAGTGAGAAAGAGCGATCTGCCCAATTGTGACACCAGTATCTAAGCTTCTTAAGCAGGTTTCTCCTGAAATTTCTTTAATATCTTTATCATTTCCAGCTACATAAAGCATTCTCCCTTCTGGCCTATTTTCAGTTGTTCCAATAATACATGAGAATTTAGCACCTTTTCTTGAGTATTTTTGAGATGAAGTCTGCTCACCTTTAGAGTATAATTTCCATTCAAAAACAGCGCCATCCCAGCCAGTTGATACTAAACTTGTATCATCTTCATTTCAGTCTAAGGAGCTTACTTTTCCAGTGTGCCCTTTGAATTGGCTTTTTTTTTTCTAAAAATAATTATATTTAAAATAAAAAATTTTTGATATTTATATATTCCTTTAAATTGCATATTTGGAGGGTTTTCTCCTGTATAAAAATTAAAAACCTGAATCAAATGTCCATTTGTAGCAGCAAACATATGCCCACCATTACAGAATTTAATTTCTCTGCATGCTTTTATGTGGATATCTTTATATGGCTTTATTCCATTTGTAAACACATTCATCATCCTTAGCTTGTCTGCAAACCCAACCACAATATGGAACCCACTTGGGTGAAATGCCACGCTATATGGCTCTTCACTAAAATATTCCGCAACTTCTAGCTTATTTTCTAAATAATTCCAAATTCTAACTGAATTATCAAGCCCACAAGTAACTACCAATGGTTTTCTGATGCACACGTCAAGCCCTGTAATAGCATTTGTATGAAAAACATCAGAAAGCGGCTCTGCCTCTTCTCTTTCAGAAGAAAAAGCTATTGAATAAATCTGAGAGTTATCTAATGATAAAATCAAGGTATCTTCACTGTTCGGGGAAATGCTCATCCCTTTCACTTTGGCTGTAGGTTGATTTGTCACACAAATAGATCTCTGGCTTCTTGCATAATGCATCCTTAAGTCGTCTGTATTTCTTTCAAAAACCACCACCCTTGCTTCTTCGCCTCCTACAAGAAACCCATTACTAAATGGTAAGATGCATAAAGGACTCCAAGACTCCATTCCTGACGTGAAATATCCTCGGTAGTCACAGTTCTGGTCAAATAGTAAAATTTCTCCTGCGTCAGTCCCAATAACTAATTTCCCATCATATAGCCACGAATGACATAAAAAATTGTTACTCACGTGTGGCTCTTTTTTTTGAATCCCGGTGTTTTGGGCTTTCAAAGACCCTTCTACAGCTTTAAACCATCTAAAAATATTGTTTCCGGTACAAATAATCCCATTTGCATAGTCAAGGATATTGAAACTTATAGAATACACAGGACTTCCAGTCGAAACTTTGGCCGCGTATAAAACTTTTTGTCTATCCCACTGCCAATAAATCAATGTCCAGTCTGGTGCGCCTCCCATCGAAATTAAAAACTTTTTCTCTTGTTTCGGGGCAAAAGCCAACGAAATGTACTCTTGTGATAAGCAGTCAGTTGTAATGAGCGGCCGTTTTTTTCTTTGCTTAGAAGTGTCATAAACAAAGATAATAGCGCGCTCCGCGCGCTCAGCTACTGCTAAATATCTCCGTTTTGGGCACAATGAAATAGCTGAAATCCCTAAAGTGCCTTCTTGGCATGGGAAAAATTCCATCTTGCGGTCTTCAATGCTGTAAATAATGACGTTGTGGCCTGCAGTATAGACGACTCTATGGTCGTCAATGTAATAGATCGACCCATTAGTGTCACCTTTGAACCCAAAAATATGCTGAGTTCGAACGCTCAAAGATGAATCCATTTTATAAAGAGTTTAAAGAATAAGAAATTAGATGAATTATTTAAATCGCGACTGCTTCTATGACGCTATCCATCCTTGCTTTTGAAATGCTGCTAATTCTAAACCCAGCTTGTCTTAACAAGTTTTCAAAGTTTTCTTCTGTTCTTTCTTTAGCGTTACCTAAAATCATCATTTTTACATCAAAAAACCTTTGGAGTTTTCTGTTTGGGTCTGTATTGTTTAAGACCATGTCAATGATATATAACTTATTCCCGATTTCTAATGCATTTCTGCAGTTAGTCAAAATCTTTAGACAATCTTCGTCATTCCAGTCATGTAGGACGTGCTTAATTGTCAAAGTATCAAAACCTTGAGGGATTGTGACAAAAAAGTTTCCTGAAAAAAAATTAATTTTATTTCCTAATCCTAGGCTTTGGATAAGTTCTTCATTGCTAGCCCTGTTTTCTTCTCTGTCTAGATTTCCACCAGTGATATGATGATTTGCCTTGACTAGCTCACAAATAAGTCCACCTTCTCCTCCACCTATATCTAAGACTCTTGAAGCTGACGTCAAATCGATTGCTTGGACAATCTCATTAATATTTCCATGGGTTACTATAGTCATCGCATCTTGGAAAAGTTTCAATAAATCAGGGTTTTCAGCAGCTTCCACAAATACTGACTCACAAGACTCGTCTTTATGTTGGACATCTTTTATAATTGACACTTTTTGTGCTAATTTTTTATAAAAATAGGGGCATGTATTCCACCTGAAAAGTGTGCATTTGTGGTCGTCAAGTAAAGCGTCTGTTAAAGGACTGTTAGACCACTTATAAGTCTGCTCATTAAATGTATAGATTCCGTTGAAGGTAAGGGCAAACAATGCACGGTTAAGCTTGTCAGCGTCGAGTGACAATATTCCTGATAACTCCTGAGACGTTTTAGGACTCTCAGCAAGCTTCTTATGGACTTCGTGCTCTAAAGTGAAGTTCAGAAGGATGGATATGAGAGGAGTTGTCATTAAGCTCAGAAGATGAGACTCTATGTCAGACATTATATTTATGCAATGGCTGGTATTAAATCAAGTATGGTAAAATTAGACCATGGTGAATATTTTACAAAATAGGAATTTCTTGAAACTTGTTGAGTAATTGTGGATGATGAGATCTGAAAGAGGGAAATATTGATATTAGAATATGCGTATTGAAGCAGATTCTACTTATTCTTTTAGAAACCTTATGCTCATTTCTAGAGAAAAAAGTATAATATTTGAATTAGAATCTGTTGATTTTTATTTTTAATGATATTTTAATTATAATAAATATAACCAATAATTTTATTAATAAATATTAAAATGAAGATCAATAAAGAAAGAAGGTAATTTAAAATTATTTTAGATTAAGCTTCCTATAAATTAAGCAAATTGAATATTAATTTTCAAAAATTTAAGTAACTATTATTAATGAAAAATCGCGATTTTTAATAATTTTGTAAAAATTAATTTCACCACTTCTTAATAAACTCTAAGAATTTATCCTTATTGCGTCTCTAAGTGTATTCAAATATTTTGAATATTTTGAAGAAATAATAAAACAATTAATTAAATAGAAAATACTAAAGCATTATATTTTATAAGATATTACAAATATTAAATAAATGCTCACTATTAACTGGTAGTAAGTTTGTTTTTTTATTGTTTAATATTGCATGAAATCGTCCATTATCGGAAATTATTTTCAATTTGCTCATGCATTTTACTTAATCCTCCCCTATCAGTGAGAGAGCAAACGATTGGTAAATCCCTATTTTTGTCAAAAAGCCTATCCTCTTTTAGAGGAAAAAGTTTTAATCAAAATTTTTTGAAATAAGCAATAATTATTATACTAAAATCTCTAGCAAATTCTCCATTTAAGTAAACCCTCCCTCCCTTAGCTAATTCTGTCGAATTTAAGCAGCTTTCTAAAATACAAATTTTACAATTTTATTTTACGAATTGAATTTTTTAAATTTTTATGAACAAAATAATCCTCTTCTATTTGCTACAATTTTTATGCTCACAACAGATGGAAGTTAACATTTTTTAATACTGCAAAGTTTATTGCAATATCACATAATTACTAAAAACTATAGTGCTCTTAGATTATTTTATTTAAAACTCCAATCCTTAATTTTCCTATTTCATATAAATTCACTCATTCTTTATTTTCTATTTCCACTTCGAATTTTTCTTTCATAAATCTAACAATTGTCATTTTTCTTCATCTTTTATATTTCCATTATCCCATAAAATTTCCTTATCCCAATTCTATCTTCCTCAAGTCTTTCTTACTTAACACCTAAAAATATCTAAAACTCAGCCAAAAACAAGGTTAACTTTCTATCCTAATATGGAACTAATAATTTAGAGCCGCATATTTTAATGTTAAGACTCTCCAGCTCTTTCAACAAGAACATCCTCGCTCGCCAATTTTCCAAAGCTATTGGTATCGATCTAGGAACTACCAACTCCTGCGTCGCAGTTCTAGAAGGTGGCCAGCCTAAAGTCCTTGAAAACTCTGAAGGTATGAGGACAACCCCATCAGTTGTCAGCTTTTCCGCAGAAGGAGAAAGACTTGTTGGTATTGCAGCCAAGCGTCAAGCTGTCACAAACCCTGAAAATACTTTTTACGCTACAAAAAGACTTATCGGCCGTCGCTTTGATGATCCTACCATCCAAAGAGATCTAAAATCTCTCGGCTATAAGCTCATAAAAGCTCCTAACGGCGACGCTTGGGTTGAAGCCCACGGCAAAAAATACAGCCCAAGCCAAATTGGTGCCTTTGTTCTTATGAAAATGAAAGAGACTGCTGAATCCTATCTTGGTGGCCAAGTTAAAAAAGCTGTGATCACAGTCCCAGCTTACTTTAACGACTCCCAAAGACAAGCAACCAAAGATGCTGGCCAAATTTCAGGCCTTGAAGTAGAAAGAATCATCAATGAGCCGACCGCCGCTGCTTTGTCATATGGTCTTGACAAAAACGATGGCAAAGTTCTTGCAGTCTTCGACTTAGGAGGAGGCACTTTTGATATTTCAATTCTTGAAATCTCACAAGGAGTTTTCGAAGTCAAAGCTACCAATGGTGATACCGCTCTTGGTGGTGAAGATTTCGATAATGTTTTACAAAACTATATTTTAGAAGAATTTAAGAAAGAAACTAAAATTGACTTGAAATTTGACAGGACTGCACTACAAAGAGTCAGAGAAGCTGCAGAAAAAGCAAAAATCGAGCTGTCCTCAAGCACACAAACTGAGATTAATCAGCCTTATATTACTGCTGATAAAACTGGGCCAAAACATTTGAATATGAAGCTTACAAGGGCTAAGTATGAACAACTCACTGCAAGCTTAATTGATAGAACCAAAAAGCCATGTGAGGTCTGCTTAAAAGATGCTGGGCTCAACAAGTCTCAGCTCCAAGAAATCTTGTTGGTCGGAGGTATGACTAGAATGCCAAGAGTCCAAGAATTCGTAAAAGAGTACTATGGAAAGCCAGGCAACAAAAGTGTCAACCCTGACGAAGCAGTCGCTATGGGTGCTGCAATCCAAGCAGGAGTTCTCCAAGGAGAAATGGGAGGCATTGTCCTTCTTGATGTCACTCCTCTATCCCTTGGTATTGAAACTCTTGGAGGTGTTTTCACAAGAATTATCAACAGAAACACCACAATCCCTACAAGAAAGTCACAAGTCTTTTCAACAGCTGCAGACAGCCAAACTACAGTCACAATTAAAGTCCTTCAAGGTGAAAGAGAAATGGCTAACGACAACAAGCTGCTAGGAAACTTCGATTTGACTGGAATTCCACCAGCACCTAGAGGAATGCCACAAATTGAAGTCACTTTTGATATTGACGCAAATGGGCTTGTCCACGTTAATGCTAAAGATAAAGCTACTGGAAAGGACCAGAGCATCACTGTCCAGTCTTCTGGAGGTCTAAGCAAGGCTGATATTGAAAAGATGGTTAAAGATGCTGAAAGATTGAGAGCTGAAGATGAAAAGAGAAGAAATGCAATTGATACTAAGAATGAAGCTGATAATACCATTTATAATATTGAAAAGACCATCCATGAGCATAAGGATAAAGTACCAGAAAACGTGAGCAATGATATTGCACAAGCTATCAGTGAGTTGAAAGAAAAAATGAACGCAGATGATGTCGATGGGATGAGAGCTGGAATTGATAAAATTAAGAACTTGTCATTAGAAATAGGAAAGAGCATTTATCAAGGACAACAGAACCAAGGACAACAGCAAGAACAACAGCAAGAACAAAACACACAGCAAAACAATGAAGATGATGCTAATAAGGATAAGAAAGAATAAATATTTTTATGAGTAAATTGAAAGCTTAGATATATGATTTTTTAAAAATAAATTGGAGACAGATAATTATGGATAAAAAGCCTTATAGTGATGGTTTTCCTTATTATTTTTATAAGTCTATATTATGAAAAATCTGAAAAATAAGCTATATTCCATAGTTTATGTAGAAAATGTTTATTTGCTATTTTTTTCGACTTAGCAATTCGAATATTTTAAAAATTATTTAAAATTATTCAAAATACCATCCCAATAATAGTTAATTAGCCCCTAAACTTCCTTCAAACGTCTTATTCGCTGTTTAACTAGCATATCATAGTAAATGGAGGATTCTTGGCTACAAACAGTTCGTGAAGGCAAATGTCTGCCTGAAAGTGACCTTTTCAACCTCTGTGAAAGAGTAAAAGCCCTCCTTATGGAAGAAAACAACGTCCAGCCAGTCTCCGCCCCAGTCATAATCTGTGGCGACATTCATGGCCAATTTTACGACTTACTCGAGCTCTTCCGCACAGGAGGACAAATTCCCGACAACAACTATATCTTTATGGGTGACTACGTCGACCGTGGCTACAACTCAGTCGAGACCTTTGAGCTCTTAATTGCGCTCAAAGTGAGATATCCCCAAAATATCACCCTTCTCAGAGGAAATCATGAAAGTCGTCAAATCACCCAAGTCTACGGCTTCTACGACGAATGTGTTAGAAAATATGGCAATGCCAACGCATGGAAATACTGCACAGAAGTCTTCGATTACTTGAATATTGCAGCTGTTGTAGACTCAAAAATCCTATGTGTCCATGGTGGGCTTTCACCTGAAATCAAGACAATTGACCAAATGAGGGTCATTGACCGTAAAGTAGAGATCCCTCAAGAAGGCGCCTTTTGTGATTTAATGTGGAGCGACCCAGAGGATATTGAAACTTGGTCTATGAGTCCGAGAGGTGCTGGGTGGATTTTTGGCTCAAAAGTGACTGAAGAGTTCAACCATATAAATGGACTGAACTTGATATGCAGGGCACATCAGCTTGTGCAGGAAGGGTACAAGTTTTGGTTCCCAAAGCAGAATTTGGTGACTGTTTGGAGTGCACCGAATTATTTCTATAGATGTGCAAATGATGCGTCAATATTGGTGGTAGACGAAAACCTCAACCGAGAATTCAAAATGTTTAAAGAAGTTCCAGAAAGCGCTAAAAGTATCCCCCCTAGATCTGTAGTGCCTTATTTCCTTTAGATAAATATCTTAAAGTTATAAATCTTAATTCTAACAACATGATGTAGTGGCAGGCTTTCTGGGTTTTTTGGATTTAATTTTCGGCCTTTTTCTATATCTTCTCTAGTGATATTTTTTAAAGCAGCAGTAGCTTGATTATGTAAGCGAACAAATTTTCATTGAGAGTGAGTAGATTAAAATATTAAAAAGTAGATAAATAAATGAAAATAAAAAATAAATGAAAAAATCAGAAGCTAGCTTATATATAAGCGTATCTGAATAAAGTGTTTATATTTTCAATTCAATCATTTATTATTTTTCAAATATTATTTAAATGGTATTCATAAGCCGATTGCAAGATTTAGATAAAGTTTTCAACCACTTTTTAGGGGTCCTTCCAGCAAAGAAGCTCACAAGTTTTTTCGGTATTCCGCCTTTTATATCATTTTGTGATATAATAGTCAGCTTTGTTCTGCCATTTTCTAAAGGCCTAAGAATATATCCAGAAAACTTTGTTTCAGCACGAATAACATTTCCAAGCACAGGATAATCAGGATGATCTATACTTTCCGAGTGCATAGTTATTGAGCCATGCTCAGGATAATTTTTTATCATAGTACGTCTCTGAATTCAATCTCTCTGCGTAATTCCTGGAGGTGATTTAATCCTAAAATATAAAAACTCAGAGAACTCGTCATTTTTTTCTACTTTGTAATCCAGAAAAATCTTATCCCAAGCAACTCGTATTTCTGGGTCTCATATTGCCTTATAAATCACATCTATAGGATAATTTAATGTGCAAAAAGCTTTAATTATGCATACATTTGAGTCATTTGCTGACTTTCTGAACACTTCACATGTGTCAGAAAAATAAACTCTTGATCAGTTTGGCTGAGCTGTGTCCTCATTTTCAAATGATACTAAATCTTGAAAATTTCGGATATAAGGGTGGCTGTTTGGATCCTGCAATTGTTTGCAATGCAGAGAATCGCTTAAAAATTCAGTGCTTTCTTGGTCTCTTCTCATGATATTATCCATATTTAAAATATATATATTCCAGTGAATCAACAGAAAAGCATATAAATTGAAAAAATCTGAATTAAGTTGTCGTAAATAAAATTTATAAGATAATTTCTCACGTGAGTTCATACAGATTAGCATGATGAAAGATATTTTATATAGTATTTTTAAGGGATAGATAATAAATAAACTCATTAATAAAGAGTAATACATCTGAGGGTTTAAAAAATGCATAATAAAAATAGAAGGAGCTGCTTTTGACTCATTATAGTTTAAGAAGATAGTTATAGCCCAGCAAAAATATACAATTTATTCAAATTCTATAAATAAAATTAATTAATGATTTCTTGTTCTAATCAAAAATTTATTGGCTGTCTTTTTTTCTCTATATTGGCACAATGCATCTTTCACTCTATCTAATCCCACAGTATCAGTATAATCCACATTAATCACATTTCCTATCAAACCCTGGACTTTCTGCAGCAGTTTTGTCTTCTTCAAAGTGGTCGTTTTAGCTAGCCATTTTTCTATATCCAATCCCAATACTGTTTTCTTCTGTCCCAATAAAGCAGAAGGTTTAATTCTGCATGGCTGCAGTGACAAAGCTCCAAACACATATAAGATTCCTGGCTCATCTAAAATTTCTAACAATTCCCCAGTGAAATCTCCTCCAACGCTGTCAAACGCTATAGTTGCTTTAATTGACCTTGCTAGCTCTTTTGCCCTATCTATCCAGCCTTGTTGAGAAACATTAATAATATATTCAGCATTTAGCGAACGCAATAAATTTTCTTCTTCATTGTCCTTCACAAGGTTTATAACTGGAATTCCTAAATATGTACAGTATTGGAACAGACATCTGGCCACTGTACTGGCAGCAGCATTTTGGATCACAGCTCTATGATTACCGTCTTTTATCTTTTTGACAAGATATGCAGCAGTAAATGGGTTATTTACAGTTATGATGAATTTAAGGTGTTAATTTTTATTATATTTATATTAGAATATATTATTTAACCGATAATTATTATGAAAGTGTATATTAAAGTAAGCTGGCTCCTTGCTCAAAAGAAATTTGATCAGGCAATGGAAGCACATATTTAGCATCAGTGATGACAAGATCAGAGAAAGAGCCTGTTGCTTGAGGACCTCGGGATAAGAATGCCACTCTTCGATTTAAAAAGGAGTCTGCAAGCTGGCCACCTCCACTTCTAACGACAACACCTGACCCTTCTAGTCCAAGAGTACTATGAGCTGGACGCTTTGTAATGTTAGAGACAGCTAGTTCGTCTGCAACATTGACGATAGCAAATTCGGTTTGAATTAAGACATAGCCAGTCGGTACGTGTGGCAGAGGAATTTCTTTAAGCTGCAAACTATTGAAATCAGAAATTTGGCCAATTGTTATTGCGTGGATGACTTCTTCAGACATTTATAGGAATTAAGGAGATAGATAATATGGCTTCGTCATTTTTCTGATCAGTGAAATATCACAGCCATTTATATATTTATGTATATTTTTCCATTACTTATTGATGAAAAAGTTATTACTGTTTTTTTAAATATCTAGTATTTATATCATTTTGAGCTTTTATCATGAAAAGAACCTTTATATTTATCTAATCTTTATAGAAAATACTAATAAAAATTCAGCATAAGCATATATTTTTAATAATATATATATTAGGACTTAAATAAACGGCAAATATCCTAATTCTAATACCCCTCTGTAAGAGAACAAGAAATTTCGCTCTTTAGGGGTTAATTTTTTTTAAAAAAAATTTCCTTATCACGAAGGAGTAATGTTTCAATCTTTAAGTAGCACCAATTTACTGTATTCCCATCTTTAAAGGTCGTATAATTATCACTCGCAGCACTTCCATTTTTATCGAATTTTTCGCCATGCTCAAGTCTTCCTTCAATTCTTCAGTCTGTTTTGTAAAATCCTATATTTAAAACTTTGCTTGAGCATACAGTATGATTGCATGCAGGACATCACAAATTTCACATTTCTTCTGCCACATTAAATTCATTAAAGCCACTATTGACAATTACATAATCTTTATATGCCACACACTCCTCATTATCACATATGCAGATCCAAGACAAGCCTGGCTTTACCGCTCTCCAATCTGGAGCTTTATCATTAAATTCCCTTTCGCAGACTTCATTAAGATCATTAAAAAACAGGCTTTTTACTCCCCCACCAGGCTTATTTCTTACTATATTAATAATATCTCCTTCTATGCCGCTGACTTCTTCATCATCTCTGAGGACAACACTATTTTTAACTAATCTTATATCAGTAATGTTAGTCAAAATTTTAAAGCAAATCAGCCTTTTAAGCTTGCTTATTTTCGATGAACGGCTACATCTTATAATAATCAGCTGCCCATTAGCCTCATTATGAGCCTTAATTTCAATATGTTTCCTTTTATACTTTTCCTCTTTAATAAAAAAATTAAATTCGCCTTTTAGATCGAAGGTATCCAGAGTTCTATGATACTCTATATTACTGAATTTGTAAACAGCACTAATAATGCGTGTGTTTCAAACGTCTAGATCTTTGAGTTTTATTAATTTCAAAATTAGCTTCCATATTGTCATATTGTTAGGTTTCTTTATGATAATATTGAAACAGTCATCACCAAGTTTGATTTGAAGTTTTGAGCTCAAGGATTTTTCTTTTGAGCTCAATAATTGTATGCGATCATTAGAAGCTTCTTGGAATTTGGAGCGCTTAAGTCTTTCACCTTTATAATATAATGCAAAAGTAGAGATCGGGATTCCTCTTGCTTAGAAATAATTAATATGGTGAGAATATGTCCTGACAGAGGTCGAACCGCTTTGAGCAACAATATAGTTTATAGCCTAAACCAAGGTAGAGCCCTTTAATACTATACTTTAGAATGTTCTAGAGCCCGCCGTATGGGATGGGTAGTCATTGGGAGTCAGCTGGTGGCATTCCAGTCCAAGTGTTATTATCCGGATGCTTTAGGACTATGGGTCTTTTCCTGTGACTCCGGCGGCAGTAGTTCTTTTTTCCTGGATGTCGCTGACCCTCTGTGTAGCCGACAGGAGGCATCGGGCTGACCTTTGCCTCCATAGCACCCGCAAAGACGTGCAGCAAGAGGAGTCTTTCTAACCCGTTTGAGACACAGGGATATCGGTGCAAGCCCCAGGTTCCGAGAGTAGACGCCATTAAGACAGGTTTCAGGCAACTGAATTCCTCCTAAAAGCAGCCTCCAGTGGTCGTACATGTGTGGAGGCATCAAATCTGGAAGACTTTAAGCTCTTTAATCTTAATCTTGCTTCGATTGACAGATAAAACGCGTCAAGCGACATTTTGCTAGAGCGAACAGAAGAATTTGTGGATTCATTGCTTGATTTTTGAATGTAAAGTATCCCGTGTTCTCGAGAACGAACTCGTACAACTCTTGACATATAAGTATATAATTATGAAGTAAAAAATGGATGAGTAGTGCACCTTGAATAAGAATATTTAATAAACCTATATTGGCTTTTTTTAGGTATCGTATGAACTGAAATCTGGGCAGAAACTTAGAAAACTATAAAAAAAAAATTATAGAAGAAACAATATTATTTTAGTAAAATCTTTATATATTTTAGTGATATATCTATAAACTATAATTTTTATTTTAAAAATAAGATCATCTACCTAGGTGATATTCTGATTTTTCATAAATAGCTTTATAGCACATACATATCTAAACAATTTTTCCATTCAGTATTTAATGAAATAATATTTTGATTAATTTAACTTGATTTCTAATCAGAAAAAATGCACTAGCTCTAAAAGGATAGCAAAAATCCATTTTCATTCAATTAGAAAGTATCAGTCCAAATCAGATTTAAATCAAAGTTATTATTTATAAATCAAAATTAACAATATTTAAAAATTCTTCTTAACACTCTGCAGCTGCAGACTTTTGCTTTTCAGCTTTTGCATGCTTATTGATTCAAAACGCAATCTTCAAATGATTTGCAGCTCTCGGTAGCTCTCTTGCAGTAAGCGGCATAAATTTAAAAGCCTGAGGAAATACAGCCACAGATGGATAATTCATATACATTCCAAAATTTCTCGACATAAAGGAAATCTGTGTTTTGATTTCAGGCTTCATACACGAAACTTGTGCTTTTATTTCAGGTTTTGCTGTATTATTTTGTTTTTTTGGCTGTTTTACAACAGGTTTCTGAGTTTTCTTTGGCTGCTTCGCTACTATGGGAATTTGAGATTGGGTTTCAGCTTCAATCAGAAAGGACGCAAATCCTAAAATCCCAATAGCGGCTTCAGGAATTATAGGATCTGAGGAATTATTTTTGACTGCTCGCTTGAGCTTTTGACGCTTGGGAAATTCAGCCGGAGAAAAAGGTTGTGATTTGTTCTTTTTCGCTGAAGAAATGTTTGGGACTGAGCCTATTATTTGTTCGAGGTCTCCTATTACTTCTGCATGGCTTGCTTTGATTTCAAACTTCCTAGTCGATATATAAGTCGGATGAAGAGAATTTTGCCTTGTTTTCATTATGTATGATAAGTCCCCATTAACATCATTTTTTCGAATCATATGGAAATTGGTATAAGGGAATCTTTAAATGATATAAGTCATAAATCTTTAAAGGTAAATCTGTGCGATTTTAAATAAATAATATAGATTTTCAGAACAAATAATATAAAAAACTAGTAAAAGAGCTTGAAGTTTTTTCAGAATTTATTTTTTAATTAGCAGCTTGGTAATCAATTAATTTAATTTTTTGCTGTTTTGCTACTAAAATAGTCAACTTGTTTTAAGATGAAGGAATTTCCTAATCCATTTCTCGACTTTTTCAAAGAGCTTGCGCATAAAAGAAAACAAAGTGATGGAAACACAGAAGATGGACTTGATGATGACGTTTCTCAAACAGATCGACCTCTTCCTTCATGCCGACCAATTCTTGCTAGACCATCTGATTTGCATTCAAAGGTTCTTCATAGAAATTCATCAAGATATAGTGGAAGAAGAAAATGAAATATACCTGTTGTAATTCCTAATAAATTTTTGGAAAAAGAATTCTTTAGCCAAGATACTGATAAGTCAGCCAATTTAAGAGATAATTGTCCTTTTGAATTTTATGAAAGCTCAAATATGATTAAAGATAAACAGCAAACTTTAATTGATAGAGTCAATGGCCTGCAGGAACCTGACTTGCTAAAAGTGTGAATTTTTTTGGAGTCAGAGTGCGAAAATAATAAAAGTAAAGAAAATGCTATATTGCACCAGCATAAACGGCCATATTCTGGAGGAAAAAGCTCTATTTTCCAAGAAAGCGTAGAAAGCAAAAATGATGAAATGTATTCAAAAATATTTTTCAATCAAGGCAGAGAACAAAGCAGAGACTTAGAAGAAGAAAAAAAAGAACAAATGCTGAAAATGGTTTCAAGTATTTCAATGATTCATCATGCCCCCTTGACAGAAAAAAAGTCTGAGGATGCATTAGGGAAATCATATAAATTAAAATGGAGACACGAGGAATCTGACTTCTTGGCGCAACATTTCAGATCTTGGTTAAGTCAAGAATCAAGTGCAGGCTCAAGAGATGTTTATTCGGGTAGGTTTTGGCTGCTTTCCTGTGGTTGAAAATGGAGATCCCCAATAACGTCCTTTGGGATCCGAAGACCCATCGATTCCTCTTCCTGATTTTAATAACCTAATCTAGCCTTAGGGAAACCATTAGGCGTCAGTCGTTATCAAAGAGCAAGTCTTGCATTATTAACTCCCCCCCTCCGTGAGTGAACAAAACCATTAGAAAAATCGCCATTTTTTGCCCAAAAACCCACCCTCCGTGAGTGAACAAAAATTTTTTTAAATAGAAAAATTTTTTATGGGAAAAAAAATTGATATATAAATGATAATTATTATAATGAAATCTAGAGCTAATTCTGTTTAATTTTAAACGAATTGCTTTTTAAAACATAAATTTTATAAATTAAATTAATATTTGCTTTCCAATTTTTGCGAATTAGGATTTTTTTAAATTTCGAAAAAAAAATTTTTTTATAAAATTTATATATAAATTTTTTTAAAAGAAAAAGTTAACCCCCCTCCGTGAGTGAACAAAATTTTTTTGTTCACTCACGGAGGGGGGGAGTAAGGAAAACTAAAGGGCTGGGTCCAGAGCAAGATCGAACTATAAAACTTCTCGGTGTTAATATAGAAAAACTGGTTCACTCACAAGATACATATAAGCAGTTTTAAAATAAAACTCAAATCAATGCTTAACTGAAAAGAGAAAAAGATTATAAGTAATTAATGAAATTTAAAGCTTTTGAGTTGTTAAAAAACCAAATAAGTTAATATATCCTTTAAAAATAAATTAATTAACCTTTTCCAATGATTTAGATTTTATCTAAATAATAGAAATTTTAATCTATTTTAATCATATTAAAATCAGATTTCCTTATTTTTCAGAGATTTTTTCAATTTACCCCTTAGTTTTATTAAACTTATAAAGTTTTAGAAATAAATTGGATTGTGTTATTGCTAATCTGAGTTTCCTAGCATCTTTAGGCTTAGATAAATTTTAAATTTAACAATGATCACCATTAATAAATATTAAAAATGTAAAGTGCGTCTAAGTTTTAGCTTTACTATTAGGCTAGCAATATAATGGTGTGGATTTTAAACATAATTCTTACCAGAAATTAGATATATTTTCAAACTACAAAAAAGTTAATTAATTATTATAAAAAGTAGCTCTATAACTTATAATGAGCTATTTTGCATTTTAGAAACAAGTTTCCCAAAACTGCTATTAAATTCCGCAATCTTGATATTGGAGATTCGGCTATTATTTTTACGGGCTTTGGAAGAATTTTCTTCAATAAATGAATGATCACTTGACCACTCAAATCTCGGGGAAGAAATTTCAATTTCTTTTTCAACGGAAAAATCAAAATTGTAAGCAGAAGCTTTTGCTTTCGAGGTTTTATCGAGTTCGTTGTTCATCTCTGTCATCCAATCATCGATGAATTTTTCGCACATTTCACTGCTCATTTTCTCTATCAGATCAAATTTATTATAAAATAGTTTTACTCATCCATTAATCTCATATTTTAACTATAAATTTTCAATCAAAAACTCTACAAATGTAGTTCGATTTATTTTATCTTGGTAAAGTTCCAGAAATTAATGAATATCTATAATATAGATATAAAAATATCTTTAGCTGATGTTAAGATTAAGATAAAGCTTTTTATAGCAGTTTGAGACTAAGCTGATTGCTAGGCTGAATTCAAATAAAATTAATATTTTAATTCCCTAATTGTCGGATTTAGCATACACATTATTTTCTTCAAATAATAAAGAATTTGGAAATAGCTCAATTATTATATTTCATGATAGCAAATTAATTTTATGTTTTAATATCTTTATTTTTTCTGCATAATTAACAGAATTGAATTATATAAATATATGTAACCTAGAAATTTTCATCTAGATCGTGATTAATAATGAAAATTACCAAATCATCAACTTAGCAAAAATAGTAGGCTTTGAATTTATTTAGATAGAAGATTGGCACCATTTCTTCCCATTTATAATGCGAAAATAATAATAGTAAATTAAATGTACAAATTTAAACTAAGAAAATATTATCGCTATGTAAATACCTCAATTTATTTTGAGTTTATTAAATAATTATTAAGAATTCCCGCGAAAATAAAAAAATCAGTTTTTATATTTATATAATTCTATTTTCAAAAGTATTCCTACTGATAAAGCTCAGTTTTCATTGGGCATCTTATAGCGTGATCCTCCAACAAATACTTATTGTAAAGGGTTTTTTTACAATATTCACAGGAAATTCTTGTCGTTTTTTCATGGACTTGGCTTATATGAAATTTTACCGCATGCTTATGTCTAAATTTTTTTAAACAAATATGACAATGAGCTTGTTTGTTATCAAGGTCATGAACTTTTCCAACATGTTGCTGAAGTCCTTTGGAATTTTTGAATTCTTTTTTACACTCTGTACACTGGAAGGCTTCAATTTTATTGGTTTTAATTATTTCTTCTTGTCCTAAAATTTGGTTGAAACTGCACTTAGTCGGTGCAGAAATTGGTGAAGTTGGGGTTTTTAACGAAACTCCGGAACTTAGAAGGCTGCTCGACTCTTGATCCGAATATTTGTGGATCTTAAGGGCGAAAAAGCTTTGGAAAGAGAGGTCGCAGGAATCGCATTTATAAGTTTTCGATGGTGGGTTGCCATCAAGCTCAGTTGTGATTAGGAAAAATGGTCTTGGGAGAATTGTGGTATCGAGCTCGGCGGCGAGTCTTTGCATTTTATTTATTACTATGATTTTTATCCTGCTCAATTTGGCACCATTAATCCACCATTATCTTTCCACTTTAAAAAACAAGTCAGTCGAATTAATTTTTATGATTAATTGAAAGATGTTGATAAATAATTAAATTAATGTAATGCAAGTTTTATAATTTTTGAGCGTTCTCTTTTCTTATAATTCTTTCATTTTTAGAATTTATAAATGTTATTCAAAAGCTAATAAGGAAGTAATATCTGATTTAGATCTAAAAATCAGTGATACTAAGCTAAATGATACACTTTAATATAATTTGGCTTAGTATGTATTTTTGCATTGCTTGAAGAGCTTTGATGGCAACATTTTACTAAGCCAAGATTACTAAGAAAATGTCTATGCCACACAAAATTCTGAATTTTGATTATTAAAAGTAATAATCGTTGCTAGATTTATTTTAATTATTATCTGCCTTTAAATATGACAGTTTTGATAAAAAAGTTTTGCTTTTAATCTCATAGTAAATTCGACCTTCTCCATAGTTTTGGCATCTAAATTACTGAATATGGTTAACTGATTAAAAGGATTTAGCTTTCAATTAATCGGCCATAAATAATTCTAATTATTTAAATTCTTAAAGCAATTTATTAACACTTAAAAAATTATTATTCTGTACATCCCAAATCCTCAAAAAAATTTTGGAAACTAGCCATATAAATTTTACTATTTCCTTAACTCATGAAACATAAATTTTGCTGACGAGGCAATTGATTTCCTAACTATCCTATTCCTTAATTAAAACACTTTAACACGAAGCATAAATAAAGCTAAACAAAATTAATTCACTTCGATGATCTTACGCAAAATAAAAATATTATGATATAAATTGACATATATTCCATTATAAGTACCTTGCTGTTTATCCTATTTGATTTACATTCTGAAATTTCTTATAAATAGCTTATAAGATTCAAAGGCAAATTTCAATTTTCTATGAAAATATCAAAAGAAAGTTTATAGGTAAAAAACCGAATTAATGTGCTAATTTTTGAAAGATAATATCTTACTCCTCAAAAAAATAACATTATTTATATTCTTTTGTCTATTTAGCATCATTTAAATATAAATATGCTTGATATCAGAGTTGGAGGAAGGTATAGATTAGGGAAAAAAATTGGAAGTGGGTCTTTTGGGGAAATTTTCTTAGGAATAAACATTCAAACGAACGAAGAAGTTGCAATAAAATTGGAAAATGTCAATACAAAACATCCTCAGCTAATGTATGAGAGCAAATTAATAAAATTGCTGCAAGGTGGCCCAGGACTTCCAGGTGTCTTATGATATGGCATAGAAGGAAATTTCAACGTAATGGTAATGGATTTATTGGGTCCAAGCTTAGAAGACTTATTTAACTTTTGCAATAGAAGATTTACCTTGAAAACAGTCCTTATGCTTGCAGATCAGTTGGTTTGTCGTGTAGAATATGTCCACTCTAAAAATTTTATACATCGAGATATAAAGCCTGACAATTTTTTGATTGGTCTTGGAAAGCGCAGCAGTTTAATCCATATTATTGACTTTGGGCTTGCTAAAAAATTCCGAGACCCAAAAACCCATAAGCATATTCCTTATGTTGAAGGGAAAAATCTTACAGGAACTGCTAGATATGCCTCAACTAACACTCATCTAGGGATAGAGCAAAGCCGAAGAGACGACTTAGAAGCAATCGGATATGTTTTAATGTATTTCTTAAGAGGCACTTTGCCATGGCAAGGGATAACAGCAACAGGAAAGCAAGAAAAATACCAAAAAATACTAGAACGAAAAATGGGGACACCAGTAGAAGTGCTATGCAGAGGATTTCCGAATGAGTTTGCTACTTATATAACCTATTGTAAATCATTGAAATTTGAAGATAAGCCTGACTACAGTTATATTAGAAGGCTGTTTAAAGATTTGTTTACTAGAGAAGGCTATGAATATGATTATGTCTTTGATTGGACTTTATTAAATTATTCTAGCTCAAGAATCCGCAGAGCTCGGCCACTAACTGAAGAGAAAAAAGCATCAAGAGGGGAAAAAGATTTAAATGTAAGCAGAGAAGCAGTCAACGCAAGTGCAATAATAAAAGAGTCGCAAAAGTCTCCGAAGCAAGAAGAACAATCTCCTGAAAAAATTGAGAAAAAATCAAAATGTATAATTTTTTAATTCGTAAATTTGAACTATAATATTATCGTGATTCAGCTACATAATAATCAAAAAATGATGATAATTTGTAATGCATAACTTATAAGTAGCAATAATTTTTTAACTAAATGTGCTTATAAAGCACTGATAGCTAATTCTAATTTATAAAATTTTTCTATTGATTTTTGTATAACATTTTATCTAATCTAAATAGGCTATGCTTACCAGTAATTATTCTTTTTGCTATAAGAAATTAAATTCCATTCCTATTATAAATGGCTTCGTAATTCTCTAAGATATATAAAAAGAACTGAATTTTAAGCCTTAGAAGAATAAAATATTTAATATAAATCACAAACTCAAGAAAAATTTGATTATCCAGCTGAATTTAGACTTCAATTTCATCTCAATTTTTATTTTAATAATAGCCAAAATGGACGCAGAAACTCTTTCACCCCAGCAGCTCCATGCAATTAAAGGCCAGCTTGAAGAAGAACTCGAAAAACTCACAACATCTTTTGCCCAGCTCAGACATGCAAGAACAAAATACATGGCATCCAGAACTGCCCTTGAAGATTTAGAAGCAAGAGACGTACTTGTGCCTTTAACCGCAAGCGTCTATGTCCCTGGCAGGCTGATTGAGCCTAATAAAGTCATGGTCGAGATCGGAACTGGTTATTTTGTCGAAAAAACCAGAGACGGCGGCAAAGAATTTTGTGAAAGAAAAATGAAGATGCTGAGGGAGAATATGGACAAAGTCTCAAATTATATTAATCAAAGGAGAAAGACTTTGGATTTAGTCGTTCAGACATTGCAAAAGAAAATAAAAGAGCAGCAAGCAGGCACGAATTAAGGATAGATTTTAATAATTATTCTTCTGGAGACTCTTGCTTTTCTTTTTCTTCTCTTTCTAAGGCTTCTTGGCGTTCTCTTTCTTCCCTTTCTTCTCTTTCTAAAGCTTCTTGTCTCGCTTGTTCTTCTTTTGCTTCTTTTTCGATTCTCTCTGCTTCAATTCTTGCTTCTTCTGCAATCCTGTCTCTTTCTTCTTTATCAGCTTTGGCTTCAGTTCTTTCTTCTTCTGTTACATCTTCTTTATTTATATTTTTTATATGAGGCACAAATATTAAAATTTCTCTTTTAGCTTCGCCACTTGGGTCTTTATTTAAAGGACAATCAATTAAATTCAGCTTTTGCAGTTTGGAAAATTTTGATAAGCTTGTGAGCTTTGGAGGGTCTACGATTTCATTTTCCCTTATATTTAAATACTCTAATTTAGGCAAATTTGGAAGTTTTTCTTCTTCAAGGACTTGGATGTTGTTTTTCCTTAAATGAAGTTTTTTGAGTTTCTGCAAGTCTCCAAGGCCTTCTAATGAAGTAATAGCGTTTTCAGCGAGGTAGAGTTCTTCTAAAGAGTTTAAATGGTTGATTCCTGCTAGATTTGTAAGCTTGTTGCCTCTTAATTCTAAAACTTTTAGATTTCTATGTCCTTCAAAAGCTGCAGCTGTTGCGATTTCGTTTCTGCTTAAGTTTAGCCTAGTAAGCATTGGGAGTTTTATAGGTGTTAAAGCTGTAAGTGCGTTGCTGCTTAAATCGAGGATTTGGAGGAATCGAAAAGTATGATCCACATTGAATTCAGCTAGGGAAGAAATTTTATTTTCTTGAAGCTCTAGTCTTACTATATATGGGAGTTTTTCTAAAGGTGAGATGCTGGTAAATTTATTTTTTGATAATTTGGCGTATCGTAAGTTTTCATAGTTTCCTAATTCTTCACATGTCAAATCAAGCTCGTTGTTTTCGATATCGAGTTTTGAAAATGCAAAAGATGAGCCGTCAAAGGTAGAGCTAATCTGTGATAAGCCTTTTTTGATTATTTCTGGAGTTAGGAGTTTAGGAGGGATTTTTTCTTCTTCTTCTTGTTCTTCATGGTCACTCATATTTATTGTAAATAACTGTTATCATTGTAAAGGAAAGTATGATTAATGCTCAAATTAAGATTTTAGTTTAAAAATCAGATATTGATTATTGCAAAATCTTTTAAAACTATAAATTAATGTAAAAAGAAAATAAATTCTTTATGAAGGTATATGAACTTAATATTTAAAAGAATTTTAATAAACAATAAAAATAATTATGAAAATTTATGTGAAAATGCTAATACCTTTTGTGAAAATATTAAAAATAAAATATGTTGCTAAGACTGATAGCATTTATTTCCTTCTTTGCAGTAGCTTGCTCTAAACCGAATTCTAGCACATTTAAAGCTTACCCTAAAGCCTCATCATGAATGGGGAGCTCACTTAATATTATTGGAGGTAAAACTCTAAAACAATTAACTCTCCCAGGTACCCACGACAGTGGTGCATTCTGACTTAGCGACACTCCACTACCCGGAGCAGACTATGCGTGCCACAATGCATTTGAAATTATATCAAAAGAAACTGAGCAACCCATGGTCACAGTTATGAAACCCTGGGAGCTCGCCCAAGATCAAAATATTTATAACCAGCTAGTCGGAGGTATCCGCTATATTGACTTAAGAGCTGGCTACTATAACGTGACCAACACCTGGGTAACTTTCCACTATTTAATAGGCTCTCCAATTATAGAAATCTTGCAAAATATCTCACAATTTTTAAACGACTATCCTACTGAAATAGTAATTATTGAGATTTCTCATTTTGACGGATACCCTACAGCCCAAAACATAGCAGATCTCCAACAAATGACATTAAATATCTTAGGCAAGTTTATTTATCCAGTTGATCTTGCATTTAATTTTACTATTAATGATATGATAAACAGTGGGAAAAGAGCTATTGTTACTATGGAATCTGGGTATGGCAATGTGATTTGGCCTGGGGACTCGATTTATAATACATATGCTGACAGCCCAGTTGTGAAGACTATGATTAATTTTAATACACAAACTGTAGCCCAGTATATGAATATGACTTTGCCTTATCAGATTTTTAAAATTTCCTGGACACTTACTCCAAATGATCAGACTGTAATAGGAACTGTGAAACCAAAAAACCCTCACACTTTAATTGAGCTAGCTGATATTGCGAATCCATATCTGCCTGATTTTGTTAATGAAATGATGGCTAAACGTTATCAAATTGGGAATATTTTAATTATTGATCATTTTGAAAGTAGTGCAATTATGAATGTGACGTATCTGATGAATGGGATTTCTTAAAATAATAATTATTGAAATTAATCTAATTAAATTTTTCATTATAAATTATAAATAACTGTATGATAATTTGCGTGGAAAAGCAAGGCAATTTACTTGTAAGGCCAATTAGATTAGATTAGATTAGATTTAAGATGTGTCTTTATAGTCCCTACTTCCATGCGTGGCATTCCTCCGCCCTCCTTGGGGAGCCGTGCTGGCACGAGCGAAAAGGATGGACTTCCATCACTGGTTATCTGAGCCCAGGCCGAAACCCCTGGTTTCTCGGTAGTGGGTTGCCCTATTGAGTCGTCAGCCGACTGTCGCTGGGCACCACCATTTCCAACTCAGCCTTCCGCCCCGAATTACGCCAGTCTTTGCCTCCGGATTGGCCAGATCGCCCTCGTGAGAGGACCCTTTTAACTGGAGAGACTTGCGCCCTTGAGTTCTATAGTCTAGCTTCGCCTCCCCCTCTTTCCCGGATCATCTCCAAGAAAGAACTCAACCCCTTACGGGATTCGGGGCTAAGCCACTAAGTAGCCTAGGCAGGTAACTCACCCTGCCTCTTTCGGACACCGAGTCTGGGCCTCGGCGCTACTGGCAAAAAGAATGCGAAAACTGCTGCCCAGGTCAAGTCCCAAAATCAGCGGAAATTGGGCTCGGCCTCTCGCCTCGAGGCTAACTATCCCCTTGAGTAGCTCTCCGCATCCAAAAACCATGTCCGGTATACATAAGGACACCCGCCACGGAAGGACGGGTCGCTCGTCGCCGGCCATTTTATGTATATTACTTGTAAGGCCAATGGCCTCTTTATTGATGACTTTTAAGATAATTTGCGTGGCATTAAGGTTAAAAAGTAATTAAAACTATTTTAGCGAATTAAAATTTTTCATACATTGCTTTCAGCATGCTTTCTGCTTTTATAACGATGCCCCCCCCTTTAATCTTCATGCCTATTGCAACAAAAATGCAATTTTTTAATATAAAATTTTATATAAAGCATTAATAATTTTCATGTCTCTTGCAACAAATTATATACATTAAAATGGCGACACGTGCCAACCTGCCCTCTTGGCGCAGCAGTTCAGACCTTATGGTTATGGGACGGACTCCGAGCCGAGAATCAGACGCAGGCTCAAGAAGTGTGTATCCGGGTAGGTTTTTGCTGCTTTCCTGTGGTTGGAAATGGAGGTGCTCAACAACGTCTTTTGGATCCGAGGACCCATGGGCAACTCTACCGAGAAACTGGGGGTTTCGGCCCAGGCCACAGGGGAACAGTCTTTTTCCTGTAGCTGTCGAAGGAAGGCACTTTGACTTACTTACTTAGTTACATAGTTTTTAAGGTGTCTAGTGCCCACACCCCTTAATGAAAAAAGGGTCAAAGCGACAACTAGTGACGTCACCAAGCCATCTTGGAATATGTGGTCAGCCCACACCCAAGCCTTCTATAAGGCTAGTCGCCAGATAAATCGCCGCACATCTCTCACCCGGCGCGTTGCCGTCGCTCGTCCAGACTCAGCTCCTGCGCGTGTTCCGCCTAAGGGTCATCCTCCCGTGGGGACGTGCTGAGAGGTAAAACTCCGAAATCTTGAGTGCACTGAGGAGTCGTGCCTTTGGTTTGAGGAGTCGTGCCTTTGGTTGGAAGGCACTTTGACACCCGATAGACTCCAAGGATCCTTGGAATCAAGCTACTCCAATCGCCCGTAGCAGGGCCGCAGAAATCCATAAGCCGCCAACTCAAGACTGAATCCTCAAGGAGGTGACAGAAGGTGCCGGAAGGGCACTCGTAAGAGGGATAGACCCTCTGGGCTGGAGTCGAAAAGCGGTAGAACCTTCCTTACGGGAGGTCTTTGGTGACTGCGTCATCAATATGGTTAGCGCCTGTCTGTAATAATCCTAATCCTAATCCTCTTGCAGCAAATTTTTCGATGTGCATCTTAAATCTTTCCGTATTTTTTAACTAGATAAGTTTAATAAAATGGCGAGCGATGACAATAGCCGTCCAAATCTCGATGAGAAGGCCATTGACACGCCTGCAGCAGCGCTGTTTTATGGGGTTTTTGAGAAACTCACCTATTAATTTTTTTATAAAAATGTTGTGTTGCAGTAGGCATGAAGATTTTTTCTAAAAATTTTTGTTGCAATAGACATGAAGATTTAGGGGGTGTCATCGTTATAATCAAAATTGCATGTATACTTAGTTGTATCTTTCGGCTGTTTTGCTCCGAGCCTTTTTAATAGACGCATTCCTCTTGGAGTGCGCTTTTTTGTAGGCTTTACAGCTGGTTTATAAGGAAATTGGGCTTGAATCATTTTTTTAGCTTGTTCTTTGGGCATTAATAGAATATTTTGCAGCTTTTCAGTAAGATTTTTGAGGTATTCAGTTTCAATTTTAAGAATTTTCATAGCAGTTTGGCTTTCTCACACTTCACTTGAATTTATTTCACTTATCAGAGCTTCATCGAGACTTAATATTTATTACTTTGCTTTTGGTATTTCAAATAGCACATTTAAATGCTCTTTTGCGATTTCATGCAAAGAAAACACTTCAGTGAGCAATATTTGGTGGTCTTCAATTGTCAGATCGCCATAATATTGACGTTCAAATTCATTTCATAAAGGTCCAGCTAGGTGGGATAAAACTCTTTCTTGATGATTTTCCATATAAATAAAATAGATGTATAATTATTGCAAGAAAAACAAGAATTATAAATTTTTTAGTAATTATGAAGATTTAAAAATAAACAGAGATGTTTATGAACATAATATTTAGCTCTTATATGAAAGGAAATTTATATAAAATGCATAGCTATTTAACGAGTAGACTCTGAGGGAAATTCTAGTAATCAGATATTTTCGATTATTTTCTTCCAATTAAATATTTTACTCTTTATATTTCTCTACAAACCATCAAAAATAACCTAAAAATTCCAGATAAATTACCTTAAATTATTTTTTCCTATTTATTAGTAACTTTTTCAAATCAAAATTTCTCTTTAAAATTGTAGTAATGGCCCAACGTTCTTCAAATTATCACAGTTACTCAGATTTCAAATCTAAAACCCTCTCCAATTTCAAAAGTTCCAATTCCACCCCACGAAGTGAGCCATCTTCTCGTAATCATTGAAAATCTTTTAGAACTGAGCTCCGAAACGAACTCTGACGCAAAAAAACTCCAGTAAAGCTAGCTCATTACTCCGATCTGTCTAATTTTAAATCCCAATCACCAAGGACTTCTCCATTTGACAAATATCGTAGAAATCCTGGTCTTTTTTACAGCTCAATAAGCTCTCTTGAATCATCAGCATCCTCAGGTTTTTCATCTCCAAAAAGATCGGCAACCCAAATCCAAGAACTTCTTCCTCTTGAGACCATAATTCATGTCCAAGAAGCTTTGGAATCCCTTGATAGCAGTTCTCTCACACCACTTTATTCTAAACAGCTGCTTAAATTGGGTTCACTTATTCAATCTATCCTATTTAAAATAAATTTCACTATTAAATTATTATTTTTTAAAAATGAATATATTTATAAATAGGAATAAATTAAAACGATTCTAAGTCTACTATATTTTTCATAAAAATCCTAAATTATATCTATTCTTAGGCTTGTGAGAACAGCTGGGTCGCGTGGCATTTTCCACAGTAGTGTCTATTGAAATGCTTTGCCATGAATGTTCCAGCTCCACATTTTTCACAGGCACGCTTAGTCCTGGTGACTTTTTCGCTCTTGTCTACCTTATAGATATTGAGAACGGCGAGTTTGACCTTCTTTTTCTTGTGGGCCTTTTTCTTTGGGGTGGTGTAAACTTTCTTTTTCTTCTTTCTCTTACCTCCTTCTAGGGCTAATAAAGCTTCTAAAGTGCTTTCGCTTGTGATGCCATAGTCTGCAAGGGTTAATTCTGAGCGTAAGGCACGTCCGCACCATTGAAGACTGTCGCATTCTGCACTGCTTATGATTTCTTCGATTTTTGTATCTGGGGAGAACTCATATGCTTGGAGGCTTTCCAAGCCCTTTAGGTAGATAAGCATTTTTTATGGAAATGGAAGGCGAATGTTGATAAATGAAAAGATAATAAAATTAACAAAAATTAAATAAGTGATTAAACAGAGAATTTTTGAGAAAAATAAATAATGAAAAAAGATATATAAACCTTATTTTTCAGTTAAAACTCTGAAACCTTTCCAATCATTTGGGACTTCAAAATCACACTCTGACATAACCCCGAGTAAGGTAATTGACGGACCATCTCTTGGCTTGATTTTTAAGCATTCTTCAAACTTCTCTTTTGCGTCATTCCACCGCCCTTCAATGTATGCCTTCATTCCAGCGCCAAAAGCTCCATAAAATTCCCTTGTAAACGGCTTTTTCATTGATTGGATTTCTTTAGAAAGCTCATAAAGCTCATAAGACTTCATAGACCCGCCTTCTAATTTTCTTTCCAGAATTCTTCGTTTATGCCTTGACTGCTGCTTAGTCCTTTCCCTTCCTTTTGAAGGTGTCAACTCTGCAAAATCGCAGTCACTTGTATAAATTCTAATAGGAAGAATACTTCCTTTTACAGTGACAGTATCAATATGTCTGCAATAAGTCTGCACATTTGGGCTGAGGTAGTCATATAGAGTCCCACTAAAAAGTAGTGGGACTCCATATTGCTTTGTGGCAGCTTCAAATCTTGATGCCATATTCACATGGGGTGATAAGTAGCTTGCATCAATTTTAAATTGGCTGCCAATGGCTCCTTCAATAGCCCAGCCTATATGCAGTCCGAAACCCATTTTTACTTCATAATTTGGCATTCTCAAATTCAGTTTGGTATGTTCCCTGTACTTAAGAATAACAGGGTCTTTATTAATTTTCGCCAAAATTTTCAAAAATGAAAATAATGCTAAATCAGGGATATATTTTGCCTTTGAAGACTCTGGGTTAGGCTGGATTTTGCCATCAACTACTGAGAAATCTTTTTCTGAAAATTTTCATACCAATAAAAATGCATCACCAATATTTTTATTAGCAGCTCCATGATAAGTGTCGACCATTGTATGGACAATTCTAGCGATTTCATTGACAAAAATCATGACAGATTCTTGAAGCTCTTCAGTAGAGTCTGTGAAGTTCCTGATATCACAAAACCCAAAGACTGCCACTATTTTATTTCCTTTTACAAGCTCCAGCTCTTTATCTTTTTGCATATTGGAGGCAATAATATCCCCTCCAGCCTCTCCAAAGCCAAGTGCTAATAAAACGCCGACCTTAATAATGGTGTCTTCTAATAGCGCAATTTCAAATTTTGCTTTGTCGTCGCTTTCATTAGTTTTAAAGCACAAAAATCTTTTATTTTGTTTCATTATGATGTCAAAAGCTGACTCATGCCGTTTGTGGCCTGCTGTAATAGGGTTTCTAGCAATAGCATATACCCTTTGGACCATTTTTTCAATTGGTTTTATCACCAGAACATCAGCATCTTTAGAAAAATAAATAATTCCTAATGTGAGTACAATACATATAAAAAGTGTCTGATAAATGTTTAGCTCTGCTGCAAATTTAGTGTCATATCTTAAGTCAAAAACTGCTACTGAGAAATCTCCAGTCGCAAAATGCTTTTCATAATACCTTAAAGAGCTTACTTCAGTAGTTGTAGACCAGCTGTAAAATAATTTCAGCTGGGGATTTACAAGAATGAAATAAATTATAGGTCTATCATCATCTTCATGAAAAGAAATATATTTGCTAATGACTGTATAGACGTTTTCAGGCTCATCTTTGAATTTTTCTATTTCTTGAAGGCCGTAATCCCAGCTAGTCTGTTTAGTTGTCCACATCTCAGTGTCAAATAGAGGGAGTATAAAAAGCAGGCACAAAATAATGATGATGACTTTTTTTATCGTCAAATCATTGAGCTGCTTCCCTACTTGTGACTCTTTAGGGATTATGATTTCTTCTTCATCTTCACTGTCTGACTCATGCTTTTCTACAGCTGCTGAAGCGTTTTTATAGAGTCTTACAATCCTGATCAATCTTATAAGTCTTACAATCCTCAATACTTTGGTAGCACTTTTAGCGACACTTGACTGCTGGTTAGCTTGCTTGTACATGGACTCATGCTGCGAATCATCGTCGTCTTTTACCCCTATAATAGGGTCCCACATCCAGCCTATGTCTGGAATTAAAGATAGTGTAGACACTAAATCCAGCCAAAAATAAAAGGAAAAAGGGTAATCTTTCTTGCAGATACAGCAGATCAGGAACTCTAAGCTGAAAATAGCAAAACAAGTGGTGGCTATTGCAAAGAAAGTTTCGTCAGTCGATTTGGGAAAGGATGAAGACCGAATGTCGTCACCGAATAGGGTGTAAATTGCTAAAAGTCCCATAAAAGCCATCATGAAATAGGAGTCGAGGAATTGAATTACTTTTTCGCGGATGGGGACTTTGGGAATCAGAATTGGGGGATCCCGATCTGTATCGTTGTTAAAGAAAGTAGTTTGGTTTTCAGCTGGATTCATGGATGGGCCTTCTATGTCTTTCATCTCTTGAAAGGAGCCTTGGCGAGAAACCACTGGAGCGATCATATTTATTATGGAATAAATGAGTTAAAGGGGAGAGAAAATTGTTAAGAAGAGATAGTAGGAAATTTTTGATGGTAAAAAGGTTTTAAATTATATTTACAAGTGACTTATAAAATTAATGCAATTTCAATGTAATTTAATAAAATAAAATAAATATTTATTTTTAAATATATATAATTTCCATTAGTTTGGTATCTATAGTTCTGTTATATAATCTCTTAATTATTTTATTATTTTATTCTACTTAATCTTGCCCTCAAAAATTTCTTCCAGAGCATTAAAATTGTTAATTTTATAATGTTTTTAAATTTATCAAATTGAAAATTTAAAATTGCATAACCATAATTCTTAAGTTTCCTTGACTTTCAAACATTGTGAAACTACTATAGATATGATTCATTATAAAAATGGATCTACCATTATAAGAAGAGCTTACAGGATTCTTTAAGGAGGTAAAGCTAAAGTTAAAATTAAATTATAAGGCATAAGCAGATAGACCACTAGTCTACCTATCTGGCGTAAACCCATCTAGCCTAAATATTAGCTTCCTATGTTAGAGCACCTTTTTTAGTCCCGATAATCAAAAACTAACTGGGAGGCAAAACCTGTCTAGTCCATCTGGCATCTAAGAGAGAAAACTCCAGATGAGAAGCAAGACTTTCCTCTTCAGTATCCCCAAACCAAAGGCCTATTTCAAAAAGTGACAGAGGCAATATTTTCAACTTTATCGGCACTGCTCCATAAGGAATGTGTCTCAGAGTCTATCTTCCGCCGACATCACCATTTGATTTCTCTCAAGGAAGTAAAGGAACCCAAAAAATCTTCTAATATGTCTAATATGTTATACAGGCTCGCTAAAAATTACGGAACCCCAATCCTAATAGAAAAGGAAAGCATTTTGCTGGCAGAGCAAAGTATGCGCCAATAATAACTCATATTGGGAAAGAGCAGGCAAGAAAAGATGATCTGGAATCGTTAGAATATATTAACATTAGCATAATTACTATAAAGAAGTCCTTTACAGGCATATAGGAATTATCCGAGGATGGCGCTATCTTACGCCATCCTCAGGCAATTTAAAAAAATGGCCCCACACCGGGAATTGAACCCACGTGTGGGGCCATTTTTGAATTCCCCGAGGATGGTGCAAGATAGCGCCATCCTCGGGCAATTACTATATATGCAACTAGTCATCCAATTAACATTTCACTACTATTCATCAACTTACATACGATCTTATACAGTATTGCTCTTTCCAGAAAGGGACTAGATTTGCTTCTAAGTAGTCAGAGGTCAATATTGTGCATCGAACAATACATAATTGCCTTCAAAAATTCGAATTTTCTGTTTGTTTGCTATTAAGATTGAAACCGAAGTTAGGATATAACGCCTAGATGCATTTTATCTTCCACAAAGCCCTTGCACCCTAGTTTGGAACACCTAATATAGTGTTAGGAAGCAATTTTAATTTTATGAATCTTTAGGATATACATTTCTAAACTTCCTAAAAGGAGACTTGTCATGAAAAGATGAGGAGATTTTTAACTGATATCAAACAAATGATAAATGTTGGGTAAAAGCATATATATATCATCCAGAGAATTATGCAAAGGCCTTCCAAAGGAATCGAAACCAAATTTAACTATATCATAGAAGAGCTTGGTTTTGAAGATCGTCCTGATTATTTAGGTTTTACTCCTCCTTTTAAATTGGAAAAATCTTGTTCAAAAAAAAATATATATTGAGTCCAATATTTTGAATTTTGATTATTTTTATTAAGAATTAATTTAAAAGATTATTGTTAAATAGCTTTTTTCCATTAAAATTAAATTTATAAATTATTGATTAAATAACTCTTTTTCCATCAAGTTTGTCGTAAAAATTAATAAATTTTCAAATGGAAAAATATTTATTCCAATCCAAAATACCTATATTTTGTTCCAATTTAAAGGAGGTGGAGCTAGAGAATTATTTAAAAAGTCATTTTCTAACTTACCATTTTAAAAAAATTATACAATTAATTTAAAAGATGCTAATTTTCATCTAATTTAGAACGAGCATAAGAATGCATTATATTTAATAAGGGAAGTAGCAGAAGATTATCAATCTTATTCTATTTTTGATTAAGCAATTGCAGCTGAAGCATGATTTATTTAGAAGAGAAGAAGAGGAGAATGAAGAGAACAAATATCAAGAAATTCAATAAGGAGCAATTGAAGAAAATAAAACTCCAGAAGAAAAAACAAAAAATACATAATGGAAAAATTAATGTTAAATAGGCAAAAAAGTTAGCATATCCCTAACTTCCCCAAGTTTCTATAAAAAACAATTTTCATAAAATCAGAAAAATTAATTAAATTTCAATGTCATTGTTCAATTCACGATATTCAAGGATTGCTTCAATTGCACTATCAAAAGCTTCTTCTTCTGCGGCGTGTGAGCCTTGCAAGTCAGTGATCATATTTTCAACAGCTTCAATTTCAAGCTCTGCTTTCTGTTGGCACTCTTCTATTTCCTCTTGAGTTGTATATTTACTAGTGCAAGCATCTCTTTTGGCTTGTGCATTAACTAATGCTTGATTTGTTTGTTCATAAAATTCTGTTTCTGCTGCTTGCTCTGCTAGTTTCCAAGCTCTAATTTCAGCCTTTAGTTGATCTGGTTCCAAGTTTAACGGAATATCTGAAAATTCAGGTAGCCCATGTCCAGCTGGAGGATCGACAAGTGGCCCAGATTTTTCTCTTAGACCAGTCTCGAAATCTCTGATTTCTTGTAAAAATTGACTCTTAAATATTTTAGGACGGTCTGCTGAGACTAGAGCTATTGTGAGGATTAAGAATGATAACTTGAGCATTTTTAATTTATAACAATATGAATTATGGATATTAAATCTTTGTAATGGCAGTTAAAAGTGAAATAATAAAAATAATAGTTAAATTTGTGGTATTTGAGAAGCAGAAAGTAGAGGCTTTTATGGTTTTTAAGTGATAGAGAGAAGAGGTGCATTATCAGCTAACGGCAGATTAACGTTAAAAATAATTTCCGCCATATTTGTATGTAGGCCAGGGAAATTTGGCTATAAGTTGATAGTCATCAAATTTTGAAGTTTGCAAGCCAAATATTTTTAAAAAATGATTAAAAGATATAAATTTAATAATAAAAACTATTAAAATGAATTAATGAATATTGATAATAATTTTGTAAAAATCTTTAATAAAAATATAAGATATGGAATTAATAGAAGCCAATTTCTCTTACCCCCTTTTAAATTAAACAAACTAATCTATTCCAATATAAGAGAGGCTAATTTTTTTATAAAACGGATTTTAATAATACCATCAAAAAAATTTAATGCAATATTTTTGATATTCATATAGACAAATTTTGATTTTATAGGGTTTTATCCTGTGCAGCCCTATAGTTATTCTTTGGATATAAAGCTATTTTCATAGAGATTATTACCTATCAAAAATTATTTTTGAAAAATTAATGTTAAAAATGGATTAATATCTCAAAAAATGGGAAATTTGCCTGTTTTTTGTTCAATTTGAAGGCCAGAATAAATATACATTGCCAAATTTGTATTTTAATAAATTACATCAATTTAATACCAGAATAAATTATGGAAGATCCAATAAATTTGCAATTAGCCTTTGAAATTTCTTCTATATATTCCTCATTCCTCAAAGATTATTATAAATCTAAAGCTGATCACGATATCTATAATCAAAAATTAGAAGAATTTCGCTCATTTTCTCCATCTAAAACACTTCAAGAAATTTCCAAACACCTTTCCACTTATATAAAACTCAAAAATATAAATCCATCAATCCTCAATGAAATAACTACCTATGAAGCCACTATTTCTCAACTTAAAGAAAGCATAAATTTTCATACAGACCTCGAAAACCAGCTTAAACAAGGACTTGAAATTACAGAATCAAAGCTAAAAACGCTTGAAAAATCTCATCTAAGATATGAAAAAGAAACAAAAGAAACCATAGAAAGCCTAAAAGCTGATAATTTTACACTAAATGACATAATCCAAATTCGTGACCTTGAATCACTTGACCTAAATAAAGCTATAAAGAGTGATAGCGGAGTTATTTTTAATAAAGATTTAAAAACCCATATAAAATTCAATGAAAAAATCAAATTTATCAATGAAATTAATAGTCTGAAAAAGTCTATCAAATTTGATGCAAAATTAATTGAAAATTTAAAGAGAGAAATCGAAAAATTAAAAATTAAAAAAAAACAGCTAAAAATGAAATTGAAAGAAAGAGATGAGGAAATAAAAGTAATTAAAATTAATTCAGAAGAAATTTATAATGCAGCAATGAGTGGTGGGGATTTTCTAGGGAAAAGTGAGCCTCATATATCATATTATAAAGCAAGGTATGAAGATAAATGCTTAGAGGTGACACAACTGGAAAAAAGACTAAGACCGTTACTCCATTATGAGCATCATAGAAATATAAATGATAAATTTATAAATTTATTGCCAGTTTATTCTCGACACTCTATATCGCCAGAAAAGCTAACTCCCCCCCCCCCCCGTGAGCGAACAAAAAAAAATTTTGTTCGCTCACGGAGGGGGGTTAATTTTTTTTTTTTAAAAAAAATTTATATATAAATTTTATAAAAAATATATTTTTTTCGAAATTTAAAAAAATCCTAATTTGCAAAAATTGGGAAGCAAATATTAATTTAATTTGCAAAATTTATGTTTTTAAAACGCAATTTGTTTAAAATTAAACAGAATTAGCTCTAGATTTCATTATACTAATTATCACTTATATATCAAAATTTTTTTCCATTAAAATTTTTTCTATTAAAAAAATTTTTGTTCACTCACGGAGGGTGGGTTTTTTGGTCAAAAAATGGCGATTTTTCTACTGGTTTTGTTCGCTCACGGAGGGGGGGGGGGGAGTAAGTATTGCAAAACGAATTCATAGTAAAAGAATCTCCACAGATTTCTCTATTAATTCAACTCCTGGTTTAAAGCTTCATCGAACCTCCTCATTCCATTCTGCTGTGCCTATGACACATAGATCCTAATCCGTTGCATTTAATATTTAATAATTTAATTTTCCTTTGATTTAAAATAATCGTTATCCTATTTTTTGGATATTTTTCATAAATAGCTATTCATTTACCCATATAAATTATTTCAATAAATATGACTGATATTCTTAGCACATTTTATACATCGCTTATAGCTGGAGGCTTTGCTGGATGTGCAGTAGAAATTACATTATTTCCTTTAGACACAATTAAAACAAGGCTTCAAGTACAAGCTAATATTCAAGTTAAAAATATAAAATTCTTCAAAGGTTTAAGCTGAGCAGTGGCGGCATCTTTTCCTTGCTCTGCTATAGAGAGCTGGGTCTTATATAAAGTTTTCTTCACGCTAGACCTTTTCCAAAGTCAGTATTTCCATATTTTCAAAATTTATTTTTGCATTGGAAAGCTATCTGCTAAAGCTCGATGCCCTATACATTTTGGGCAAGCTATTGCACTTTAAAACATATTTTAGAATCAAATACATTAAATATCCCCCAAACTGCCATAAATTTATATGCAGGAATCTTTGGGAGCTTCTGTGCATCAGTAATGAGAAATCCTTTCGAACTAATAAAGCAGCAAATGCAGACTGGAATGCATAGAAACGCTATCAATGCTCCTATAGAAATAGTGCGGAATCAAGGACTTTTTGGGCTATATACCGGTTTAATACCTATGATTTTTAGGGAGGTTCCTTTTGAAACTTTACAAATTGTTTTATATGAGCATTTGAAAAGCTCAGACTACTTGGGGCTAGAAATGGGCCTTCATAAGCATTTAATTGATGGAGCAATAGCTGGAGCTGTGGCAGCATATATAACAACACCTATTGATGTAGTAAAAACTAGATTGATGACTGATGGTGGAAAAGGCATTTATAGTAGTTTTATACAAGCTATTAAACTAATATACAAAAAAGAAGGGATAAAAGCTTTATGGACCGGATGGGAAATTAGATTGGCTTATATCACGATTGGAGGTATGATTTTTTTTGGCTCATATGAAGAATTTTTTTTGCTTTGTGATAGTAAACTGAATGCTGTTTAAAAAAAATAACCCTTGGCTGCATGGCTATATCTATATTATGAAGTAAACTATAATAATATTAATTTTATCACTTAAAACTAAACCTAACATATTTTTCAGCATATTTAAACGGAATTCGCTTAACATATTATTAGAAATTTATCTAGTTATGGATAGTGACCCTCAAATTGGCACTTCAAAAGAGGAAAATTTTGTAAAAACTGATTCTGACACTCAATCAGACCTAAATGATTTAAGATCAATATCATTTTCTAGCTCATCTTCAGGTGAAGAAGATCTTATTGTAAAAGCAGGATGGCTCCGTAAGAAATCAACACACCTTATTAAGCGTTGGCAATGAAGGTATTTTGTATTAAAAGACCATGTACTTTTTTACTATAACAATGATCATGACCAGCAGCCCCGGGCAACTATAAATTTCAACCAAATAACAGTAGACATCAATGTTGATAACCCAGAAACCCCTCAAGAGCTGGTCTTAAAGCCTTTAGGCTCTAAAAGAGTCTTTAGACTCAAAG
Source organism: Blepharisma stoltei (assembly GCA_914767885.1). NCBI lineage: Eukaryota > Ciliophora > Heterotrichea > Heterotrichida > Blepharismidae > Blepharisma > Blepharisma stoltei. The sequence continues at coordinate 238,995 of CAJZBQ010000021.1, read as the reverse complement.
GGAACACAGCTGGAGAAATCAAAGAATGAGTTGATGCTCTTAAAAAGCATATAAAAACTTCAGAAGGGTTTAAGCAGCAAAAGTATATGGTAACGATCAAAAAAGAATTTTGAAGATACCCGAGGATTAGTCATGATAGATTTAGAGACATTGTGCAGACCGGGGACGTCTTGCTGTTTACTCCCTCTTTAAATTAGAACAAAGCATCGGTAAAATTTTGACTTCAAACCCCCTTTAAATTGAAACAAAATTTGTTTTTAATAGAAAAATTCTATTGATGAAAATACTAATTTTTATAAAATTAGTTTGACCTAATTTAATAGACAAAAATGCAAGTGGAATGCTTTTAAACAGTTTTATAACTAAATCATTTAATTTTTTATTTTTGATTCTTTATAAAAATAAATTAAAATTTAAGTATTGTTCTTAATTTATATTGTTTTTAAAATTTTAAAAAGATGAAATTACTAATTTTTATAAAATTAGTTTTGATTTATCTAATGGAAAAAATACAATTTAGAATGCTATTTAAAATAGTTTTCACACTGAATCGATTAATTTTTTATTATTTCTTCATAAAAATAAATTAAAATCTAGTGCACTCAATTTCTATTTTTTAAGATTTTAGAAAAATTTATATAATATTTTTTAAAAAAAAATTAACCCTTTAAAGAGGAATAAGATTTTTATACCAACTTAAAAAGGGTGATTTAGAAGTAAGTCAATACCAGCAAAAATGCAAAGAGCAGTGACTGGGAGTAAATATGACCATGTAGCATTTTTATTAAAATTGCAAGATGAGCAGGTTGCTTTACTTGAATCTACAAGCCAAACTGGAGTGCAAGTGCTTTTATGGGAAGATTTTATGAGATATCAGTGGCATTTGTTGTATACTAGACTCGTTTATAGAAAACTTAATATTGAGAGAACTGACCAATTTTTAGATTCAACTGCAGAATTTCTGACAGAAGTGTCTGGGAAAAAATATAGACTAGCTAAAGCTATATTCAAAAAAAGTAAAGGTTTAGAGCCAGGCTCTGAAGAAGGGTACTTTTGTTCTGAACTTGTAGCTTGTGCTTATAAAAAATTAAATTTGCTTGGAGATAAAATTCATCCTTCCAGGATATGGCCAGGGAATTTTTCAACAGAAAAGCCACTAGAACTAACCGGATGCAGCCTGGGGCCAGAAATTTTAATTGATTTCGAGTTAGGCTTTGAAGAATAACTAATGAGTTATAAATATTATAAAATGTTACTTCCATAGTCCACGGCCGTTTCCTCTCCGAACTGGGCCTCTTTTTACGATTTTTTCAGTCTCTTTTACTGATTCATCAATAATTAAATCAAAAAAGCCAACACTTTTTTCAGTACATGTATTTGCACCATGCTTACTTTTTTCGTCAGTCCAATCTGGAGGCACCACAATAGCGAAAACATCTCTTAAGAGTTGGGATTTTAATATGCCTGGGCGCTATTTATTGCCTTTAATTTTTATTTATTGAAACCATATTTATATACCGAATTGAAATTTTTTTTAAAAAATAATAAAAAATTTATGTCTTTTAAGCATACAACATCTTTTTCAGTCGAAGTAGTTAAGCTTGGTGATGCATTTACTTCTAGCAGCCACGGCTTTAGATCATTATCAATTAAAATATCATATCCATACATCTCAAAGCAGTGCCTATCATTAATCATAACGCTTTGCACCGCTTTCATGCTTTGTATCATAATATTCTTAATATCATTAAACAGCTTATCAGTTGCATTTTTTCCTCTGGTGGATTCCAAATAAAATTTCAAACTAGGGAGGCTTCATTTGCCTCCATGTTTGTCATTATAAACATCTGAGTGCTTTTGGATCGCGACATTGGTGAGATGGATAAACATATTATCAATTTCTGCGATGTCTGAGGTATATTTTTCGCTACAAAACCTGCAAAATCCTTGTCTGTACATATAAGCTTTTAGAGGTCTAAAACAAGTTACCAGTGCATATAGACGAAGATCGAACTTTTTGCCACCAATTAGTAAAGGGTTGTCTACATATTTGGAGATAATATAAGACTCTTTCATTGCAAGTGAATGAAAAGGGAGCTTGGAGGTTGAAGCCCATTTTTTTATTTGGGAAATTTTATTTACGAGAAAAATACCTTTTCCTTGTGACTTGTTGGTCGGTTTCATAATCCATGTTGCGTTCTGGTTTCTTTTGAATTCTTCTACAAATATTGAGTATTCTACAGGCAAGTTATAAGTTTGAGGGATAATGTCTAAATAAAGGTAATTCCCATGCTCATCTTTTTCAGCAATAGGGTTATTTTACGGTCTAGGAAAATCTTCTGAAATAATTTTTTTTATTTTTTCCAAAAATATTTTTAAATAATATTTTGGCTTACCTTATTTTCCTTTTCCATTTCCCTTCTATATCTTTTGATGTTTTTCATCATAAGATCTTTTCGGGTTAGTTCATAATGATTAGGAAAATGATTTAATAATTGGTTATCTCCTAAGCGCTGGCCAGTGTCTGGGTTGAAAATCTGCTTAACAGAATCCTTGCAGGCTCAAAAAATATTCCAGTCGTCATCTGTTGTACAATGCTGCCACTGCCGCTTTTCAAAGTTAACAAGAATTACGTACTTATCAAAATCTGATTTCCATTTGAGACGAGGAGCTTGATTCATATTTTTATTTAAACTTTTTCGTGTAGTTTAAATTAATGATAATCTAAATTAAGCATTCCATAAAGAAAATATTAAAAACCTATTGAGGAAAGCTATTAAGTTTATGCACTGACTGCGTCATTAACTAGCCCTTTCTTTGGTTTTCCTGCCTTCAGTGGGTAAAGAGTGAGTTTTGACTTAAAAAGCTCGAGCCTTTGTACATTCTTTTGTAGTGTCTCTGCACTCTTATTTCTACGTCTGTGGTCAACTTTGATTCCAATTGTCCTTGCAAACTGAGCGGTAAGTCCAGCCTTTTTGAGTTCTTCGAGAGAAAACCCTCTTCCTTGTTTTTCTTTGGCGGAGTATCTCAATGTTTGACCATGAACAATCGGCCTTAGAGTTTTGAGAGGAGTTGGGGCTGATCTTGCCAGCTTTAAGCTTCTTGCTTTACGTCGACGCTGTTTGCGTGCTGGTTGATTGAACCAAGTCTTTACATATGACTGCCAGTCCTTGTGAAAATGTGCATTGGGAACCACATTGTTGTGCTTCACCATTTTTAGAACTGCAAATGATTTGGAAATGAGAAAAATTAGGCTGGGTTAAGCAATTTTTAATATTAAGGATTAGGTTGATCTAAATGTGTGTCAATAAATCCTAAGAAATTGTCAGGGGCTAATCCATGCTTTCTGGCTTCGTAAACTATAGGCTCTTTTTTGCCTGGGAGCCAAAGGTGGTAAGTTGGGGTGGCGTTAGGGGACTTAAAATGAGGGTTTTGGTTGGAAACATAAAATTTCGCGAAATTGCATCTTTTGCTGTTTTGAGCTGCAAGTTGGAAATATGGGTCTTGGTAGGTGCATGCTGGGCAATGTCTTGAGCAATTCATAATAAAATAGCATTGATCATTTGGCTTTATTACTTTTTCATATATATCATTTCTAGAGAGCACTTCTGCAACTTGTTCTGGCTTCGTAAAACTCCTTTCAAAATAAGGCTCCTCAGTTTTCAATAAATCTTCCAAGCTCATCCCTTCTTCTAAAATCGCAGATTTTTCTACAGCATTCTCATTAACTGTAAGCAGTCTAATTTCTACAGGCCCAAGGTGATATATGCATAAATCTCTAATAGGCACATGATACAAAATTTTTGGACACCCAACTAAAACCAGCACATCTTTATGGTTTCTCGCAAATTCTTCAAGCCTAAGCTGCCCCATTATTGCTTGTAAATCTGACAAATCATTTTCTTCATGGTCTTTATTTATACTGACAACTAAAAATTTAGCATTTTTTGAAAGAAGGTGCTGGGCTAGCTTTGGAATTGTCATCTGTAGATCTTTAACAGTCCATAAAGGAAGTATCAAAGGGTCAATTTTAGCCATTTCTAAGGCAAGCTCTTTTAAATCAGTGAATTGCTTTTTGGCTGGATCATTTGTTTCGCCTAAAACAAATTTATCAAAAAAGATTTTCAATTTTAGCTGCATAGAATGGGCATTGATTTTGAACTCATCTTTAAGAGTATTTTCAATATAATTTCTCAAGCTGCTAATATCGACATATGCAGATTTCGGCTTTTTTGAGTGAAACCATCCTCTGCAATCCCTGATCCTTTGCACTGCAAACTCATTTTCTCCTGAAATCAGCCCAAGCTCTTCAGCTGTCTCTCTATCAGTAATCCTCACAAATTTAAAAAATGAGGAAGCATAAGAATACATCAAATTGCTCATTTGGTCATCAAATTGCAAATGATGGATTAAATCTTGCCATTTCTTTTCTAATTCTTAACTTAACTTAGAAATTAGAAGGTGTCTGCCATTTTGATTACGCAGTCACCAAGGACACCAATGCGGGGTTCACCTGCTTTGCGCCGTCTTCGGATTCACCTTGCTCTAGTTGGGACAAATGATTCGCTGGCCAAGTTCAGCTCTAACACTGCCTTTCCCCTTCTTCAGCTCCTGGTGGCATGGTATTCTGAAGTGAGATTTCACCTGGACGTCTACTCCTCCCCTTGCAGCTTGAGTGTTGAGTGGGCGGGCTATGGATTTCTGCGGCTGCTGCTTGGATATACGAAGTTGACCCACAAAAATCCCAAAAAATGGAATTTCTGGTGATCTCTCGGCAAAAAGGAAAATTTCAAGTCTTGGGACGTAACTCCCAGTTTCACGCTAGGCACTTGCCTGATTGGTCTAGGTGTTCCCTGTAGACTTAGCTGGGCTTGCCCTTTCCAAACCTGAACCCTCCTCCCTTCGAGGTAAAAAACTAATCCTGAATTTGGACTGAGGACTAGGCTCTGAACGCTGCCAGAATTGCTTACCTAGCATTGCTGTCCATTTCTGGGTTACTAAAACCTTGCCGGATATAATTAAAATATGTGCTCGGAAGTTGCATGGCCGGAAGGTCATGCTAGGCGGAGACGCCATATTTTAATTATATTTCTTTTCTAATTCAGCATTTCCTTCTGGCACATACGCAGCTACAATGTTGTCTAAGAAATATTTTTTTTTCCTTGATTTCAGCAGATTTTCCATTTCTTTTAAAGAAGAAATTTTGATGTCAGGCTGAGTAAAATAACTAACTCCCCCCTCCGTGAGTGAACAAAAAGATTTTGTTCACTCACAGCTCACAGAGGGGGGTTAATTATTTTTTTTTTAAAACAATTTATATATAAATTTTATAAAGTTTTTTTTTTTTCGAAATTTTAAAAAAAATCCTAATTTGCAAAAATTGGAAAGCGAATATTAATTTAATTTATAAAATTTATGTTTTAAAACGCAATTTGTTTAAAATTACACAGAATTGCTCGAGATTTCATTATACTAATTATCACTTATATATCAAAATTTTTTTCTATAAAAAATTTTTCTATTAAAAAATTTTTGTTCACTCACAGAGGGTGGGTTTTTGGGCAAAAAATGGCGATTTTTCTAATGGTTTTGTTCAATCACGGAGGGGGGAGTAAGCCATTTATTAAGCTTTTCTGGGAGCTCAAGGGTTGTGTATACAAGCCGTGAGCCTATTTTGCGGACAAAATAAAGGGAGCTGGAGTTGTCATTAAATGTAAGTCCTAATGATGAGGGCTCTTTGTCTTTAGATAGGTAGAAAACAGGAAAATTAATTTGTTTCAAGCGATCTATGAAATTTTCTTTTTCTTGAGGAACATAGACGATAAACGCATCAGAGTTCTCAACCTGCCATTTAGTAAGAGCTGGAAATGGGAGAGCAGTGCGAGTGTAATAGTCGTAGCCAAGATATCCTGCAGCGCATGCTGATAAGCTTGCAAGCCCAAACCTCCACATTTTAATATTAAATTAAGAGGATGCATATTTATAGCCCAGGAGCGATTATTGATCGCCCTGGGCTATAATAAGGCTCAGAAACTCCCTGAGTTGGTTTTGCAACTCAAATTGACAAACCAACTCGGGGAGTTTCTGAGCCTTATTATAGCCCATGGCGATCAATAATCGCAGCTGGGCTATATTATTTTAATTAAAAAGTCTTCTTATAAATTTGTCTGCCTTGAATATTGAAATTGTCCCGGAAAATTTTGGTGCTTATCCTCTTGATTTTAAAAATAATTTTTTTATTGAAAAATGGCAGCAAATATATCAAAAATTCTATTTAAAAATTATGCATAAAGCCTATAAATTGTAAATATTTGATAAAGGAGTTATAAACCCTGAAAGGTCATGAATTCCATACTCTCTTGCTTCATTTTCAAACTGATCAAGAGGTACTACAACATTTCTTGCTTGTGTGTCTCCCATACTTAAAGCTAACGATAAATCAATATTTACACGGTACTGCTGCATTCTTATAGTATCTCTGAAAAGCTTATTAAGCAAATGGAACAATAAGTCTCCTTCTTCATTTATTCTTCTTAAATATTTGCTAAACCTTCTTCCCAGCTGTCTAGCAACTGCATGTTTTTGTGACTGTAAGAAGCTTTCTAATAGCATGTTAATTGCAATATCAATATCATCTTCTCTCACATGGTCTCTCAAATGCATTCTCGCATTAGCCTCAGCGATTCTCAATAGACTTTCTATATGTCTGACAGTAATTGCAATTCCTCCAGACTTTTGGCTTTCCTGTCTTAATTCTGAATAAAACCGGACTATTTTTTCTTGGTCCAGATCTGATAGCTGAGGATGCACATATTGGCGGGCATAAAGAATGTACTTTTTGAGCTTATCTTGTGATAAAGTTTGTGGAGGTTCTTCTGGTAAAAACGAGTCCTCTAGATCTTCAGCTATAATTAAGCTATCTGGATGATTCTTTATATGTGAATTTATAACATGTGTAGCTAACGAATGATCATGAACTAAATCAACCTCGTCTTTTACCACACATAAAATATGCTAAAATACCTTCAACTGTGATATCTAAAAATCTAAAAATTTTAATCAAAAATTAAAATAAATCCCTATATCAAAACGAGACAAAATTGGGTCAGATAAATCGACGTTTTCTGAAAACGTCCTTGAGGAGTCATATCTTCCTTTCACAGGATTTGCGACAGCAATAACTGCACATCTAGCTTGTAGCGTCGCCACAATCCCTGCTTTGGATATAGAAATGGTCTGCTGCTCCATAGCTTCGTGTATAGAAGTTCTATCATGGTCGTTCATCTTGTCAAACTCATCAATTAGACATAGTCCTTTATCGGCCAACACCAAAGCTCCACCTTCGAGCACCCATTCTTTGCTGATTGGGTCTTTATGCACTCCTGCAGTCAGACCTACAGCTGAAGCTCCTTTTCCTGTTGTATAAACACAGCGTGGAGATGTCTGCAAAACATATTTCAAAAATTGGGATTTGGCAACCCCAGGGTCACCTAATACAAGGACGTTGATGTCGCCTCTAATTTTATGTTTTCCTCCAATATCTTTAGGATTTCCTCCAAACATAGATATTGCTAAAGCTGTTTTAATGAATTTGTGGCCATATATAGACGGAGCTATACTATCCACTATCATTTTCCCTATATTAGGGTTCCTTGCCAAATTTCTGATTTCGAATTTGTCCTCGTCGGTTAAAATTTCTGTTGAAGTTTCGCTTTGACGAATAATAGAATTGGCTTCAATTATTGTGGAAAATATAGGAAAACCGTGTTTTACATTGAGGGAGTAGTCAAAAACGTGGGTAAATACCCCGACAACTTCAACTTCTTCTCCTGGCCTTGCAATGTCAATTAGATCAGCAAGCAAAATTACTTCTTTATGTCTAGGAACTCTACCAGGTGGCACAGAGCCAGGCGTTTCTTGTAAAGTGATTTTTTGGTAGTTTCTATAAATGGTGCTTTCGAAATCAAGAGTAAACGGCCCTTTGCTTTGGCAGCTTCCACAAATTCCTATATCAGCTTCATTTTGAGAATTCTGATAAATTGGGCCTTTTTTCTCTCCACATTTATTGCAGTAGAACACCATAACTTTTAGCTGTGGATGCACCCCAGTCCTTCTTGTGACCACACCTTTAACTTTTACCAGCCTATTTAAGTGATGGTGCCTTAAGTTCCTCAAATGGTCTCCAATAGGCAGTTCTCTGATCCTCACATAGATTTCTTCGAAAATATTGGAATACTCTTGGAACTGTTTTTTTACCATTTCAAAAGCAATTTCGTTGAGAAGAGGGAGGATTATTTGTGGCTCATCAGCTATCCAAAGAGCGAGGGTAGGGTTTACTTTTGAGATGTGATCATAGTTGATTTCTAAGCTTTGCTTGTTGTCAGAACACATTTCTCTGATTCTCTGGTGGTAAATTTCGTTCCCGTGCTCATCTTTGAATTCAAGTATGTTTTTTTATATTAAATTTATTATTCAAAAAATATTGATAATATTTATAAATTTAAAAGTAAAAATTCAATTAGATATAGCTTAAAAATTTAGTGAAATTTCTGCGTATCCATCGATGGGTGCGTGGCTCTTGAATCCATTTTGAAAGCTTGCCTTTTGGGTCTTCAAAGTCCAAAGCTAGCTCTTCTGGGTCGTCTTCTATACTTAATGCTTCAAGCCCTGTCGCTAAGCTCCTCTGCAGAGCACGGTGGCGTGAAATAAGGGCCATATTCATGTCTTCTTCTAGCTCTCCTAGATAGAAAGCTGCTGGTCCTCGTCCACGTCCAATTTGATCTGACATTTCACGTTGTTTTAGTTCTTCTTCTGCAGCCATTCTTGCATCAGTGTCCATATCTGAGTAATTTGCCTCGTCAATTCCTTCTTCTTCGTAGGTGTCTAGCTCTGGTATTGCCCTATAGTCCGCCTCCATGTTCTCTTCAAGGTCTTCTCCACTTTCCTCGCTCCCTTGAATAGAAGTATCGTCAATTACGTTTTCTTCCTCAGCCTCTGAATCAGAATTTTCAGCCTCTCTCCTGCGCTTTTGTGAAGGTTCGTCAGACTACATAGATCATACCATTTGCCGCCTAATTTATTAGTAAATATTAATACGCGCCAACTGAGGGAAATGACAATCTTCAAGAATTGTTATGGCTTTAGGCTGAAATGAACGTTAAAAGACATTTTAATTAGAAATTAATGATAAAAACCAAAAATTGCCGAAATAAAGGCAAAATTTGGAAATTATAAAATCAGCCTACAAAAAATATTGTGAGGTGTTTTGATTGGTATTTTGTAATAAAATATGATTTATTGGTCTAAATAATTAAAAATACTTAAATTTAGGCATGATTGGGAAAATAGAATTAGCAGAGAACTTTCTGTAATTAATATACTTCTATAATCGCTTAGACAAAAACCTCACAAGTGGGTTATAATCCCCTGGAGAGGGGGTTGGAGTTTTGTTGTCAGCTCGTCTTATAGCACGCGGCATCAGCGCACTGGGTGATCTATTTAACTGCTTTGTTTCGTATGCCCCTGGGCCAGGAGTTAATGTTTTTACCTCATTAAGTTTTCTATCTGCCTTACAAAACGTAACTGCTCCTGGTTGATACCCAAAATCTGAAATTAGCTGAAATGAATTATTCTGGTTTGCTAACGGACTGCTATTTCTTTGCTGCAACAATTTTGGGGTCCGAGATTCACTCGGAACCACAATATCAAAGTGATCTAAAGGTGACTTTCTGCAGCTTGCTGGACTTTTAGCTGAATAAACTTGACGATATGTACTTCTTTCTGTATTAAAAGCAGTTGTAGAGCGCGACTTAGAAATTTCGTTTATTTTTGGACTGGGAGTTTGATACATTTCGTCTTCATTTCTAGGGCTTTCTTTTCACAGTATATCAATCAAATTATTTACAATGATTTTTAGGCTTTCTTTGAACTCTTCTTTGCGATTTTCCTTTGACCGATATATATTCCCAAAAACATTGTGCAGTACATCTAAGTGGCCATCAACTTCTAAGACTTTTAGAGAATTTTGCAAGTATTGGAAGCCACAAATCTTTTCATTAATTCTGGAGCTAAGCGACATTTAAAGGTTTATATCATTCAAATGAAGATGGATTTTTAATATTTATTTAAGCTTGGAAATTTTGTTTATAATAAAAAACATTAAAATAAACTACAGACAGTACAGCATGGGCCTTTCCCTTTTATCAGTCCAGCTGATGACTCTTTTTGAGAAATTATGTCATCCCTGCTCATTTCATTGGGTATCACATTTGACATAGTCGAAGCTGGATGTTTTATGCTTTCAATGAGTTCAGCACTTAGCTGCACAGGCTCTTCTTCTGAGCTGGAATCTTCAGAGTCTACCAATGAATCTTTAGGATGTATAATACTCTCTTTTGTGATTCCTAAATCCTTGAATATATCTTTTTTATTTTCTTTTTCAGGCTTCGAATCTTCAGTTGACACATTATTTATCTCGTCAGAGTCTACATAAACTTCTGACTGTGTCCTTATTTTTTCATTATCTTCTGTTTCTTCATTATTTTTTTCTTCTTCTATTAAATCAATAGTCCCATCTTCTAAGCTGTAAAATCTTTTTCTGACGTAATTTTTAGGGATTATATTATGTGAATATTTGAATTTTTCTTTTTTTTCGTGCTTATGTGGCTGATAAGCTTCAAGAGCGTGGGTATTCCTTCTTGTTTTGTCTTCTTTATTAGAGTTTTCTATTACATCTGATAAATCAGTTGCAGATTTATATTTATTTCTAGCATTCACTACAGGAGTTTGCATTGAGATATCCCCTGTAGGTTCTGACTCGGTGCGTTTTTTATCATATTTTTCTAGGTATAAGCTGACACAAATATAAGCAGATTTATCACTGCAGCCTCTTAATACAAGTTGTGTCCTTGATATTTGTATTCCATAAGTTGCAGCTTCACTGAAATCAATTTGTGCTTTTCCATTCTTAATTCCTTTATTTCCTATCATTTCATAGACCCTAAAGGTTATTTCTTTCTTTAAAAATTTTTCACCTCTTTTAAACATTGTTGTGATAAATGTTAAAGGATACTCAAAAATTGCTTTTTCTTTAGAAGAGTCATATTGCATTGGCTGGGTTTCTGAGAGTTTGTCGCCTCGTTCAGCAGTAACTTTTATGAGACCTTGGTTTGTAAATTTAGCAGAAACGTAATGAATTGTGACATTCAATTCGTATTTTATTTCTTCAGTTCCAATTCGCTGAAAAATGACCATTATCAAGTATAAATTTTACTGAAATTTCATAATTAATTAAGGAATGTATGCTAATATAATTGATTCTCCAAGCTTAATGATGATTTATATATTTTGGTATCTTAAAATAATTAATTTATATGTGAAATTTATTAAATGATTAATTAGTTTTTGATGATGTCTTATTATCTTATTAGATAGAGGGGCTCGCGCCCTTAATTTTAACGCAATCACCGAAGATCCCCTGGGGGATTCATCCGCTTTGCGACCTTCCTTCCGTCTGGTCTCCTCCTTGCTCTTGTAAAAAGCTCCAGTGTTGAGTGGGCAGGCTAGGGGTTTGTGCGACCTCCTGAGGCTGAGAGAATACGAAGTTGGCATTCCGAAATTCCAAAAAAATGGAATTTCCTGTAGCCTATCGGCAAAAGGGTAAAGTTCAGATCCTGGAGCGTAACGCCCAGTTTCACGCTAGGCAGTTGCCCAATTGGTCTAGGGATTACCTGTAGATCTTGCTGGGCTTGCCCTTTCCAAATCTGAACCCTCCTTTCCTTCGAGGTAAAAACCAGTCTCGAAGTTGGACTTCGACTAGGCTCTGCCTCTGCAGAATTGATTACCTAGCATTGCCGTCCATTTCAAGGCTAGAAAACCTTGCCGCATATAATTAAAATATGAGTCGGAGGCTGTATGGCCGTGAGGCCATACCTAGACGAAGACACCATATTTTAATTATAGTTTTTGATGATGTCATTTTTGTTAAGTCCATGGATAAAAATTAGAATAAAAAGAAGTCCCAACTAGCATATAAATAATGAAAAAATAGATAACTCATTTGTGCTTTCCCATTGTGTCCTGTCCTATATATCAGTAAACTGCAGGATTTGATGCTAAAATTCTAGTTGCTATTTGAATATTTGCTATAAAAGTTATGATAAAAATGTTTAATAGTCAATATCATATAAATGGCACTAATAAAGGATTATTGAGAAATTCATGTGAATCTTTTGAGGATTTTGTTGAAGAAAATGAGAAAAATCTTTTGTAATCATGCTTTATGTAGAAAAAGCAAGCACAGATTGAAATATAAAGCATAGGAGATGCTAATAAGAAATTAGGGATTTGTTTTGCTTCCCAATATCTGAATGATCCGACGTTTCAATATGTTTCTTGAACATAGCTATAGATATTTGGGAATAATTTTGAACAATATGGACTTTGTATCTGTCCAGTACAATATATACTTGCTCCATAAAAAGTGAAAATAATAATAGGAGAAATTTGAATTATTCCAAATAATCCTAACTCTTTTATTTAAATATTAAAATTTATTAATAAATATATAATTTAGAAAAATGGTGATTTATAAAATAGTGTAAGGTAAAAATTTCTTTGAAAATTATTTTAAAATTCAATGTTTTTTTCATATAATTCGAGAATAGAGAGTTTGCTGCGAAACACAATAGAAAAACAAACAAAAATGATCCATTAGATCTAGCAGCTGTTGCTAATGTAAAAAATCCACACGAAATTGCTTTATCTATAAAGCTTGGCATAATAAATGCCGCTTTATCATGACTTCAATTAACGTTTCTATATAAAAAATAAATCCCAGCCATAGATAAAAAAGAAAACAGCGACGTCGTACATCTAAATAGCTTTTTACATTGCAGTCATAAAAATTGTTGCAGGATTTATTATAAATAATAGTCCACATCATTGAGAATATTTTTTATCACCCATAATCTTTTTTCCAAGTTTTATAAGAAAATATGTAGCAAAAATAAAGTTTGCCCAAGATATTAAAATTCCTGAAATTAAATGAAGATCATCTACAGAGAGTCAAAATAGTATAGGTGATAGGATTTTGGCCAGATATCGAATTAACAAAGGATATAAAGGGAAAAAAGCATGATTTTTTTCATAAAGATAGCCTTCATGGGAAATTTGAAGGAAAAATAAAGAATCTCATCTAGCAAGACCTGCAAAAAGTTTTCCGATTGGGGAATTTGGAATGTGGCTTCCTCTCTGAATATGGCTTACTAAGGTAATGCTATTATCATAATCTTCAATTAAATAGTTCATTGCGTTTGAAAGTACCAAAATAAAAACCTTCATCCCTAATGCTGTCTTTAGTATATATACAGAATTATATAGATGTGTATAATATTTTATTATATTTTGCATAAATTCTATATAAATTTAATTACAAATTCTTATGCTCTTGCCTAGACACTACTAATTCATTGAAACATTATATATTCATTTTTATAAACTAACTCATTTTATTAAGCTAAATTTTGTTAAAAATCTTTATTATAAAGAAACCAAAGATTGATGGTCTGCAGCAACAAAAATATTTGCATAATTAGCACACAAGCTAATTGCACATAGCAAAAAAATCGCAATTAATTGAGCTTTGCTTGTGTTTTCTCTAGATATTTGAGTAAGACTGAATAAAAAGAAGATTATTCCGATCCACGAAAGAATAATAGTCCTGAAGTAAAATCCTAGCATAGAAAGCAGTAAAGCTACAAATGGGAAATATTCTCTTATGCTTTCAGAAGGCTCTTCATTTTCGCTATAAAAAATTTTTTTTTTCTTTGGAGCTTCTTTTTGTGTTTGATCCATTATTATTATGATTAAATCTTAGCTTGCTTAAATTTAGCATTTGGCTAAAATTAGTAATTTTTTTGATAAATAATAACTTCAGAATGAAATTTTAAAATGAAATGCTTTTGCTTACTTCCCACAGGAATGAAAAAGATGTTATAAATCCTACAATTTTTAGGTAAATAATAGGTTTTCTAGATAATATTTTAAGGTTTATTTAATAAATATGTTAATAAAGTTATAGAAAGTAGCATCCTAAAAATATTAAATTATTAATTCCAATTAAAGATAAACAGTTAAAATTAAAAAAAATCTCACAATTATCAATTTTTATGTAAGCAAGAAAAAAAAAAACTTGGAGAATGTTAGGAAAATCGAAAAAGAAGAATGATGCAATGGACGAAAAGCTCAACCAAATCAAAAATCTATTTGAAAAAGGCAGCCTAAGGATGGCTACATTTATCCAAGAAGACGGCAAAGTTTTAAGTCTTCACAACCGTGAAGACATAACCGGAGCTGAAGTAGATGCGCTTTTATATCAAATTTCCTCAATCAAGCACCAATACCGCAAAATCATGGCGATCACTGGGCAAACTAAAAGCCAGCCTATTCACATTCAAGGAAAGTACATTGGGATTAGCCTATATGATTTGCCAAACAATTCAATTCTAGCTCTTGTCATTGAAGTAAATTCTCATTTTTCTGAGCTAATAGAAATATCAAGCACACAGGCACTAATCCAAGCTAAAATTGATGAAATTTTTAGCACCAGTACTAATCTAAGCTAAAATCATTGGAATTTTTAACAACTATAATATAAATGAATGAAATAAGCGACGAAAAGATAAAATATTATGCTAAACAACAAGTTTTAGAGGAAATTCTGAAGCAAGAAGATATGCTAAATGACTATGAAATGAAAAACAAAAATAGTTTAGATCTACAGTTGAAGAATTTTATTAGAAATAAACGAGATGAACTGGAAAAAAGGAAAAGAGACTTAGGCTTGGGGCAATTTCCAAATAATCTGACTAGTGAGGGATCTTATGAAGATAAAAATGTTAATGAGAATGAAAGGGATAGAAGGCTTAGGCTGAGAGCTGAAGAACGTGCTAGAAGAATGGCTGGGTTTGAATCGATCTATAATGAACCAAATAGTCTGGCAAACCCAAGAAGTAATATAAGCTTAATGCAAGAGAGATTTGATCCTGAACAAATTTATGGGAATTTAAATCAAAGCTTAGCTAAACATCAAGGACCTTTAAGAGATGAAATTCCAAGAGAAAGGCAGGATTACGCGGACAAAATTTTTCAAGAAATGCTAACTCCCCCCCCCCCCTCCGTGAGCGAACAAAAAAATTTGTTCGCTCACGGAGGGGGGTTAATTTTTTTTTTTAAAAAAAAATTTATATATAAATTTTATAAAAAATATTTTTTTCGAAATTTAAAAAAATCCTAATTTGCAAAAATTGGGAAGCAAATATTAATTTAATTTGCAAAATTTATGTTTTAAAACGCAATTTGTTTAAAATTAAACAGAATTAGCTCTAGATTTCATTACACTAATTATCACTTATATATCAAAATTTTTTTCCATTAAAATTTTTTCTATTAAAAAAATTTTTGTTCACTCACGGAGGGTGGGTTTTTTGTCAAAAAAATGGCGATTTTTCTAATGGTTTTGTTCGCTCACGGAGGGGGGGGGGGGGAGTAAATAAGAAGCCTAGAGAATTTTGAGACAAAAATGAAGAATTTAGAAAGCCAGCTGAAAGAATTGACCCAAGACCAAACAGAACTGAAATTCATTCAGCAAGAAGCCACAGCACAAATGATCTGATATTCGAAAATTCTCTTCCGCCTTCAAACTACAACAAATTCGACAAAAATCAATACAAGCAAGATCTCTTAAGCCAAATTTCCCAAAAACAGCAACAAAAACAATTTCCGCCCATTGAAGACCCAGCTCCTGATCCTTTTCATGCTCAGCCAGCTTCTGATATAAATAAAAAACTAAAATATCGTGAAGAGCTTCAAAAACAAATAGAAGAAAACAGACGCAGAAAAGAAGAAGAAAAAAAGCTTATACAGATGCAAGACGTCAGATATGAGATGAAATTTTCTGATCAATCTCAAGAAAGATCAATAAGAAGACAAAAAACAATTGACCCAAATAAACCAAGTGACGAAAATCCCCATGCAGAAAGATATAGAGAATTCGCAAAACATAAATCAATAGGTGGTGAAGAAATGTATCATCCAAAAATCAGTGAAAATTCATTTGATAATAGAGAAATCCAGCAATTTTCAGAATTTCCGTCACCAAGAATAAATTATTCGCCGAGTCCTCATAATCAAAATTCGTTTATTTCGCAGCAGCCAGAGATTAATCAAAGCTTGACTGAATCTTATTTGAAAGAAATACAAGAAATAAAGCAGGAAAGAGATAAAGCAAGAGAATGCATGCTGGAAATGAAAGAAATGATGCTAAAGGAAAGAGAAAAACAAATTGAAAACATGATAACTATGCTAAGAATACAAAGTCCAATGAATCCTTATCAAGCTCCATTGGCACAATATCCTGTAATCCAGCAGAATCCTGCACCTTTAATACAGCCTAATCCTGTATGATCGAGACCACAAACTTATCAAGCTGATCCTATGAATAATCAAAGAGTATTTGCAGCAGTCAGCACCCAGCTACCTTATTATGCAAATGAAGCGCAAACTCCTAAGCCAGATTTCCAAAGCTATGGCCCTAAAAATGATGATCTTATTGATGTAAATCCGATTCAGACGAATTACCTTCATATTTTAGCTCCGCAAGAGCCAGAAGTGTTTGAAAGCTCATTAAGAGGTCATAGTAAATTTGTACCAACTGATATGAATTGGGGAAATTTGCATTTATACGAAATCACACAATTGCCAAAAACTGCAGAAATTGTGGAAAAATCCAGCAAAATTCCTGACTCCTCCTATAAGACCACTGGAAAATCCCCAATTTTTTTGGTAAAAATCCTACCCTTTGTGAGTGAACAAAACTTTTTAAAACATATTTCGATATGTAAGTGATAATTATTATAATGAAATCTTAGCTAATTCTATTTAATTTTAAACAGCTTGTATTTTAAAACATAATTTGCAAATTACTTCTCAATTTTTACGAATTTGTATTTTTTTTTTAAATTTCGAAAAAAAAAATTACTATAAAATTTATTTATAAATATTTAAAGAAAAATAATTAACCTCTCCGTGAGAGAACAAAATTTTTTTTGTTCGCTCACGGAACGGGGGAGTGAGATCCCTAATTTTTTACCAAAAACCTCAATGCCTAACCCTACTTTTAAAGAAAACCCAATACAAAATCTCAAAAATATAGAAGCAAATGATGAATCATTACCATCAAACATCGAATTTTTCCAGCTAAGAAAAAGCCAAATGGAGCCTGTAAAAATCGTAATCCAGCCAAAAATTGAAGAAAATAAATTTGAAGAAGAATCCATAGACGAGGCTTATTCTGAACATTTTGAATCAGATATAGAATCAGAGCCATATGAAAATGAAATTGTCACCCCTGTCTATGAAATCGAAATGGGAGTACCAAAATTTGGGTCTTTTGAAGAATTCAGCTCAGGACTAGTCCCAAATGTCCAAGAAACCCCAAGAGCCGAAACCAGAAGGCTTATCCTGGATAAGCCCAAAACTATTGATATTTTTAATAAAAAATCAAAAATCACCCAAAAAACTTTGACACCAAAAACAGGGTCTTGTGCTTTTAGCAGGCTTGAAGAAGCTAGAAAACATGCAAATGAGCAAGAGTCTTTAGACCTCTCTGAAGAAATGGACAAAATTTTTGAGGAAAATCCAAAGCCAAAACTCCAGCTTAATCAGAATTTTTATGACGAAATGATAGATGGCGGAGAATATGAAAGTTCGTACGACTCTCGGCCTGGTGGAAATTATTTTGGATATCAGAAGAATGACTCGAGCGTTCAAGATTCAGGGCTTCTTGATATAGGAAAACTAGTATCAGAAATACCAATTTTTGGGTTTGGGAGAGCTGATAATTATGAAGGATCATCTTCAGGTCTAAGATCTGGAAGTGGCCAAAGGTCGCTTTCAAGGAGATATGAAGAAGACTATGATTTATAACTCTAAACTAATTGAAATTAATTAATATAATTTTATTTTAAAATATATAAAGTTTGTTTTCTTATAATATAGAAAAATGATTGCAAAAAAATAATTAGTCTGTTGTAAAACTAACATGGAGATTGACCATGGTTTAAAGATTGATGAGGAAAATAAAGCTAACCAAAAAAGTAAGGAAGATTTTGAAGCTAATCCAAAATTAGATGGTGAAATTCAAGCTTCTAGCTTTTTGGATATTCAAAATAATCAAAATCCTACGGTAGATGGAGATAATTGTGAAGCTTTATTGAAATGGAATCAAAAAACTCAGTCAGCTTTATCCACAGAAGAGTCAATACATAATTCACTTGAATCTGATTATAAGCAAAAACTATTAGAAATAGATGAAATCGAAGAAAAAAAATTTGTAAATAAGCCAAGTATTTTAACAAGAAAATATTCTGAACCAAAGAAAAAAGAAGAAATTGTCTTAAATGTCAGTGATTTACCGTCACATATGATCCCTGCTAACTCTCCTATTTAAGAGAGTGTGGGCACAACCATTGGAAAGATCTTATTTTCGAGAAAATTAAAACCCTTTAAGAGGGAAAACAAACAAATTTTTCAATATATTTTTTTTTTTTATTTTTATATTAAATTAATATTTTTTCAGAATAAATTTAATTAAATTTTAGGTATTAGCATTCTTTAAAAATATTTTTTCATATTTATATTTAGATTATTCTTATCAATATTGCAAAAAGAGATCTTTTAAATTCCAAATTTTATTTTTATACATATTTTAAAAATTAACACCTATAAGAGTGGGCAGAAATTTGTTCGCTGATAAAGGAGGAATAAGCAGAAAACAGATAAAGAAAAATTCATTGAAATTACTTTAGGGGTTTTCTTAATCATTTCTTCTGCTTTTCTTATACACGAGTAATTTATGCATAACTAATCCAATTATTTACTTTAATTATCAGTATTATAATTCCATAATTAGTTTGAATTAGAACTATTAAAGTGACATAAAAGCCAAGCCTTCTCTTGCTCCTCCTTACTCGGTGTTATGGAGACCTTTATTCAATGAACGAGATCTACTCCAGGAAACAATTGAACCGCTATCCTAGGATTTGGTTATTAGACAAAACCCCATCTTGAGAAAACCCAAGCTCATCCATCTCAGCATGAGTATTGCATGCTACAATGGGTTACCCTTCCTCCGCCCAAGGGATAACCTCTGCCAGGGGTTTACTTTCGCTCAAACCCAGGAAGGTTTAGCGACCTTCTCTTTGGGTTAGCATTTCTTCACTTGGATATATTTTCTTACTCAGCACATAATGATTATTGATTCCATAATTGTCATTTCCAGATTTTTCTTAAAATCATAATATCCTAATTTTTCTTCCCGTGAACTTTTATTCAAAAATTCTTCATTATTTGAAAATTATATAAAAGATGTTTTGTGTAATATATAAATTATTCTTAATTTCCCCCCTCCCGTGAGTGAACAAAAATTTTAATGGAAAAAAAATTTGATATATAAGTGATAATTAATATAATGAAATCTATAGCTAATTCTGTTTAATTTTTAAACAAATTGCGTTTTAAAACATAAATTTTATAAATTAAATTAATATTTGATTCCCAATTTTTGCAAATTAGGATTTTTTTAAATTTCGAAAATAAAAATTTTTTAAAATTTTTTAAAAAAAAAAAATTAACCCCCCTCCGTGAGTGAACAAAATTTGTTGTTCACTCACGGAGGGGGGGGAGTTTAATAAAATACTTGCAGTGTGGTGTGCTGCAGGCGCTAATCCGGTCAATGGATCAGTCCCCAAAGGTCTTCTAAACAAGAGAACATGAGGTTCTGGCCTATGAATTTCATAGTGAACCCATCCTCGGCTTTGTTGAACACCTAGAGCTCTCCATTCGCTCTCTGATAACAGTCTTCCTCTTGGCATCTTCTTAAAGGTCGTTTTAGGCAGATGCACGTGCCTATACTCATACACATCGTCGTTGTATTTTTCTGAATATTCGATCTCGTTAGGAAAATGAGGCATTTAAATTTTATTATATTCAATCGAAGAATAGCCGCATAATTAAGAAAATGGCGCCAATATTAAATAAATTTCATATGCAAATGTCTTTAAAAAGCGCCTTATGAGATTTCATAGCGTTTTATTTTTGTCAGGTAAATTTATGATTGTTTATAGTTTTAAAAATTGAAGTAATGAAAATTAATATTGAAAATTGCATAATTTTAATGAAATTATAGATTATTAGGTTGCTAGATTAGTAAGAATTAAAGGATTTTAATTTTCCTAGCCTAGGTTATCAAGTGAATGTTTGCTATGAATTTTTGTAAATTTATATTTTTCGAAAATATCAATAGAAATAATTTTCAATTATTTTTAGTTTAATTTCAATATCCTATAATAAAAGAGAATTATTAAAATGGCGTGATCTGACGTGGACTCCTGGTGACCTGTGAGTTGATCCAGGCCCAGGAAAGGCGAGCCACATGGCGATAGTTCTCCGGGGTGGGTTTTTTGACTTGGGGTTGACCCTTGTGTCTTTTTTTCCTTTACCTACGAGTTAACCCTACTGGCGCAAAGTCCCGATACCACTCCATGAGAGCATTATTGTACCTGTGATACGGTTCTGACAGGTCATGGAGAAGGCAGAAGGCGGTTCCCCTGTACTCTGAGCCCCTGTCAGAGGTTGAAGGAGCTTTCTGCTGAGATTCGGAGACCCTGACCGGATGGGGTGGCTTCCCAGAAGACCTTCGACGTCTCCATTTTTTGATGACGTCAGAATGGGAAAAAGGTGGTGTGAGGATAGCGCTTAGCGTCACTGCGAAGCTATCCGTGGGACGGCGAGGGGCTGAAATAATCCCTTAAGACCCGCTATAACATATTTCTAATCTAATCTAATCTATAATAAAAAAGCATCTCTAATAATCTCACATATATATAAATTTGATACCAAACCAAAAAAATAAAATCTCAATTCATTTATTCTCTTACTATAATTCTATAATTCTATATATCTAAATAATTTTTATCAGACTATTTCAATCTCTTTTTCATCAAAATTTCGTCAATTGCTGATATTTACATTAAACTTAATAACTCTCTCCAAGAGAATAATATGGAATCCGTCAATGTAGTTTTCCGCTTTCGAGCGAATGAAAAAGGTGACTCAGGAGACTTCGTTAACTGAACCATTACCCCCACAACTCTAAAAAACGACAAAAAAGACCATATCTATGCATTTGATGCCATTTTAGGTCCAGACAAAACTCAAGAGGATCTATACGAATCATCGTCTCGAAAAATTGTTGACAGCTTTATGGACGGCTATAACAGTACAATATTCGCCTACGGGCAAAGTGGCTCAGGAAAAACCTTCTCTATGCTTGGTCCAGAAGAAGTAACAGAGGTATTGGTAAATCAAAGTGAAATTCCTGAAAGCATTCAAGAACTCTTTGGAATTATCCCAAGAAGTACTTTTCATATATTTGATTTAGTCGAGCAAGGGATTAAAAAAAGCACCCAGTTTACTATTAAGGTCAGTTATATAGAAATTTATAATGAAGCTATCAATGATATTCTTACGACACCACCAAATACAAATCTAAAAATCAGAGAATTTGTTGGGCAGGGGATGTCTGTAATTGGACTGTTTGAAAGATGCATTACGACACCTGAAGAAGTTTTTGATGCAATTTCTATAGCGACGGCTAATAGGATTACTTGTGCAACTGGACAAAATGCAAGGAGTAGCAGGTCTCATACAGTTTTTATTATTACTGTGGATCAGGTTTTGGCGGATGGGAGCAGTAAATCATCAAGATTGAATCTAGTTGATTTGGCAGGGAGCGAAAAGTTAAGCAAAACAGGGGCAACTGGGCAGGCTTTAAAAGAAGCTCAAAAAATCAATTTGAGTTTGACTACCTTAGGTAGATGCATCAAAGCCTTGACTAGTAAAAATGAAACTCATATACCCTATAGAGAAAGTAAGCTTACCCAAATACTTACTCTCCTCTGTGAGTAAACAAAAACATTTTGCTCGGTCACTGAGGGGGCTAATTTTTTTTAAATTTATATTAAAATTTTATAGTATTTTTTTTTTTCGAAATTTAAGAAAACCTCTATTGAGAAAAGTAAGAATTAATCTAATTTATAAAATTTGCGTATTAAAATACAGGCTGTTTAAAATTAAGCAAATTTAATTATATAATTATCGCTTATATATTAAAAAAAATTTTGTTTGCTCACACATGGGGGAGTTAAAGAGTCTTTAGGAGGGAATGCAAAAACTGCCCTTGTGTGTACGGGGTCTATGAGAAAGGTACATTTTGAAGAGACTGTGGGGACTTTGAAGTTTGCTGAGCGAGCTAAAATGGTTAAAAATAGCGCGAAAAGCAATGTAAAAAGATCGGCTGAAGAGCTGGAAGCATTGGTAGAGCAATTAAAGCTGGAGATAGAAAGGCTGAAAAAAATGCTGATTGACAAAGATTCTGGGGCTGAAGTGCTTCTCCAAGGAGATATGTCGGTGGAATATCAGGAATTGAAAATAAAATATGAAACTTTGTCAGTTGCTTCGCAAAAACAGATTGAATTGCTGCAACATCAGGTAGAAATGGCAGAAGAAAAAGAAACGCATGGAGGGGATATGGTGTCACTTATCCCCTTAATCAGTGAATAATTTACTATTCAAATTTTTAAAAAAATATTTTTTTTATATTAAAAATTCATATATATTTTGCAAATTAAATAGATGTATCTGGTGAAAAAATATTTAATTGCAAAATACCTAACAAGAATCATTTTGAGTTTTCTTAATAGGGAGATTAGAGAAGAAGTTGACTCATATAAAGATAGAGTTGATGAAGCCAACGAGCAGGTAAATAAATTAACATCTCAAAATGAGCAACAAAGAAACTACTATGAAGAAATAATAGAAAACCTTAAAAAAGAATCCAATGAAAACCAAGGAAAAATAATCCAATTATCAGAAGAAAACAATTCAATGACCCGAAAAATCACAAATCTAAAATCAGATCTTAGTACTCAAGAAGAAAGAGCTATTGAAGCCACCCAAGAAAGAGACAGATTATTGGCACAAGAAAGCCTTATAAAAGATAAGCTTAGCAATGCTGAAAATAATTTGCAAGCTGAAATAGAAAAAAGATCACAAGCAGAAAATGAGAATGAGAAGCTGAAAAACCAAATTAAAATTTTAATAGAAGAAAAAGCAGTTTTAGAAGGAAAATATAGAGAAACAGAAAAAAATAATGAAGATCTCCACAAAAGGCTATTTGAAATTGAAGACAAAGAGGATGATTATATTAACCAAATAGAAAAACTTCAAAAAGAAAATGAAAATTTGAGAAAACAGCTAAATGAAGCAAAAAATCAAATTAATAAGCTTCAAGTTAGCTTGAAAGAAGCTATTGATAACTCAAATAGAGAAAAAGAAGCTATAAGAAGTGAAAATTTCAGCCTCCAAGCTGAAGTAAAGCAGTCTGTTGCTGAAATCCAGTCATTAAGGTCTTTATTAAATCAAAATGTAAGCGATAAAGCACTTATTCAGGAAAGAGAAAATTATATACAAGAAATGAACAGCCATTTCCAAGAAAGCTTAAACAGAGCAAAAGAAGAAAAACAAGCATTAGGGGCTCAGCTAAAAACTTTTATGGCTCAATTAGATTCAGCTAGAAAAAATGAAGAAATTAAGGCTGAAGAAAAAGAAAAATTAGCAGCACAATTAAAAACAGTCAATGAAAAATATAACAAAATAGTAAAAGAATTAGTTGAAGAAAAACAGTCAAAAACCAAAATAAATGCAAGATTAAAAGAACTTGAAATAAACTATTTATAAATAAATGCTACTTATCAGACAGTATTTAATTTACTATAATAAATATAAAAGCTGGCTCTTATATAATTATTCTTAGTATAAGCCAAGAAGAAAACAAAGCAGTCCTCGATCAATCAGAGAAGGCCAAAGCCGAATTCACAGAAAATTTCGAAAAAATTTCTCAAGAAAATTCTCAGCTAAAACAATCAGTCACTGTCCTAAATGAAACTTTAGCCAAGATTAAAGAAGAACAACTAGTACAATATCAGCAGCTATTAGAAGAAAAAACTAAAATAAAGCAAGAATGCTTAAACATTGAAAAGCAGCTAAGAGAAGAAGCAGAAGAATTTGAAAATAAATTAAATATCGCGCTATCTGACAAGAAAAGAATTTCCAGCCTATTTGAAGAAAAAAATAACGAGTTAGTCGCCGCTAAATCTAAGCAGCTTGTATTAGAAAATGAATTAAACAGAGCTAAGGTCCAAATAGAAACCTTAGAATCTGATATAAAACAAAAAGACAGAGAAGTCCAAATAGAAAGAAGGACCTCTATTATAAGGCAAGGAGAAAGAAGAGGATCTATTATGATGGGCGGTTTCCAAAGGCGACAAAGCATTTTAAATACAAAAATCACTCCTAGCACCGTAATGAAAACTACCCCAGTTGGACCTGCAGGATTTGGAGGGGTCGTTTTAAGGAAAACTGACAACAAGTTCTTAAAGGACGCAATACAAGAAGCTAAATTTGCTGCACAAAATGCCCCGAAGTCGCAGTTTCAGGTGTATTATGGATTTGATGAAATTCGAGCTTTGCTGTATTCAAGTGTAGATGAAGAAATTCTGGAGGAAAAAAGAGAAAGAAGCTCGTCGTCTGATAGCAATTCAAGCTCGAATTCGTCATTTTCATCTAACTCTGAAAAAGAAGAAAGTGAAGAAAATTAATCATCGCGAATTATATCTCTTAGCTATTAGTTAGGCAGAATATATTAATTTGTTAGAAATTATATGATGGTAGTAGCTAGTATATAGAGATATAGTTATGATTAATCTTAATTAAGATCTAGTAAATTTAAACTGCTAATGATAGATCAACTATCTTTTTGTGCTGATAATTTTTTTAATTTAAATACACAGCATTAAGATTATTTAATAAAAATATAGAATGCTTAAATTTTAAATGCCTTATTAATATAATAAATAAAATGAGCTCAGAAGAGATAGGAAACAGAATCCTAAGACTAAATTTCAATCAGCCAAATGAGCGAAATATAAACACTCTTCTTTCAGTCGGCACCACAAAAGGATTCAGGGTTATTCGTCTTGAAGATGCCAAGATCAATTTCCGATGTGATTCAGAAACAGCGCTGCATTTTCCTGGAGGAATTTCCACCCTAATCCAAATGTTCGAAAGCCAGCTTTTTTGCATTTCAGGAAGCTCCATAAACTCTTGTTATCCTCCAAATATAGTCTATTTTTGGGATGCAAAAGACGGAGAAATCAAAACAGAAGCAAGATTTCGATCAGAAGTTAAAAATATTTTATTATAAAAATTTACTATAAATAACACCTCATAGATTTTTCTTGTATTTTTATGATAAATTCATATATAAAAGATATAAGAAAAGATCATTGTATTATTGTGCTGAAAAAAATTGTAAAAAATATTTAGACTTATGTGTATTTATTGAACTCTTTAAGACCGATAGCTTCAATACCTACTTGTGATAACGAAAAAGGTGTTGCGGCGAGCTCGTATGATAAAGACAAATTTATACTTGCTACGCTAGATATGAATCCAGGATATATAAAGATTACGAATTTTGAGACTAGAGAAACTAAGCAAGCACTTATCCATGAAAATCCAGTCGTCCATTTAAGCTTAGATTACTCAGGAACTTATGGAGCGAGCGCTAGTGAGCAAGGCACTATTATAAGAGTCTTCGACTGCAATACACTTGAAATATTGCATGAGCTGCGAAGGGGAACTAACCCAGCCTTGATTTCTTCAATCACTTTTAGTCCTGAAAATAAATATTTAATAGCAACAAGCAACAGATTTACGATTCATCTATGAAGACTTGAAAACCCTCAAAGCAGCTCAGTAACTGGGATGTTTAGTAAATATCTTCCCACATATTTCCAATATGAAAGGAGCACTTCAAAATTGACTTTAAATCCTGACATCACTTGAACTTGTCCTTTATCAATCAGTGTTGGGCCAGCTGCTTGTTTTGTGAATAATGACGAATTCTGTGTTGCAAATTTAGATGGAAACTTATATAAATGCAAAATCAATGAAGCTGATTTAAGTATGAAAGTATATGAAGTAAAGCCATTTTTAGATTTTAACGAAAGCATAGTCGAAGGCGATAGAGAATGATCATCTTTTGAGTAGTTGTAATTATAATTATTTTTTAGAATATTAATGGTTTCTACCTCTTAATAGTCCTCTCACATTGCCTATGCATTTTTGAAAGTCGCTAAACGCCAAATATTGCATAGAGCATAGCATGACAGATCTTCCTAATGACTGTTGAGTGGTATAATTTAACCCCAATGCAAGATTCCATACATATTCATTAGCAATCCCTGGCTCTACATCTAATCCATATGACCTCGCTAAAAACTGGTTTAGCATAGTAAAATTCTTAGACAGCATGCTATAAACACTAGTAAAATTAAGCGTATCCAAATTATACATTTGAGAAAAACTATGGGTGTACCAGCCTGTCTGGTTTAAATCATAAGTATAGTCTATATAATCTTGAGTGTTGCCATTAAGTGTATAATATCTAAATCCTGGATTATTTCCGAAAAATGGAGACACCGAAGGATGGACTATTATAGAAAGCTGAGTTCCTGGCACCAGCTGGAAAAATCCAAAATGGTAATGCCCAGCAAAAATATAAGAAATTTTGCTTTGAAAAGCTGTGACAATTGATAAAAATTTAGTAACGTAATCATTGTCCCAATCTGGATCTCCTTTTCCATACATAGAAACTCCAGGAGAAATGTGCATAATTATAATAGATTTTGCTCTGTTTGCCTGCAGCTGGCTTCTAAGCCACTCTAATTGTTCATCAGCTTCTATTAGAGGGAGCTTTATATGAGTGCTAAAATAATTTGAATTTAAACAAATAAAATTCAGGCCACCTTTAGTTATGCTAGCATAGTATCCGCCTTTCATAAAAGTATCAGTCATAAATCCAATTAAAGGGCTTCAAAGATTATATAGGAATTTTAAATAGTTAGTGCCTTCTACACCTTCAGGGATTTGGTAATCACTAAAACCATCATTATTTCCAATTACAGGGAGTAGCTGAGTGTTAGGGAAATATTTAGTAAAAAGCTGGGTTACTTTAGTAAAGGTTGATAATACCAAATTTTTATCAGCTTCTTTGTCATATACTCCTTGCTGGTTTAATAAAGTTGAAGTAAAATGGGCGACAGAGTCTCCTAAAAGTAAAATAAAATCTGGGTTTGGGTTAACTGCTTTCATTTGTTGAAAAGCTAGTGCTGCCAGCGTCATAGGAGAGTCACAAAAATACCTTCCTAAAGGAGCTGTATCATTAGTTGGGACTGGATTCAATTTTTCGCCATCAATGCCAACTGAGTGGCAAAGATAAGGATAGCTATAATTTTGCTGATAAGCAATATCATAGTGAATGTCAGTCACTACAAAGAAATTCAAGTACTGAGCAGAACAAATTGATACGATAAGAGTCAAAATTAATTCCTTCATATGATTATTATCAATGAAAATTACTCTTATAAAATATTACGCAGATAGATAATTAGTAGAGATAATTATTCTTATAGAAACAAAATTTTTATTAATTAAATTCTTTTTTTGGGATTTCATGCGACTTAATCCGCTTATGCAAAAGCACATGAATTTCTTGCTTTTCTTCTTCATTAATTTTCCCTAAATGCCTGTAAAACCGAATCAAGAATAGCACAATAAAAAATGTGAAAATAACAGTCATGGTTGTCAGCACTTTGAATAATAAAAAATTAGAAATTGGAATAATCAAAACCCTGATTACTGAAATAATCACTTCGTATATAATGTATCCTGTTAGAAGAAGCTTATTTAAATGATATCCCGCTAAATAGCCTATAATAGGGACAAAAATAAGCAAAACGAGATAGTAAAACTCAGAAATCAGAAAAATTAAACAAATCAAGCAGTCTATGATTGAATATCATCTGGTGAATTTTGCGTAGCCTATTATTGAGGAATAGACAGCATTGCTTTCGGATTTCTGCTTAAAATCTAAAGGATGATCAAGCGAAATAGGTTGAAAATTAAGTTCATCAGTTTCGCTAGTTATTCTCTGGGCATTGGGACTGAGGTCTTCACTATTTATATGCTCAGTATTTTCTTGGGTTCTAACTCGATATAATTCATTTTCTTCTGGTTGAAGTGGCGTATCTTTATCTTCTTTCATTTTAAAATTTCATCTAATTTTCTGATATGTCGTAAAATGGGATATTATCATTCAAAAATGTTGATATTTTTAATTTTTCATCAATTTAATGGAATATTATTGAAGATAAGCTCTGAATTTTGATCTAGCTTCTATTATAATTGTCTATAAAAGAAATTATTATTTATTGCAGAATATAATACCAATGCCATTCCATTATACCAAATGTTTAATTAATCTTTTATCTTACTATAATAATTTATATTATTTTTTAAAGCCATATAATTATTATCGTTTTATTATATCAAAATATTTAAAAACTGGCTATTATTATATATTAAACAATTCTAATATTTTTAACTGCAGAAACAAACGCATTTATAAAAAATATATTAAAATAAATTCCGGAAAAAGTTAAAATATGTGCACTAATTACTTTTCTGTGTGTTTTTATTAGAATTTTTTTCTGATCCTTTTGCTTTATAATCCGTTCTTTTATCAATTCTAAAATTTTCTTCATCTTCGTTTATATCTTCATTGAAATTAAAAGTAAATTTCCCAAACTTAGGAGTTTCCACTGCTTTTGTTGTGGTCGGAGTATCAGCTTCATTATTTTGTAAGTATTTGAAATTAGGGGAATCGCAGCCTGTAGTCAT
Organism: Blepharisma stoltei; assembly: GCA_914767885.1. Lineage (NCBI taxonomy): Eukaryota > Ciliophora > Heterotrichea > Heterotrichida > Blepharismidae > Blepharisma > Blepharisma stoltei. Next base: position 210,075 of record CAJZBQ010000021.1, on the reverse strand, counting down.
TTCACTTTCTACTAATTTTTGTTCCTGCAGTAAGAATTCTGCTTTTTCGATACTAGATTTGCAGCAGCCCATTTAATTATATAACAACTTTCTATACTATTTTATAAAAAAATAGCATAATGAAATAATATTTTTCAAAAATTCAAAAATATTTTCCGACAGAATAATTAACGATTTTTTTATTAATTATATCCTTCATTATTCCCAGTATATTCCAAAACAGCCAATTTTGCTTTTATTGAATTAATCAATAAATTATCCACACTTTCGCTTTGCTTAATTGCTTTCAGATTTGCAGGCATGCTCGACCTGAAAACCATTTCTTTTCTTTTACATTTTTTCTCTAGTTTATCTGCTTTTGCTTTAATTCTTTTGGCTTTTTCAGCAGCTGGGAGATTTGAGTGTATATCATTTTCCCAATCAATATCCAAATTATCAGTATTTTGTTCATTAAGTTGGTCTTCTCTGACCTTCCTCATATGTCCTAGATAATCAAAGACTTTAACTTCTTTTTTGGCCTCTTCTTTTGCTTTAGGTTTTTTAAGTCCCGGCTTCCATTTAACAATAGGACTGTTATATGCCAAAGTATTTTCAATAGTTTTCGATATTTTGTGTTTTGGTGGGTTCACCTGCTGCTCGATCCTTTCTTGGAGTTCTTGCTGCTTAGCTCTATCTATAGAAGGCTGGAACATTTCTTTTACGAGTTCTGCGTATCTTGTTTTCTTTTCAATCATTTTTAGCCTTTCTTCTCTTTGAGCTTCTTGGGCTTCTTTTTCTAATTTATCGTGCTCAAGAATTCTTGCACTTCAGGAGCTCCTCATGGTCTCACTTAGCCTAATTTGGCTGTCTAGTAATTTTGATAGCTGCTCCCTTTCGACTTTTTTTTGCTGCTCATGCTTAATAGTGTCATATCATTTGGCGTGCTCAGCAATTTCTTCAAGTTTGACAGGCTGATACATCATTCTTTTCTTGGCAAGCTCAGCTTTTCTTTTTTCGAGCTCTGGCATTTCGTATTCGCTTTTGTATTTTTCTTCGATTTTTACGTATAAAGGCTTTTTCTTTTTAATTTCTTCGTAGTAGGAATTTAATTTTTTCATTTCTTCGAGCTCTTGCTGCCTTTTTTCTTTTTTCAGCTGCATTCTTTCAAGGTATTCTTTGTATTCTTCTTCTTTGCGGAGGTTTTCAGCTTCAAGCTCTTGCTGTTTGGCTTTTAAGTCTTCTTCTATCATCAGATCCCTTTCTTTTAGTTTTTTGTTCCATTTCTTTTGCAGACGTTTTTGTTCCAAATAAAACTTTCTTGCAAGCATTGAAGCTTCTTCACATTTTTTCTTTTCCATTTCTAATTTCCTCTTTCATGAAATCTCTAGCTAATTTTGTTTAATTTTAAACAAATTACATTTTAAAACATAAATTTTACAAATTAAATTCATATTTGCCTAAAATTTTTAAAAATACCATTAAAAATATTTTTTTATGTTTATATTAATTGGGAGAAATAAGTACTCTCTTCGCACTCTTGAATTTTGAAGATTGATTTTATTAGCTTGATCAGCGGTTTCATCAATTTCATCTAAGGCTCGGATTGATTCTTGGATAGACATAAGCTGCTCCTGAAGCATTCTTTTTTGCGTTTTTGCTTCTTTAAGTTTTTCTTTCCGAAGCAGCTCTTCTCTTTCATCATTCTGCGATTTTAAATGCAATTTTGAGATTAAATTATTCAGACTTGATTTCTATATAAAACATACCCGAGGAGCTCTCATTGCTTGGACTATCGGGCTTGATATAAGATCACTATGTGTTTTTTGTATGATAAACTGTACAGCATTTATTGCTTTTGGGTTGGATTTTGAAAGCTGAAAAACTTCAGACAGGTACTCAGTTGCCATTTAATAAATTATTATAAAGAATTTCTATCATTTATGGTTTTTTCAATTTGAACTGGCTTCTTATCATATTTGCTGAAAATTCTGCTTTTTCGTCAAGATTCTTCCCACTGATATACCAATCTACAAGCTTATGAGCCCTTGTGCCACAGGTTTCTAATCTGCGCCCGAGCGATGTGATTGCTGATTCTACGCAGTCTTCTGATGAACAAATAATCCCTCCTACCTTAATATGTCTAGTCATAGGAGTGCTAACTATTAATGGTTGGACACACAAAATGTCGATTTTTTCTTTTATTTCTTGATAAAACGACATGCATAAAATTCTTAAATAAGCCTTTGTGGCTGCATATATAGAGGAGTAGGGGAAACTAGCAAAGCCACTTCTAGATGACATGACTATTATAGCAGATTTTTGGGATCTGTATAATAGATTTAGTTAAGCTAGGTTAAAGGTTATGCTGGCCATAAGCGGGTAAACCCACTAGTCGTTGCAAATATTGGCTCCAAAAGGTCGTTCTTTGGATTTCCCGCCTGAACGCATGTCCAAGATATACATAAAAATGGCGACAGGTGATCCAGCCTAACTCTCAGCACCTGCAGCCTGCGTTCGTAGGGGACCTTGTGGAAGGGAGTAAAACGCTCGGAATGTGTATCCGGCTAGGTTTTACCTTGGCTTAGTGGAGCGCAACGTCGAGTTTAGTCGACCGCAGCTCATTCTGACACCAAGGGTTTTACCTCAAGGGGAAGTGGAGCCAAAGTTGGAAAGGGGAAGCTCAGCAATATCAGGAAGGATCCTCCTGATCAATCGGGCAACTTCCTAGTGTGAAACTGGGCGTTACGTCCCAAGCTTTGGATTTCCATTTTAGCCAACAGTCTTACCAGAAAATTTGTTTTTCAAATTTTTTGGATGGACAACCTTCTATCTCACAGCCTCAAGCAAGGCCTCAGAATTCCTAAATCTGCCCACTCGTTATCGTTATCGTTATTACTAGTAGGCTACTGCCATATTGTTAACGCAGTCACCACGGACCCGTGAGGGTTCACCAGTTTTGCGCCATCTTCGGCTCCACCTTGATCGACTGGGAAAAGGATTTGCTGGGCAGCTGATCAGCTCGGACCCCTTCCTTCATCTTCTTGAGACCCTACTGCCATGGAAATCAGAAGTGTCGATTTCCCCAAAGACGTCTTCTCCTCCCCTTTCGGGCGATATGTTGAGTGGGCTGGCTGTGGACTTCTGCGGCTGCTGCGAGTCAAGGTTGGCCACACAGAAATTTCAAAAAATGAAATTTCTGGTCACCTATCGGCAAAATGTGGAAGTCAAGACCCCGGGACGTAACGCCCGGTTTCACGCTAGGCAATTGCCCGAATGGTCTAGGTGTTCCCTGTAGACTCTGCTGGGCTTGCCCTTTCCAAGTCTGAACCCACCTTACCCTTGAGGAAAAATCCAACTCTGAAAGTGGGCATGGGCTAGGCTCTGTTCAGTACCAGAATTGCTTACCTAGCATTGTTGCCCTTTTCTGAGTTAGCAAAACCTTGCCGGATATAATTAAATATGTGCTCGGAAGCTACATGGCCGAAGGCCATGTCAGGTGGAGACGCCATATTTAATTATCCTAAATCTGCCCCACTCAACACTGGAGCAAGGTTGTAGCTTGCAAGGAGGCGAAGTTCAACAGAGCAGGCTAGCCATTAAGTTGGAGTCCTGTAGGCGGCGTCGCAAAGCGGAGGAACCTTCGGGTCTGGGTGACTGCGTCACAAATAACAGCTTAGCAGCTGATAATCTCCTAATTAAGATTAAGAACCGCATGTCCAGAGGGATTAGCTCTATAGGGCAGAGCTATTGTCTATAGAATGTCCCGATAGTTCCGATGAGAGAAGACTATGTGTAGGCAAAACCTCTCTAGCTCAGGAAAGCCTTCTGCGAGAAACAAACTTCCCTCTTCGACAGGCATCCCTAAACCTGAATGCCTAGTTCAAAAACAGGACAAAGGTATTGATTTCATCTTTATTAGTATTGTTCCTATCTGCTCCATCAGGAATGCGCCTCTGGGTCCAATTTCCGTCAACTTCGCTATTTATTATATTTATAATAAATTAGGTAGTAATGTTTTAATCATTAAGGTTGTGCTAACAATATTGACGTTGATGAGCTTCATAATGCTTTCTATGGGTTGTTTAGAAACGTCTCCATGATGATGGACACCTGCATTGCAGACGAGGATAGAAATATCAAAGCCTTTAACTTGATATATTAACTGTGAAATTGCTTCTTGGTCAGTCAAGTCACATATGATTACATGTGCTTTAACTTTGTATTCTTTTTCAATTATTTCTTTAACTTCATGAGCTTTTTCATCTATGTCAAGAATAATTATGTTAAAACCTCTTCTAGCAAAACTTTCGACCCAGGATTTTCCAATTCCATTCGCGCCACCAGTTACCAGGACCCATGAGTCACTTCCATATCTTTTTTTGAAGTCTATACAGCTCTGCCAAGATTCATAATATATCTGAGCTAGTCCTTTTAAAAACGCTATTGATTTATAAATCCCAACCAAGCAAAGTGATCCTAAAATCGCATTTGGAATTTTTTCAATAGTCCTAGAGATATTCTTGATAATATCCATAATATTTATCATTATAATTTATATTTTTTTCATTAATAATCATTATTTTTAATTTAAAAATTAAAATTTTAAATTATTTTAATAAGGCATATTATGGTAAAACTACAAAATATGGGAATCTCATGTAAATATATAATAAAGGAGAATTTAAAAAAATAATAAAATCTTAAAGACACGTCATATGTCTTTATAATTATCAAAATGGATTTCGTCAACCTCGGTGCACATTGTTCTGTTAAAACTTGTAGGCAGCAAGATTTTCTACCATTTGAGTGTGAACAATGTAGACAAAAATTTTGTAAAAAACACAGAACACAAAGAGATCATAGCTGCCCATACCCTCCCAGAGAAAATTACGTAATAAAATGCCCTATGTGTGATATGGGGATTACTCTTTATCCAAATATAGACCCAAATGTTATATGAGATCGGCATTTCACATCAGGGTACTGCGTTAAAAAACAAGGAATAAAATGTCCAGTTACAAATTGCAAAACATTCCTTACAGAAATAAATTCCTGTATATGCAATTCGTGCAGTCAAAGAATTTGTTTAAGTCATAGGTATTATGATCAACATCAATGCAAAAACAACTCGAAAAAAGACAAAAGCAGCTGTATTTTATTTTAATTTTACTCAATTCTTATTAAATTTTGATTTATTATAATTAGAATAAGTTAGTTTTTTTCATGATCCTTAAGAACTCTTCTTCACTAATTTCTCCATCCCCATCTCTGTCAGCTTCTTCAATCATTTCCATTAATTCTTCATCAGTCATGTTTTCGCCCAATTCTCGGGCCACCCTTTTCAAATTTTTGAAAGAAATTTTTCCTGTGCCATCGTCATCGAAAAGTTTATACTATAAGTCTGCAATAAATAACTATTTTTTTATAATAATTTATTAGCAATTTTAATTAAAAATGCATAAAAGCTTTAAGAATTTCTTCACGTGGGTCTCTTTCTGCCATTTTCGTTGACATCATATCAAGGAACTCAGGGAATTCTATAGTCCCTGACCCATCTTTGTCAATTTCTGCAATCATTCTCCTCACTTCTTCTTTCTTAGGTTCAAAACCTAAGGCGCGCATGGCGACTTTTAGCTCTTTTGAGTCAATTGCTCCAGACCCATCAGTGTCAAATAGGTCAAACGCTTCTTTAATTTCTTGTTTTTGCTCTTCTGTCAGCTCAGTGCGGCCTTTTTTGACTCCTCTTGCTGGTGGTCTTCTTAAGCTTGATGCCATTTAAAATTATGAAGAATTTGCCATTTAAATTAAGGAAAATTGAATTTTTTATGAATTATAGGTTTTGTGGTTTGAGGAGATTCTGTGTGGTCAAATAGAGGGCTGTATTTGGTTATTGCAATTTCCTGTGGATGGCGCTGTTTTGGCTTGATTTTCACACGGGAAAAATTTTTTGGTTCAACTAGTGCTATGGTTTGGCCCAAACCAAAAAAATTTTCCTAGTGGGAAAATCAGGCCCAAAATAGCGCCATCCATGGGAAAATCCCATATATATACACTCTAGAGACATCAGAGTCAAGTCTAGAGGTAGGATGAAGCCTTTTCATTAATTCTGCTTCTTTTAGCCTTAGTTCTCTGTTTCTTTCAAGTCACTTTTTCTTCTCCAATCTTTCATCGTCAATATTTCTAAAGGTTTGATAAATCACTTTTATCTGATTTCTTGTATTTTCATAGGAATCGACTACATGCTGCTCTTTATTACACACTAAAAACCCTGAGTCCATGTCATAAAATTCCAAATCAACCGATCCTCATCTTTGTGTATTTCTTGGGCTTGTGATTTTATTTCCATCATTTTTCTTCTTATAAGCTCTGAACTTTCTATTTAATTCGCTATATTCTTTAGAATGCTCTGGACTCAAACTTATTCTGTTTTTGTTCACAAAATGCTTATTAACAAACTCTGGCTCTTCGTTATAGGTTTTGTGTCTCCCATAAGACATTTTAGGAAGTTTCAGTATTTGGGTGCCATCAAATCCAGGGCTGTGCTCAGCTCTTAGTTTTTCGGCTAAGTCGTTTGACTTTTTGGGTGGTCTAATTGGCGATTTTGGCTCAGGTTTTTCAATACCTTCTCCTCTTAATGCTGATCTTTCAAGATGTATTAGTGTATCATGCATGATTTCTGATTTATATAAAGTTCGGTTAAGAAATGATACTTTTTCTTTGATTTTCAAAGGATCTGAAGATTTCCCGAAATCCAAAGCAAGTGTCAGGCTTGGCAACGCTGGGCTGCTTGATTTTTTTTCTTTACTTTTATTATTTGTTTGTTGCATTTATAACTATAGATAATTAAAATAATAAAGGAAATACCCTAAAATGAAGATTTAAAGGGTTGCGTATACTTAAAGCTCTGAAAAGTGAAAACTTTTTGGTTTTGGGGAGAAGTTTACCTTTCCAAAATTTGTCAGATCTTGCCCTATCTCTTTTTAATAGTTCTCTGATTTCTTTTCTTAGGCTTCTAATGCTTGTGTCGCTTGGGTTTGCTTTAAAAGCCCTAGATGCATATTCAAAAGCTTCTTCAAATAAGCGTAAACCTTTATAAGCTAAAGCTTTCCGATAGAGCGCTTTAACATTTTCTTTGTCTTCTTTTAAAACTTCATTACAGAGGTCAATGGCTTTTCGGTAATTTTCGAGTTTTATACGAACCATTGCCAAGTTAAGACAAATTGGATTTTTTATTTCAAGGACTGCTTCTCTGTGCTTATCAATTAGCTCAAAATTTCACTGTAATTGGTCAAAATCTATGTGAAATAGTCCAACGTGATAGAAATATTCAGCGTTAAATAAGTCATTGCTCTTGTAAAAATCATTGCCAAGGTTTTTGAATTTTAAGGCTTCTTCTAAACGGACCTCGAATACGTCAGAGCGCTTCTCTTCGATGTCAGCAAAGTTCTCAAATTCCATTTATCTAGAAATATTAATAAAAATTAGAAATTTTTGTGATTAATATAAGCGTACAATTAATAACGATTTGGCTTTATTTTTAGTTCTCTGGGTTTTTTCGTGCCTAAAAATCTATAGACAATTCTTTAAATATAATGCTCAAGTTTATAGCTCGTGCACTGTTATTGATCGCCATCATTGAAGATTATAAGCTATAGTTGATTTGATTCTTCGACATTTTAGACTTGAATCATCATCATTTAGATAAATATTCAGAGTTAAATAAAATTTCTTACGTCACAGGTAATTTAATTCTAATTTTATATTATTTATAATTAATGATTCTTCTCTCTCACTCTATATGAAAAGTAGTGATTTTGCGAGAAAAAAAGCTTAAGCCCAATTTTGGGGATCCAAAAGTTAAACGTCAAAAATGGTTGAAAATTTACAAATAAATCAGCCAATTTTTTTAAATTGCATGATTATCAAAATAATTTTAAAATATTAAAAATATCTTTCAAAAATACATTTTGCTAGAGTCAATTAATATGAGCCTTTAAAGAATTTCATTAGAATAATCCTAAAGAGCTGTATAAAAGCTCAATTAATGAGATTTAATTTGGTATTCCTTTCTTAAAAGTTCAACTGGCCGCTTAAGCACAAAATAAAAATAATTGTTTGGAAGCTATTATTAATTTACTATAACTAATTAAATATGAGGCTTTAAGAACTTCATCTAGAGTGATCTTCAAAAGCTCCTAACTTTGAATATGCAAGTTCAATTAATCAGATTTAAATAGTATTGCTTTCTTAAAAGTTAACCAACCGCTAAAACACGCAATAGAACATAATTTTTTTGAAATTTGATAAATAGCCATTTTTAATTTTACTATAGCCACTTAATATGAGGCTTTAAGAACTTCATGTATAATGCCAAATTAATAGGATATCCTGATTTAAATTAATTTTATAATAATACCATTTTAAAAATTGGCCCCGCTTATTTGTTAACTTATTTCTCACTACTCACGTTTCACTTTGGATCCCCAAAATTTTGCTTAAGCTTTTTTCCCGCAAAATCTCGCTACTTTCTATATAGTGCGAGAGAGAAGAAATATTAAATTATAAATAAAATAAAATCAATAAAATAAAATAACTTGTGACTTAAGAAGTTTTATTTAATTCTGAATGTTTTATCAAATGATGTTCAAGTCTAAAATGTAGAAGAATCAAGTCAATTATAGCGTATAATAATCTTCAATGATGGCGACCAATAGCGGTGCATGAGCTATATCATTTAAATCTGCAACTTCTTTTTCCAGGCTGCAAATTCTCGACCAAAGCCTATATAGCACAATCAGCAGTACCCCAATCATCACATATTGAATATACTGCATACTATTATTTCCTTTTTCCTCCTCTTTTACAGCTGGTTTCACGTCAATTTCATCAACTTTTTGTCCTAAGCTTTCCTTAACCACATTTCTTGCAAGTGGCAGCCAAATATCTTTTGTAACTTCATTAGTTTCTTTAGTCCCTGCAGACTCTATTTTACCTCTAAACATTGTGCTCTTTACAAATTCCATCCCAGAACTAGACTGCATTGCTACCTTTTGGTCTCCTATTACTTTTCACCTAAAATGCCCTACAAAGCAGTCAGATAAAGGGACTCCACTTGTGGTAATTTCTGTCTCAAAAATAAATTCTGTATTCGAAACAAAATAAATAGTTTGGTTTTCCATACATTTGCAGGTTTTTGGCATCATCAATACTCTTTCTTTCACTGGGTGTGTATAGTCAACGGTTCTTGTGGAGGAATAATTTCAGGCATCTCCTGGAATATTTTGGTAAAAATTCGGAGGGGGTGGGGTCCATTGCGTTATGTTTATGTCGGTGTCTCCCCTCAGTCCTAGGAATTTTAACGTAAAATTTTTGGAATTATCAGAAAATAAAAGCTCAAAAATTTTTTGTGCGGAAACTTCAAATTCTAATGATTCTATAATAATGTGTTTGTAAAGAGAATTGGGCTTCATTTGGCTTGAATTAATATTGCTTTTACCATCGACTTTTCTCATTAATTTCCCCAGTTCTAATCTTGCAGGTCTATTTTCTATTTTAAATTCGCATTTAAATTCTGTGATTTCTTTATATTTTGGTTTGTTCATTTTTAATAAATTTTCAATGGTCGCTTTTACTTGCTCTCTAGAAAAAAACGAAGCAAAAATGAACTCATTTGTATCAGTAACAATGCTTAAAGCATTATCAAATACTAGACCATGGACTTTTTTATCAATTTTTTTTATTTCTTTTAGCGGAATTGCAATTAAAGTTTCTCTGCCAAAAATAGTGGTTGAATTGAAATATAAATAGTTAAAAATGAGCAGCCCTTTTTTATGATTTAGCAAATAATTTATTTAGTTAATAAAATAAGATAAAAATTGTCAATACTAAATATATTATATTTTAAACAAGCATAAGAATGAAAACAAATGTGAGTAGTTGTTATATACATCCTCCCTTGTAGAAGGATTTTCTGTGAAAATGCACATGAATAACTTTCCACAAACATCGACCCAATTGGTAGCTGAAATTTAGAAAAAATATCATTATCATCAGCTTTACTGTCTCCTTCTTTTATATCTTCTTCAGTCTCTAAATGTGGCGCTGGGGTTTGTATATCCATAGCTCTATCAGTTGGCGGCTGAATTTCATATAAAACTACATCTTTAAAATCATCCTCAATATTTAAATTTTCAAAAACTTTTGTGCCTTTGTCGATAGCCTCATGTAAAAAATCAATTAATTGGCTATCTAATTTATATAAATTAGACAAAATTGCTTTTAAAGACTGAAGCTGAGATGCTTCTTGGTTAGAATTTTCAGCTAAAGAGCTTAAAACTTGGTGCTCCGTGTTTTGTATTGAAGTCTGGATCCTTTCACGAATTTCTTGGATTTTTTTTTGGGCTTTATCATCAGCTCTTTTTATTTTTTCGAATTCTTTGAGTCCTTCTTCTTGTACGATAGAATGATCCCTTATGGTTTTTTGTACAATTGATTGCAAGCTTTTGCATAAATTTCCTTGGAAAATTACTAAATTTTGAATAGGTTCTCCTGTTGCTCTGTTGATTTCTTTACAGTTATTTAAATGGACTTTTGAAAGTTCTAGAATCATAGTGTTGAATGAGAGCCATAGTGATTTTGACTCTTTTTTATTGGCAATTATGTCTGAAAGAGTAAGGCCTCTTCCTATTTTTTCTAGTGTTTTTCCGAAAATTTCATCGCTTGAGCAGATTTCATATAAATAAGTCCGAAATGCTTTAAGAGCTTTGGCTCTGTCATCACAAGACATTAGTCGAGATTCTAATTTCATAGTTAAATTTTCTATAGGATTTGTATGATAATTTATAATAAATATTAAAATAAAATGATTTTTTTTTTATAAAATAATAATTTCTATAAAATAATTATTTAGTTTAGATTTTTTTGGCATAGGATACTTTTTAATTCATTATCTTTAGATTGCACCATTAAATCAAGTGTAATATTTGCCAATTCTGCTGATTGATCAATTCTTGCATCTGATTGCTCTTTTTTTAGCACTAAAATGTTTTTTATCATACAAATAATAGACTCGATTAACCCTCTCAAAACTTGCATGGATTCTTTTTCTAGTTCCACAATCTGAGAATTAGATAAAGCCAAAATTTTTTCTAATGACTCATGCTTTTGATCTGTCATATTTATGTGCTCCCCTAGCTCCCCCTCCTCTGCATTAGCGGGTGAGTGGCTAATCTTTTTTTTAATTTATTTTTTTCAATGGTTTAAAACAAATTTTATACAATTTATGTTTTAAATTGCAATCTTCTTAATTGAATACTTTCATTTTTTGCGCCGAGAGGTAAAAAATTGGCCTACACTTAAGCACCAATCTGATGGAAGGTCTGGGGTGAGTTTTTACCAGCATAATTGAGCTTTCACTAGGTTCTTGAGATATGCAGTATCAAATTCAGGATGACTTTACGGAGTCAAGGTGCTAGGAAGCTTCGTGTTGAGCTGGGGATGTGAATAAGGCTAGAAAAATTATCTTTAGCCTATTTTCCTCTGGAATAGGACCTGCAGCGACTAGATCTTGGATTCAGAAGGATCAGGGATCTTCCCGAGAGATGGTATAATTTACACTTGGTGAATTAAAATGGCGTCATCGGTCCGGTGGGACAGGGGTTGGCGAACTTTTAAGGCATACAAGGAGATTAACAGCCAAGGCGATCTGGTGGTGGGAAAGTCCCTGCAGGGCAAACCTGTCCAATACTTAGGTTTGGAGAATACTGCAAGCGTAGAAACGGGTTCGAAGTCAAGGGTGGTCATGGGCGGATCGATAAATTATCAGATGGGGCTGGAGGTTTTCCCTTTAAGGGTTTTTGCCCTCCTTTTGTGCTCTAGGAGAAGTGAGGTGAGCTTCCCCATCAATAAATCCCTAAATAAATTTTCCTTTCCTTTCCTTTCCTTCCGAGAGATGGTGACGCCACTAATTTTGATGACGTCATCAGAAAAGAAGATGGAAAATTTTTCAAGAATTTTTTACAAGATTTATTTTACAAGTCTTTGATAAATTTTTTTATAAATTTAATAGCCATTAAACCTTTCTCCTTCTTCTCTTTATTGAATAGAATTAGTTTGAGGTCTTATTAAAAAATTTTAATTATCTTATTGAGAGGGGTTATACCAAAAAAAAATAATGATTTTTCCAATAGTTTGGAGAGGGTAGTAAGCATCCTTGAGCTTCTAGAAGTTCTTTTTTTGAAGATTTAGCTTTTTCTTTATATCTTTGTATAATTCCAAGCTGGTAATTTGTATTTGGGTCATTTTTTACTTTTTTATATGCAGAAATTGTTGATTCTCTTTCTTTTAACGCTTTATCATATTTTGCTTTAATTTTTCCATAAATTGACCTGGCTTGGCTTAAATCTCTCATAGCTTGTTGAGCTTCATCAACCATCTTTTTTCGAAATTGGGAAGCATCCTCTGAGATTTTGTTAACACGTTGAATAATCATACTATTTAGTGAAGTTGAGCTCTTTATATAAATATTCCCAATCAAATCGCTGTAGTTTCCAAATGCTTTTATACATTCGGCTAAGTTCATGTTATTTTTTGTATAGTAATTTCTTTTTTTATTATAGGGCTTTGCACTTTAATCCATTTTTGATAAAAAATTCATATATTTTGAACTTTAGCTTAATTTTACTAGCTTTTGATAGAATATCTAATTAAGAATAGTTAGTTTTGATAATTGAAAAATTAAGTTCTTTCCACTTTTTGAGATCGATTTGCCGTATTGATCAAAACTCTGAATAATTTCAATTAGGAAAGATCCCATATTTCGCATTGCTTTGCGAAAATTGTCCAAAAATGTGCTTCAAATCTCCAAATATCGCTGCTGATCTGGGAACTCAGGCCTGCTGCCTGCAAAGAGAAGGTCATTCAATACGTTCATATTTTTATAATAGATATGAATCAAAGGAAATTAAATTTTTGCAATAATTTTCCACACAGAATTCGAAGATTTAAATGATCAACCATTTTGCAAACATGAGTAATTATTAAAGTGATTACCATTAAATTTATAATTTCTTATTATAAAAATGAATTTTTATTTGGAATATGAAGAGAGATTTTCTAGAGAGATTAGGAAATAGGGATGAAGAATGAGCTAACTCCCCTCCGTGAGCGAACACACAAATTTTGTTCGCTCACAGAGGAGGGTTAATTTTTTGTTTTTAAAAAATTATATGTAAATTTTATAGTAAATTTTTTTTAGAAATTCGAAAGCAAATATTTATTTAATTTGTAAAACTTATGTTTTAAAATGCAAGCTGTTTAAAATCAAACAGAATTAGCTAGAGATTTCATTATACGAATTATCACTTATATATCAAAATTTTTTTCATAAAATATTTTTGTTCGCTCACGGAGGGTGGGTTTTTGGGCAAAAAATAGGGATTTTCCAATGTTTTTTTGGCTTACGGAGGGGGAGTAAGAAAATAATGGATGAATGTGGGGATTGATGTTGAAAAAATCAAGATAATGAATTAAAAATTTAGATTGGCACTTATTTTGTGGAGAAATCCTCCATAAAAATTGAGAATTATTTTCTAGTGTCATAAAAGAAAACATGCTAATTGATTATTATTGAAGTTAGGTCATCAGCAATGAATTACCAGATATATCAAAAATATCCAGCTTGATAATAAATTACACAATTGAGATAATGAAACCCTCATATAGCCCATAATGAGATATGTGGCTGCTATATTTTTATTTAATAATTACACATAAATCTTGCTGCACTTATATATCAAGTTCTTACTATAGGAATATCATATGAATAGCTCAGTAAGGGCAGGGATTGGTGAGAGAAACTCTCTAGCTGATTGGATCAACTTAAGTTTGTCAAAACAACTGAAGAGAGGCTCATTTGTCAATTCTTCAGTTGGCTTGAGCTAGTCCAACCAGCTAGAGAGCTTCCCTCTCCAATCACCTCCCTTACTGAGCTATTCATAGGATATTTCTATAGTCCGAGCTAACAAGGGCTCGGTCTATATATAAAATATAAAAAATATTATAGAATGATATTAATAAAAATAATTATTTTATTTTTAGATTCGACTTGGAAATTAATACAAAAAGGATTTTGGCATATGCAAAATCTGAGAGCCACTCCTAATTTTAATTTATTATATAAGAGTTAGTAGAAGAATATCCTGTTTATGTTAAACAAACTTTTGATTACTATGTATTAACCCAAAAGGCTTTTCTTTTCCTTTTTATTCAAGGATCTTGAGTACAATAATATTCTGACGTCAGATTCTTTTTGCCAGCGTTTTTTGCAGCTTGAAATCACAAAAAAAAGTGTCATTAGGACTATTACCGATAAAATTGTTGAGATCGCTGGATAATTCACAAGTAGATCTGCCAACCACTTCCAAGGTGAATGCAAAATGTTAGTTTCGTCACTATTTGAGGTAATTCCTCCCTGTGCTGAAGCATGAAATATAAGAAGAAGGCAGAGTATTACCATTTTGCTAATCTTTATCATATAACGAATACTTTATGGTGAATTTTATAGTTTAAATTCGAAATTTTAATTATTATTTTTATTAAGTCTAAAGTTTTCTTTTAATTGTTTTTATTTTTTTTCTTTTCTATATAATTAAATTAAATTAATAATTCGAAATTACTTTTAAAATAGGAATGCAGTGTGAAATTAATGCTAATTTTTGGTTTAATTCAATACTGCATATTCTATATAGAGATAAGAAAAGAATCGCTCAATAGAAACCTTACTATATTTCTTTTAAGTCTGTAACCTCTATCTATTCATTTAAATATCATTATATTTATTTATTAAATAGAGAAAGCAAAAATCAGTTAGAAAACCTTATTTAAATCCAAATCACTATTTTTAACTCCCCCCCCCCCTCCGTGAGCGAACAAAAAAATTTTGTTCGCTCACGGAGGGGGGTTAATTTTTTTTTTTAAAAAAAATTTATATATAAATTTTTATAAAAAATATTTTTTTCGAAATTTAAAAAAAATCCTAATTTGCAAAAATTGGAAAGCAAATATTAATTTAATTTGCAAAATTTATGTTTTAAAACGCAATTTGTTTAAAATTAAACAGAATTAGCTCTAGATTTCATTATACTAATTATCACTTATATATCAAAATTTTTTCCATTAAAATTTTTTCTATTAAAAATATTTTTGTTCACTCACGGAGGGTGGGTTTTTGGTCAAAAAATGGCGATTTTTCTAATGGTTTTGTTTCGCTCACGGAGGGGGGGGGGGGGGAGTAAGCAATCAGCTCTCTTTCCTCATTAAAAAATAAATTTAATGCTAGTTTCCATAAATTTGATATTCACTATAAATGCCTTCTTATCCTCTTTAAAAAATTAATCTTTTCTTTTATGTTTTACTTTAATCCTTTCTATATTATTTAATCTAAAATTAACCCATGTAAATATAAGATTTCAGAATCAAATGGAAGAAAGAAATCACTCTTTTCGCTACGTAGAGACTTATGAGTCCTCAAGGCCAGATTCACCTATATCTATGAACGACAGTATGATGAAATTTCAATATATTGATGAAGCCATACCGCTTCTCGCATATAACCAAGAAATCGCAAAATATTCAATCAATGATGTAGCCATGGACTTTTTAAAATCATTATCGGCGCCAATTTCTATTGTCGCAATTACAGGTATGAATAGAACCGGAAAATCTTACTTTTTAAACAGAGTTTTGCTCAACTGTAAAAATGGATTTAATATTGCTGCATCGGCTAGTCCTTGCACAAAAGGAGTTTGGGTTTGGGGAAGGCCCTTGACAGGAACAACCACAGAAGGTGAAACTTGTAGTGTCGTTTTAATGGACACTGAAGGACTTAAGATTTTTGGCAAGGACACTGACCATGATACAAGAATTTTCTCACTGGCTACCCTTTTAAGTTCTTATCTTATCTATAACTCATTTGGCTCTATTGATGAAAATTCTATAGAAAACCTTTCTTTTATATCAAGCCTGACCCAAAAAATCCAAATCAAATCTCAGCAGACTGAAGAAATCAGCATTGAAGAATATGGGTCACATTTCCCAACTTTTTTGTGGGTAGTCAGAGATTTTTCTTCACAGTTAATTAACTCAGAAGGTGATATAATTTCAGCTAAAGAGTATCTAGAACTGTCTTTACAGCCACAAAAAGGAGCTTCGAGTACAATTGATAATAAAAATAAAACCAGAAGATTTATAAAAGAATTTTTTAAAGAAAGAGACTGTTGCACTTTGGTAAAACCAACTGATAAAGATGAAGATATAGAAAATTTAAAAGAAAAAGAATTTGAAGATTTAAAGCTAGAATTTGTAGAGAAAATTGTATATATAAAAATGGCGTGGCAAATCAACCCAAACTACTAACACCTGGAGTTGGGAGATTCAGGGACCTTGTGGAAGGGAGGTTTGGCGTTCGGGATGTGTATCCGGCCAGGTTTTAATTGGTTTGGTGGAGCGCTATGTCAGAGTTTGCGGACCGCAGGCTCATGTCCAGTCAAGATTTTAACTCGGAGGAAGATGGAGTTCGGAGTTGGGAAGGGGTGTCTCAGCAATGCCAGTGAGATTCCTTCTAGTTGATTGGGAACGTTCCCTAGCGCGATACCAGGCGTTGAGTCCTGGATTACAAAATTTTCATTTTGGCCAGGTGACCAGAAAAATTTGTTTTTTCGAATTTTCTAGAAGCCAAACTCTGTTGGTCAAACTTTTCGACTACTAGGGAGCATGCGCAGGCCAATTTCTGGTAAGAACAAGACTTTGAAGGTCGAAAGACGATTGCTAGCTAACAAACAAGTGGAGCTTTATGGAAGGGAATAAGGATCTTCTGATCCCAACAGGGAGCTTTTCTATAATCTCCCTAATTCTAAGTAGAGCAAATTGTAGCTGCAAGAAAAAAAATACTCGGGAAATGCAAAGTAAAGACAATAAATGGGAAAGCCATTAATGGACAAATGCTTACACATTTAGTAGAAGCTTATATAAAAGCCATAAACCATGGAGAAGCATTAAATGCAGAAAATGCCTGGATTTATATATGCAAAACTGAGTGCACAAAAAGCTTACAAAATGCTCAAGATATTTATGAAAAAATATTCTTTTATAAATTGATTAAAATAAATAAATATTCACAGATCCTATATTTAATTTTAAATCATTTACTAACAAGCAGCATTTCTAATAGATTCCCAATCAGTGAAGAAGAACTAAAACTTATTCACAAAGAGGCTAAAGAAGCTGCTTTAGAGCATTTCGAGCTTAAAGCTATAGGTGACGAAAAATTAAATTATTTAAAGCAGCTTAAAGAAAGCTTACAAGAAAAATATTATTCAATTAAAAGTGACAATGAACTAGAAACTAAAAGAAAAGCAACAGAATTTTTAACAGATAATTACTCAATTGTAGACTCAAAATTAAGGAAAGGAGAATTTAAATATTTTATCGATTATGACAAAAGCATGAAATCTTTTCAAAAATTCTTTTTAGAGCATGGCCCTGAAGGCCCAGCCCGTAGAGAAATTTTATTGGATTTCTGTATGAATAAAATATCATCTACAAGTGATTTTTTTATAAAAACGACTTCTAATGAGCTTGATATGATTATTCATACAAAATCAGAAAAAATATCCCAGCTGGAAAATGATATAAAAGAAATTAAAGAAGATTTTGCTAGAGAGCGTGATGAATTTCAGAGGAAAATCACAAAAATGGAAGCAGAAAAGGCGGAGCTTACAGTAAAAGAACAGAGCATGAGAGAACAAATTTTGTCGCTCAAAAGTGAAAGAGACAGTTTAGATAAAGAAATGAGATCTGCTTTAAAAAACGTACGAACCGAAAATTCCCAGCAGCTTGAAAACGCAAATACAAAAGTGTGGGAATATGAAGAAAAAATGAAAGAAATGGAAAGAATTCTCCATCAGCAGGTTGCTGATTTCCAAGAAGAAAAAGCTTTATTTGACCAAAAAATAAAATATTTAGAATTAACTTTAGAAGAATCCAGAAGAAGAGAAAAAGAGATCATGAATGAATTAAAAAACCAGAAAAAAGACCATAATCTCTCTATAAAAGATTTACAGTCAAGATATGAAAATCAATTGAAATTTTACCAATCAAGACTTGACGCAGAATCTGAAAGATTTAATGAGCTTGAAAGAGAATATGAAGAAAAAGAAAACGAATTCGACAGAGAAAAAGCGGAATTAGAAGAAAGCGAAATAAGAAATAAATCAATTATTAGCGAGATGACCCTGCAAATTGAAAATTTCAAGCAAAAACTTGAAAGGAAAGATATTGAATTTAAGAAAAAAATAAATGACTCGAATAGAGAGCATGAAATAAGTTTGCAGAAAATGAAAAATAAAGCTGAAGATTTTGAGAAAAAATATCAAAATGTTGATGAGAATTATAAATCATCACTAGTACAATGGCAAAAAGAAAATGCTGTACTTGCACAGAAGCTGGAATTTGCTGAACAATACTTGCAGGAGTCTAAAAAACAGCTGGAGGATGAAAGAAAGCAGCATGAAAATATGATAAGATCTATACAAGCAGGAACATCAGTAAACTCTGAAGAGGCTGAAACTCAGCTCGCAAAATTAAAAAAACAATACTATGATGATACGAAAAATTTGGAAATTGAAAATGATAATTTACGTAAAAGGCTAAGCCAGCAGCTTGAAGAAATTATTCAAAAATACAATGAGCTTGAATTAAAATCAAAAATTGATACATCAAATTGGGCAGAAAAAGAAATCCAATTTCAAGAAGATATCGAAAATTTATTAACCCCATTGTAATTCAAAAAAAATTGGCAAAATTTCCATTTTTTTGGGGGTTAGATTAATTTAATTTAAATTAAAAAATAATTTTATATTCTATAGGCAAAAATAATAATTAGCTTTAGTACCCATTTTAATATCTAAAAATAAAAAATTCACCTTATTAACTCCTATGTAAATTAGAATAGATTTTTGTTCCAATTTAAAAGGGGAGTAAATGAAAAAACCCAGCTTCAAGACCAAGTCAGCGATTTATTGAAAAAAGTGAATTCTTCTATCCAAGATGCAGAAGAAAAATTCAAAAAAAGAATAAAAGCATTAGAAAATCAATTAGAAGAAACTAAGTCAAAACATGGCGAAGAAGTCCATGCAGGAAATTTAAGAGCAGAGCAATCTTATCAGCAACTTAAAATATTTTATGAAGAAGAAAAAAATAGGCTTGAATTTAGGTTAAAAGAAGAAAAAGAGAAATCCGAAAAAAAATACAAAATTATGAGTGAAGAATACGAAGACCGAATAAGACAAAATGAAGACCTCTTTGATGAAGAGTTGACAGCCAAAGAAGATGAAATGCATGAATTAGAAGAATATTACAAAGAGCAAGTAAATATGCTTACTCATCAGTCTGGCTTAGATACACAAAAAATAGAAACTTTAGAAAAAGTTTTAAAAGAAACTAAAGAAAATTTAGAAAATATCCAAAAAACAAATGCTCAAGCAATAGAACAGCTACAAGAGAAATTTACATCAGAAAGAAATACACTACTGGAAAAAGTAGAAAAACAGGCTAATGATATTGGGGTAAGAGAGCGCGAGGTAGAATCTCTTAATTTCAAAAAAGATCAGCTTGAGTCTCAGCTTTCTAATAAAGAAGCTGAGCTAGAGGACACAAAATCCCTCTATGAAAAAGAAAAGCAAATTATTGCTGAAAGGCTAGAAAACCTAAAAATTGCTTATCAAAAAATATCTGATGAATTAAATCAAAAGAAAAGTGACTCTAAACGAGAAATGGCTTTAGCACAGCAAGACAGCGAGTTTAAAGCAAAAAGAATTTTAGAGCTTGAAAAATCTTTGCATGATGCTGAAGATAAATATAGTGAAACCGTAAAAAACCTAAAAGATGAATCAGGTCAAGAACTGTCTTCTACAATAGCAAAACTTACACAAGTAAAAGAAAACCTTGAAGAAAAATTAGAACAAAGAAAAAAACAGCTTAAAGATATAGCAGCAAGTAGCTCAAAACAAATCAGCAGCCTGGAAAAAGAAAAAGCAGTACTTTCAGAAAAACTGGTAAACCTTGATATGAAAAAAAATGATATGGAAAAACAATATAAACAAGAAATAGAAAATTTGCAAATTCAGCTTAAAGGTAAAAAAGACAATGAAAGTACTGGCATGATGGAAATCCAGCTGGAAAATGAAAGATTGAAGACTCGTATACAAGAAATTGAAAAAGATAATGCAGAGAGAACTTCTGCGACAGAAAGAGAAAGAATTTTATGGGAAAATAAATTTTCGTTTTTAATACAGCAAAGAGATCAAGAAAAAAATAATCTTGCAGAATTTCAAAAAAAATTCGAGGCAACTATTGAACAATTTCAAAAACAAAAAGCTCTGGATAGAGAAAAACAAGAAATTGCAAATAAAACGATGATTGATTCAATAGAATCAAGATATTCCTCACAAATAAAAGACATGCAAGAAAATCATGCCTCAACTACATCAGATTTAACAGAAAAAGTAAAAAATCAAGAAAAAGAAATCAGAAGTTTAAGAGAAGAAATTGAGCTTGAAAAACGAGGGAGAAATTCTCAGTCTGGAAATATGGAGAAGCGTCTGCAGGAATTAACAGAAAATGAAATAAAAATACTTAATGAATTAGATAATACTAAGAAAGACAGGGATACAAGAATCGAAGAATGGCAAGAAAAATTCAATTCTGAAGTAAATTTACTCAGAACAAAGCTTTCTGAATATGAAAAGCGTGCCAAGGAATCCGAGCAACAGAGAAGTCAACTTTTTATTGATCTAGAAAAAGAAAGAGCAAAATGAAGCATGGAAAAAGACCATTTAATTTCTCAAAAAAATCAAGCACTTGATTCCTTAGAAGCTTTGGAAAAGCGAAAAGAGCTGCTTTTAAGAGAAAATGAAAAGCTTCGAGCTGATAAAGGAAGCCGCAGACAGGCATCAGGAAATTTCATGAGGAGAGCTGAAGGGACTAAAGAATTCAAACAAGGTGCTGCTTCTTTATTTGGGCAAGCAGGAATCACGTTTGAAGAATTTTCTAAAGATATATCTTCCACAGACACAACAGGCCAAAAAACCCCAAGTAGCTCCACAACAGGAGAGGCAAGTCCTAAGCCTCCACTTTTTGCATTTAGGACAAATAGCCCATCAAATCGCAATAGGCCAGTAATTCAATTTGAAAAGAAGTCTGAAGGGAATTAATTTTATGTTTATTCAAATAGTGGATATAAACACAATTTTCTAGGCTAAATTTTTATAAGATTCTTAAGTTTTTAACTTCGCTTCATTGCTTGTGTATTTCCAGTATCAAGGTTTGAAATACTCGATTCAACAGCCTTCTCTTCATCATCTTCGCCAGAGTCGATTAAAGAAGACCCTGATATTGAAAATGAATTGCAATTAAAAGGTGTACTTATCAGGAAATTTGAGGACTGGAGCGGTATAAGTGGAGCCATTCTAACTTTTTGGGTGGAAAAGTGTTTTGCCGGCATTTTGCAAGCATACACAGCACGTGAAATCTGTCTTGCGTAGGTAAACAACCCCATATTTTATCAATAATTTCTTAACGAAAGATTTTATTGTCGAATTATAAAAAGAATTATCAAAAATTAATTTAATTGATTTCTAAGCTTTTTTATATTTATATCTAAATATCTTTTTAAGAATATTCAATCATTTTCATAAATAGCATGTTAAAATGCTGCTATAGCGAAGTATTTTATATTCAGAAATGGAATCATAAAAATATGCACCCAAGTAACCACGAGTTTTTCTCAAGAGCAGGCAAAAGTAGTTTGGAAAGATTTAAAATCTTGCAAGATAAAGAATTTATCTTATATAACCGTCCCAAAGTTTCAGCTAGACAAGAATTATTAAAGTCATTAAGTGAGTCAAATCTCAATTTTAAAAGCAAGCACAAGTTCTTAGGCGAAGATCTGGAAAAATTAATATCTGTAATTTATATCAAGAGTATCAAGCCATATCAGCAGCAAAAACCACAAAAGCCAAGCCCATCTGCAGTTTTCAAAGGTCCTGACAGATCTCATTTTTCTGTATTTAATGTACCATATATCTAGATATCAGAAGAAGGATGCAGGACTTTTGGAGCCTATGACATAAATTATTCATTAGTTCACAAACATGAAGCTGCTTACTCTATCCCAAAAAATAAAAGACCAACAAAAATCGAATTCGTAACTGAAAGATCAATAGTCATTGAACCAAAAACTAAAAAGAAAAAGAGAAAAATAAATGGGATTCCCTTTGATAAACAACTAGAAAGGAAACCTATTTTTGATGGGCTTCGTGATTTTATTAATAAAACTAGATTCAGCTCAGTTGATTTTTCTGAAGAGTCTACAAGTAAATTTGTGTAAGGATTATATAGAAAAACAAGCTCTCCAGACTTGAGGAAATATAGCCCCAGGGCAGAAATTTTTAATATTCCTGAGTTTCAGCCTGAATATACACCAAATAAAGAAAAAATTTTGCCAAAATTGGTAAAATCAATTAAATTTGAAAAAATGCCAAAGAGAGAAGAGCTATTTAAAAATGATGATCCTAGTCCTGAAACAAATTACCCAGTCAAATATGATTTAGTAGAAAAAAAACCTAAAATCTGTGATTTTACTAAAGAACTGCCAAGGGAAAAAGATATCAACTGCTCATTACCTTCTTATATGCAAATTAGTATGAGTAGTGAAGATGTTGAAAAAAATAAAATTATTAAGAAAAAGTATAAAATCACAACTTCTCATGTGGAGCAAGTTCATGATAACCCATCACAAGCCATTTCTTTAAATGATAATTAATATTTCCCAATAAATTACATCAGCATGCAGCATTTAATAAGGAAAATTCTTTATATATTAATCTACCAAATTATTAAGTTTATTATTCAGATATATAACTGTATCCAAAAATACCATTGTTTGCCCTTCTATTTGTAAACAATCCAGAGCAAAACTATCTCCGTACTAAATAATTCTTACCTTATAAATGACTATATCAAATTTAATAATTTTCCCATACATAATAGGCGATATAGGCTTTTGGTCAGCCAGCCTATCAATGAGTACCTGATACCCCACAGATCTTGCCCTTATATTAAAATTGCTAATTAATTTTCATTCTAATTGACATTCTCTAAAATAATTAAATAATAAGCACATCAGCGTATAAGATTCTCTCTTAGTCCTTATGCAATAACTTCAGTTATGAGGCTCACTTATAGCATCATTTGTAGGGTTCGATTCCCCCAAATAAATAAAATTTTCCATATTTTCAATCCCCTCAGATATCATAAACGATCTGGAATTTTTAAAAGTCGGCTTTAGTTCTATATTACTTTTATCAAGCCCAATTCTTTTTTCTCTAACTCCCCCCCCCCCCCCTCCGTGAGCGAACAAAACCATTAGAAAAATCGCCATTTTTTGACCAAAAACCCACCCTCCGTGAGTGAACAAAAATTTTTTTAATAGAAAAAATTTTAATGGAAAAAAATTTTGATATATAAGTGATAATTAGTATAATGAAATCTAGAGCTAATTCTGTTTAATTTTAAACAAATTGCGTTTTAAAACATAAATTTTGCAAATTAAATTAATATTTGCTTTCCAATTTTTGCAAATTAGGATTTTTTTAAATTTCGAAAAAAATATTTTTTTATAAAATTTATATATAAATTTTTTTAAAAAAAAAAAATTAACCCCCTCCGTGAGCGAACAAAATTTTTTTGTTCGCTCACGGAGGGGGGGGGGGGGGAGTAAGCTTAGTATTTAAAAGGATTTCATAAGTGACTGAGAATGGGTCATATTTCCTTCTAATAATATTTTTCTTAATATTTTCTTTATCATTTGCATAATCTTGCAATTCTGCATATTTCAGACAATTATTTAAAATTTCTTCATCAATTTCACTATGATATCTATAAGCTCTATATATTGATAGTAAATCAGTATTATCAATTGCATCTAAATTTAAATCAGTAATAGACAAATGCAAAGGTAAATCAGTTTTATATCAAGGATGCTCTTTTATTTGCATTATTGTAATTCTTGATACTGGGTCTGCAGTTATCATTCTTTTGATTAAATCTTTGACTTGCCTTGAAAAATGATGAGGCATGTCAAATTTTGCGTCTGATTATGAATTACTTTTTATTTTTGAAAAAAGCGATGAGATGCTGTTTTCGTCAAAAGGAAGGTAGCCAGCTAGTAATGCGTAAAGAACTACACCTATACTTCATACGTCAGCTTCAGGGCCACAGTAGCGGCATCCAGCAATGACTTCTGGGGCTGCATAATTTGGCGACCCACAGGCAGTTTTGAAAAAAACGCCGTCTCTTATAATATTTGATAACCCAAAATCCCCGATTTTTATATTAGAATCTTCATCTAAAAAAAGATTTTCTGGCTTGATGTCTCGATGTGTGACCCGCCGCTGGTGACAGTAAGAGATAGCTGAAATTATTTGTTGAAAATATTTTCTTGCTTCATTTTCTTGTAGCCTTCCTTTTTCAATCAGTGTGTATAGCTCTCCACCAGAAACATACTCTAAAATCAAAATAATTTCTTTTTCAGTATAAATAACGTCATACAGCTTTATTATATGAGGATGATGAAGTATTTTTAGGATTTTTATTTCCCTTTGTATTTTTATATATAAATGCTGTTCAGATATCAAGCTTCGCTTTATTATTTTCACTGCAACTTTTTGATTAGTGATTAAATGTTCACCGACTACTTAAAACTTACGTTTAACTTTTGCAAAAGTTCCAGACCCAAGAGGCCTTATAATTCTATAAGATCCTTTCAAAGTAGTCATAGTTAGTTAATTAATGTGGCAAATTAATAAATGAGAGAGAAAAATATTTTTATTTTCAAAAAATAGACTTAGAAATTAATTAATTATTAATTTTTGATGAATTTTATATAAATCCACTCTGTTGACATATAATCTTACAATTACATAAATAATATGGAAACGAAAAATATGTACTTTTTGCAGCAAAGACCCGTTGAGACGATTGAAACGAATAAAAATAAGAAAGCAAGATTCTGTGATATCATACAAATTTTTGAATTTCCAAGCACTAAAGATACCTTGCTTTATGCATCAAATTCAGTAAAACAACTAGAAGATATCGCATTTAGTGTAATTAAAGCGTAATTTCTACATAGGAGTCAAATTGATGGAAGATCAAATCGCAGCAATAATTACTTCATAAAAAGATATGCCTTATTGTAGACAATAGTCCTATTTTATTGAAAATTATTGAAAAACTGCATTTTGCTGTATTATAAATGCTATTTTTATAGAAATAGAGCAAAAATTTCGCCATTTTTTTCTATATAAAAATGTATACGATTTAAATGGAATTTGTACAGATTTTTATACAGGGGAGCAATATGCTTGAGATATGCACCCACAAGCAGTCCATCATTCTCCCTCACGAAGAGGAATTATGAAAAAAAAGAAAAATTTGACTTTAAAAGTGAGCGATGAGTACGAAATAAGGAGCAGGGAAGGCTTTCACTCTACTCTGGCAAGGTCAAGGAGCTCTTTTTTAGCGAAATTAAAACCTATTGATACAGTAGCGCCAAAGAGGCAAAATAATGCTTCTTTTCAACGGAGAAATATAAGACTTCATACAGAAGTTTTGACAAAAAGGTCGAGCACGAGTTCAAATAAACAAAGATCTTACTTACTTAATTATTAATAGCACGCTTAACGTCCAATACCACATTCCCTGCACGGGTATCCGTCCTGCTTCTGGGTACCCCGCTCCCACCAAAATGTCGTGCACCACCTGGCTTCAAGGCTAAATGGTCCCATTGGCTTCGGCGTTCGGATTTCGACGGCCGTCCTTCCGGCTCTCGGGCAAGCCAACTTGGGTCCGTCAGGCACCCTAAAGGTCCCAGTCTCCACCGCCTGGGGTTGGTGGCATCGTTCCAGAAAATTCGAATTCCCTGAGGGACAGAAGTCCTGCGTCGCGCACCGCAGGATCTTGAAGCCCTGTCATAGCCGGGATAAATTCGCTGGGGAAAGCCAAACCTCATAATCAAAAAATTGAGGAAGAGAATTTTCGGTCGGGAGACCAGAAAATTCGAATGACGCCATTTTTTGATTATCAAATAAACAAAGATCAACATTATCTGGAACGTCGATAATAACGCTTTCTCCATTATTTAAATAGAACTATTGCGAATATAAAGGTAAAGAGAAGCAAAGTGAACATTAGATAATTAGATTTTTGTAAAATTTATAGTTAAAATATTAAAAAAATTACAAGATTAAGATTAAATAGATTAAGTCTCCAAGATTGGATGCCTCCACACGCTTGCGACTGCGGAATCTGCTTGCCGGGAGGAAGTCAGTCGCCTGAACCCTGGGACTGAGTCTTGTCTTAAGCTATAAAGCGATTTTCTAATCCAAAGTTGTGCATTGCCATAAGGGCATATTTGGTCGCCGCCACCATACTAATTATCTAAACATCACAAGGATGGGAAAAGCTAAACAGAGAAAAATTACCAACTAAATATAATATTACTCAAAAATGGCCACAAAGCGAATCAATTTGGAACTCCAGAGATTAAAAAATAAAAATTTGACACATATAGTGTACCAGCCATATGAAAATAATATTTTTAACTGCTGAGGAATGATTGAAGGACCTGAAAACACGCCTTACCAAGGTGGCATTTTTTATGTGCTAATTAAGCTTCCACTTGATTATCCTTTTAAGAACCCAAAGATTTATTTCATGACCAAAATATTTCATCCCGCAGTTAGCGAGTCCGGAAAAATCTGTTGTAACACTGTTTTTGATGAATGGAGCCCAAAAAATACAATTGAATATTTATTACAACTTATATGAGAACATTTAAAAAATCCAGTTTGCTGCTGTGGGGTAGGTGCTAATCTATTTAAAAATGATAAAAACAGATTTATTCAGACCGCTCAACAATGAACTCAATACTACGCAAATTAAATACCAAAAATTAATTAACGACATGTAGGAAACTGTAATACAGAATTTATTCTTTCCAAATTTTCTTTGAAATTGTTTGGAATCCAGTTTCTTTCTCTGAATTCTCCCTTAAGTGAATTAAGATCGAAAACTCCTTTCAGCCTACAATAAATCCTTTCTTTAGCTTCCATTTCACTTTTTACATCTAAAGCGCCTCCACTTTTGATAATTTCTATATAGAATTTTCCCATAGATGGCGCTGTTTGCCCTTGATTTGCCCATGAACAAAATTTTTTGGTTCGACCAGTACATTATGGTTTGGTCAAACCAAAAAATTTTCCCAGTGGGCAAATCAAGGGCAAACAGCGCCATCTATGGGAAAATTCTATATCACTGCAGCTTATAGACCTTGAAGCTTGTAGCATTCTGTGCTTTTTCTCAACTTTTGACTCTTCTAAGCCACTAAACGTAATTTTAGGTTTGCCTCTTAAGGTTACCCCAGAAGAATTTGTTTTGCTTCTTCGCTCTTTTTCACGTTTTTTCTTTTTTTCGTAGTCTCTTCTCCATTCTCGTTTTTGTTCGTCAGGGGCTTTTTCATTGATATTTACCACATATAAAAGACCTTTTTGTTTTTTAGCATAATCTTTATATTCAGCTATTTTTATAGTGTCTTCTAAAAATTTTTGTTTATTCCTTATATATATAAATTTCCCTTTTTTTAATCCTAATAAATATAACGGTAAAATATAGAAAAATCGATTATACTTAAATGAGTTTCCATAACTTCTGGGTCTACATTTTGATTGGAAACTGCAATTTCATTCAAATTAACCTCTTGTGCTAAATCATATTTCTGTGGAAATCTGTATTGTATAGGTGGCGAAAACATGAATTTTTTGACGCTTGTTTTCTTGTCTCTGAACATAATTTCTAGCTCCTCGTCAACATCTCTTTCTTCTTCTCATGGATTTTCCTCTTCTTCTGATATATATTCTTCAGTAATCTGAGGGATAATTGGCTGCCTAGCACTCTTTTTTGCAGGTGTTATGTTTTTGAAAAATTCTGAGCTAGCAGAGTTTAGTAAATTGGAAGTGTTTGGGATTGCTTTTTGGGAGACTAAAAGCTCTTTGGCCATTTGGCTCATTAAATTCATGTGTTTTAGCTCATATACGCCCTTCCTATAGATGGCGCGCAATGCGCCATCATCGGGCCATGTCGGGAGAGGGTTCTCCACGAGGAAATGTTCCACGTGTGGAACCCTCTTTTTCCACGAGCCAAAAAGAGGGTTCCACACGTGGAACCATTCCTCGTGGAGAACCCTCTCCCGACATGGCCCGATGATGGCGCATTGCGCGCCATCTATAGGAAGGGCGTATATTCAACGCTTCGCTTTTCACGTTCTTCAGCAGGATTTAGACAATAAATTGGTAGCTTCTGACCATACTTCTCCCATACCCGGAGTTTTTAGATTTTAGGAAGGCTGGAGCCTGGAACTTTTGTCCAGGGAGAGTTTTTTTCCCTGGTCGGGATATTTTTACCCTGTACTGTAGACAAGGAAATTAGAGTTCATGTGACGACTCCACACTTCTGGATGAGAAGGGCAATGGTAGCCAGAAGGAGGATTCGAGGTCATGTCCTATCTTCCATCCCGCATAGATCATGTCGACCGCTAGGAGTTGCCCAAAGAAGTGCCTGGGTGCGTCTCCTCGAGAGATGGCGACGTCACCATTTTTTGGTGATTTCGAAAAAAAGGGCACAAGTGCAAACCGATGACTAGTGCGAGGAGACTGAAGTCGGCGAAGGCGGAATGGGGCTAAAATCAACCCGAAGACCCATTCAAACTTATAATAATCTAATCAAATCAGCAGGATTTACGATTTTGTGAACAGGGGAAGCACTGGAAGATATTGGAGATCTGCTGATGCTTTCTTTTTCTTGGCTTGTGTCGAACTCTACTTCACCTTCTGAAGAATCTGTTTGACGGGGCTTTGAGTTGTTTACTCCCCTCTTTAAATTGGAATATGGGTAAAATTTCTATTTTTTGGTTAAATTATTTAATGGAAAATGTTATACATAAAAAAAAAATTTTATAAAATTAGTTTTGCCCAAATTTAATTGGTAGAGTGAAAGTAGAAAGCTATTTAAATAATTTGATCGCTGAATCAAGCATATTTTTATTCTTTATAATTAAATTTAAAATTATTATATTATAGTAATTTTTTATGAAAATTTTATATTAATTTTTTTTTTCAAAAAATAAATTAATCCCTTTTAAAAGAAACAACAATTTAACGGGGTTAGTTAGGAAATTAATAGGTATATTTTCTCGTTTTTTAGTAAAATATTGAGATGGCCGCTTTTTAGCATTTTCAGGGTTTTTAGTTTTTGGTTCTTTTTTTATTTTTGATGGGTTTTCTCCGTTTTGTTCTATTTCTTCTTTCTCCACAACTTTTTCTTCTTCTTTTAGCGATTCTTCTTTTTTTTCTTTATTCTGTATTTCTTCATTATTTTTAACCGTTGGCTTAGGCGTTTTTTTCTTAACCATTTTCCTAGTTTTTGCACCTGCCTTTTTACTTTCTACTTTATTGACACTAATCTCGGTTTCCACTATTCCTGAATTGCTATTATCTGTAGCTTGTTTATTATCATTACTTTCTTCAACCTCATCCTCTGGCTCTTTTTCAGCAAAAATATGTTCTTCAAACATTCCATCTTTCACTTGCTGTACTAAACTTAGTAAAGATCCTGTGAAATTCTTTATGAATTTATCAATTGCTTTTATTTTTTCCTTTGGTTCTTCTCCTTCCTCACTTTCATCCCCTTCGTTTTTTTTATTTTTTTTTCCTTCTTCATTTTTCGACGTTTTTAATCTTGACGTCTTTGTATTTTTTTTCTTTGTCGGAGAAGAAACCGTGCTTTTTTGGCTGAATTCTACCCTTTTTTTAACTGATTTTGACCTTGTGCTAGAGTCAGATTTAAGTATCTCTTTATCAGAGCGTTTAGAGGATTTACTAGGACTTGCTTGAAGCCTATCTACATTTTCCACAAATTTCGGAATTTCTTTTTTTTCTGCAGCTGGGGTATTTTGTTCACTTTTTATTGTAGGCAAAACTAAAAATTTTGAATTATTTTCTTCAAGACCTGCATTTCCAACTATAGATATATTTAAATTTTTAGACTCAGCAGAAGTATCTGCTAAATTAGATGCACTGTCAATGCGCCGATGTTTTGCAAGAGGGCTGGAGCTTGACCTATTGCTAGAAAACCCAGTAATTTTTTTTTCTGAGTCTCTCGAGTCGTCGCTGCGCCTTTCAAAACTAATAGACTGCCCTTCAATATTAAGCTGTGGGAGTTCTGGGGATTTATTTTCCTCTTTGCTGTCTAGTTTTGGCTTATTTGGGACTAAACTTTTATGTTTTTCTTTTATTTTTTCAATCTCAGCCATATTTTTTTCAAAATTTTCAACTGTATCCAAGCTGTTTCTCCTTACAGTTTTTTCTTCTTCTAATGATAAATCTTCTTTGATTTCTACATTTAATAAATCAGACACATTAGGCTGGATAGCCACTTGGTTATTAATAGAAGAATTTCTTGACAGCCAAGGGGCTGTTTTTTCTCTTTCTGGCTCTGGGTTATTTATCATGATATTTTCTTCATTTGAGGAAAGGCTTTTGGTTTGTGTCAACAAGTATTTTGACTGTCTTCTGTTGTGAGAAGACTTGGCTGAGCTTATTGAGTCTCTTTCTATTAGAACTCCTGACTGTATCTGGGAATCTACGAATTCTTGAGCGTCTTTTTTATTTTTTATTTCTCCTTTGAGCAGTGCTTTTAAAAATAAATCTAATAAAGTAGTCGCTTTGTCTTGGTGAAGCTCAAAAGAGGTTTCTCGGTCTAAGTTTCCGTCAAAAAGGGCATGAAACAGCTCTTCTTTAGCAGATTTATCAATTTCGTCCATAAACGAGGTTTGGAGTTCTTGATTTCTGAACTTCACTGACAAAATGTCTATGTGTAGCCCAGGGAATTTTTGGTGAATTTCATGGATAAATTCGTTATTTTCTGAAAATGGGTATAATTCTACATATGACAATTTTCCAGGCTCTCTTGATACTTTTTTAGGTGAGTAAATAATCCTTGGGGTTTCTTTCAATTCTTTTGAATGCTTTTTTGAGCCGCTAGCTCTCTGGCTTTCAAGTGATCCTAAATTTTGGATTTTTGTGATATAGCTTGTGATGTCTCCAGAATCCATTGATTCTTTAGGATAAGAGCTTTCAATATCTGACAGCTGAGGAGCTATTCTTTATAACCCCCTTATTCCATATTATTAATGTCTGAAATTCTATTTTTATGCAAAAAATATCGGCATATTTTTTTATATAATAATTTTTTATAATAAAAAGAATATTTTTAAAATTTGTGTCCTTTATTCTTGTCAGTGCAGGCACTGAATTTTCTCTATTTAACTTCGGCGACATATACAGTACACTTTCTACTGATTTCCTATGGTCATCACTTCCAAATGATGCTAATGATTCTAAAGGAAACTCATGCAGGACTCCAGGCACAAATGATACATATTTCTGTTGCTTTGTGGAATTATGTTTTGTCCTTGGGACATCTATTATTCTCGGTAGCTTTTCATGATGCGGATACCTTGGGGCTTTATTTATCTCACTTTTACTGCGGACTTGATAAGGCAGGTTTGATCCAATTGATAGCTCATTTTTTGCCTCTTCAATTGGCCGTTGTTTTCGTCATCCGTTTACTTCTCGGACTCGAGATGATCTGAATTTGGTTCTTAAAGGGACTAATAAAGGACTTGACGAGAATTCCGTTAAATTTTCATTTGAAAAATTCCTGTTGTTTAAAGGGGAAGAGTCAGGTGACTTTTCTGGGTTTCTGTAAACGTCGTTTTGCATAATTAAAATTAAATAAACTAAAAATTATTTATTATATCATACCTATATGAATAATATAAGATTTTGGCTTATTTAGATAACTTTTGGTATTGAGGATAATAATAGCTCTTTTAATGCGAGAAAATGCTCATCGGACGGCTGCCTTGCATGTTGGTCTCTCATTGGGTCATAATTTGCATATCCAAGATACAAAACTTTTCTCGCTTCTTCTTCAGCATGCTTATGCTGAGTTATAATTGCTGAATATTGCCCTGTTTTTCCTAACACCCCAGCACCTAATACATTTCCAACCTTAGCTAGAGCTCTCCCATGGGCTTCTCTTTCACTTGAGGTATATACAAGTTTTCCTTCCTCACAATTAATCCCATGTGCCAAAAATGCAGATTTCCAGTCAAAATTCCAAGAAAAAGCAGCACTCATGTCAGGGAATCTAACACCCCAATGATTTATATTAGGACCAAATAGCGGATTAAAGAAAGCAAGCCCACATTGTTGAGTAATTCTTATTCAGCTGCCTAGCTGGATATACTAATTGACCAAGAATAGCCCACTATGGAGCAATTCTTGGTCTGCCAGAAAAAAATTGACAAAAAGATCCTAATCTGCCATTACCACTGAGTTTTGGTGTTTCCAAATTTCTTGGGCAAAGCCAAATGCAATAAAAAAATTTGTTCTTTTGCGGTGATGCATTTGGCTTGCCAAAAAATTTGGAAACACCAAAACTCAGTGGTAATGGCAGATTAGGATCTTTTCTGCCATTACCACTGAGTTTTGATGTTGCCAAATTTTTTTGACAAGCCAAATGCATCATCGCAAAAGAACAATTTTTTTTTATTGCATTTGGCTTGCCCAAAAAATTTGGAAACACCAAAAACTCAGTGGTAATGGCAGATTAGGATCTTTTGTCAAATTTTTTTTTCTGGCAGACCAAGAATGGCTCCTTAGTGGGCTATTCTTGGTCAATTAGTATATGTTCACTGCAGGTTGAGACTTCTTCAAATATGAATATTTTGGAAATTTTTAGTAAATTTGATAAAAATGTGGGGAAAAGCATTTTATGATGTTTGTCACCATGGCGAAGGATAGGGGATCCTTTAATGATCATAAAGTTTTCTGAGGTAAAATGCAAGGTTTGAGGAAACCAAGGGCCAAAAGTGTAAGACTTTGTGACTTGGAAATGGGTCAAAAAGCTTTCTCCTAGGGTGTCTGAAATTATTATGGTCGCGATAGGCGAAAATTCTGATTTTATTTCTGCTGCAATAATTTCTAAGTCTTGAGGAGACTCTAAAACATGGTTAAATGCTGATAATTCCTCTTTATGATATAGGCTTGGAAATCATAATAGTGGCTCTCTTGAATTTTTAAACAAATTTAAGCTCAAAGCTTGTATAACCTCAGAATTTGTTAAAAAATCTTCCTTAAAGTTGCAGTTATAGCAGCTTGCAGAATGAGGCAGCCCATTATTGCTGGCTTCACTCAATATAGATGTCGACGAAATAGAGACTAAATCAAAATTCAGCCTTCTTGCCATCTCATATTCAGCAGCAGTTGGTAAAGTTGGCCCTGGAAAAACCATGACACTATGATCTCCTATAGAAGTAATCCTGGCAGCATCATTTCTTGACCCTTCTGCACAACCTTTGATATGCAAACTAAAATAATCGTCAATTCCTACAATTCCGGTTTTATCAAGATTTAGTACTGGGAATATATAATGCAAATGGGTAATTCCAAAACGGAGAGCTTACAAAAATGCAAAAAAATGATTTTTTTAAAAAAAATTTGAAAAAATTACATTTAATTTTTGCAAAAATTGTTTACATTTTTACGGTTTTGCAAGCAATATTCCAAAGCCTATTAAGGTTTTTATTAAAAAGTAAGACTCATAAGTTTCTAGTCCTTCATAATCTGAATTTACGAGGAAAATAAGGTTTGTGGAGGCTAAATCTCCAATAAGAATATAGCCTTGTCTTGATGCATATGAAATTTGAGGGAAATTAGGGATTTCTGAATAGTAAACTTTTCGGAGCTCGGAGAGGCGGAATTTTTGTTTACTGTTGATAACAACAGCTAGAGTAGGGCTAGGTCTGCCTTCATTAACTTGTCTAAGCCATCTTATTGCAGCTCTAATCTGTTCTTCAGTAATTTCAATTCTTCCTTGGTTTAGTGCTCTAGGTATTATATTATTCTAATACCATATCCAAAATAATTTCCCTTATTTAAATTAATTATTATTTCCCCATTAATTTACTTTAGAATACATCATTTGTCCATTCTGTCTGAATAGTTCCTTCAAACGGTGGCAATTCTGACAAAATTTGCATGAAATATTCTTCAATTTCATTTTTCACTTTTGCAATAGTCTCTTTTACAAGTTCATGGGTCAATATTTCGTCCTTTACAAGTCCTGCTGCCAAATTTGTGACGACTGCAGCTGTTAATACTCTCATCCCATGAGCTTGGCCAGCCAGAATTTCTGGGACAGTGCTCATCCCAAATAGATCTCCTCCTAAAGCTGTGTAACTTTCTACTTCATAAGGAGTTTCAAATGATGGGCCTCTGACCCAAAAATAGGTTCCTTCATGGACTGTTATATTTGGCAATCGTTTTGCTATTTGGATAGCATATTTTCTGAGATCTTCGTCAAATGCAAAACTTGTATGTGGCTCAGTGAAAAGAGTATGGAGACCTGTGTCTAAAGGATTTCGACCAAATTGTTTTATACTATTTTTTTGGCTTATTTTTAATGGCTATTTATTAATTGAATAATTTGTGTATTTATATTTATAAGATATATATAGTCTTTTAATAAGACAATATCTCCAGGTTTGACACCTGGCATTGAGCAACCGGAAGCGTTGGTTAAAATAAGAGTATTGCAGCCTAAAAATGCACTGAGATGGGCTATATAAGAAATCTGAAAATTACTGTACCCTTCATAGCCATGAAGTCTCCCGCCCCAACAAAAAATAGGTTTACCATGGATTGTGCCATGATATAAAGTCCCTTTGTGGCCTGATACTGTTGGGACTGGAAGATAGCTTAACTTAAAAGCTTAAAGTCTTCCAGATTTGATGTTTTAGCACGCTTGTGACCACCGAAACCTGCTTGCCTGATAAACTCAGTTACCTAAACTCTGCCTCAATAGTGGTCTACTCCTGGAGCTGGGGCTTGCACCAATATTCCTGAGTCTCGACGGATTAGAAAGACTTCTTTTGCTCCACATCGTTCGAGTACTATGAATGCAGAGTTTAGCCCGATGCTTTCTTTCGACCATCTTGAGTAGAGGTGGCACCCAGGATAAAAAACCACATAGGGAAATAACCCGTTGCCCAAAAACTATCCAGATAAAATGCCTGGATTGAATCTCCACCAGCTGACTCCCAATATTTAATCACCCCATACAGCAGCTCAAGGCATGCAAAGGGTTAGGATTAAATGGTCTGAGCCTTGGCTTAAGTTATAAAGCGATTTTCACATCCAAAGTGATGGGTTACCAAAGGGACATATTTCGTCATCACCACCATATTAATCTGGAAGATAAGGAATGTCGTGGAAAGGAATCCCTTGCAAGTTTTCTATTCTTAAATAAAATTCAGTAATTCCGCTTCCTAATATGATTGAAACTTCAGCTTTAGGCAACCTCTGAAGAATATATTCAGAACTAATCTTTAGAGCATTATATAACTGGGAGGTTGTGGAAGGAAAAGAGTCAGCCATATTAAATAATTATTCACTAATTTTATAAGGATATATAATAAATGTAATAGAAATGATTTTGCTAATTGATTTAGAAATAATTTATGAAACTTAGGATAGGGTTTTTTTATGTGAAGTTGCAAGTCTTTAAATTGATATAATAATGAGAGATTTTATCGAAATATTTTGAAAATACTGTGGGATTTAAAATTTTATTTGAATGGGGCTTAAAAAATATGAAATTTCACATTAAAAGTGAGGAAAACAAAGTTTAATTAAAATTATACATATTTAGGGAAATATTCGCATAGATGCCAGTAAATCAGTAAAATTAAGGGGTTGGCACCTCAGAATTTGCTTTTATGAGCAAATTTTAGTTAATTATTAGCATAGATAAAGTAATAATTTTCCTTTAGAAATTAGCAATTGATAATAGATTTTAATAATTAATTCTATTAAAAGGTATAGATATAAAATGGTGACGCTGACGGAAATTGATCTCTGAGGCGCACTCCCTATATACCCATCCTGATGAAGCTAAAAACAGGGCCTCTGTCCCTTTTGAAATAGTTCTTCAGGCTTGGGGATGTCTTGCCTAAAAGGGAAGTTTTGTTTTTCCCTGAAGGTTCCTTGTCCCTGTCAGGTGGGCTTGACAGGTTTTTTCTCTCACATATTATTCGTCTATTGGGACTATCGGGGCGCTGCTTACATGGTGGCTCTAACCTAGACAGCTGATCCTTAGGCTAGGCTAATTTCACAAGAAAAATTCAAGAGAGTGAAATTTTGGTGGGCCTTGCACCATTTGCGCTCTTGTGTATATGCATCCAGTGTACGCCACCTTTTCTAGAGTCAACGTAGTTCGGCTGTTTACTTAAATCGGGCAATAATTCGACCCACTAACTCACCCTATTAGCGAGAGCCCGGCTAATAAAGAGCCTGCTTATGCCGTGTAAAATCTTAATCTTCATCTTTAAAAGGTATAAAAATATTATGGACATCCCAAGTTCAGAGTTTTTAGAACTTCTTGATAAAAGCGCCTTACTTCCCCTTTGCAACGAGCAAACCATTGATAAAATCCTATTGTTTTGGGAACTAACTCCATCTACGAGTGAGCAAAAACTGTTTTTATATATATTACTAGTAATTATTAGAATAAATCTAGCTAATTCTATAAAGTTTTAAAAAACTTGTATTTTAAAAATAAATATCAAAAACAACAATTTAAATAAAAGAGCAAAACATTATCTTTGGGAGGAGCTAGTAATACCTCCTGAATATGTTTCCAAAATCCTTGAATCCAAAGGCTTCTACTCTCCTGATCCCACCTGCAGCAAGCTCGTAGCAGCTGCAGTCCAACAATTCCTCACAGAAACTCTCAACGAAGTCCTGGACATCATTCCCGGCAAGCCAGTTACCTCTCTCAGCTCTAAAAACAAAGACCAAAGACTCTGCCTTACAATGCCTGACCTCGCCGGTGCTCTCGAAACAATGGGTGTCAAAGTCGAAAAGCCCCTGTACTATGCTGACAAACCTTTAGGTAACCAATAATCTCTATTATAATAATCATATGCTAATCCGTAAAGCCATGCAAAAATTCCCTTCTTTCTGTGGGCTTTATAAAATGAACAGTCAAGAAGAACTGGTAAGTTCTATTATAGAAAGAAGGCGAGCTTGAGTCATTCTTGTCTGCCCATCGGCCAGCTATTGATGATTTGCTACGTCGAAGGTTCTTTTACCGGCCTTCCTTTGAAATTTATGGTGGAATCAGCGGTCTCTTTGATTATGGCCCACCTGGATGTGCCTTAAAACGTGAGGTAGAAGACCTCTGGAGGCAGCATTTTATACTAGAAGAAGACATGCTAGAGCTGGCTGGGACCAATTTGACCCCAGAAGTCGTTTTAGAGGCATCAGGACATGTAGCGAAATTCACAGATTTTATGGTCAAAGATGAAGAAGACGACAGGTGTTGGAGAGCTGACAAGCTGCTAGTAGAAAGCATGAAGGAAATCATTAACAATAAAGACACCACAGAAGAGGTCAAAGAAGAATGCAGAAAAATCAAATCATTAGCTGACACGTATAAGGAAGAACAGTTGCATGAAATTTTCACTAGGTTTGGAATTAAATGTCCAGGGAGTGGCAGGCCGCTGTCGTATCCGAAACCGTTTAATTTGATGTTTGGGACTATGATTGGGCCTTCTGGCAGACAAAAAGGATTTTTAAGGCCAGAAACAGCTCAAGGGATTTTTGTGAATTTTAAGAATTTATATGACTATAATAGGAATAAACTACCGTTTGCAGTAGCACAGATTGGACTTGGGTTTAGGAATGAAATTTCGCCTAGGGATGGACTGCTGAGGGTGAGGGAATTTACAATGGCAGAAATTGAGTACTTTGTAAATCCAAGCAATAAAGATCATCATAAGTTCCAAAATGTTGCGGCAATGGTTATACCGCTATTCGGGCAAGAGCAGCAAGAATTGCAGACGCCACCTATTTATATTACACTACACAAGTTAAAATGGCAGTTGGGGGGTAGGGCCACCATCCTTCAATAAGAGAAGTTCTCGACTTCTTGAGAGTCTCGGCTCAAAGAGAAGTGTTCTACACTGAGGGTGACGTGAAAGAGGGGTCCTAAGAGGCTTGGGGACAGAAGCAGGCCGGTGACTAGGCTGATCTCATACATCGTTATTCAGAGATGTGGTCCAAGTTGAGGCTAATAGAACTGGACTTGTAAGAATAATCTTATTAACATTAATATTACATTAGAAGAAGCTGTTACAAGGAAAATCATCAATAACCAGACTTTAGCATATTTTATGGCCAGAACTTACTTATCCCATTTTTCTCACATAATTAATAGTTTATAATTAAATTTTTTAATGATAAATTCAATTTATTATAGAATATTCTTAAGAGCTTGCGGGATCAAGGCAGAAGGGATCCGATTTAGACAACACATGAAAGACGAAATGGCCCATTATTCATCTGACTGTTGGGATGCTGAAATCTTATTATCAATTGGCTGGGTCGAGGTTGTTGGCCATGCAGATAGAAGCTGCTATGACTTAACTAAACATGCAGAAAAATCCAAAAAAAATCTTTTGGCAGCTGAAACTTACCCACAGCCAAGAATCGTAGATTTTATTGATATGAAGCCTAATAAAGGGGTCATGGGTGCTGCTTTTAAAGCGAAAAATCAATTAATTTTGGCGAAATTCCAAGAGCTTTCTGAGCTGGAAAAAGCAAGCATTAAGCATGCCATAGAAGAGCATGGTGAATATGAGCTGACAATTGGGGAGGAGTCCTTTAAGCTGACAAGAGATATGATTAAGCCAGAAGTCACTCAAAAGTCAGTGTCCCAAGAAACCTTTTATCCATCAGTAATTGAACCTTCTTTTGGTATTGGAAGAATTATTTATTCCATTTTGGAGCACGCTTTCAGAGAGAGAACCAACGTAAAAGAGGCTCGAAGCTATTTTTCTTTATGTTAATTTCTAATTTACCATATTTTCCCCTATTTATATTTTTTAAAAAAATAAAAAAAAATTACCTTTATATTTTCAATATAAATTCAATATAATTAAGTCTATTTGTATATTCCTCCAGTCATTGCCCCTGTAAAATGTTGTGTTCTTCCCCTCTCAAAGAACCCAGATTTCGACCAATTTGTAGACCAACTAAAAGAAACCATCAAAAGGAAAAGTCTTTCATGTGAAGTCGACGACTCCTCAACCACCATAGGGAAGAAATACGCCAGATGTGACGAAATTGGAATTCCTTTTGCAGTCACAGTTGATTTCCAAACGGTTAGCGACCATACCGTAACCCTCAGAGAAACTTTAAGCATGACTCAAGTAAGGATCCCTCTTGAAAATGTCGGTAAAGTTATACAAAAATTAGTATTTAGCCAAATGACCTGGGAAAATGTCCAATGCACTTATCCAGCATTTGCTACAGAAGGAA
Source organism: Blepharisma stoltei (assembly GCA_914767885.1). NCBI lineage: Eukaryota > Ciliophora > Heterotrichea > Heterotrichida > Blepharismidae > Blepharisma > Blepharisma stoltei. The sequence continues at coordinate 170,476 of CAJZBQ010000021.1, read as the reverse complement.
GCACTAACTAAAAAGTTCTTTCTAATAAATCTGTGCAAAATTAATTTTTAATAAATAATTATTTAATTTTTATGCTTTTCTTGAGCTGTCTAAGGTATCGAAATGCTCTAATAGTTTTTGTCTGAAAACTGCTGAAGAAATAGGCTTTTTCGGCTCGTAAAATGGATTCCTCAAGACAAATGGGGAAAATAAGTTTGAGTAAATATAGCTTAAACAGCTGGTTTGGTCAGGAGCATTTGTATCAGTAATCATAATAAAATTCAGGCCGCTATGGGTTTCTAGTATATGAAGCTTATAAGAATCAGTCACATAGCTTGTAAATGGGCTCACAGATATCGGCTCTGGTGAAAACTTGCGGCAAAAAGACTTCAGGGTGTAGATAAGCCCAAACATAAGCTTTTGCTTGTTTTCTCTTTTGTTTTCTGACCGCTGCCCTCTAAGTTCTATGTAAAATAAGCAGTTTCCTATGTTGTTGAATATGTAAAAATCATAAATATTCTGCTTTACCTTAATTTTTCCAATAATTTTAAGCTCAAATTTATATAAAAAATTAACTGAAAATTAATAGTCACCATTATAATCATTTTAATAAATTTATTTATAGTTACATTATTGAGATTTAGGCAGTTCTATTGAGTTCAGCATATCCACGATGACTGAAAAATGAGGTCTTTTATTAGGGTCAGATCTCCAGCACATTGCCATTAGTTTTTCCAGAGCTTTCGGGCAGCTTGGTGGTATTAATGACATGTCAGGTCTTTGATGCTGCCCTAGGACTTTTTCTTTTATGGTATCATGAGATAGTCCTTTATAAGGAATTTCTCTTGTAATGATCTCATACATCACAATCGCATATGAATATATGTCAGCTTTTAACGAATAATCTGAAGAACTTAGCACTTCTGGAGCCATCCAATGACAAGTTCCTAGCTGCCCTGTCATAAATCCGTTAAACTTGAATTCTTTGGATAGCCCAAAGTCACTGATTTTTACAGTCACAGAATCAGTAGGGCGTAATAATGGAGATGCCAATAGCAAGTTAAGCGATTTTAAGTCTCTGTGTATATTAATTTATAATAAATTTAAATTATTTCTTATGAGAATTCCTATATTTTTTATATTAAAAATCTTTAGAAATTATTGGAATGCAAATAATTCATCCCAACCGCGACATCATGGCATATCTTAAGCTTCTGCTCCCACGAAATAAAAATATCTTTCCGCTTATGGAGAAGCTGAAATAAATCCCCACCCTGACAATACTCAGTCAGCACACAAAGCTGGTCTTCTCCTATATAAGCTCCCATAAACAGTACTAAATTTGGGTGTCTAAGCTTTATTAGCAAGCTGACTTCTCTTCCGAATTCTTTTATGCTTTGTTTTTCTGTATGTTTTAGCTTCTTTACAGCCACAAAGGTTTTCTGATAAAGGCCAAGCCAGACCTCACTGCTGCTGCCGTTGCCTATTTGTCGCATACATCTGACATTTTTTATGTCAATTATTCAAGAATTGTATTGCTCATTAAGGTGATTGGTGAATTTTTCTATGCGGTCTTGGGATAAATCAATTAAATCATAGTCATGGACTGTTGTTAAATGTTCACATCTGGCAGTAGAATAATGGGTTTCTATTATAGCGGGCTGCAGCTGGACTGAAGAAAACCGAGGTAAAGGCTGCTGGTCTAGCTGAAAATCGTCGTCTGAAGATTCAGAGCTGGAGGAGCTTGAGGATGGAGAATTTTGAGACTGCCGGTGGATCTCGCCTATTGGGACATTGTTATTGTTTTTGGAAGACTCATATATAGGGTCGTCTATTAGGATTTCAGGGATTTCTGAGGTTGGGATAGGGTTTAAAGGGATCTCAGTGTTGTCTATTTCAAATAAAGTTTTAGCTTTAAAGTAGGCTTTATTGAACTCTCTTGATAAATCATTGTTTTGAGAAGATAATGATAATTTCTTTATGCAGGGGCTTATTATTTCTAATAGTCTTTGCTGCTCATTTATAAGCAAAATTCTGATTGATTTGCATATTGCTTCAAGATGTGAACCAGTCGCAAGCATTTCGTGGATTTTTATTAAGGATTGCCAATAAAATAGCAAGTCATCAATAAGCAGCATGTCGACTTGGCAATTAAATTGTCCGTTTTCATGGTTAATTACAAATCGCCCGTTAAAGCTGCCAATATTAGACTTGGTGACGTAATATTTTTGCTTTATGGCTGCCGCAAATGAATTTGTAACCCTTCTAAAAAAATCTGATTTAAGTGGATGTCCTGGTCTTACAGAGCAATAAGACTCTATATAATGCAAAACTTCTACAGCGCCAGGAGTGTTTTGATACACATATAAAGGCCCTTCTTGTAAGTAAATTAAAAGCAATGTTAATGCTTTTAGCCTTACTTGAGGGTTATCCAGTCCTTGAAGCCTTAGCATTTCTGCATAAAATTTATTAATTTTTTTTGGCTTTGCCCAGACTTTTGCAACTAGTTTTTTTGAAAAAATTTCTTTTAGTGGTAAAGAATTATTTGAGCATGCATTTTGTAGACATATAAAATAACTTGAGAGTTTTTTCCCTATAAAAGGATTAGGAATATTTCAAAATTCGCATGAAAAATATTTTTATGAAAAAAAAGTCCTGTAATTTACTATAAAATGTTTTATGTCCCATTTTGTATTAGGCCTTGGGTGGATTTTTTTGATTTTAGTCTCGAAAATGGAGAAATTTTAGGAAAACAAGATGTTGCGCAGGAGTGAGAGTCTTGGTTAGGATTATGCTCGTCTAGCTTAGTTAAAACAGAATAAATATCAGCTCTTTTCAATGGATTTGGGTTCAGCATCACTTGCAGCAGTTCTCTTATCTTTCAGCTGACTTCTCGAGGTGTTGTTCACACCCCTTCTTGTTGTGATTTCAGGTCAGGAAATGGAGAAATTCCAAATAGGATGTAATAAAACACCATCCCCAGTCCTCATATATCCGTTTTATTATCAATAATATAATGAGGGTTAGGGTCTATCAGCTCTGGCGCTCTTCATTTGAGATCACTGATTTGTAGTAGCTCAGTGTCCCTATTAAATAAATCTAAATCAGTCAAACTTGTATATTGCTCTGACGCAGATTCCATCCCAGTTACCTTATACTCATCACCTTGGCATAAAATATTATAAGGTGTTATATTTCTGTGGATTATTGGGATGCTTCTTTGGTGCATATGTTGGAGCGCTACCTTCAGCTTCTTATTGAGAAAAACCATTGGAAAAATCTTACTTTTATGAAAAGCCCAGTAAGTGAGCAGAAATATTGATATGTAATAATTCCTATAATGAAATTTCTAGTAATTCTATTGAATTTTAAATAAAATTGCATTCTAAGCCATTAATTTTATAAAATAAATAAAAGAAATTTCAAAAAAATTAATCTTCATTGGGCAAAAATCACTTCAATCTCACATCACAGAAGGGCAAAGTAAGGAAATTTGATATAATGCTTTTAAAGGATCTTGCACTGTTTTGTTTTGCAAGGAGCCGCCCTCACAATGCTCATACAGAAATAAATAGGAGCCTTCAGATTCCTTTGCAGAGTGCAAAGTAATGATATTTGGGTGGGGATTTAGTTCTCGGAGGATTCGAATTTCATTCTTGAGAAGCTTGATTCTTTGAGGGCTTGGGGATTTAATATATTTTAGCAAGTATCTCAGGCCTGAATTTTTGTCTTGGGCTACAAATTCTTCGTTGGAAAGCTGTTGTTCTAATTTAAATGCCCTTCCTTGAATATTTAGTTGAGGTTCCATAATTACTTATATGAAATGAAAGAAAACATGAGATAAATATTATAACAAAGAAGATATGGGGAAGTAGGGAATTGTGAGGGAATGATTTTGAAAATGGTCTTATTAGAGGGGAAATAAATCAAGGTATTTAAATTTTATTTAAAAATTGTCAAATAGTAATTCTGATGTATATACTGAGTTAGATTTCTGATTTAAATCTTTTTTTGGCAGGCGAGAATCTTAGACTTTTATATGTAATAGCAATTTTGTCATTCTAAAAGCTGAATTCAAAAAATGCAGGCTCATTATGAAATTTTATGAAATATTAAGAATGATAAGAAATCCTCTCAATTTTTTAAATTTTAAAAATCTGGATAAAGACTATAATTAAAAGCTGAAAATATAAATTTAAATAATTAAATTTTATTAAGCAGCTTCTAGTAACATGATTTAAGCAGCGATTTCATCTGCATTACTTTGCTCTCAGTCACCGTTCCGTCATCAACCCAGCGGCCATCACATTGTCAGCTAAACCATCAATTATTAACTAAAATCACATATCCTAACTCCCTATCGTTTAGATTGGAACAAAACATCAGTAAATTTTCCATTTTTGTGTACCTTAGCCCCCTTTATTAGAACAAAATTTGCTTTTTAATAGAAAAGCTTATTGGTGGAATAATAAATTTTATAAAATTAGATTGACCTAATTTAATAGAAAAAGTGCAAGTAAAATGCTATTTAAACAGTTTTCACACTGAATTTTTTAAATTAATTCTTCATTAAAATGAACTAAAATTTAAAGTGTTATGCTATATTTATATTTTAAAAAAAAAAATTATATCGAAAATTTAAATATTTTTTTTAAAACAAAGTATATTTCCACAATTAAATTGGAACAAGATTTTTTTCCAATCTAAAAGGGAAGTAAGAATTTTCTAGTAAATTAATTAAATAGCTTTCTCTTTTCAATTGGCGGAAGACTAAAATTTTGGATCTTCATTATTTCTCTTTCTCTATCTGCTTCACAATTCTTTCACGCACTAATCTGTTCTTTACAATAATAAAACCAAAATAAATTGTGCTGCATTTTACATAGTTTTTCTTCTTTTTTCTGTGGCAAACAGCTATCTCTCCACCTATAAGTTATTCCTAGTTTATCTAATTCTTCTTTTTCTGTGTCTGAAATAGGAAAATAGTCACGTTCCATATTAATTATTACATTTTTCTTATAGCATTACTTATTTTTTATCTATTTTCGGCAGTTTTGTAGAGAGTAAACTCGTGATTTCTGAGTTCTAATTATTTGTTACTTTATTGGCGAGTTCTTGTAATAATTCGTTATATCGATTTTGCTGGATTTTGCCTTGCTGTTTTAAAATTTCGAGTTCTTTGTCCTGAATATAACTTACTTTGGCTTCGAGGATATAGTTAAGTCTGTGGATGTCGGTATTTAAAGCTGATATTACGGACAAATAATATTTCTCAGTCTCAGACCTGGATATGTCAGCTATATCAATATCCCTGGGATTTAATCGGTTAACACTTTTACTTCGCTGTGTCATTGTAGGTATTCTTTCTGTTACAGCTCTTAACGATCTCTTACTCCTATTTAATTAAATATGATTATTTTGATTATTTTTTTTTATTATTTTTTATTATTTTTTATTTATTTTTTATTATTTTTTATTATTTTTTATTATTTTTTATTATTTTTTATTATTTTTTATTATTTATTATTTTTTATTATTTTTTTTATTTTTTTTTTATTTTTTTATTTTTTATTATTTTTTTTATTATTTTTTATTATTTTTTATTATTTTTTATTATTTTTTATTATTTTTTATTTATTTTTTATTATTTTTTATTTATTTTTTATTATTTTTTATTATTTTTTATTATTTTTTATTATTTTTTTTTTTTTTTTATTATTTTTTATTATTTTTTATTATTTTTTTTTATTTTTTATTATTTTTTTATATTTTTTATTATTTTTTAATGATTTTTTTATTATTTTTTAATTTTTTCATTAAATTATTTAATCTTAAGTAGGGTTAGAATTCAAGCAATTTTTATCAACTTTTAGCAAATCAATTTTATTTATTCTTATAGGACTTGGTTTCATTTCCACTTTTAAAGGTGTGTTGCAAATAGGTTTTTCTCTTTCAAAATTGTCTAATGACGATTCAAAAATCCCTGCTATTGATTTCATAAAATAATTTATTTGACCATTCAGAAATAATAAGCTACTCAAAGCAAAAATTACAAAATATGCATTGACTCCATTGATTAATATTTTATAATAGATTCATGACTTCTCCATTGAGTGAAAATTATACTTACAAGCCAGGCACTACAACATTTAAAAAAGACACTTCCAAGGCTCATATGAGAGAAATTGAAATTTACCGTGGCCAAGGGTATAAAAATAATGTGTTTCCTGATAATAAAATAAGTACAAACAAGTATACCTATCTGACTCTTTTTCAAATGAATTTATTTGAGCAATTTCAGAGACTTGGCAATATCTGATACCTAATAATTACCCTTTTTCAATATATTCCTTATGATTTATCCCCATATGTCAGTTTATCAACTACAGCTATTTTTGTAATTGTTTTGATCCTGACCTTAGTGCATGACGCCTTAGCAGACTTTTTGAAAAGGAGAAGCGACTCCCATGTAAATACTAAAGATATTCTTGTATGGAGTGAAGAAAGAGGGGAATTTTTCAGAGAGAAATGGATGCAGGTAAGGGTTGGACACATTATAATTGTTAAAAATGAAGAAGAAATCCCAGCTGACTTGCTATTATTAGCTACAAGTGATCCTGAAAATATATACTAAATAATATGAATTAATAATAAATAGAATCAGTCTTTTTATGATAAATTTTCAAGCAAATTGTCTCTATAAATTTCTATATGCTTTTTAGAAACTTCCAATTTGGACGGAGAAACCAGACTTAGTAGAAAGAAAGCCATGCCTGACACTGCTGCTATTTTTGATAGCAAAAGCTATGAAAAAGCTATAGAGCAGTTATATAGACTTGATAGTGCAGTAATAAAAATTGACCATCCGAATTATAGCTTGTATAGCGTTGAAGGTAGCTTTAAACTAGTCAGCTATCCAAGAGCACTCCGCTTATGCTTATATTAAAATGGAGTGATGAATCAGCCTGCCCTTTTAACACTTGTAGCCAATAAGCTTATAAGGAAAGCTGGGGAACTTGTGGAAGGAAGGACAGCGTTCGGAAATGTGTACAAGCCCGATTTTACTTGTTCGGCAGGTTAGGTCAAGGTTTTAAATTGGAATGGGAAAGGGAAAGCCCAGCAAGGCTAGAGGTGGCCACTTAGCCAATTGGAAATTCTAGCGCGATACCAGGCGTTGCGTCCTGAACTCTTTTTCCAATTGGTAGAGAGTCCGACTAGAAGATTCGTTTTTCGAATTTTCTGGAAGGCAAACCCCATTAGTGCACGGCATGGTGACCTCACGTCTCCGACTCTCAGGTAGCGAGTGCAAGCTCTCATCCGTGAGAAACAACACAGTTGAAAGGCCTTGCTCGGACCTGCAAGCAAGTGGTGGATTTTATGAAGAGGTGAGTAGTGGCCTCCAGGGTCAATTCTATAAGTAATTTAATTAAGTAAGGAAACACTCCCTCTTACGCATGAAAATATTGTATACAGAGGGACTCAGTTGAAAAATACTAATTGAATTATGGGAGTTGTTGTATATACAGGAACTGATGGCTCCATATTTTTTATTCAGAAAAATAGCTTCTATATACTTCTTTTAATAGTTTTTATGCAATTTTCTTATAAATAATTAGATTAAACTATAAACTTTTTAAAGAAAATGTCAAGAATTAAGGAAATGCAAATAGCTATTATATAAAAGCACTAGAACTGATACCAAAATTATAATGAATACTCAAAAAATACCAAGCAAGAGAAGTCAATTGGAAAAACAAATGAATAAATATTTAGCACTTATGCTTTCTATCGTAGGGGTTATGGTGCTTTTGTGCTATATTCTTTCTCTGATTAACTCTTCAATAAATAGAGATGCATATAAAGTTTTTACAGGACATAGTTGGTCCTACTCAGCATATGACATTCTAAGTTTTGCAATTTTATTTAGCTATATGGTCCCAATAACTCTTTATCCCTTTTATATTTTTTTTAATTTCTTATCCTCCTCAAAAAATCCAATTCTATATAAAAATATAGCAAAATCCTTCTCTAAAAACCCTTATTATCCTTTAATAAACTATATGTTGTTATTGACATCGTCAGCACAGTCCAATCTGTATTTATCGCCTGAGATTTGCGATTCTACGACAACGACAAAAAGAAAAACATCGAAACCAAAAATTTACATTTAAATGAAGACCTCGGAAAAGTCCAATACATTTTTGCTGACAAAACCGGCACTTTAACAGAAAATAAAATGTCTTTCAAATACTGCATAATTCATGGAAAAACCTACAACCAAGACCAGCTAAAAGAAAAAGTTAAGGACGAATCCAGTCATCACGTCTTGGAATTTTTAGAAGTTTTAGCCTTATGCCATACAGTTATCCCTGAAAAAACCCAAACTGGGATGGAATATAAAGGTGTATCAAGAGATGAAGAAGCCCTTGTTAAAGCTGCATGCCACGCTGGAGTTGAATATAGAAACGTCAGGCGAAATTTATTTGAAATAAAAATTAATGGGTCCAAATGCTTATATAAAATTTGTGGAGTCAATGAATTCGACCCTGACAGAAAAAGAATGTCAATTGTAGTAAGGCCGCTTAATGATTATCAGCCTCCTGTTTTGTTATGTAAAGGCTCAGATAGCGTTTTATTCCAAAGATCTAATAATTCATCGAAATATATTACAAAGCTGACAGGGATGGTAGAAAATCATGCGAAAAATGGCTTGAGGACACTTATAATTGCAAAAAAAGTTTTGACACTAGAAGAAGCTGATCAGTATGAAGAACAGTGGCTTTCTGCGAAAAATGCTATGAGTAATAGACAAGCAAGACTGAGGGATGTTGCGGAAAATTGGGAAAATAATTTGACGATACTTGGATCTGTAGCTATTGAGGATAAAATTCAAGAAGGCGCACCTGAGGCGATTGATACTTTAAAACGGGCTGGAATTAAGATATGAATGCTGACAGGGGATAAGCGTGAAACTGCAGTAAACGCAGCTTATGCTTGTAGCTTATTTAATTCTGACTTAGAAATTGTGAAAATAAACTACACCTATAAGCGGCAAGTGTACAAAACTCTTAAAACTGAATATTATAGGCATGCATTCCCAGAGGATTCTGACCATGAAAACAGTCCTCTTGCCAAAGGTATTCATGACAATATTTGAGAATCACCTGGGAAAAATGGAAGAGTTGACACAAAAAATTCAGGATCCTTTAATACTTCAAGAATTCATGACTATGGATTTGTTATTGATGGGCAATCTCTTGAAGCGATTTTTGAGAATGTAAAAATACTTAGTCCCCCTCCGTGGGCGAACAAAACCATTGAAAAATCCATAATTTTTGATAAAAAAACAATTGAGAGAACAAAAAAAATTTGTTATGAAAAAAATTTTGATATATAAGTGATAATTAGTATAATTCCTTGGCTAAATTTCTTATGACCGTTATACGCGCCATTTTCATATGAAATTTCAAATTATGAATTTGCCGCACTAAAATCAGCGTTTTGAAACGCATATTTGGTTTCCACATACCAAATTCAAAATGACATGCATATGCATGATAAGAAATTATTGCAATACATAATATAATAAAATCTCTAGCTAATTTTGTTTAATTTTGAACAGCTTGCATTTTTAAACATAAATTGTAATATTTGCTTTAGAATTTTTGCAAATTGTGATTTTTTAAAAAAAATAACTGTGAAATTATTATAAATTTTAAGAAAAAATAAATTTTTGCCCGCTTACTTAGAATTTTTCATAACTCTTGCATATCTAGCTAAAAGTGTCGTTATCTGTAGAGCCGCACCCTTACAAAAAGCAGAAATCCTAAAAATTTTTAAAAAACACATAAATAAGCCTACAATTACTCTTGCAATCGGAGATGGTTCAAATGATGTTTCTATGATCCATGAAGCTAATGTAGGGATCGGGATTTTAGGAAATGAAGGATTTCAAGCAGCTAATAGCAGTGATTTTGCTATAGCAAATTTTAAAGATTTAGTTCCTTTACTATTGATTCATGGCCATTGGAACTATATTAGAATCGCTAAAGTCATCCAATGCATTTTCTACAACAATTTTTTACTGGAATTCGTGCTATTTCTATTCACATTCCAAAACATGTACTCAGCCTCTCTTCTCTACGACTCTTGGCTCGTCACTATTTTTCATGTCTTTTTTACAGCTGTTCCAGTCATACTGATGGGAATTTTTGATCGAGACAAAAAGGCAGAAGTCCTTCTGAGAACTCCAGAACTTTATAATAAAAATCAATTTAAATTCAGAGATATTTTAGCCCACATTTTGATGGCCGCTTATCAAGCGTTACTTATCTTTTTATTTGTAAATGTTTTTGCAAGAAATGGCGCTTTAAGCTCAGATGGCTACACAGAGGATTTTTTTAGCACAGGAGTTGTGGTGTATTTGATAGTTTTTCAAGTCACAATGCATGAGATTTTTATAGTAGCCCACACATGGAATTTAGTTTTTCTTATAGCGAATATTCTTATGAGCCTTTTTGCTTTATCTTTTGTGTTTATTTATGACTATGGTCGTACTGCGACTTATTATATGCATGGGACTTCAACCAAAGTGTACTCAACACCTATCTATTTATTTTTATTATTTGTAACTCCATATGTATGTTTAGCGTTTCGGCTTCCTTTTTATTATGCTAATAAGCTATTTTTAGCGACTTTAACAGGCTCTCTTCGAACCCTTAGACATACAAAATCCAATTTATCTACAGAACTTTCAAATGATTTTTCTAAGACATTTAGCTTCAAAAATTTCCAATATTCCCCAGACCTAAAGCCTATGGTTTTTAATTATACCTATTTAAATATAAAATTAAATTTATGTTCTGCTGAAAACAGGCCATTTTTTAGATTTATTTTCTATAAATTTGTATATCAAATGAATCATCTTACATTGAAATTTGATAACCCTTATTTAGAAAATGAATTTGAAGCAGATATCACTAATGATAAGAAAAAATTGTGGAGAAAACTGTCACTTGCGACTTCTTTGATAGCAATAGTTGCATTTATTGTGGCCGAGTCTCTGGATTCAGAAAAAGAGCATATAAGTACAGGAATTGAGCTAGCAATTTTATTTTTAATCCATATAACAGTTTTCTTTGTGCTGATGACAAAAACGGTTTTTAGGATTTATAAAAAAGCAATGATTTATTGAATTGCTGCCAGCCTCGTGCTCCAAATTGTCATAAATTTCCGATTTTCTTATGAATTTTCTTTAACTAGCCCTCTCATCTCTTTTGCAAGTTTTTTAGTCCTTCGTACTAACACCTATCTTGTGCTTCTCCTTAATCTTGCTGACCAAATAGGCTATTCTATATGAATTTTTATAAGATATACCACAGACTATAACGAAACTGAAGGGGTTTTAATCGGATTTCTCTATTTGATTTTAACACTAGGAATTGTCATGATAAGCGGAAGCATAGGCTATATCCTTGAAAAAGGCAAAAAGCTTCAATATTTATACCTAGAACTCGTCGAATTCCAATTTAATAAAGGCCTAGAAATTCTTTCTAACTTATTCCCACATTTTATCAAAAGCAAGGTAAAAAATGGGGAAAGGGCAATCGCGCTGCAGCAGCCAGAAGTGACGGTCATGTTTTGTGATATTTATGGGTTTGATAATATTTGTGCCACCCATGCACCATCAGAACTGATATATTTAATTAGGCTAAATACCTAAAAAACTGCTAAAAAATGGATTATTTAGACAAATTCAGCATAGAATTATTAGACACATATTTTGCTTTGTTAGATAACTTATGTGAAGACCACGGTGTCGCCAAAATTGAAACAGTCAATAAGACTTATATGGCATGTGCAGGGATGGCTGAAGATGAAAAGCTGCTTCCTAAGTCTAAGTTGGCTAAAAATCATGGAAAAAGAACTTTAGAGCTCGCCCTCGATATTTTGAAGAGGCTTGAACATGTTTATCTTAAAACTGGAGAAAAATTGCGAGTAAAAATCGGCATTAATTCAGGACCAGTAATTGCAGGGGTTGTCGGGCTTTATAAACCTCAATTTTCCTTAGTCGGCGATACTGTAAATACATCTAGCAGGATGTGCAGCACCCTCAAAGAGCCTGATTCCATACAAATTTCAATGTCAACCTACAACCTTGTCTCTGAAGAGCCTTATTTATTTGAGCCAAACCAAGTGGAGGCTAAAGGCAAAGGTCTTCTTGATACTTTTATCGTAAAAACAATGGAAGAGCCTAAGCTTATTCGTGAATACCAAGACCCATTTTCTGAAGAAGAGTCTCCTGGGATCCCAGAAGCTCCTCAAGAAACTGGCCCATCCCGCTTTACTTCTAACAAAACTGACGATTTTATCAATACCCGTCTTAACCGTTTTTACACCGTTTACCAAGGCCGAGAAAAAGGTGCAGTCATTAAAAAAGGTGAAAATGTCCTATATCCCTCTACAATAAATTCCCATTTATTTATTATAAATAGCCGATATTTACTATTTTATTATATAAATGACCTAATAAATAGAACTGGCCAAACTAAAGAAGAACTAGGCCTTGTGGATGACCTCATGCTATGGGTTTGCCATTACAACACTGAAGAAGAGGAAGCTGAATTTCGAATTAAAGAAATGAACAAATTTAAAGCTGTAATTAAATTTGAGATCTGGGGAGGAATTATTTTGATTTTTTTAGCCACAATTGTCCATTTATTAGCTTTTATTTTGACTGAAATTTATATGTCAATTGAGGTAATCGCAATTAAATTATTTGTGATTTTGCTGCTTATTGTTGCAATTTTGAGGTTTAAAAAAATATATAGAAAGGTACTGTTTTCGTGGACAGTGATGATGGGGTTTATTGTACTAGGAGGGCTGAATGTGATTAGCATATATCAAGCGCCTGCGGCGCTTTATAATACAATTGCATTAGAAATATTGTTTGAGCTGCAGCTTATAGGGCATACTTGTTATCTGCCATTTGGGAATCTATTGGTTTCGACGATAATCTTAATAGTCCCATCTGTCATTCTTTTCGGTGTCGGCTTACCAGATGACCAAATTGCAAGAACTATAGTCCCATACATTATTTTTAGCATCATTAATATATGGGTCTCATTTTACAAAGAAAAACAATCCAGAACCACTTTTAACCTTAGGAAGCTCATGAAACGTGAAATTTCAAAAACAGACACACTATTAAAACAACTAATTCCTCCACACGCTGTTAGAAATATGATGGAAGACCAAGCCACAACTGACAGATTCAGCAACGTAACTATCATTTTTGCTGATATTTGTGGTTTTACCGCATTTTCTTCAACAAGATCTCCTGAACAAGTTGTGTCCATGCTCTCAGGATTTTTTGAAATTTTTGATAAATTATGCTTAGAGCACAATGTATATAAAGTCCATACCATTGGAGATTGTTACGTAGTTATAAGTTTCAGGGATGCAGATAAGAGAAAAACTATAAGAAATCTTAGTGAAGAATGCGAAAATATGGTAAATATGGCATTTGATATGGTAAAAGCAATAAAAAGAGTAGATGAAGAAAAAGGCTTAGAGCTAAATATGAGGATTGGAATACATACTGGAGACTTATTGGCAGGGATCACTGGGACTAATATTGTTAGGTATGATATTTATGGACCTGATGTAGATATTGCGAATAAAATGGAAAGCAATGGGGTGCCTGGAAAAGTGGACATAAGTGAAGAAACTAAAAGGATTTTAGAAGACGGGTTCCCTGGGAAGTATAATTTTGAGTTCAATAAGAAAGTCACCCACAAGCCAATTAATAGAATTTTAGATGCTTTTTTTATATCAAGAGCTGAAAATCAAGATGCAGACTCTATCAATTAGGTAATTTTAATTGAAAAATTATTCCCTGCTATATAAAATTATAAAAAAATAGTGTCTGATTATTTTTAATAATAAATTACCATATATAGAATAATTATATAAAAAATGCTAGCAGCAGACCTAATTCTCTATCACGGACAAATAATGCTATATGAAGACAAAAACAAGCCCAGGTGAGTTCCCAGAAACGCGGTTTTAATACAAAATGCTTTACTATTTTACAATGAATCTGATGAAAATTTCATTATTAATCAAGACGAAGGCAGGATCAGCATGGTAGGCTTAAAATCTCATTTTGGAGATTTTGATGGCGAATTTTGGAGAATTGACCTTTTATTTGACAATTCCCGAAAAGCATTTAAAGTCGCTGGGCAAGAAGACGCAGAAAATTGATGCAAAATGTTAGCTATGGCTGCTAGTTGGAGCAATTATGAAAATTTTTGCAGTTTTCAGAAGGTAAAGCCGTGGCAGTATCTATTAAGGTGAAGCTCCAAAGGAGGAGGCAATTTAGTACTTAATCTGAATGGGGTTAATAGTTTTGCGTTATTAGAGTATATTAGAGGAAATGAATATATTACTGAGCTGGAAATACAAGAAATGAATAACCAGGTCACTGTTTTTACTAGAATTCTTGCATGTTTCCCTCCAGAACAGCTACGTTCTCTCTCAATTTCTAATGCAAGACTTACCGATAAAAGTTTCTCAATGTGCCGAAAAGTGTTATCCTCTAATTTATATCTCGAGCATCTTGATTTATCCAACAATTCTTTAACAGCTGGATTTATGCACACTTTTTTTAAAATTATTCCGCTTACACCTTCATTAAAATCGTTAAATCTTGCAAGAAATTTTATAAAAGATGAAGGACTATCAGAATTATTCCCAGCTTGTCTTACACATATAAGGCTAAAAGAGATAAATTTAACAGGCTGTGGGCTAACTGACGTTTCTGTACCAATAATTAGAAGAGTGATAAGGATAAAAGGCTTGTCTATAGAAAAATTGTATTTAAATGATAATGAGTTTTCTCTTGCGTCAGCGAAAGGGATTTTAAAAAGCATCAGATATAAGCGAAGAAGAGGGTATAATATCAATGTTTGGGTAAACCCATTAATGATTGAGGAAGGAGCGCTTGGACTTTTGGATGGGTTTAAAGATATTTCACTATTAAGGATCGTCATTCCGTCAGAAAACACAGAAATTCGACCAATGCCAAGACTGACTAAACATAGAGTCACTATTGACACGATGGTAGTGAAAATGGAAAATCTTACAAAATCAGGCGAAATCTGTGTAGAAGACCTTGCTGACTTAGCAAAGCAGCTGTCAGGGCTTGATTTCCAATTCCCCAAAACTAAACTGAAAGCTCTTGAAGAAATCCTGGACAGCTATATAAACCAAGCGATAGAAAGCCAAAATTTTTATTGTCTGGAGCTGCTGATCCAAGCTCAAGAATCGCTAGGAAATTCGAATAGAAGAGCTAAAGAAGTATATGAAGAACTAAAAAACGAGGTCGAAGGTATCATTGTAACTATAGAAAACATATTAAATCCTGATTTATATAATGCTGACAATATTCCTGAACTAAATTCTACGCTAGATAAAGTTATAGAAAGAGGCACACAGCTTGGGCTTCGGGGTGGGCTATTCGGTACAGCTAAACTGCTGCAGAGGAAACGAGAAGAATTTCTTAGAAAAAGAGATTTTAAAATAAATTAATAGAGTCAGCTATAAAATAATAGAAATGCTTTAGGCATAAATTATTTATGAATTGAGTTAATTTAATCACTCAGGGCGTTTTTTATTCTAGTTGCAGTATTGAAGTCATCTCCAGAGTAATTTCTTGATATAGTATCATAGCACTCGGAAAGGCAGCTTTGAATTCGCGCTTGAGCAATATTTATTGCTTGCTGAATATCATTACTATCCCGTGGTTCTGCTACAGTATCAATTAATCTACCCTTTGCTCTAGTTGCAGTGTTCACGTCATCACTACTATAACGCCTTCTTATTGTATCATTTATCTCCATAGTCCAGCCTTAATCAGCTTATTATAATATTTAAGAGCCAATTTTTCAGCAATTATTTTTGCTTCGTTTTCTCTTTTTAGCTTTTCCTCTAGATCCCTTGTTCTCATTAATAGTTGAGTTATTAAAGAATTTGAACAATTGCAGCTGATGGGCCTATCAATATTTTGCTTTTTAAGGTCCTTTATTTCTTCCATTTATAATTGTAGAATTGAAGGAATAGGTAAACATATCTATCTTAGCATTTTCATTTAAATAGTGACTTATAGGTAATAACTGGCTAAATTTGCTTTAGGGCAGAGTTTAGACTCGATCATATTGAGGCGCTAAATATATTTGATCTCCTAAAACAGTTTAACTTATAAAATAAGTTATATATCAATTAAGCCATTGCATAAAACAAATTAAAAAAGGATCATAATAAGAATTTCTTAAATTACTCTCTTCCCAAAGCTCTTTTAATTCTTCGTGCTGCGTTTACCTCATCTTCATTAGAATTATGCCATATAAATTGTTGGCATTCACTATCACAATAATCAACTCTTTTTTTAGCCGTATTAATTGCATCTTGTCATTTATTTCTATTCTCTGGCTGCTCTACAATGCCAATTAGCTTACCTTTGGCCCTTATTGCTACGTTAACTTCATGATTGTTTTTAGTTTTATTGATAGTCTCATTGATCTCGCCTAACCCAATCTTTATTTGTAGATTCGAGTATTTCAGCGTTTCTATATCTTTTTGCAATTCTAATTGGTCTATCTTTTCTTTTAGGCTTTCTATTACTTGGTCAGGTGAAAGCGTAGATTCTTTTGGGCCCATTTATATTTCTATAAATCGGAAGCTATGAAATAAAATATAAAATGTCTAAAACTAAAATAAAGCATGTCTATGTAAATTATTTCGCTGATTACTAATTCTTCTAAAAGCAAAATAATCAATATAATGGTGTTTATCATAAATAATATTTTTCCAAAAAATCAGTGTATGAACGCCTAGAGAGATGTAAAAAATTTTCTTTTATATAACCAAGGTTTCTATAAGTCACTTTAAAATAATCAGCTTTAAATTGTCCCAAATGTAACAAACTATCATCTTGTCTACCTTTAATTTATATTAATTATTAGTCAAAACTAAAAGCATCAAAAATCTATCTTAAAATACCAAAAATTTCGAAATTATGAATTTTTTACTTCTATAATTATTTACTTATTGAATTTCTTGCAATGATAATCCAGCGCAAGTTTTTCATATAGTGTGGGCACGCTTTTAGCGTACCCTAAGGTTACTTCCTCCTTAAGAACTTGGATCACTTGAAGGTGACAAGCAAAATCCAAGTTGATAAATTCAATAAGGTCCGCAAATTTGGGATTTAACTAGTCACCTTCAAGTGACGAGTTAAAATCTCCAGCTTCTGAGGAGGAAAAAACGTTAGGGCACGCTAAAAGCGTGCCAATATTATATTTTTCAGCTAATTTGTATTTGGTTATTTTGTCACTTTCATAATCATAATAACTAAAAACCGCCAGCGAAGCTCCTACTGTGAAAAAATATATATTTCTTGATTTTATTCAATTGTTGAGCATATACCCATACCCAAGCCCAAATAAAATATCCCCAAATATCCTTTGAGACCATTCCAAAGTTGGCTTCAATTTGCTTCGGATTTGCTTTTTGTCATTTCTGAATTCCATAGAAATAGTCCTTGATTTGTTTATGAACTCTAAAAAATATTCATATCGCTTGTCTCTGGATAATTCTCGTGACTCAGAGCAATAAAGCTCTTTTTCAGTCATATTTTTATTATGCATAATAGTTATAAATAAGCTATAATAAATGAAATTAGATTTCTGAGACTTTTGAAGAGATCTAATTGTGATATTGTGAGAGAATCAAAAATTTGAATTACTAATAAGAAGAGATGAGCTTAATAGCAACTTTAGGTAAAATCTAAATAAATAAGCCCAACTTTATTATAACTTATTTAAGTTTAGTGAAGATTTTCAAGTTTACCGAAATATTAAAATTGATTTACATCTATAAAATCTAACAAAAAGCCTCAAATCACACTGAATTCTTTTTGTTGAGATCTTTATTACTACACCTTAATACTCATAATACACCTTAAATCAAGCCTTTTCAAGATAATTAGCATTCCCTACACAGCATGCCGACACAAATAGTCCGATTTTTTTCATAAATAAATCTCCTTATAATGATTATTTAATTTACCTAAGGTCTTATTATATCTTGTAGTTATAATTATAGATAATAAAAAATGGAAGATGAACTATACGGAATTATTTCGTGCATTCTTAAAGAACTTTCGATGAAATCAGAAAATAACGCCCCCAAGCAAAAAATAAGAGAATTTATCCAGGAAACTGCTGCAGAGATATTGAGATCGTCAAGTTTTGAGACTATTAAAGAAGTGTTTAGAGTAGTAGCTGATATGGCAGGCGGAGAAGAAAACAATGATAAAGAGCTTCTTGGAATTTTTTCACAACTTGCTGCTATAATTATGAAAAACGAATTATCTTCAAGAATATTTGAGTTTGAAAGATTCAGAAAAAAAGCCCTAAGACTTGACCTTACTTAATTAGTTATAGGGAAATACCCTTTAGGATACTACTCTCCTCTACATAACGCTCTGCAACTTACTTGTCAGCCTGGATACATCCTTCCGCTATGTTGCTCCTTACGGATTAGCACTCACCATTTGTGAGTCAGGGACGCTTGGTCACCAAGCCGTCAATCAGAAAATTCAAAATATGAAATTTTTAACTTGGTTGTCGACAAAATGAAAACTACATAGGACATAACATTTGGTATCGCATTGGGGAATTTAAGACCAAGCGGCCACACATGACCCCTTTCTAACTAGGACAATCATCTCCCCAATGGGTAAAAAGACAATCTGGTGCTCTGGTTTACTAAAAGCTATAAGCTTATTTCGAAAAAAATCATATGCTTTATTATTATCTCCTTTACAGAGACTTAAAGCTTCGTTTTCTTCTTATTTTATTATTTCAAAATCAGCCATAAATTATTAATTAAATGATTTCAAAAATTTCTTCTTTTTAAAATTTTTTTTTCTAGCTCCCATAGATCAATATATAGTGAAATTCCTAACTTTAAAAGAAAATTTATCCTCTTAGAGACGCATCTTATTTAGTAAATGGATTTCCATCCATCAATCCATCTACATCACTAATAATAAATTCATTTAAAATTCCTTTAAAATTCGATTTCATTCACTCAGCTCTTGATTTATTATTTATGACCTTTTCTAATCTGAAAGAGTGAAACTCTAATTTTTCTGGATTTTCTTCTCCTTCCACAATATTCCCATCTTTGTCTACTACTAGCAGTTTAAAGGAACTAGTAAAGCCTACGTCCAAAACATACATCGTAATTGATTTAAAGTCCAAGGCGTTTCTTAGATTTTCTAAATCATCTTCAAATGGTGATATATCATCTAGTGTATTAAGATGCTTCAAGTCAAGCGAGTAAATTTTACCGTCATAGCCAGGATTTTTATATCATTTTAAAAGCTTATAATAAACCCCAAAATAATAATATTCAACAGCTCTGCGAAAAATAGGTATATTAGATCGACGAGATTTATAGTTGAATTTTGGCAAATTTAAGTTTCGATAAGGAAGCAAATTGCCTATATATTTGGTGCTCCCTAAATATATTGTTTTGGATTTTTCTATGTCTCCAATTGATTTAATTGTGTATCCTTGGCCTTTGAAGGATGCTATTGAATTTTTGATTTTTTTATACAAGTTTAGCTCACATAGATCTTCTAAGTCTTGAATTTTATTATTTGCAAGTAAAGATAAGAATAATCTGCAGCGATGCCCTGCTTCTTTTAGCATTTTAGCATGAAAAATGTTTAAAGATCTATCCATATTCTTTAAAGCGAGGTCTCTTGAGTAGAATTGTAAAGGGAAGTCAACTAGATCTTGGATGATTGCTTTAGGATGTAGGTGATAAGGATATGGAGGTAAAATCATTCGACGCAATAAATTCATTTTCATTATATAAGTTTTAAATAGTCAATAATTGCTATTGCGTTATCTTTTGCTGATTATAGTAAATATAAACAGCTAGAATTCTAAAGCATAATAGATATTATAGATTTTTCTTTTCGTTTAAAATCGATATTTGCTAAAAATACAAAATTTGTTATATATAATTTTATTGGCCTTTAAGAGCAAGCCAAGAAGCCTTGCCCGCTCGAAAAAGGGGTGAGTTATTAGATTAAATTTTTGAATTCTTGATTATAACATATAATTTTTTAAATTAAATATTTGTAGATGTAAAATAAATTTTGATTGAGCGAGCAAGATTGTCTCAAAAATATCAAAAACTGTTAAAATATTTATACTCTCTTTTGTTTTTAAGAAAGAATAGTTATAAAAACAATATCTTAGCCCATTTTTATTATAAAAATGGTCTATAATTATCAGAGTCTAGACCAATTTTGGAAATTTTTACGTGTCTGTCTTTAAATATTTAAGATTTGAGTAAATTTATTAAAACAATACTAGAAAAATTGTGGTATTTACTGTTCTAACCCAAATCATAATCTAAACTGATTTTCCTTCAAAATCATCTATGGATGTGCACTCCTCCCCTCAAAAAAAGCGAAGAATAAAATTATGGTATAAATGATTTGATTTTTATAATAATTAATATGTCGCAGGAAAAGAGAGGGAATAAAATTTTTTAAGCACTCACTACTAAACTTATTAATATCATGTTTCTAATATGATAACTTTTTGAATTATCAATTAATGCTATAATATAGAAGAAATGAAACCAGCTCATTGGTGATTTAATGATGAGGAGACAGTTGGAACGAAAGATTTACCGTATGTGATTTTTAAATATAAAATATTTGAATTTTATCTTAGAAGTCCGCTACTTTGGGAATTCTCACTCCCTCCTTCGTTAGCGAACAAAACCGTTGGAAAAATCCCTATTTTTTGTGTAAAAAAACACTTTTTGTGAGTGAACAAAAAATTTTTTAAAAAAAATATTTTTGAAATAAAAGTGATTATTATAATGAAATAGCTAATCTGTTTAATTTTTAACAGCTTGCATTACAAACATAAATTTTGCAAATTAAATTCTCAGAGAAATTACTAGAATTTTGCAATCCTCAAGAATACGTCAAAAAAGACAAGAGATTTTGCATTATATTAATAAATATTTTTTATGAGGTCTAGCTTCACACACCCACTAAAGACGTCGTGAGCATTTTCACACAAAAACTGCCTAACTATCAACCGAATCTGATTGGCACCCCCCCTTTTTCCTGCACGTTGCTGTCGTGCACAACTCATCTCCTACGTGTGCTCCGCTAAGGGCCTCCTCACTTGGGAGTGCTGATCAGTAAAACGTTAAGTCTTCGCCATCTTGAGCAGACCATGAGGTTGCAGGCTTGTTGCTTACCTGATGTTGATGACTTTGGATTCTTTTGTAAAACCAAAGCCTATAATAAAATAACTATACGAGATGAAATTTCGCATACATCGTCATTTTATTATAGCAAGAGTTTTTACAAAATATCTCACTTACAACGCAGCCATCGCAATTCTAATAAGATTAAATATATTTAAGTTATTATGCAGCAGAAGACCACATAAAGGAAAATTATTTTTACTCCCCTTTTTAAATTGAATAAATCCGGTTTTTAATTTAAAGGGGATAATTTTTCACAAATTTTTAAAAATTAATATATATAAATTGGAGTTTTAATTTATTTTATGAAGAATTAACTTAAAAAGTTAATCTATTTAATTTAGAAACTGTTTAAATAATAATCTAATTGCACTTTTTCATTAAATTAGATCAAAATGAATTTTATAAAAATTAGTATTTCACTTATAAAAAACTTTCCTATTGAAATTTTCCAATTTTAAAGGGGAAATTTACCGGTATTTTAGTTGTAATTTAAAGGTGGGGGTTAGTAAAACATTATTAGAAGATCCTCCATCTAAGCAGTCTTTCACTATTTCTGACAATCATGATCTCAAAAAATTATGATTTGAGTGCCATAAAATGCAATACCATCTATAAAAATGGCAGAAGAGCTCTGCGGAATCATTTCATGTATTCTCAATGAACTTTCTTCTAAAGATCTTGGCGACAAAAGCAACGCTCGAAAAAGAAAAACCCGAGAGTTTATTAAAGCTTCATCAGAAAGTTTATCGAGAAATGCAAATCCAATTCTCCAAAATCTTTTTACAATAGTCATCGACCTCGCCAATAGCGGAGGAAGCAACGACACTCAGCTCATCAGGGTTTTCTCACTGCTGGCAGCTTTTGTTACTAGAAACGAATTAATTTCAAGAATTGATGAATTCGAAGATTTTGAAAAAGGCCATGGTCAGTCTTTTGGAGACTTCGAAAGAGGATTTGTGGAACCTAGAAAAAAAGCTGGTGCAGCAAATATAGATTTCGAAAGAAATTTTAAATCTGAATCTGATGAGTCAATTATTCAAGAATTCCCAAAATCGCTCAAACCACAAAAATATGTTCAGCCGCCTCAGAGACAGCAGGCGGAATCGTGACAAAATTACTCACCCAAAGGTGATATGAAGGAATATAATTATGATATCCCGAAATTAGATGTGACACAAAGTGATGTTATAGGGCCATATAAATCGAATAGGCCTCAGTTGGTAGATGAGCCTACAGGAACTGTGCAGTGCTGAAAAATCACAGTAAATGGGTGTCCTGAAGATTTAAGACAATACGTGGAAGCTCATAATCAATTTTTATTTTTCTTGAAAGGGGAATGACCCAAGTGTATTGGTCGAGAACTAGAAGGATACCCGAGGCCTGAGCTGCCAATACCTGGGCTAGACAGCATTTTAGGGTTTGAGTTAGAAAACAACAATCTTGTCTTATACGAAAGCGCTTCTAAATATGGAACTTGTAAAGTCCAAATTCATGAGACTATAATTACGAATTTTGAAAAAATTTTGATGGGAGTGTCAATTTTTGAGTTTCAAATAGGAACAGATGACGAGCTTATAATTAAGGTCACGACCCCGAATTTTCCGAATTCTGAACTGTCAATTGAGCCGACTGAAGCTGCACAACTAATTGGGAGGAGCCATAAAAATCGATTATGTTTTCATTATGACCAAAAAATGTCAAAAGTCCATGCTTCTATATCATTTATACCATATACTAGTAATATATTGTTAAAATAATTATAAATTTTCCTAAATTTCTATATGAATTACTTATATTTTGTATAGAGAAACTCAGAAATTAATTATTTTTGATATAAGAATGATAAATGAATTCTTCAAGATAGGGGCTCAAGAAATAAAACATGGAAATTTCTCCACACTTCGGAGACCTTGGGGAAGAGGAAAAATTCCCGAAAAGTTATGCTTGATCTTTCTTCAGATTCAAACCCTTGCCAATTCTCTTATAATGAAATATATTTTTACTGTGAAAAGACACACACCCATTAATTATATAGATAAATTTGCTAGACTAAGTATAAGGCATAGGAAATTTTATTTATTTTTTTTGATGATAGATAATTTAGCAATTAAAAATGCAGATCTTTATATGTAAAATGGATATTTAAAAGGCTATTGTTAAAATGAAATATACTTATTTTTATATTTTATTAAGATTTTTGAGTTATAAAATGTCAAATATTAGACACTTTGAATTTGATAGACCTATACAGAACCAACAGCCTGCTTTTAATATAGAAAAGATATTTCCTGACTTCTCTATTAAAAGTTTTACTTTTATTATAACTGTATCTCAGATTGCTATTTATTTAGTTACGCTTGGTTTTTCTTTAAGCGCTGAACCAACTATATGCACTTTATATGCATTTGGGGCAAAGGTGACTTATGTTTAGCATGCAATAATAAAATTGTTTAGGATGAAAAGGTAATTCGCTCGGTAGATTCTTTTACCTCACCCAAGTTTTATGATAGGGTTTAGGCTGTCACAGATGGAATTCTGCACAAGAGGAGAAAATGGTGAGGAATTTTCTACTTCGCCCTCATTTTGAAGGGTGTTTTACCTATTTCTAATGCTGATATAAAAGGCACGACCCTTAAATTGAACAGGGATGAAGAAAATTCGGATAGAGTAAGGTAGCATGCTAAGCCGCTAGTTCTTCCCGTACTTCTGAGCTCTCAAATGGCTTCATGAGGACTAAGAGGAGTGAGCCAGACTGCAAGGTTAGACATTTGCTCGAGATTAGCGACAAGACTGATAAAAAAGAGCCTCGTAGCGCTATGCAACTAGAAGCTCAACTAATTAAATTAAGTTAAATGGCAATGATGGCTTATATTTAGTACACGCCATCGATTGTGCTAAAAGGTCAGGTATGAAGATTAGTGCTTCCTATATTACTTCACGCAAATACTCTTCATATTTTGGTAAGTGTAAAATAGTTCAATGCATTTTTTCAGCTAACTTTCAGGATATATCTTACACTGAAAATAATATAAAGGATTTTTTTTAAATTAAATTCTATCCTTTTAGATGTCTAATTAAATTTAATACAATTATTAATTTTTGCGCTTTTTAAATTGAAAAAATCATAAAATTGAGGAAAATTCATTCAAAAATTTTATTAAATATCTCCTAACTCCGCCCCCCCATCCTTGATCGAACGACTCGCCATCGTTCGATCAAGGATGGGGGTTAAAAAAAATTTTTTTCAGGAAAAAAAATATATATATATATATATATTTTTTTTATTTACTTTTAAATAAGAGGGTTAAGAGTATTTAATAATTATTTTTACAGCAAAAAATTGAATTAATTTCATAAAATACCAATTTTTAATATTTTGATTATTAGTTACCCTTTTTAAACTGCATAAATTTTAATTTGTTCCTTACTGAATTAATTTTGTTTTTTTAAATTTTAAAGAATCTCTATTTTATTAGATTATTGAGTTTTAAGCCTAGGTTGATGGCTAAATCACTTCAGATGGTTGATTCCGCAGCTTTCTGTCGTCTCAAAGCTCTGAAAACAACTTCATTAGGTACATCTTCCTAAGCTTTTGATAACTAATATATTTTATATATATAAAAATTTGCATAATATGAAAATCGTTCGATCAAGGATGGGGGTTTTAATTTCCCCAATTTTTAGGAATTTTTACAGTCAATCGTTTGATCAAGGATGGGGGGGGGGAGTAAATAATAATCAAAAAATTTCAAGAGAGTAAGAATTGGCTTCGCAGTAGAAAAATATTATCAGACTTATAAATTTATACTTATTTACATAATTTCTGGGATTGGCGGAAACATTTTCAGTGCATATTGGGATTCTCAAAACGTCTCTGTAGGAGCTTCTACATCTTTATTTGGAGTTTTTGCTAACTTTGGCTGCTATTATGCCTATAATTGGCACAAATTTGGCCCAGGAAGGGATTTTAACCTACTGGTCTATGCGATAATTGTAGCAATTAGCTTTGGATCTGCTTATGATACACCTAACATAGACATAGCTGGACATATAGGTGGCTTTATTTCAGGCAGCCTATTAGGTTTTGCATTAATACCTAGAGAAGAATCAGAAAGACGATGGTGCTATATTATTTATGGGAGTTTTATAGGTGTTATTATCTATTTCACAGTCCTCGCACTGATGGTATTTAATATGGAATTCCCTATCTGTGAACAGTACATATGCGACCCATGTTCAGGAACTAAATAATGATTAGACTATTTATTACAAAACTAGGTTAAATTTATTTTTAAGCGAAAATGTTTTTCTTTGCGTTGAATGTCGGTAGGAAACGCCGCTTTTTGAAATAGTGTATAATTTCGGTCTGAAATTTTTATAAATTTTCGATAAAAATTCTTTTTCGTTCTTCGATACCATCATTTCAGGCTGTACGGTGAGCTCGTGGATGCTTCGGGAAACTTGGTGTTTAAAGAGCTGGGAGTCCTTTTTAAGCTCTTCGCTGATCATTTTTTCTTTTTTAAAGCAATCACTCACTCTTGTTGTTAAGTTATTTGTACTTTCATGTAGCTTTTTCATAGACTCGTCAGCTGTAATTTTTTTGCTTCTTCGAATTCGCATTATATCATCAAAAGACCTCAAACTTCTTGCAATGAATAGCTTTTCTTTTTTAAGGCTTGGACTTGTACCATATAGTGTTTCAAATTCAGTTTTAGTTCGTTGGTGTCTGTCTACCGGTCTTTTAACATTTTCTGAGGCTTCGATATTTGCTTTATTTTGCTTTTCGTATTCGATTTTTTTAGTTACTACCCCTCTGTGAGCGTTCAAAACCATTGAAAAAATCCCTACCCTTTGCCCAAAAACACACCCTCAGTGAGCGAACAAAATTTTGCTTTCCAATTTTTCAAATTCGAAAAAAATATTATATACTATGAAATTTTATATATAAATTTAAAAAAATAATTAACACCTCTCCATGAGCGAACAAATTTTTTTGTTCACTCGCGAAGAGGGAGTTAGAATAGTAGAATGTGTCCTTCTGAGATGCTTGAATTTTTGCGTCTCAAAATTAGGGTTCATATTTAATCAACAAATTTAATAGAAGTTTCTCAGTATTTTATTAGCAAAATTTTTGAATTAACGATTTTAAGGTGATCTATTTTTTTATATAATTAAAAAAATTACACACAAAGCAATTTAATTAAATTATAAGAATTAAATCATACTCCATATAATATTTTTACATTATTATTTATCATTATTATATTAAGCTTCGCAAATAATTAATTTATGAATAAAAGGTTCAGCATATTTCATATAGATTTATTAAAATTCAGCAATTATTTAAAAACAAAAATGTAATTTTTAGATCAAATGAAGCGAGTTCCTATTCATCAAATAAACTTCGAGCCATTCCCAGAAAAGCTCAGAAGAAACCACTCTATTGATTCTTCTCCAAAAAAAAGATTAAATACCTCATATGATATCCAGTCTCTAAGTTTTCAGACTATAGCCCAAAAAGACTCAAGCCCCAAATCTCCTGGCCGTCTCTATTCAAATAAACTAGATCAAAAAGACTCAAAATTACTATTTAAATTAAATCATCCTTACCATAAACGATTTACCTCATTTCAAGCTAATTTCATCGAAAAATTTAGCTCTAATAGCTTTCATTTACAGAAATTCATGCCAGTAGTTAACAAAGAATTTAAACCAAATTTTAAGATTACAAAAAAGCCAAATTCAAACCTAATAAACAGCTTTATTACAAGAAGAAAAGTTCATAAAATTGCAAGCCTGAATATGAAAAGAAATAGAAGCTCTGACATAGAAAATCCAAATAATTCTTTGTCGTTTGAATGCAAAACATTGAGAGTTAGGACGCAAGAAAATGCTTCACTTAAGAGATATCAAAGCTGTAAGAGGCATGAACCTTATATAACCATAATATATAAAAACAAAAATGAAGATGAAGGGTTTGAGAATTTTAATGACTTCACCCCTTGATAGCTTTATAAATAGCATTATCTTTAAATATAATAATGTAAATTGCAGCCAAATCAATTAATATTTTTATAAGAAGCAAAATAATTTAGCTATAATAAAAATAGTATAATTATCTCTTTATAGACAATTTAATCAGCTGCAGTTATCAATTTCAGCTTATTTGCACAATTGTATATTTAAGAATAATTATATAGGCATATCCTTTAGATAGCCCGGAATGGGCTAGGGATAGAGGCCAAAACTTCCCACTTAATTCGACAAACCCTTTTGGCCGAATCAAGTGGGAAGTTTTGGCCTCTATCCCTAACCCATATCGGGCTATCTAAGGGATATGCCTATAAATTAACACAAATAGTAAAACAAAATTTCTCATAAAAATTAGCATTAAATAATTCCTATATATTCCTACGAAGCCCAAAGGCTTCCATATTACTTCGATACGATTTTTGAATCGTTAATAAATCCATATCAACCCCAAGTGGCGGCATAATTTCTCTGCACTTCATATTATTATCCACAGGCAGCTCGACTATGCTATTTTCTTGAGGTTTCCAACAAATTTGTACACAAGTGTCCTCAAAAAGCTGGTTAGTGATTTTTTGTTTTTTATTAGTTTCTAAAGAAATTTGGTCTTTTTTTTCCCATTTAAATATTTAGTCCCAGAATTAACAGTTTTTGGTTAAAAATATTATATATCAAAAATATTTTATAAAAATTGGGTTGACTGCAAAAAAATGAACCAAAAAGCTGAGCTAAGCTGACTGTCGATGATGACTTAGAATAAGAAGAAAACTCAATCTTCTTTTTCTGGTCCCAGCCCCATTTGTACACTTGAGCTTCACTTAGGCCAGTTAATTTTGTTAGGCGGGCTAATGACTCTTTGCTTCATTCTGGGTTATTTTCAAATTCCCTTTGCAGTAGTAAAAGCTGGTCATTTGTTTTTCTTTTTCTTTTTCTCGAGTTTTTCTTCCGGTAGGATTTATTGTGCGTCGGGGTTAGAAAAGAATGCGTTAATAGCTCACTATGCGGTATTCGGCTATCCAGCATTATAAATTTAAATATGGAGACCGCCAGAGCAATCTTTTATTAAAATTTTATTTTTTTAATGTTTTTTTATATTTTGCTAAAGCAAGTCCTATACCTTCAATTCCTGTGCTTAATTCGCTCATTCTTTCTTCAACAGTCCCAGTTTTCCTTTTATTTTCTTTTAAGCACGCTGAGCTCTGTGGCATAAAACTCACATCTTTTTGCCTCATTTTCAATTTTACGTATTTTTCAATCCCATCACAGTCAGTTAGCCATTTTCTTTGGATTGATATTAAGTAGGCTAAATAAGCCCAAACGCTGTGTTCTGATTGAATGTGGGCAGTCCATCCTGAGCCTCTCAGTTCAAATTCTGACTTCATGCGTCCACAGATGAAGCAGATTGATTTATTGTCTTTTTCTATTGCGTTTCTTTCGTCACGGAGCTCTCCAAAAGTGTCAATAATGATACCAAAAATAATGTTCAGCATAATTACAATGACTATTATAAAGAACATGATGTCAAAAAACATTCTGAAGCCGTAGAGATGGTCTGATATTGTAGGAGTTTTTATGCCATCACCTATACCTCCACCTGATCTAATGCCAATATTTAAGGTACTAGCTGAACAGATAAGTAAAGTGTCACAATAAGTAGTTAACTGGGCGCCTTCTGATTGGGTTATATAGTATTCTCCAAGCCACAAAAACGCACCAATGCTGAAAATATATACAAAAAAGATCCCTAAAATTAAGGCTAGTCCTAGCTGTCTCCAATTTAAAGTTACAGCTTTAGCAATATTCCTGAGCTCCTCACTTCTATAAAGAATGTCCAAAAGTAAAACAGAATACCACAGAGGGTTATTTCAAGCTATACAGACAATAATGAAAAACAAGATATTGTATAAGTTCTGGAATGAGGTAATTAAATAAAAACATTTTATTGTAGACCCAACCGTTCTTTTTTTACGTCTAGACGTAGAGTCTTGGACAAAATATCTCATTAATATTGTCCCTCTGAATTTGTATAAAGCAGGCATGTTATAAATGTCTGAATCTTTTGGCTTTTCGAGATGTTCGTAAAGAATTAAAGGGTAATTTTCAGCTAAATTGAAAAAAAATATAACGACTCTAAGTGTTATCAATATTGCGGCAAAAATATTAAAAAAATACGTACCTGGGAAATAGCCGACATTTAAATTGGTATCATTTACAGACTTCATACCTCCGACTAGTAAGCAATTTATGAAAACGACCATAGCGTAGCTGAAGTTTTCTATTGTTTTTGTCTTGCTACAGAACCATGAGAGGTTTCTAAATCTACTTAAATATTGTAGATGCTGCATATGTCTTTTATATTTGTCGACAAGCTGGAAATAAGATTTCATTTTTTCTTCGTGGGAGTCTCGGCTAACAGAAAAAGCCATTTGATCTCTAAGCTTTTCTGATAGAAAAGTGATCATTGCAGGGATTTTGAAGTAGCATTGCTCTAATTTGCCGTCTTTTTCGATTTCTACAGAAGAAATAAATGAAAGATATACGATTTTTAATAAATTTTAATATAAGGAGCTAGATTTTTTTAAATAAAAAAAATTTTATATTTGGGAAATTTTAATTAAAATAGCATAAAAAACTCATAAGCCATATTCATAGAAAGGTCTTTGGAATAGTCCCTAAAGAATTTCTTCTGCACAAACATGAAATTAGTATTTCTTATGCTTTCATTTCTGCCTCCTAAGAAATTTATTCTTCTTATAATGCTGTCAATATTAAACTTTGTTTTATGGTCAGGTCGTTTATCAGAAAATCCAAGCCATTTTAATTCATCTTCATTTGGAAAAACGTCCCTTAATTTCAAATTAATGATAACTATCCTCATTTAAATTAATTTTTAAAAATTTTTGACTAATCAAAATTATAATATATTTTTATAGAAATTAATAGTAATTGTTATATATCAAATCCAATCATTGCCGTATTTC
The DNA here is from genome assembly GCA_914767885.1 of Blepharisma stoltei. Classification (NCBI taxonomy): domain Eukaryota; phylum Ciliophora; class Heterotrichea; order Heterotrichida; family Blepharismidae; genus Blepharisma; species Blepharisma stoltei. The sequence continues at coordinate 140,111 of CAJZBQ010000021.1, read as the reverse complement.
AATCTTTTCTAGATATCCCTTTTGAGCTTTCTGACTTAAAAATCCATCTGAATTTCAGCCAAATTTTTGTAATAAAATCATGTGAATACGCTTCATCCTCAATTCTTTCTTGAAAAATATATTTCATATTCGGGTGTATACAATTCACATAAATTTCTAATGCAATCTCCGAGAGTCCTTTAAAATTAATTTCACTTAACATCATTTCTCCGATTTCTTTGCATATTTCTCCTTCCAGCAATGCTTTAATGTATTTTACAGCGCTTTCAAAATAGTCTTTATGCAGATTATTTTGTTTTTTATACCCAAAAATTAAATTCACAAATTTATATAATTTTTGCTTTGTGCCTAGTAAAATTTGGTTATCGACACATGGGCCTTTACACAAGTCAATCATAGCTTCAAAACATACAGGGATCAGCTCTCTGGACTCGTAATCATTATAAAGCTGAGGGCCAACTTCTTTAATGTTGATTAAAAATTGGGCTAGCTCGTTTACCATATTAATAGAAAGCTGCCTTTTTGAGTTGGAAGTGTCTTCTTGGGACCTGAAGAAGTTCTGGAATTCTGTGCAACAATTTTCATGGGTTGTTGTGAAAAATATCCAAGGAGTAAATTATGGTAATTTTTATAAGAAAAATAAATGGTTTTTTACCCCTTAGGAAAAAACTTTATGACCACCCAATTTTCACAACAAAGCTGAATAAAGCGAATTAAAGATTTTACATGAGCAGTTTGGGCTTCTATATATTCTGATGGAGATGGACAATATAGCAAAATTTGTTCTTCTTGGAGCTGCTCTTCTGAGAGATTCGCAGCTAATGTAGCTCCAGGATTGTCTTTATATGTTTTGTGGACGGTTTCTACAATTCTGTCACGGCTGAGACGGAGCTGGGCTCTAATATAAGAAAATAAATGAGAATTTCAGGACTCTTTTAATAAGCTTAGGAGTTTTAGCTGGACTGTAGAGTTGCCTTGATCTAGCATTGCATTTATTAAATTTATAGCTTCAGATGTCAGCTTGAAATTGTGCTCATTTCCTATGATAGTTAAAGCAAGCTCTAAGACCCCAGCTTGACTTAGAATGTCTTGGGTTTTCTTCAGACTTTGCATTTCAGCTTCATATGCACGATTTTCTTCATCAAAAATAGATAAAGTATCAGTTCTCTCCGGTATTAATTTTCTTAAAATACTCAATAAATAAATTTTATGGTCATTTTTCTTAAAAGCAGTCCCAAGTTTTGCCACAAATTTTTTTAGCGGTCCAATTTCCCCTGCCTTAATCGCAGGGTCCACATATATTTTTTTTATTTTCCCAACAACTAAGCTTAAATCTTCGTCTTTGCAATACTCAGAAAATAAATTAATAAAGTCTTCTAAATTCAGCTTAACATTACGGTCTTCTTTTAATTCTTCATTTTCAGCGTTTGCTCGATTATTTGGTTCCCCTATAATATACTTTTTTGTGGGTATATGAGTAATATTATTTGGCTTGTAAAAGTAGCCTTTAAGTTTATTGGAAAATTCTTGATAGGTGACGTTGCCATCTCCATCTTGGTCAATATAAATAAAGGCACTTTCAATGTCTCGGTTACTAATGGATGGGATTAAGCAGAGAATTCCTCTTTTGAATTCGTTGAAGTCTATTGTTTTATTTTTGTCGGAATCGAACATATAAAAAGCTTCTTCAAGGGTCAATTTTTCTTCTAAAATGTATTCTCTGAGCTTTACTACGAGGCTGTTCAGCTGTGGTGCGTCTGGAGGTTCTTCTATGTGGAAGTTTATAGTAGAAGAAATGGATTCTCTGCAGAGGTTGACTATTAAAATAAGGTTAGAAAAATCGAGCTGGCAGTGCTCTTGCTGGGCTAGCTCCAACTTGGTGCTCATTTCGCTAATTTCCTCTTTAAAGCGAACAAGATTTTTAAAGAGGCTTAATTTTTTTTACAAAAAATATCATATAGAATATTTTTTTGAAGTTTTGAAATACAAAATGGATAAAATTTAATAAAGTTACTAGAGAACTTACTATAAAAATATTAATATTGCTTGGTTTTAAAGTGGGTTAATTTTTCCAAAAATAAGGAGTTTTCAATGGTTTTGCTCTTAAAAGGGAGTAAGGACAGTTAAGATAGTATGAGATACATAAATAATAGAAGGAGATAGCTCTCTTAAAGAATTATAATGGTAAATATCTCTCAAAATATGCAAAATCCCATCTTTTTCCGAATGCCACGCTTTATTTCCAGACAAATAATTTCAATAGTCAATTATATTTTGATCTTCTTTAGAAATCGGAAGTACAGCCCCATCTGGAGCATATCTTTTCTTTTTCATATGAATAAAAATTTTTCCTGCGTCCTGCAGCTGATTTTCCAGTATCATTTTTTTCACCGCCTTCCACTTACTTTCCTTAGACCTCATACACAATACATTTTCATAGACACCTGTATAAGCTAGTGGGATAAGCTGATTTAATTTTTCCTCATATCCTTTCAAATCTTCCAATATAACTTCTTTAAGAATTTCTTCTAAAGTATTCAAATTTACTGAAGATTCTACAACATTTTCTATTTTCACCATATAAACTTGGAATAAAAATCGGAGATAAGCTTTTTTACAATACAAATTAGACTGCTGAGACCTGAAATATTTTTTTAAGCTGTTTAAAGTGAGGAGTTTTCGACCTTGGAGAATTCCGAACCTGTTATTCATTGTGCAGACTGTAATACATTTCATGGCTTCAATATGAAATCTAGTCTTGTCCATTGTTTCTTTTTCATTAGCACCTGCAGTTTTGGGGTTTAAAAACTCAAAATGGTTGCCTGCATGCCAATGCATTTTGATTATCGACTTATTATGAAAAATCCCTTTCAATATATCAATTTGTAATTTTTCAATCAACTCCCTTTTTTCATTCACCACAAAAGTCCTCAAAAACTGCAATAAATGGTACTGGTTTTCATTTTTTTCTAATAAATCAAAAATTATTCTAATCACATCTTGGCCTAGCTCTTGTTCTCTATAGCAAGACAAAACTTGTGCTAGCAATTTTATGGCTCCAACAAGCTGCATTACAAGTGTCATAAATTTATCTACATAAGGCAGTAACAATTTTTGGTTTTTTTTATTATTTCAGCATGCAAGAGCAAGCACATCAATTGTGGACTTAAAGAGAAGCTTGTGGGTGTCGGTAAAATCAAGGTCGAGAACGCTTATTAAGGTTTCAAAAAGGCCACAATTTCTGACCATATTTTGGTATTTCGTCCTTTGGTAGTCATCTAGCTGTTCTCTTTTAAAAAGCATAGAGCAGTCAATAATGATAGAGGTGATCCTTTTGAGAGTTTCAAAATAATGGTTGTCGAGCTTTTTTGCAAGCTTTTCTTGCTGAAGTAAGGATAAAGTCCGGGTGCAGTCATAAATAGCTTTATTTCTTTGGGTTAGGAATTTGTATATGTTTTTTGTGGTGTTGTCCATTAGAAGTTCAAGATTTAAGCATTCTTTTTTGAGGATTTTTCGAAGTTTTAAGTCTGATAGGATTAATTCTAGCTCCTCCATCTTGATAGAACGATTAGTTGAAAAATTGGAAAAATAACCCCACAATTTTCGTACATTGAAATTTTATATATACATTTAAAACGTAAAAAATAATATATATATATTTATATCCAAAAAATTTTTAACCCATCAAGGATATGGAGTAGGGATAATTTTTTTAGTTTTTTATTGCTGGCTTTGCTAGAGTCAAATAGCATTTCTAATAAATAAATATCAAGCTGGTATATATTTTCGGTCCGAGCTAAAACTTGGCTTTTATCAGGGCTATAAGTATTCGGGATTCCTGTAAATAAAGTATTGCTTAATGTTCTTTGGTAAGAATCCCAGTCAAGATCTTTAAATAGCCCTTCAAACTCATTTTTAATAAAATTTTCAATATCAGCAAGCGACAAATCTTGCTTTGAAAAATAATTATTTGCAATTTCCAGCGTCCTTTTAATCAGAATATTATGTTTTTTTAGCATAAAAACTTGCAAAGTATATAAAACTTCTTCTTTAAGGAAGGTAAATCTTTTATCTAGCCCATGGTTATAATCAGTTAATAAAAGCCCTTTAATCCCTGCAGCTAATTTATAGCTCCAATGATTTGATCTTTTTTCTTTATTCATAAGTAACAAGCAGAGTGGCTCCATTAAAACACTGATAAATTCATATTCAAGAAGCTCTAGGTCTGTAAGCTGCCTGGTAAATCTTAAAAAACAGGTAACCAAATAGCATTTGCAGCCTAAATGAAGAGTTTTGGGGAACCTTTCAAGCTCTTCGTGGGTAGTCCAAAAATTCATAATAAAAGAAATAAAAAAATCGTCAATCATTTGGTGGGGAGGATTTTCTATAGGGGATTTTATAGGGTTCCAATAGAAACATCTCATTTTGTGCTTGGAAATGGAGATGTATGGGTCGACGTCAATAAAAACAGTTCTGCAGATATTGAGATAGGCAGCTTTTAAGCTGAAAGAAATGCTTGTGCTTCTTAGAGTCAGCCGGATATGCTCTGGAGTAAGTTTGAGGGTGTTAATTACTTCTTCTATTGCCTGTGTGTATCTGTCTAAGCATATGCTTGAAAAAAATTCGATTACTGAAGAAATATATTAAATTATTATAATTTTTCTTTAAAATTGCAATAAAAATGCCAATTTAATATAAAATCATGATAATTATAAAAAATTATTTCATAAATATCAATAAAGTACCTCATATATTTGCTATATATACAATTTGGGTTCCCTATATCATCCACATAGAAAATGGCTTTATCGTTATTTCCAATTAAATCACCATCATCTTTGATCCATATTTCTTTCAGCCCAGGATTTGCATTTAGAACTTCTTCTATTGAATAATTTCCTTTTGGGTAGTCAAATTCTATTGTAGGATTTCCATTAATTACCCCAAATTTTAATAAACTAAAATTTTCTTCATTATCAAATAGCATTTTTCTTGCCAAAGCTTGATATTTAAGCACGCCTTGGCCTCTACATTCACAAATAGACTTCAAAATATTTATATAAATGGTCTGCTCTTTTATTATGCCAGGCCCAAACACAATTGGGACAAGACCTGCAAATAAATTTTTCATTTTTTCTTCATTATTTGCAGAGAACTCGTTGCTGTATTTAAAAATTTCTCTCAAAGTTTGCCTTATATATTTATTTCCAGCTGTTTTCATTAACTGGATTAAATGGTCTTCATATTTTACTAAACTTTGGCAGCATTTACTGTTACCTTTAACTGAAAAATAAACTAATTCACAAATTTTTTTTTGGGCTTCTTTTAAATAGTCTGCTAAATGCTTATCAATTACTTGTAGCCCAGAATTTCTTGTATTAATTGAAGCCATTAAGTTTCCAGTCTCCATTTTGTGTTGGATTAGTTCATTTAAAATTACTAAAAACTCAGTGACTCCCATTTCTTTTAATGAATTTTGTTGTTTTGCTATATCAATTTTTGAGGATTTTGAATTCATAATGTGGGCTGATAAGCTAGTTAAGCTTGTTACAAGCTTTGAGCACTCATTTTTCAAAACTTGGTATTTTTCAGGCATTTCTTTGTAATCTTCATCAGAAATATTAAAAGTAGAAAAATATTCTTTTTCATTAAGATTAACTATATTATTAAGAGGCCCGTCGTTATAGCTAGGTTTTCCCCCGCTCTACCTTCACCCTTCACGCTTCGCCCGGGTTGCTCACCACCAATCGATCACGACCTTCAAGGTGTTGCTCCTACTGGACGAGGATGTGCACTCGCTACCCATAGTTGGATGAGTTACGCCACCCAGCAGTACGTCAACAGAGTTTGCCAATTCCGAAAATTTGAAAACAAATTTTCTGGTAGGACTGTCGGCCAAAATTGAAATCCAAAGCCTGGGACGTAACACCCAGTTTCACGCTAGGGGGTTTATCGATTGATCAGGAGGTACCTTCCTGATACTGCTGAGCTTCCCCTTTCCAACCTTGGAAACCATCTCCCCTGAGGCAAAACCCTTGGTGTCAGAATGAGCTGCGGTCGGCCTAATCCGACGTTGCGCTCCACTGTGCCAAGGAAAAACCTAGCCGGATATAGACCCCGAGCGCCTATTTCCCTTCACACACGGTCCCCAGCGAACGCCAGCTGCAGGTGTTGAGAAAAAGGGCTGGTTCGCCGTCACCATTTTAATGTATATAGAAAAATATTCATAAAATGATTTTAGATATGGGATCATTAAAGCAAGCTGATACACGTGGGCAGTTTGGGCTTCTGGGACATCTTCTATTAAAAAGGCTACCCCGGAGTAGTCTTTTGTGTCTTTTCTCAAGCCGATTTTATGCTTTTCGCCTTTATTTTCTTTTTTGTTAGAAAAATGTGGATTCTCATTACTGACACAAATAAATTGTCCACTTTCGGTGCAAAAGGATAAAATTGAGCCAAATTTAATTTCATCTTCATGGTAATCAGCCGATTCAGACGATAAGGTAAATAAAGTAGCAGGATCTTTATCATTTGACGTCAACTCAATAGCATTTTCTCCTTCTCTTAAAAACAGACCAGTCGGCAAATGCTTTATTCTTAATTTTTCTGACCATTTGGCAGCACCTCCCATAAAAGTGATTTGCCTTTGAAATTCCCACAAGGAATTGCTGCTTTTATTACCTTTTTCGAAAAAAATTTCAGGGTCATTTTTATTTACTAATGAAGCTTCAGTTACACTTAAATATCCTTCTGTGATTCGATGATAAATTCTGAAGGAATCTCCAGTCATAACGTAGCTTGGGGTATCAGTAAAATAATCATAGCTTAAATAGCGCCTTGGTTTTCATTGTGTTGGGGTTCCGCTTGAATTTATACATTTATATATATAGTCGTTATCTTATTTTATATATGAAAATAGGGTAGCGGCTATCATTAGGTATAGGTATACTTCAATTTTACTTGTTTGTTTGGTATTTGAATCATAATTCGCATGCAAAAAATATTTTGATTTTTCTGATATACACTGAAACAAAACTTCATCAGTATATTTTATCGTCTCTCCATGTTTTCTCAGCTTATTCACCGGTTTTATTTCAAACCAGCTTGCCTCAATTCCTTCCTTATCAATTTCTACACTTAAGCACCCTGATTCATTTGCAATGACTTTAGAATTTACTGATACATATCCTTGACTATGAAAATGATGCAGCTGAACACGCTCTCCATAGGTAATTGCCTTGCCTACGGCAATGCGCAATTCTGACTCAGACTTGCTTGAGTTTTCTTTGGTAACTTTTCGGGCGTTTTCTATTCTAAATAAACAGCTTCTGGTAAGTACGTTTGCGCCAAGCTCTGACATGGAGGTTTTTGGGATGATTTCGAGGTTGTGGGAAACGACACCGTCAGCTGATAAACAGCCACTGTAAATTTTGTTGGGGGTCTGGATCATAAGTAAAATTAGATCTCCCACCATTAGGTAGCCTGTTTTGTCAGTGGTGGATTTTGAAGTTTTAAGGAGCATGCTGGAAGCGTTGGACATTGAAGTGTTGTTGCGACGGTTGTTGCGGTGATATTTTGTTTGGGTATCGGCCATAAGAGGTAAATGAATCATTTAATTAACTCCCCATTTTAAATTGTTACAAAAATACAGGTATTTTGGAATTTTGGGTATTTTAACCCGATAAATTAGGAGAATTTTGCTTCAATAAGAAAAAATTATAGATGAAAATTATAATTTTTATAAAAATTATGTATGCTAAACCTTTTACAATAAATCGATTAAATTTTAAATTAATTTTTTTTTAAAAATAAATTAAAATTCAAAGCATTGTGCTCTCAATTTTTTTTAAAATATATTAATCCCACTTTAATTTGTAACAGATTTATTGTTCTAATTAAAGGGGAGCAAGATGAGCATTTAAAAGAAAATGAATATATTTTAGTATAGATGTGCTCTGTAATTTAACTATTTTTAAGCAAAATCACTGTAACATTAAGAATTATTTTTAATTAAAATGTAATAACAAATAATTGAATATTTTCAATTAATATTGAGTAGTGAAAGCATTTCAAATTACTCTTTATAAGCTGGATTTTAAAATTTATTTTTGTGATAATTAAAATAGATAATTTCCTGATATTGAATCGATTTAATTACTCCCTTGGCTAATGAAAATCCCTATTTATGAATTACCCTTTGCTAGAAAAATAATTGACATATAACTTATGAGTATGATAATGAGATCGCCCGGCTAATTATATTGGCTCGATCCTAAAACATATTTAATTAGTTAGTTAACGAAAAAATTTTAAAGTCCGCTGCTCTCAGATTTATATTCTATATAGCTTGGAAAAAAGCTTTCTGGTTTTTACCTCTGGTAGCTTTGAGCCAAAGCAGAAACCCAGATTTCTCGGTAGTGATATTTCTCTATTTGGGGCCATAAGCCTTTGCTGAGCCCAGCTCAGCCCTTTGGCCCCTCTAATTACTCCACCTCACCAGTAGTCAGCTTCTCTCCTGCAAAGTAACCCTTTAACTAAAACTTCTCCTTCATACCATTTAATCTGTCTTCCCTTTTTATGTCATCCTGGAAAAATAATCAATCGCTTCTGCGATTGGGGCATACGCATCATTATTACGTATATAGCCCCTGAAACATTTTAGATCACTATTGGCCATCCATTTTAATTTCCAATATTAATTTGTCTTTGTCAGCTTTTTTGAAAAGTAAAAATGAAATTGACAAATCTCCGTTTATGGTTTTAAGGTGCCTAATCAGACTTATACTGTATAAAGCAGGTGCCCTGTACCATATTTTTTCTGGTCGGTATTCTACTGGGGTATAGAGATCTATTAAAGTGCATGAGCTATAACGATGCGAAGGCACCGTTTAAACCCTCAAGGGTTTCTTCCTAATTATTTTTTTTTCACCTAACTACTTTAGATGCTTTCCTCTTTCTTCAATTAATTTTACCACTTTCGGTGTTTTTCACCCTGATGACCGACTCTCCTAAGTTACCGAGTATTATAAGTTCCAGTGCTCCAATAGCTTTAACCTTTTTCCTTTATTTCTTTTTTTTGCATTTTACCTTCGATTTTGCTATATCTTGTCCCCGAGATTCAACATCACTCCACATTTCTTCACCCTCATCTTGTCTTTCGCTAGTTGTTTTTGTGCAAATCTCTGACATTGAGAGATACAAAGAGCCTGTGGTCAGGATCAACTCTCCATCATCCAAAACCTCACCTTCAAGCTTTGCCGCTCATTCCAACAGTTTTTCCTCCATTTCTCATTCTGCTTCCTCATGTCTGTCATCAACTTCTTCCATTTCATCTTCATTAAGTTCCTCCTCTGATAAATCCTCATCACCACCATCATAATAACCTAAAAAAATCATCAAAGACATTATCAAGACATCCCGCATCCACATATTCTTTATAAATATCATCTGGAATTTATTGATTAAGCTTGCCACACGTTCACACCATCCCATACGGGCTGTTCCCGATAGCTTAAGCTTTAACTGGAAATCCATTAAAAATAAAAAGTGCGATTGAGGCAACAGTAATGGCAGCTTGAGCAGGTAAGTCACCTTACTCCATTTGCCCACTTACTTGGGTGCTATTGCTAAAGAAGCCACTTAAAATCAGGTCACAAAAAGCGGATTTGTATGAGTCCTTAGCTTTGAGTCGCCAGATGTTGCTGGGCCAACTCCTGCTCCAAAAACCATGCCAAGAAATATACATGGGTAACCGTCACTGAGATGAAAAATTCAGACATCTCTCGCCATTTTATGTAAATTCATCCTAAAACACAAATTTAGATTTGTCATTTAAATTTTTTGGACATTAAAAAAATCTAGGAATAAAATTGTATAAAAAATTCATACTCTTTGAGTGAGCTTGAGTTAATAAATTGCTATGATATACAGTTTGTATTAGAAAATATACTTTTTACAATTTATAGCAGTTAGTAATTCACTCTATAAAAATAGGATAAAGGTTGTCAGTATGAAAGTTTTTATTATAAAAAAAGGTATAGATATCAGTCAGCCATAGTATCTTTTGTATTTAAATTGCTAATATAATTACGTGTTAAAATGGTAAGAATTGTCAACGGAGTAGTAGTTCGGGATGAATCATTAAAAAATAAAGGACCAAGGCTAGCACAAACACCTAAAAAGCCAAACTATCAACTATTCCCTACCACTACAGACAAATTAGGGATTTTAGCAAAGAAAGTTTCTCTTTTCGGATTCGAGTGTGAAATTATTTGGATTCTCTTTCTTGCATTTATCTATTACTACACACGAAGCTACATCTGGCTAATTGTCTTTACCTTCTTACTTTGGCTTTACTACAGGAACTCTCTGCAAGGACTAAAAAATAGCAATGTTATAAGGATGACTGATTATAGAGAGCAGCAAGGATAATAAATTAATTTAGTCACAAATTTTATATAAAATATTGACTTTTTTGTGGTTTTTTTTTCCATTGAAAAATAGCAATTAAATTAAAAATAATAGAAATGCCCAATTCCGAAAAGAAAAATAAAATATTTAATATAAAATTAACAAAAGAGGAATAATTAGTAAATTACCATAATATGGATCTCACACTTATTGTGCGAAATGGCTGCTTGAGCTCGAAAATCGTGCTTGGTGTGAAAGCTTTTAAAAGGCTTGACATTGAAATAGTTACAATTGAAGAGACTCCAGAATGGCTTTTAAATTACAGCCCGAATGGAGCAACACCAACACTTTTAATTAAAACTTTCGATGATACGATTGGCATTAATGAAATTGTAACAATAATTCAATATTTAGACACCCTTCCAGGGCCAAATTTATACCCTAGACTGATTACAGGCCAAATTAATCCTTTACCCCCTCCCTCCGTAAGTGAAAATAAAAAAATTTGGTAACTCATGGAGATTAATTTTTATTAAAAAATTTATATGTAAATTTTTATAGTTTAAAAAAAATTAAATATTAATTTAATTTGTAAAATCGATTTTTAAAATGCAAGATGTTTAAAAATTAAACAGAATTAGCTAGAGATTCATTTATTCTAATTATACTTATATATCAAAATATTTTTTCATAAAAAATTTTTTACTCGATCACGGAGGGTGGGGTTTTGGGCAAAAATAGGATTTTCAAATAGTTTTGCTCGCTCACAGAGGGGAGGAGTTAGAAAAAGCGATAATTGACTGCCACATAAAAACTAAAATCGAGGCTTTAATAAAAAACCTAAATGCAGTTTCACGTGATTTTTCTAATGAAAAACCTAAAAAAATCGTAAAATCAATAGTCTCAGAAATTGAGAAGAATTATTTAGATGGTGAAGAGAGCCTTTTGCATAAATTCTTGTATAGGAACGAAGTTTCTGTTGCTGACGTTATGCTATTCCAAATAGTTGACTATTTATTTACTCAATTAGCCCCTTCTCATGTTGAAATTTTAAATGGAGTTCAGCTTAAAAATACCTTGCCCTGGTACAACCACTTAAAATCACAGTACTTCAATAAACCCACGGATGTCCAGATAATTCGGCTATAAATTACCCTATATGAATTTATTTTTAACAATATATATATCCCTAAAAATTTAGATTTTCCAAAAAATAAGAATTTTTCAGCATATAAGTCTGCTAAATCCCTATATTCAAGCATAAAACTTAATAAAAAATTAATGGCTTTTCGGTCTGAAGGAGAGAAATTTGCAATGCTGCTCATCACTGGTATTACAAACTTTGCATTTATCCCAACACTTTACCTGGCCCATGTCAACAAGCATTACTTCCCGATGTGCATTGGCTTATTCACCTGCTTTACCTCGTTTATGTATCATGCTTTAGACAGTATCAAATGAGGCTCATTTTATATTACCTCTCAGAACTGACACAAACTTGATAACATAGGCTCTATCATGTGCTTTATCTCGTTGATAATTTACTGGATGGACAATTTGCAAGTTAAGGGGAAAAATATTTATGTGTCTCGGCACTTGTGTGATATCGATATAATGCTAAATTTTGGAGGACTCTTTTTGACTATGCTTATGCAGGCAAATCATCCTTGGGAGATAAAAAATACGATTGGCCCAATTTTGATATTTGGCAGCATATGCATAATTAAAAATTTATTCTTTACTCCCCTTTAAATTGGTCGTAAATTTTTATTTTTTCTAAAATAATTTAAATTTTTTAATGGAAAATTTTATAGGTGAAAATACTAAATTTTATATAAATAACAACTTTATTTAGTTAAGGAGAGCAACTAAAATGCTATATACAGAAATTAATTATTTTTTTAGTATTAATTCTTAATAATATAAATTAAAAATCAATAATATTGTATTCACTTTTTATTTTTGTGTTTGAAAATTTTATAAAATTATTTTAATATAATAATTTTTCCTCGAAAAAATAAACCTCCTTTATGGGGAGAGTTAGGTCTTCAAGATTTAACAGAAAATACGTCATCAAGGGAAGTGTAATACTGACTTTTTCTGTAATTTGCTTTATTAAAGCACTAGACGAAGACAATGATTACTTGAGGATATATCATGGGCTATGGCACTGCGGGGTATCAATTTCCGGGTTTTATCTTTGGCAGATTGTGGATAAAGATAGAGAAATTAAAGAATTCCATGTGGCAAGATACTGTAAGCAGAAGAGGCTTGAGTTTGGGCAAGCGTTTATGGCATTATTTAAGCCTAATATCAAAAAAGATGACCCATAGATTGCTATGAGGACTAGCATCTTATTAGTTATCAATTATTTATTAAACTCATAATTTCTTTGTTTAAATTTCTTTCATAACTCCCTCTCTTTTAGTGAACATATTTATTGGAAAGATCCCTATTTTTTAGGCAAAATCAAGCCTTTGTGAGCGAGCAAAAATTTTTTCTTTAAAACAAATTTTTTATATATATGTGATAATAATTATTATAATGAGGCATCTATGCTAATTCTGTTAAATTTTAAAACAGCTTTCATTTTAAAACGTAAATTTTGCAAATTAAATAATATTTACTTTCCAATTTTTGCGAATTGGGATTTTTTTAAATTCCTAAAAAAAATTTCAGTACGCAATATTTTTAAAAATTGCATTGATCAATTAAAAAAGTAACAGAAAATTTTATATAAATTTTTAGTATAAAAAAATCATTATGCCAAAAGTAAAATACTATAAAGTTGAGGCTATAAAAACATAATCGTGAATTTTTTATTAAAAAAACAGTCTGAAAAAAAACATATGAAAAAATATATACCTTCAGTAGCAAATGATATTAATCAGAGAGATAGCAGGCTGACATTAAATATAGCAATACTCTCGTTGTTTTCTAACTAAATTTTAATTGAGTATCCCTAAAATGAATGCACAAATAGTATTGCCATGTGATATCATTTTCTCAATGCATAATAGCTTTTTCACTTTTTTTTATTTGCAATTTTTATGCCATCAGAAAATTAGTGGATTTTTTTCATGCCAACTTTTCATTTTTTATTTTTTTTTAAATGCTATGCTTTTTCATTTTATATATATATAGAAATTTCCCATAGATGGCACTGTTTGCCCTTGAGATGCCCACTGGAGAAATTTTTTTGGTTCGACCAGTCCATATGGTTTGGCCAAGCCAAAAATTTTTCTCATGGGCAAATCAAAGGCAAACAGCGCCATCTATGGGAAATTTCTATACCTTTTATGTCTGATTTTAATTTAATGAATAGCTATTTATATGTTTATTTCATATGCTTATTATCATAGATTTTTAATTATCCAATATACTCTCATTTCATACATTTATCTTTTTCATTTTTTCATTCTATTTATATTACTTACTTTTTGACTGAAAAAAGATGGAAAACATTAATGTTATTTTTTTGCATCATCCCACTAAAATACCCAAAAAATTGAAATTTAATCTATATTTTGCTCCAATTTAAGTAGTGGTAAGTTAGTAACCAAAATATAATCATATGACATTAATGGTAACTACACACGCCAATCTAATAGTCACCAAATCTTTCGAAATCGCTAAATTCCTCTAAATTTTTATTTCAATCTATCATTCTACCAACGAGTTATTTTTAATTCTTCAATGAAATCACTATAAATAAATGGAAGAGCATTGGGCTGATATAGAAGAAGAGGAAGAAGAAGAGCTTGTGATCGACGAATACGACTGATCAAATCTTCCAGATCACGCTTGTTGGTACTGTGGAAATAACGACGAACGAACTGTAGTAAAATGCATATAGTGCTTTCCCTTGAATAGTCCGATAACGGGATGAAGCCAGCCCGTCATCGGGCTATTCAAGGGAAAGCCCTATATCTGACAATTGCAATAAGTGGTTCTGCAATTCATACGGAGGCAACAAAGCGGGTTCACATATAATCGCCCATCTGGTCAAAGCTCGACATAAAGCAGTTTCTATGCATCCTGAGACGACTTTAGGCGACACTTCAATAGAATGCTATGTTTGTGCATCACGGAATGTGTTTTTGCTAGGCTTTGTGCCATCTCGCTCTGAAAATATACCATTTTTATTGAGTTTTTTACCAAAAAAATAATTAAATATAAGTTAATTGGATAGGGGATACGTTGATTTTTCTGTGTAGAGAGCCTTGTGCTATGAGAAATGTTATCAGTGAAAAAGAATGGGATATAAGTGCCTGGCATCCTCTGATTGAAGAAAAAAGATTTTTACCTTGGATTGTAAGTGTTCCTAGTGAAGAAGAAGACAAAAAGGCTAGGAAATTATCAATAAAAGAAATCACAAAAATTGAAGAAGATATCAAAAGAGGACTGCAGCCTGCAGAAGCTCCAGCTGTCCAAGAAAACATATATTGTTTTTTAATTAATAAAGCTTTTTTTATAGAAAAAATAATATTTTATTGTAAAAAGGGATAAAAAAAATAAAATTACACTACAATTCTCCTAACTCCCCCCCCATCCTTGATCGAACGATTTTCATATCATGCAAATTTTTATATATATAAAAATATATTAGTTATCAAAAGCTTGGGAAGATGTACCTAATGAAGTTGCTGTCAGAGCTTTGAGACGACAGAAAGCTGCGGAATCAACCATCCGAAGTGATTTAGCCATCAACCTAGGCTTAAAAACTCAATAATCTAAAAAATAGAGATTCTTTAAAATTTAAAAAAAAAAATTTAATTCAGTAAGTAACAAATTAAAATTTATACAGTTTAAAAGGGTAACTAATAAACCAAAATATTAAAAATTAATATTTTATGAAATTAATCAATTTTTTGTAGTAAAAATAAATTATTAAATACTCTTAACCCTCTTATTTAAAAGTAAATAAAAAAAATATATATATTTTTTATTTTATATATAAATTTTTTTTCCTGAAAATTTTTTTTTTAACCCCCATCCTTGATCGAACGATGGCGAGAGTCGTTCGATCAAGGATGGGAGGGGGAGTAAGGAGTATCTAGAAATATATGATAAGCTGGTCAAGCTTGAAGCGGAGTATGATAGGGATATCAAAAGAAGTCAAAGAAAAACTGATATTTCTTTAAGATGGGACAGATCAGATAGGCGGCCTTCAGCTATTTTTATTTTCACTAAAGAGGACTCCGATATAAGGCTTGTCCCTGGTGACGAAATGAAGCTTACCCTGGACTCCGCTAATTGGGAAGGGATCGGCACTATTACCAGAATATCTGATTTTGAAGAAATCGTCGTCCAAATAACGTCCTGCTCTGCCCCGCCGCCCTCACAAACCTCAGGCTATACCGTAGAATTCGTCTGGAAGGCCACCACTTTTAAAAGGATGATAACAGGGCTTGAATTATTTTCAAAACGACAAATAACTCAATATATAATGCAAATAATCCTTGGGAAACCTGCCCAAGCACCTATGATTAGGGTAAAACTGCCTCGAGATCTATCAGCCCCAAACCTCCCTCCATTAAATCACTACCAAGTAGAAGCTGTAAAAAAAGCTTTATCAGCCCCTTTTATGATGATCCAAGGCCCTCCAGGTACCGGCAAAACTGTCACCTCCGCCACCATCGTCTACCACATGGCCATGCAGAAAACCGGGCAAGTCCTTGTAACCGCCCCTTCCAACATCGCAGTCGACCAACTGACCGAAAAACTCCACAAATGTGGCCTAAAAGTAGTCAGGCTCTGCGCCAAGTCCCGTGAGGCCATTTCTTCTAGCATTGACTTCTTGACCCTCCATCAACAAGTAAGGGAGCTTGACGTCGGAGAATTTTTGCCTTTAAAAGTCCTTCAGGACAAAAAAGATAAACAATTAAATATTTCCTCAGAAGAAGAAAATGAGTACAGGCGGCTGAGAAATAAAGCAGAACAATTTTTACTGTCCAAGGCTGAGGTAATTTGTTGTACCTGTTCAGGGTCATTTGACCCTAGACTGAAGACGTTTTTGTTTACCCAAGTTTTGATTGATGAGGCGACTCAGGCGACTGAGCCTGAATGCTTGTTGCCGATTTTGACAGGGGCGACACAGGTGATTATGGTAGGAGACCATTGTCAGCTTGGGCCAGTTGTGATGTGTAAAAAAGCAGCCAGTGCAGGATATAATAGGTCGCTGTTTGAAAGACTTGTACATTTGGGGAATAGGCCGTTTAGGCTGCATATACAGTATAGGATGCATCCAGCGATTTCGGAGTTTCCAAGTAATACGTTTTATGAAGGGTCATTGCAGAATGGAGTTTCTATGCTAAAAAATAAGAATTTGCTTTAAGATTTTTAAGGAATTTTTATAGTGAAATTGAAATATAATGGTATATATCTGATAGACAGATTTCTGGGCTTGATTTTCCATGGCCTGTCCCATCTAAACCAGTTTTTTTCTATAATACAATAGGCCCTGAAGAAGTTTCGGCATCAGGGACTTCTTATTTAAACAGAACGGAAACTTCAAATGTCGAAAAAATTGTGACACAATTTATGAGATCTGGGATTCAAGCACATCAGCTAGGGATTATTACACCTTATGAAGGCCAACGAGCTTTTATTACAGCTTATATGCAGAGTTTTGGGTCTTTAGGGCCTTCTCATTATAGAGATATTGAGATTTCGTCTGTTGATAGTTTTCAAGGGAGAGAAAAAGATATCTCTTTTAATTAATTTTATGAGGCAAAGCTTATAACTATTAGCCTATTTTATATAAAAAATAAATAATGACTGGGAGATTTTTTTGGCTTATAAATTGGAAAAATTATATTATTATTTTGTCCTGTGTAAGGTCTAATGAAAATTTATAGAAAATTATAGTAAATAATAAATATTTTTATTTTTTTAAAAAATATAGAAAATATAGAAAAAGGAATAGGAATAGGGTTTTTGAACGACTCAAGAAGACTTAACGTTGCGCTGACTAGAGCAAGATATGGGCTTGTTATCTGTGGTAATGCGAAAATTTTAGCAAAGCAAGAACTATGAAATAACTTGCTTAACCATTACAATGATAATGGGATGCTTGTAGAAGGCCCACTAAACAACTTAAAACAGTGCCTGCTAAGACTTTCCCCACCCCAGAAGCTTACTTTTGAAACAGAAGCTCCTTACATGGACAATTTAGCATCCCTCGGAATATTCGCAGCTCCTTCAGAAACACAAGGATTTTTAGACAATCTTTAGTTCTTCTTGGTAATGGAAATCTTTATATGAAGTTTAACCAAACCATAAGTTTAAATTTAAAGAGATCTCCTTTAATAGTCTGCATACATAATTGACTATTTCTATATAAACATAGAAAAATATTAAAAATAAGAAAAGAAGACTATTGGCTTGGAAGCCTTTATTAATATAGAGGAAAACGCAAAACAGCTTCCAATACAAGATTGGTATAAATTAAGGGCGCTGCTGCGCTTAGCTTAACCATAGATTCTTTGTGGCTTGCCCATAGTAGTCTTGATGTTGAGAGTCCTGATGTTGTTCCAGTTCTTCTTTAGAAGACTTGCTAACTCCCCCCCCCCTCCGTGAGCGAACAAAACCATTAGAAAAATCGCCATTTTTTGACCAAAAACCCACCCTCCGTGAGTGAACAAAAATATTTTTAATAGAAAAAAATTTAATAGAAAAAAATTTTGCTATATAAGTGATAATTAGTATAATGAAATCTAGAGCTAATTCTGTTTAATTTTAAACAAATTGCGTTTTAAAACATAAATTTTGCAAATTAAATTAGTATTTGCTTCCCAATTTTTGCAAATTAGGATTTTTTTTAAATTTCGAAAAAAATATTTTTTATAAAATTTATATATAAATTGTTTTTTAAAAAAAAAAATTAACCCCCCTCCGTGAGCGAACAAAATTTTTTTGTTCGCTCACGGAGGGGGGGGGGGAGTAAGAAGTTGATTGATAATGTGATATTTTGTCGCCTTTTAAAAAAAAAAAATTTATTGGTGATTTTTATAGAAAATTAACAATTTTTTTAAACAAATTTTTTGGGAGCCCATTTTGTCTTTGTTCTTCTTCTGATAATCCAACATGAGCTACAGCGACACCCAAACACAAAACTTTCTTAAGCTGGAATTTAATGGTTCCTTTGGCCTCATTAATCTTTTCTTGCAAGTTATCAGCTGGACTGACAGCGATTGGGAATTTGTTGATTTTTGTAAGATTTGGCCCGACGAGCTTTGGAATCTGCTTAATGATGGATTCTGAGGCTAAGAGGATGTCGTATGGCTTAAAGAACTTTTTCATTGGCTTGCGCTGCTTGTTGAACTTTTTAAGCCCTTCAGCATCAATCCAAGGGAGGCCAAGTTCTTGTGCTTGATCGCAGTGGACTTGATCACCGAGGACAATGGCTTGGAGCTTTGGTCTTGGGATGTGAGGAAGTCTGATTGAGCCTGCAAAACGTTTATCCTTTTGAGGATCGTAGTCTTTAAGTCCAATCTGTAAATCAATGGTTTCTGTGAACTTACGTTGCTTTTTGTCGACGTTAATTTCGTGGATTGCTTTTTTAAGCTGGTCTTGATTAAGCTTTGACATCCACTCTTTTTATTCTAAATAAATATGGAAAATTTAATAGCTAAATTCGCGAAAGGAAAGATGCTATATTTGAAGGCAAAAACTTGAGATATATGAGAAGATAATTTATTTTGGCTTGTTAATGAATTTTTCATAAATTGAAAATTTATTATTATTTGAATAAAACGATTTTTTTCATTTAAAATAGTTCTTTAAAAAGTTAAAGGCTAAAGGGTAAGTAATAATTATATCCCAGTCTCAGTAGGGACTAAGAAATTAAAAGAAGTGATTAAATTTGTTTAAATTTAAGTTCTTTCTTGGACAGATCTAATAGCATTAATGTTATCCAAAATATTCCTTATCGATCCTCTATCATACCACCTCAGATTTTCTATTTGAATTGCCAAAACTTTTTCCAACAATTTCAATGAGCACAGATTATTATTTAAAGATGAATAGCATTCAGCTAACCATTGCATGCATTCATTAAACAGAGGATGATTTTTATCAGCAGACTCGTAGAGATGGTGCAAACAGTTATTCAGCAATCCTTCAGCATCTGTTCAACTACCCTGCTTCATATAATGTCTAGCTTGAAGCATCTGAACATGGACATCATTGATGTGATCATCTGTTTCCCAATTTTCAAAAAATCTGATTCTTGTATAAGTTTCTTCTTCTAAAGGAATACACTCAAAATTAATTCATAAAAATGAAATAATGAGCATTCTTTTGCTGATATTAGGATTTGCTTCATAATGCCTGACTAATTTTTTAAAAAAATCATCCTTATAAGCAAGATCCTAGTTATTAATTTTTCTATACATTCCATCAATTATCATTTGTTGGTATTGATCAATTTCCACTTCACTTCTATTAACTCATTCAGATGATTGTATGATAAACCTCTAAATCTATTTTAATTTAAAAAAAAATGGCAAATCTATAATAATTTATGGGAGGAGTATTAAATAATTCGATTATCTTATTTACTTTCTCTTGCTTGAATTGCTCATTAAATTTATTTTTCATAATCACAAAAGTTCTCAGAGTTGTCATCATGACTTCTAAATCTAAATTTTCAAACCAGTTTGTTAAATTTTCAATCTTGTTAAAATCACCTAGCCTAATATCTATTGCATACTTTATATCTTCAGCTTTGTAGTAGGCATTATTAATTGCAAATTTCTCTTTTATAATAGAAAACTGAATCCGAGAAATTTTTATAATTGTAATACAATAATTCCCTTACTCCCCCCCCCTCCGTGAGCGAACAAAACCATTAGAAAAATCGCCATTTTTTGACCAAAAACCCACCCTCCGTGAGTGAACAAAAATTTTTTTAATAGAAAAAATTTTAATGGAAAAAAATTTTGATATATAAGTGATAATTAGTATAATGAAATCTAGAGCTAATTCTGTTTAATTTTAAACAAATTGCGTTTTAAAAACATAAATTTTGCAAATTAAATTAATATTTGCTTCCCAATTTTTGCAAATTAGGATTTTTTTAAATTTCGAAAAAAATATTTTTTATAAAATTTATATATAAAATTTTTTTAAAAAAAAAAATTAACCCCCCCTCCGTGAGCGAACAAAATTTTTTTGTTCGCTCACGGAGGGGGGGGGGGGAGTTAGTATATATAAGTTTTGTTTGAAGCTACTGTGATAAAAATCTGCTATAATTGTTTCATAGTTTTCTATTTTTTTCATTTTCTCACTCAATTCTTTTATTTGATTTGATGCCGCTGCCTTTCCTAATTGATAAAGCAAGTTACCCTTTTGGTTTTTCATGCTCTCATACAACGATTTTACATCTGAGCAGAGACTTAGAGTATTTCCTAGGATAATATTGAGGCTTTCGATTTCACGATTAATAGGAATTGGATGCGGGAATTGACTCTGTCCCTTGGAAAAATAGTGATCTACTTGAATTATTTCATTCATAATTTTTCAGTGATTTCTTGCACAGAAAGAGCATAAATATTTGTCACAGCTGCATTTCTGAATAGATGGTCTTTTTTTGCATTCAGTACAATCAACTGCTAATTCTTCATTATTCATGAAAATATTATCAATTATATGTTCTTCTTGGCTCGTGATAGGTGATGCCATATAATTTATAGAACACAAATTTCTCATATTTTAAAAAATAAAATTTTTCTATATCTGAATTAATTTAAATTCTCAATGAAAAATCAGCAAATAATTAAAAAATCATTATTTTCTCAATTTAAATTATCATAAACTACCAATTTTAAAAGTAAAAATGTCTATCCCATTGACTCCAAAACTTCAAACTGAAGACGCTTCTAGCTTCGCTTTTAAGCAGCGATTTGGAAAAATCAACTGAGAACAAATAAAATACCTCGACCTAGACACTGCATTTCAAGCTGGAGACATTGATAACTTGCAGCCAATTATAGAAAATCTTACATATTCCACTATCGACCGTGAAGATTTAGAAAGAATCGGTGACTCAAACGTCCTCAAAATTTTTAAGCTTTCCCAGCTAGCTATTGAATATCTTTTATTTGTCCAAAACAAGCTATACCAGCAAGGCAGCTCCTCAGAGTCCCAATACAAGTCTTATTTCGAGCAAAACCAAAGTTTACAATTATCATTAACTTCTAATGAAAAAGAAATAAACGCTTTGAAAAATGAGCTCAAGCAGAAAAAACGCGCCGTGACCACTTATGAGTACCTATTAAGGCAGCCCTCATCTGCAGCTATTATGAATAAAGTCATGACCCGGGCAAATGCAGTAAAATGTGAACACTGCTCAAAATGCTTCGTTTCTCAAGAATTTTTAGAAAAACATAAAGCGAGGAGGCATATTCCAGGGAAATCTCAAAGCGTCGAAATTTTGCCTCAGACTCCGCCAACACAGATTGATATTGTACCGATAATGGACACTTTAAGCAATTTTATGACCCAGCAGCTGCAAATTTTGTCAGAGACGAATCTTAAAGGGATACAGGTTATGAAGGAGCTATATGAGTCAAAAATTACTGAAATTAACAGTATTCAGGAAGCCCAGAGGTCAATTCAGATGAGGGAAACTCAGCAGAGATATTCTTTTGCGCTACAAGAAGAACAGATAAGTAGAGAATACATTGAAAAACAGTTGCTTATTGAAGAGCAGAAAAAGAAAATTGAAGAAAATGAACGAAAAATCAATGAAATGAAGCAAAATAAAGAAGTGATTAGCAAGAAAAAAGAGGAATTAGAAAAAATCACGCAGGAAGAGGTTGAGGAACAAAAAGTAGAAATTCCTGCAGAAATGCAGCCGGTTACTATAAAAATGCCAGAAAAAAAATTGGTTGAAGAAGTCAAAATTACTACGTCGAATGCAAGGGAGCTTGAAGATGATTCAGGATCTGAAAAAGAAGAGATTCAGGAGGTTTCGATTAAAATAAAATCTAATGCAGAAGAACTTGAAGATGATTCTGCGTCTGAAGAAGAAAAAATTGAACAGCCATCACTTAAGGTGGAAAAGTCAATTGAAGAAATTGCTATTCAGAAGCCACAACGCAGAGAACAAATATCAAAAGAAATCGAAACCGAAAAAGAAAACATAGAAACTCAAATTGATTTTCCACAAGAAAAATTAATAAAAAAAGAAATAGACCCAGCAAGACGAAAAAAGTGTATTTCTATTGCAGAGGGTATAAGGCCATTAATGCAAAGGCAAACTCATTTAGCTTTTCATGAAAAATATTCATCTCCTATTACAACTTTTTTTTACTATGATTACCAGTATTTAACTGAAACAAGAGCAAAAATTGAAGTCTTACTAGATAAGGAATTTCCGAAATTCTCTGAAGAGGAGCTAAACAATAGAATGAGAAGTGATCCTACTTATTTATCGGCCAGAGTAGAAATTTTTGATAAAGTAAACCAAATGTACATAGAAATCAAACAAAGGTCTCCAAGCTCCAAATTGAAATTTGCCAAACCAGTTGATAATGTCCCAGTTCCCAAAAGGAAAAAATCTTTATCAGATGATAATGTAAAAGAGCCTGAAGCTGTTAGTTCAAAGCAAGATCCACTTAAATCCCCTAAGCTGAAGTCTCAAAATTCTGACTCAAAAATAATCAAGCCAGAAAAAAAATTTATTGCGATGAATCCTGAAGTTCTTCATCAATTGTCATCTAAAAGCCTAAATTTAAATGTCCAAGAAGCAAATAAAGCCTCTGAATCTGAGGTAAAAAACATTGAAGAGGAAGAAGAAAAAAAAATTTATAAAATAATTTCTGATAACAAAATTAATTATTTTTAAAAATAAATTTTATCCATTTATGCATTTTAGGTATATAAGATTTCAGGAAGAATTGATGATAGTATTGCCTCAAAAGAATCAAAATTAATTCAAGGGGTAGAACATATTCAAAATAAAGAATCAATAAAAGATCCAACAATAGTAGAAAAAAGTACAAACAATTTTAGAGAAGGAGCTGTTTTTGGGGAAAGAAATCTTGGGAAAAATTCTGTTCCAATGCTAACTACTCAAAAAATGAAAAAACAAATGCTACTTATAGGGACAAAAGCAATACTAAAGCTGCTGAATAGGGACGTTAAAAAGCATGATGTGGAGCTGCAAGAAGTATTTTAAATTGTTTTTAAAAATAGCATAAAAAATTAATTTTCAAAATTTTTTAATTAAGCATTATAGGCCTTTCTTGGCAAGCTTTCAAGTGAGGTGCTTTCGTTAATAATTTCTTGCATTCTTGTAAATGTAGCTCTGTCAAGATCGTCGAGCTTTACCCTTATTTTCTCTTTTTCTTCATTTTCTACTGCTTCTGGTGCATTCATTCTTATTAGACGCACCACTTCTTCTAACTCCCCCCATCCTTGATCGAACGGCTCGCCATCGTTCGATCAAGGATTGGGGTTAAAAAAAATTTTTATATATAAAATAAAAAATATATATATTTTTTTTATTTACTTTTAAATAAGAGGGTTAAGAGTATTTAATAATTATTTTTTTCAGCAAAAAATTAAATTAATTTCATAAGAATACCAATTTTTAATATTTTTAATTTTTTGGTTACCCCTTTAAACTGTATAAATTTTAATTTGTTTCTTATTGAATAAAAATTTTAAATTTTAAAGAATTTCTATTTTTTAGATTATTGAGTTTTTAAGCCCAGGCTGATGACTAAAGCACTTCGGATGGTTGATTCCGTAGCTTTTTGTCGTCTCAAAGCCTCTGACAACAACTTCATTAGGCACATCTCCCAAGCTTTTGATAACTAATATATTTGTATAAATATAAAAATTTGCATTCGTTCGATCAAGGACGGGGTTAATTTTCCAATTTTTAGGAATTTTTCAGTCAATCGTTCGATCAAGGACGGGGGGAGTAAAGAAAACTGGCCTAATTTTTTAATTTTTCCTAACATTTCTCATTTTTCTTCAAATGTTACAGTGTCAGAATTCTCAATTCCAGCTGTTTCTTTATCTTTTAGCCTTTTCAGCCTACCTTTTGGCATTGGAATCCTTAATTTTACGCAATATCTTTTCATTTGTTTTTCCAAAAATTCAGCCCGTTGACGAAAATCCTATTTATTTTTTACTGTGCTTCGTTCGTTATAAAATTTACAATTGTCCCAGATTAGTTGTATATCTGTAATAAATTCAGATAAATTGCGGTAAACTTTTCTATTTAGTTTATTTTTAATTGTGCCGAGATCTATTGGGTTCTTGATGACAAACGGGTAGTCAGGAAGATTAAGAAACTTTCAATCTACTGGCTCAAGGAAATCTTCTGATTCGTCGTGAAGTTCAAGAAGGCTTATCATTTGGCAGGCTTTAAGCTCATCTTCAGCTGTCAAAAATTTTCTGGCTTTCTATTACTTACTTTCCATGTAGGATATATATTTAAAATATCAGTAATTGTAGGATATAGGCAAAATTTAAGATTTAGATGTCATTTATGATTAAATATATATAAAACATAAATTTAAACCACAATTATAGGAAAATTGCAAATAATTCTAATTTTTATTTATTTTTAAGATTTAAGTTAAAAATTCCTAAAGAACTCAAAGAGAATTTCCTAATTTTTCCTAACCCCAAAAATCTTAAAAAATGTCAAAATGTCATTGGTTAGGCTAAAGACACATATTTGCTAAAATTACATATGGTGTCTATTGAAGAACGAATGGGACCCCGGTGGTCAAAAAAGGAACTTCAAATCTTCTTCTCTGGTCTATACCCTTTACATTTAAATAAATTTTAGCACCTTAACACCCTAAAAACCCTATACTCCAGTAAAACTCAATAAATCATTCAATCATCCCAGGCATATCGAAATACGGAACCGACTTTAAAAGCCTTTCCAAACACTTCGCCGAACAAGTTCAGGCTCAGTCAACAGACAATCTTCCATCAGTCAGCATCCACAGAACTTCTGATATGATTGAAGCTTTGTATATGAAAAATAAAACATACCTCAATTTATCGTCTGCAAATCCTAATGATTTCGCAGCAATCATAGAGGACACTTACAATTGCTACGAGGAGCGCAAACAAATTGAAGACTCCAAACAGCAAAATGCATTTGACGAAGATTTTAGGCTTATATGTTATACCCCCGCCAAAGAGTCTCCAGTGTCTCCTAGATATGATGAAGAAGATATATAGAAGTTTCCTATGTTTGGCGCTGTAATGCCGATAAATTCTGATCGGAATTTATCGGTTGGTTGCACCAAATCAATGCCTTGGTCGGACCAAAAAGCGATTTGGTCCGACGAACTTGGAAAGCTCCTGGGAAAATGTCTGCGCTTTCAGCGCTATATAGAGGAAACCTCTATACCTCCTTATAAAGGCTGGCTATTATTTTTTTTTAATAATAAATTAATTTTTCAGCTCATAAAACTATATTAATAGGTATATAAGACGTAAAAAGCTTAAAGCATACGAGAAAACACCTTCAAGTGCAAGGAAAACTCCTAATAAAAAACCTGAAGGAGGTGAAATCCTTTCTATGCCAGTTGACTCAAGTTTTTCTCACAATGTAAGATTCAAGGATACCAACTACTCACGAAGGAGCTTCCCAGAGTTTGTTTACTCTCCAAGTATATATTTAAATGATTACGCGCAGCAAACAGGAAATTTCTATGATATTTCACCTAAGTTTTTGAACTGGTGCAAATTTGAGTGGTTTTATTCATATGTTGATTAATAATTTTACAAAAAAATATATATTCATTTAATATAAAATTTTAAAAATTAGCCAGACCCATGTTGATAGAGGATTTTTTTCTCATAATGAATTTGACGAAGCTTCAAAAACCCTGAATTTAGGGGAAACTATGAGTATGTACGAAAGCAGAATAATCAAGTCAGCCTTAGGTAAACCAAGAAGATTTTCTCCAAATTTCATCTCCCAAGAGCGGCAAAAATTACAAAAATACAGAGAAGCAATAAAAGTCCTCCAGCAAGGCAAAGTCCTCCCTACAAGCTATCATGATATGTTAGTCTATATAAAGCTCAACCCCGGAAATGTAAGTTCAAGGCTTATGGTCGGCCAAAAAGTCCTCGCAATCCACCCAGGTACCGGGGATTTACGAAGTGGCAGCATTTTAACTTTAGACTCTAGCAGATATCATATACAATTTGATAAGCCTGAACTTGGTGTCAGCTTAGTCTCTGACATCCAGCTAGTCCCTCTTTTTACAGGTGAAGAAAACCGAGACAGGCTTTTTTCTCATGACGCCCCTCAAGCTTCATTTATATGCAGACCTTTACAAGAGCGCGAAGTCTTGTCGCCTCATTTATTCACTGAAAGATTTAAAGCAGGGGTCAATATCTATGCAATGGCGTTTTTATTGAAATTATTAGAAAGAAAAGAAGCACTTATTGAGCTATTGAAGCAGTATAATTATGAATGTGTGAATAGAAAGAGGGAAACCCCAGATTGGAAGCCAGATTCTGATTTTCAGCAGCAATATGCATGGATTGTAAGAATTATGTAGTGTGTAAGCATACAGGCAATCAATACAAGTATATCAAAAGTATTGGAAATTTTTAGACTCAGGTCAACACCACCAGTAGCGATACATACAATGCCATTTCAGCCTGTGACGCTGCCGCATAGGCCTGATGCTGATTGTAAGGCAGAACAGCTAAAAGTGGCAGCTTATGCACTTGTGGGGGAGCATACTGATGAATTGAGGCAAAAGAATTTTTCTGAGCCGGAATTTCAAAAAATGCAGGAGTCGCTTAAAAACGGGGTAGTTTTATTAAGCTCATTGGATTTATTAGGAAAAGAAAAAGACGACATGCTTGTTAAATGTGTTGAAGAAAGCTTATCGTCGTTGTCACCTGCATGTGAAAGTAACAGGGAAAAGTATCATGAACTTTGTAAGCTTGTTGCAGAGATTAAAGGAAGTCTTAGCATTTAAGCTATTTAATTAGTGTAATCGAGTGGTAATTGAAAATCGCTGATTTAAGATCTAAAATATTAGTTATTTTAATAATTAGGCCTTTATATATCTATTATCATAATTTAAATAATAAATTGACAACTAAAATTCATATACATAATAATTAATTTTTATAAAAAACGATTATTTTTGATCAATTTTAATTAAAATCTCCTTGGAGACCTATTACGATACCGAGAATTCGCAGACCCATAAGACCCTGACCCCACCAGCTCATACAATTTTTCAGGAATTTTCTGCTGTGCCTCTTTCAAAACTTCAATAAAATCTTTCGCTAATCTTGCATTTTTTTCTGTAAAAAATGACACAGCCGTTCCTTTTGCCCCTGCTCTTCCCGTTCTTCCTATCCTATGTATATAATCCTCAATATTAGTGGGCAGGTCATAATTTATCACATAATTGATATCTTTTATATCCAGTCCTCTTGACGCCACATCTGTCGCCACCAATATCGGGAATTTCCCTATTCTAAAATCAGCCATAGCCCTATCCCTTTCGATTTGTGTTTTATCTCCATGAATTGCGGTGGCTGGGAATTTTCTATCTGTAAGATTTTTGCTTAACATTTCGCAGCCTCTTTTAGTTTCTGTGAAAACCACGACTTTTGTCCGCTCTTTTATGACTTCTCGAAGCCCTGCTAATAGTCTTTCAGGCTTTTGGCCTTCATTTATAAATTCAACGATCTGGCGGATGTTATGGTTTGCGGCAAGTTCTAAAGAGCCAATAGTGATATGGACTGGGTCTACTAAAAAATCATGGGCCAAGCCTTGGACTTCTCTAGGCCACGTAGCACTGAACATTAAGGTTTGGCGGTCAGGGCGGATTTGTGAGACAATTTTTCTAATTTGCGGCTCAAAGCCCATATCAAGCATTCTGTCAGCTTCGTCGAGGACTAAATAAGTAACCCGCTTCAGGCTAAGTGCGCCTGTTTCTACAAAATCAATGAGCCGGCCTGGGGTTGCTATCATAAACTGTACACCTTTTTGGATTTCTCTAAGCTGGCCAGCTCTATTAGTTCCTCCATAAATACAAAGAGTACTAAGCCCACAGGATTTTCCAAATAAAATGCATTCTTCTGAAGTCTGCACAGCAAGTTCACGTGTAGGAGCTAAAACAAGTGCAATTGGCCCATCTCCAAGCTACATATTTTTTTACCTTTAATTTCGGCTGGTCATTTATATGAATAATCCCAGGCAGCACAAATGCAAGGGTTTTCCCTGAGCCAGTTTGGGCGATTCCTATTAAATCATACCCACTTAGCGCAATTGGTCACGCTTGGGACTGTATATTAGTCGGCTTTTTAAAGCTTTTTGCAGAAATAGTCCTATTTATGTCCTCTGGAAAATTAGCTTCTTCAAAGGACATAATTGGCTTTAGCGTATGCGGCCCTTGGACTGTCATGCTGAATTCTTCTCTGATTTTGGCGACTTCTAAGTCTGAACGGGCTGCTACATCAGGATGCTCTTGGTAGAAATTTTTGCGGAAAGGGGTCAGATTGGATGAATTTCAGTCAACTTTCATAAGACTTGTACCAAACTCTGAGTTCGTGGATTTCACGCGGGAGTCAAAAGACCCGCTGCTGAAGTCAAAGTTAGAATCATATGAAACGCTGGCTGAACCCCATCCATCAGACTGAGCTGAGGAAGTGGTTCTGAGTTAGAATTACCCGAAGCCAGATGGGTTTGAACACCAATCTTCTGTCATTAATTTAATAAGGGGGGTTATGCAAGTTTTGATAATTTTTTGCTTTAATAGGAATTAAAATGGAGGATAATTTTAAGCTGATTTTTATTAAAAATTATTTTTATCAATTGCAAATCATTATAAATAATTAGTTTTCATTTGCAGCCTCCACATTTTCAACTATTGTGCTAATAATCGACATAAAATCAAACTGATTTCCTTCTTCCTGCTTAAAATTAACCAAATACAAGTCGTTCGGACATTCATGTAATGTTATTTTGAACAGCAAAGAGTCCGTTTCTGTAATAATGCTGACCTTTACATCATAAGAATCCTGTGACGTCTCACATTCTGGCTCATAACTTGCCAATGTATGAGAAATTATCAGCATTACTTCATTTGGCAGCAGCCCTGTCAAAATTTGTGAATATTTTTCTACTGCGTTGAAATTTTCTGGGATTTTTATGACGTCTAAAGCATCTGGAGGGATTGTAAAGGACAAAGAAAGGCCTTCACTTTCGCTTAAATCGCCTCTATAAAACCGGCTGCCATTAAACACAATTCCTGAGCCACTTCCAGATTTCATCCTGAGGTCTCGGGCTCTTTCAGCTACTTCAAGACTGTGCCTTCGCCTTTCGCTTAGTTCTTGTGAAATATCTTGAGTGTCTGCACAGGCTCCTAAAAACCATGGGTGGCATTTTATTTCTAGTAAAGTAAATCTTTCTATAGGATTATCCTATTTAAGGTAATTTTTTATTTTTTTTTATTTTAAAAAAATAAATAAAAATTTATAGTAGTTTGTAATATAAGCAAGCATCCCTTCTAATAATGATTTAAGCTCGTCTGAATATTGATGCTTTTTGTGGAGCTGCCAAAATCTTTGCTCTTTTCTTATTAAGTGCTTGTAGTGCGGATCACTTGCGACAGCTCTTTGAAAAGGAGGATCTTTGGATGTCATTATAAATAATATTACACCAGCAGCGAAAATGTCAACGCCAGGGCCTTGATAAGGCTGCGACGTAAGCATTTCGGGAGCCATATACAGCTCATTTTTTCCTTTTGTTTTTAAAAACCCATCTCGGCCAAGTATTGACGCTGAAAAGCCGAAATCTGAAATTTTTAAATTAAAATTCGGGTCAAATAATATATTTTCTGCTTTTAAATCTCTATGCGTTATCCCTGAATTATGGCAACATTCTAAGCCTGCTATAAGCTGATGAAAATAAAACCTCGCCACATTTTCATTGAAGGCTCCAGTTCTATTAATTATATCAAATAGCTCTCCATTTATGCACAATTCTTCCACTATATACATGCACTCATAAATTCCTCCTTCATTCTTTTTTACATATACCCCAGATGTGGAAGCACTTACAATGGTCACGACATTTGGGTGCTGGATTCGTGAAAGACTGTTTACTTCATTGAGAAGAGCTTCTCGGAGGCGGCTTGATGAAGCTTCAGTGTGAGTTTTGATAATTTTGGCTGCATATAGCAGCTGAGTTTTTGAGTTTTGGACAAGCTTGACTTTGGCTGTGATCCCACGTCCTAAGGTCCTGATTATGATATAGTCGTCTAGGTGGCTATATGAAGAGGTCATGAAATTATTATTTATTATTGAAGCTTCATAAATGGAAGATTTTTTAATTTTTTTGGCAATTTTTAGTTACTAAAGATAGAAATACTTATTATTATTATTGTGTATTAGTCTCTCTCAGCATTTAAAAGCCAGAGTCTTTTTGTTTGTCTAAATATTTGGTATATTTCGCATTTGAAAACGTATATAATAGAGTTGGGATCAAATAGTACTTTGGCAGGGCATACAAAGTGTTACATATAAATCCTCTGTAGAGTCCATCTATCACCCCTTCTGTATAATAGATTTTTATCAAAGCGTGAATAACATTTCTATATCTATAAGGAGACATAGTATCTTGAACGTCAACCCTTATCTGTGCAGTTATTGCTGGGTACAGCAAGGTGTGAATTAGCATCATGTCTATGGATTTTTCAATATTCCATCCTTTTTCATATGCTTTTAATGCATAGAATCAGCAGACAAACTTTGAACAAACAAGTACGCCGCCAACAGATGGAGGACCTAATAACCCAGAATCTACAAATCTGTTTTCAATCATATATTTATGTTGTTTATAGACTTGAGCTATATATCAAAATGACATACGTTCTACGAATTCCCCCATATTGAATCGAAAATATGTCAAACGAGTAATTGCTATTTCTATTGGGCGGGCCCATGCATCTAATACTGAAAAAAAGCCAGCTAAAATTGATATATTCGCATATGGATTTTCCGACAAAAAATTGCCCATTAAAGATACAGCCCCAACTTTATATTGAAAACTAATCCATCAATAAAGACTTTCCAAAATAGTTGCTGAGTAATAAGCCTTCATTTTTCTGTTTGCTGATTTTGCAAAAAGTTCTTTATAATTCTTATATACAGGGAATTTGATTACGTTATAAGAACCTTTTACTCCTTTAAAATTGTAGCTCTTGGAATTCCAAGCTCTTAAATATTTTATACTTTCGTTTGTGGAGGTATAGGAAATGCTTGAGGATAATTGGTAATTCAAGCCAATAACTCGTAAAGGAGCCATTAGGACTGAAGTTAATGCAATATATGGTAAACTGGCGTTTGATATGCAGTTGACTGGAATTTTACAGGTGAGATCAATATATAAGAGATCCATATATTTATAAAGTGGAGTTTTGATGCTTTTGCATTTTATTCCATAAATTTTAATCCTAAAATTAGCAATCTACAGCATAATTTTTATAAAATTTTGATTAAGTCAAATTTCAACATATTAATTATCATTGGAAAATAAAGGAATTACTACATATAGCAGAACTGATAAAATAGCAATCCCAATGATGAATTTCAGTTTAATTTTTCTCCAATACATCTGCCGCTCAAGTCTTTTTGCTTCTTGGTTCATCAAAAAGCTTGTGCTTGCCAATTCATCAGTTTTTTCTGAAAGATCTTCTGCAATTTCTGTATTTTCCATAACTTTTTTGATTCCCACATATGCTAATTCTTGCACTTTTTTTATGTTCTCTGATAAATTTTTAATTTTCCCTTGTCCATTTTGGTACTTTTTTGACATACTTTCCAAAATTTCTTGTTCTGATTGTTGGGTATCTTTTAATGCTGTTTTTATATCAAAAAGTAAAGAATTTACTATACATGAAGGATAGTTTTTTGGGCCTAAAAACATATAGCAGACGTTATTATTTGCGATCATACTTCATAGTCCGAATTGTGAATCTGTTGATATAAGCCATTCTGCAGCTGGTTTTTCTGAGAGAAGGGCGAATATTTCTTTTCTTATATATGGCTTTAGAGTGGTATTTGGGATAAGCTCAGCTGTGATTGATTTATTGTCAAAATTCCCAATAGCTAGGCAGATAATATTTTCAGTCATAAGAGGAATAATTTTGTTGAAAAATTATGATGAATTTTCATATTGGTTTAAATAAATTTTTAGCTAAATCCTATAGATTGAGCCATAAATGGCTTGTACAAATAATTTCTGAGGAAAAAAGATAAATTTTGATTTCATTATTTTTTGAGAAAAAAATGGGGAAAAAATCTTTATTCAGGCATGAAATCATAAGGAAAACTATTATTTTATGAAATCTCTTTGAAAAATATGAATATTAATGGCTTGTAAACAATGACAGAAAATTCACTATGGCAAGAAGAGCAGCTTCTACCAAGACGAATTAAGTTTGAAGCCGCCAACCAGGTCAGCTCTTCTCCTACAAATGAAAATTCTCAGCTTCTTAAGTGAAAATCAAAGCAAGGAGTTTCTACTGGCTTCAAAAACCTCGGAAACACTTGCTTTTTGAACTCGACCTTGCAGTGTTTATTGTATACCCCACCCATACAAAATGTAAAGCATCAGTGCAATAAGGTTTTTTGCGTCCTTTGTGCCTTGAAAAAACTTTTCACAAGCCGATCTATGCCTTTTATATATGAATTATTAGGCATTTTCAGGGTATTGCTTATTTTTGTATAAAAATGGACTGCGACAGCATTTTTGTGATAAAGTATAATATTCCTGAAGAATTTCTAAGGAATATTCCTCGTTTTGGACGGCAGTTCAGCCTCGGCCGACAAGAAGATGCACATGAGCTTTTGAGATTCCTGGTAAATAGGCTTGGACCTAATGACTTCATTCAAAGCACATTTGGTGGAACTCTATTTCCTCCATTAGATTGAGCAACTTTTTTGTTTACAAGGGGAGTAGTATTTTGTTAAAACTTTTTATATTAAAATTATATATAATTTTTTTTTCGGATTATAAAAAATATCAATTTGCATATATTCAAAATTTTAATTTATAATATATCGCAGAATGCAAGCTGTCTTAAATTATTGTAATTAGCTAGAGATTCGTATAAATATTATGTATACTTTTTTTTTTTTTAATAAAAATTGTATAATAGGTATTTTTTAAATGGTTTGCTTTTAAAATTAGGGAGAGTAAGGAGCAAAGTCCAATGCCAAACCTGTCAATATGAGTCTTTAACTTATGAACCTTATCTTGACCTTTCTTTGGAGGTCATTTCAAGTGATTTAGAAAAATGCTTGGCTCATTTTTGCCGCAAAGAAAAATTATCCTTTTAATAAAAAACTATTCCCAACTTTCCTACAATTCCAAGCATTTTTCTATTAAATTACGTTTTAATCAATTTTTCTTATAAATTAATTCTTAAATATAGAATAGACGGCCCAAACAAATATTTTTGTGAGCGATGCAAAGCTAAAATGCCAGCCACAAAACAATATACCATAAAAACAGCCCCGATGATATTAACACTACATCTAAAAAGGTTCACAAATACAGGCAAAAAAGACATGAGGCAGGTAAAATTCCCAGAAAAGCTGTCAATAGATCCATTTTTACTATTAAAAGGAGAGTCTGATTACCAACTTTATGCAGTCCTAATACATGTTGGATATACATGTAGGTCAGGGCATTATTATGCCTTTTTGAAGGCACCAAATGATATGTGGTATGAAGCTAACGATTCTAGTATTTCTCAAGCGTCTTTTTCAAGGGTCATAAATCACAGCTCTGCTTATATTTTATTTTATAACTCCCCCCCCCCCCCCTCCGTGAGCGAACAAAAAAATTTTGTTCGCTCACGGAGGGGGTTAATTTTTTTTTTTAAAAAAAAATCTATATATAAATTTTATAAAAAATATTTTTTTCGAAATTTAAAAAAAATCCTAATTTGCAAAAATTGGGAAGCAAATATTAATTTAATTTGCAAAATTTATGTTTTAAAACGCAATTTGTTTTAAAATTAAACAGAATTAGCTCTAGATTTCATTATACTAATTATCACTTATATATCAAAAATTTTTTCCATTAAAATTTTTTCTATTAAAACAATTTTTGTTCACTCACGGAGGGTGGGTTTTTGGTCAAAAAATGGCGATTTTTCTAATGGTTTTGTTTCGCTCACGGAGGGGGGGGGGGGAGTAAGAGAAATTGTATAACAAAACAAATTGAGTCTCCAACATCTACTGCAGAAACCAGCGTCCCTGAAGATACGTCAATATTTCACATTCATGAGAAATTAGAAGTAAAAGATGTCCCACAAAAACAAAAAAGTGAGAATTTTTTGCCTTTTAAAAGAGAAAAAATATATAGGGTAATTATATAAATTATTTAAACAAAATAGAGAGGAATTTTTTTTATTTTTTATAGAAAATTGGTATTGAATGGAGAAATTTTGGAAAAAAAAGAGAAAAAAGATAATAATTACAAAAATGAGCCAAAAATGATGAAAGTAAGGCCAATAAATTATGAAAATGGAGAGTTTAAGAGTATTTGGAAAAGAGACGATGCCCCGCTTGGGTATGTTAAGGACGAGTATGATCGAAAACTTGATATTGGGAAGAGGAAAAAGAAAAAAAATAAAAACAAGAAAAAAATGCACAAAAATATCTGGAATCAAGTCAGGTTCAGGCATTAAGAAAACCAAAGCTGATGGCCAGATTTTTCTTCTATTTTTTTCTGTGCATAGACTTATACGATAATTATAAAATAACGCCATCAAACTTTTCACATATAAGCATTTTTACATTATTTTTTATTATTACCGCCATTTAGCTTTCAGAGTCTCTTTTCTTATCTGATCCATGGTGCATGTTTTTTTGTACGTTTTAATAGCCAGAAAATAGGTAATATTTTCCTTATCAGACTTTTTAAAATTTTTTTTTCTTACTCCCCCCCCCCTCCGTGAGCGAACAAAAAAATTTTGTTCGCTCACGGAGGGGGGTTAATTTTTTTTTTTAAAAAAAATTTATATATAAATTTTTATAAAAAATATTTTTTTCGAAATTTAAAAAAATCCTAATTTGCAAAAATTGGGAAGCAAATATTAATTTAATTTGCAAAATTTATGTTTTAAAACGCAATTTGTTTAAAATTAAACAGAATTAGCTCTAGATTTCATTATACTAATTATCACTTATATATCAAAATTTTTTTCCATTAAAATTTTTTCTATTAAAAAAATTTTTGTTCACTCACGGAGGGTGGGTTTTTTGGGTCAAAAAATGGCGATTTTTTCTAATGGTTTTGTTCGCTCACGGAGGGGGGGGGGAGTTAGAAAATGGCTTGATAATGACTGGGCATGCCAAAAATGCAGAGGGAATGACAACCCTGATCCACCTCGCTCTTTAAATGAGGGCACAATTTTGAATGCTTTTCGACCACTTTTATAATCCTATCAAGCATCTCTTCTTCTAAATTTTTCTTTGTATTGCTCTTTTTTACCTTTTTTTTACTATAAGTATATGGCTGATTTTCCATGACTCTCACCTCTTGGGAAAAAGTTGACCGGCAATAAGGACTTTTTGTGTTAATTTTGGAATATTTGTTATTTATGTGCTCATATTTTGATTTTTTTACAGTTGATTTTGATTTATTTCGAGTTGAGGCTGGCCTTATATGCTTAGAGCTTCCAGGAGATGTGTTTCTATTGGATAATGGCCTTCTTGCAGGCGGAGACTGTGATCTTTCTATATTATTCAGCTGCAGCTGCTTCCAGGTTTCTCTTATTTCAGCTGATTTTCTTGACCAATATGCTTCTTTTTCAACAATCTGTCTTTCAATGCTGCTTTCAATGTCCTTAAACCTATTTGGGCTTTCCTGGTATGGGCTTTCTTGCAAGATAACTCTATTGTCTTCTGTTTCTTGTTCAACAAAATTCTCACTTTTTTCTTCATTTGAATTATTTTCATGTAGAGATTGGTCATAGTCTTCTACAGGAGAAATATTAGCTGATGGAAAAGGTATAGATAATTCCTGGGGATAGCGCGGAATACGCTATCCCCAGGACCAACCGGGATCGGATTCACACATGGAACGGGAGTTCCATGTGTGGATCCATTTTTTACATGTGAGATATTTACTTTCACGTGTGAAAAATGGATCCACACATGGAACCCTCGTTCCATGTGGGATCCGATCCCGGTTTGGTCCTGGGGATAGCGTATTCCGCGCTATCCCCAGGAATTTTCTATATATTTAAATATTTTATACTATTTAAAATAAATATTCTCATATATTTACTATAAAAAAATAAGATTACGACTATTATAAATAAGTATAAATCATTTAATTTATAAAAAATAAAAAATTTTAATAGTAAAATTAAGGCAAAACACTATATAGGCTCACCATAAATATATGAGTTATTTTCTAGATGGGCAATCCTTTCATATGGGTAAACGTTATTTCCGCTCATAATATGTGGAAATTTAACGATTTTTATATAAATTTTCCATTTATTATAACACAAATTAAAGCTTTAGTAATTGGAGACTTTTATTATAAGCTATAGCTACCCAGTTAGGCTGCAGCACTGACCAGCTGAGGTTTATGATTTCTGCTTCTGCATTATAGACCATCATAGGCTCCCTTATTTCTCCTAAACTTCTTCTCAAATCCCATATCAAGGCTTGTCTGTCATCTCCAGCTGTACATATATAACAACTTGAGTTAGGAGCCCATGATATCGCATTTACAAAGTTCTGGTGACTTTGCAGCACTGCTAAAGGCATCCCAGGAGACCTGACATCTAAAATAGTCACAGTAGGAGAGTCCATCATAATAATTGCTATATAATTTGGGTCGATTTTATTTCAGGCTAGTCTAAGTAAAGGGATATATTAGATTTTCTATGAATTTCTATAAAAAAAATTTAAATCTTTTTTATTCTATTTTATAGGGTGTTAGCATACCCTTGGCTTTCATAGAGAATTGTGCACTGTTCTAAGCTCCTTAAGTCGAACCTTCGGACTGACCCATCAGCGCCTACACTAGCAAAAATATTGGGATCATGCCCAAACGCAATATCATTAACTTCCTTTGTATGTGTCAATATCTGTTTTTTCATAGCTTGCCTCTCAATATCCCATATAGTACATGTCGAATCAATGCTTGCAGTCCCAATCATCGTCAAATCATTAGCATTCCAGTCAAAACTGGTAATTGGGCCACAGTAGTCACTGTGACGGTTATTCACAAGGCTTGACACTGAGCTTAGTCCAGACTCGTCTTGTCGCCAGATACGCAAGTGATCACTTGAAGTGGCCATTAAGTGGGGATGTGAGCCTTCAAGATCAGGGATTCACATTATTTTGGTAGGGGCGTATGTATGTGGAATGGTCGTTTTTACCTCAAATCGGGCTTGTTCTGGAAGCAGCTGGATTATTTGTATGCTGTTGTTGGTGTCTTCTATAAAGGACCCTAAAGCAAGCTGAAAAGGATAGTGAGGATTACTTGAAAAATTAAAAGAATACACTGCTCATGGGGCTAGATAGGTGTAAACTTCACTTGAGGAACTGGTGTTATCTTCGGAACTTGTGTCCCTTCCGTCGCCAAGTAGCCTTTGAAGAGATGACATTATCTTTTATGATTACAACACATATTTTTAATAGAATTGCGAATAAATGGGAGTTTTATTTAGAAAAGCAAGCTGGCTAAAAAGCAAGGCAATGAACAATGAGAAATTTGCAATTAAATAGAAAAATAGAGTTAGAATACGAGTTCTGTTGCTATTTGATATTAAAAATATAGATCTCGAATTATAGAGTAATCTGACTATAATATAATGTCAAGCCATCCTAATGCTTGTTAAAAGATTATGTATTTAATTATTTTTCTGATATCAACAATGATTAGTAATTAATTACGACAATCTCCTACAAGCCTAAGAAATCACATGTGAAGATCGTAGATTTCTTAGATTTTTTATATTGATAGGAGGTGTCATCTTTTTTTGCAGCATATTATCCCAATCCACCCCTTCAAAAAATCTATGTGCTTTGACTTCATGAATAAAAGGCCTCTCCTCAGGATTTTTTACCATAACTTTTTGTATTAAATCCATCGCATCTTCATTAATATCCTCAGGAAACTTAATGCTTGACTTACTAATTCTTTTGTAAAGCTTAGCTACATTTTCTGTATAAAACGGAGGCTTTCCTACCAGCATTTCATATAAATTAGTCCCAATGCTATATATATCAGCTGATTTCCCACAACCAGTTTGTGCTAAAACTTCAGGAGGTAGATAAGCAGGAGACCCACAAAAAGACATTGCTGGCTCATTGTCTGAAACATTTTCTTTAGAAAGGCCGAAATCAGTCAGTTTTATATGCCCTTCACTGTCCAGCAGCAAGTTTTGAGGCTTGAGGTCTCTATAAATGATATCAAAAGAATGGAGATATTCAATAGCAAGAATCATTTCTGCGATATAAAATTTCGCGACTTCTGTTGATAAATGGCCAGCTAGTTGTAGCAGACTGGAAAAGTCGCCATTTGGGCAGAATTCCAATATCATATAAAGGTAGCTTTGTGATTGAAAGGCTCAATAAAGCCTAACAATAAATGGGAATTTATAACTTTTGCATATAAAAAGCTATAATTTTAAAATTCTAAATTAATTATATATATTTATATAAAAATGGTATAATGGCTTTCAATATTTTACACTCAGCCACCGCATATTTCAGCTGATTTTTCGAAATCAGCATAGGCTTACTCAGCGCTTTCATTGCAAAAATTTCGCCTGAATCTTTTTTCCTTACTTGATATACATTTCCGAAGCTTCCAGATCCAATCTCCCCTAATATTTCAAAGCTGCTTTTTTTAATTGCAGATTCTCCTATATTTTCATATGGCTCTTCTTCATATACAATTTTTTTCTGTGATTTTACTGGAATTTTTTTTGGGACTGTAAATGCTTTGGCATTTTTTAGTCTGGCTTCATGGTGAAAATAGACTATGCATCAGTCAACCCTTCTGGTCCATTCTTCAGTCATATCTTGATACTGTGTATAATATTTCAAGGTAATATCTTTTGTTATAACTGAAAAAAAGTATATTTTTATATATAAAATAAAAAGCTTATATTGAAGTTTTTATTATATTTTTCTAAAAAATAGGAAATCACTGCGAATTATTTATTAAAAATATTAAAAAATAGCATATTTATCATTTAAAACTTCATCAGCAATCACCTTCGTGATATCTTCAAAAGGCACTGTTATTTCAGGCTGCTTTTCTTCTATATATGAATCTCTCTGATCATAATGCATAAATTTGCCTTTTTCTGAGTCCAGTATCAAAAACACAATTTTATCGTTTATATGCCATGTCCCAGTGCTCCAAACTTCTCCACAAAACCCTAGCGGTTTTTCATAATTTTTCTGGCCAAACCTTTCTAGCATTTTTACTCCGTTATATTTAGGGATCAATTCT
Source organism: Blepharisma stoltei (assembly GCA_914767885.1). Taxonomy (NCBI): domain Eukaryota; phylum Ciliophora; class Heterotrichea; order Heterotrichida; family Blepharismidae; genus Blepharisma; species Blepharisma stoltei. The sequence goes on along the minus strand of CAJZBQ010000021.1, from coordinate 100,180 downwards.
GCAATTTTTCTATCAGAAGACAGTTCCAGGGCAGTTTTATGATCAGGGTCTTCTAATCCTATATCAGCTTTATTTTCTAATAGGAGTTTGACTATCTCAAAATGCCCTCTTACAGCTGCCATATGTAGGGCTGACCCTCTAACTGCAGTCATTAAGTTAATCTGTATAAGTGGATGTGCCAATAAAAGCTCGGAGTATGAATAAATTACAGTAATTTTTTTTTTAAAAAATAATTATTTACCCTTTTTTAATACCTAAAAAAGCTCTACACAATGGATATTCCCTTGGTAAGCTGAAATTTGCAAAGGTGTCCATTGGTCGTCAGTAATATTATTACAGTTTACTCCAAGTTCTAATAGCTCTTTCAGAATATTTACATGATTCATATAGCAGGCATAGTGAATGCAGCTTCATTGGCCATTATAAGGACTATTTAAAAGCTCTCCTACATCTTCTTCTTGTAACTTGCTGCCTCTTCAGACCTGGTAGTCTTGTAAAGTCTCTATTAGGCCTTCTGCATTGCCTTCTCTACAAGCAATAACAGCTTTGGTGACCCATTCAGCGAGGTTATTTGAATTTTCGCTTTCATAACAATAGCTCATAGCTCTATGGGCATTTTGTTCTTGATAAATAGTCCCAATTTCGTCTTGGGAAGCTTGGTGGGAGTATCTTCTGACAATGCGGACGTCCTCGTCAGGGGATTGAGGGTTATCAATGGTTTTCTATGTAGAAATTACTTGCTCGAGAAATAAGACACTGCGGTCTTTGATGTTGTAATAGGACAGCTTGGAGGAAGAAGGGAGGAATGCCTATATTATTTTTAAGAAAATTATGGTAAGGGTGATAGTAGAATTGGGAAGGATAATGCTGGTTTGGGGAATAAAGATGAATTGGCGTGTTAAAAGTTATGGTGAAGTTAATATAGATGGGATACTTTATTCCCTGAATTAAGAAAACTTAATTTTTGCAAATTTGGAGGTATTGAGGTGATTCTGCTGATTTCTAATTGAAGATCTTTGACCTTAGCATTAGCGTCGACGATTAGTTCAATATTTTGCTCTAGGTAGCGAACTATTATCCTCATCGTTGAATAAATGTTTTGCTAATTTTAAATAATCATTTAGCTGTGGATTTAATATTAAATTTATTTTTGCTTACTCCTTATAAATTGAAAAAAAAATCTGTTCCATTAAAAAAAGATGATTTTTTATATTAAAAAAAAAGTTAGCAAAACAATTATTAGAAAATAAATTATAAATTATTTATTATTTAAATAATATTTTACTTATGCTTTTAAAAAAAAGCTAAATTTTGATTTTGGTGGCATATAATTATCTTGTTTAATTTAAAGGAGGGTTAATTTGCCCATAAATCGATAGCTTACTGATAATTTAAAGGGGAGTTAGATTGGGCTATAAAGCTATTATTTAAAATATTATGCGGTATGCGGATTTTCAATAGACTTGTTAAGGCAATATATTAGAAATTGTGCACATTGCTGTTTGTAGTAGCAATTTTAAATGATTATATAAGCTATTTGCAAATTTATTTAGGTTGCATTAGGTTAATTTCATTATGTTCTATAATAATACCCTTACTCCCCCCCCCCCCTCCGTGAGCGAACAAAACCATTAGAAAAAAATCGCCATTTTTTGACCAAAAACCCACCCTCCGTGAGTGAACAAAAATTTTTTTAATAGAAAAAATTTTAATGGAAAAAAATTTTTGATATATAAGTGATAATTAGTATAATGAAATCTAGAGCTAATTCTGTTTAATTTTAAACAAATTGCGTTTTAAAACATAAATTTTGCAAATTAAATTAATATTTGCTTCCCAATTTTTGCAAATTAGGATTTTTTTTAATTTCGAAAAAAATATTTTTTATAAAATTTATATATAAATTTTTTTTAAAAAAAAAAATTAACCCCCCTCCGTGAGCGAACAAAATTTTTTTGTTCGCTCACGGAGGGGGGGGGGGGGAGTTAAGAAAATCTAATAGGAGTCAAAAAAAATTGAAACATTTAACTTGTTATTATAGCTTATACCTCTTGCCAAGAATATCCCACTAAAGAACTTTTTTGGTTCGCCATTCTTAAATTTGGTTAGCCAGAAAATATGGCATGTCAACGAATTTGGTAAGCCAGCATTATCCGGCCAATCAAAAAATGCCCCTTAGTGAGCTATTCTTGGCAACTAAGTATATCCCTTATATTCACAGATTATGAATTAAATAATTGTGTTTAAGCTATATCGATTTTTATTTATTATAGTGAGATAAACCTTAACTTTTATAATTATACAAAATTACTATTTAATTATTTTGAATTAAATCATATTTTATTTTTCATTATGGACAAAGACGTTGACTCTTTTATCGATTTTGGCGAGCTCCACATTAACGATCTTCAAACTCCTGAAAAAATTATCAAAGATAGCCTCTATCAGCAATGCAAAAGTGAAATCGGCGAACTTGAGCTTAAATCAAAAAAGGGTCCATGATCAGCATTTTTGATAGTGTGCATTTCACAGAAGTACTTTTGGTCGAAATTTGGTTGAAACCTTTTGATAGTGAGACATTTGATCGGAAAAAAAGTTAAATTTTAGCCAAATGTCACACTATTTAAAAATTTTCGACCAAAATGTATTTCGATGAAATGTACACTAGCAAGAATCCACTGCCATTTGACATGGAGCCATCAAAAAAACCCAAAAAGAAAACCAAGAAATCTCAGACACAATCGAAGGCTATAGCGGCAAACTAGACAACGAAAATCTAATGGAAAGAATAGAAAGACTAGAAAAAGAAAATTTAGAGCTTAAAATAAGAAACCAATTTTTAGAAGGTTTTCAAAAACAAGGAACCAATAATATAGAAATTTCTATGCTAGAAGATGAAGGAAAAGAGCTAGAGCAAGCTTTGCAAGCTTGCCAAAATGAATGCATGGACCTCAAACAACAAATTAGCCAAGTTGGACAAATGAGTGAAAAATCTGCACAGAGGTTAGAAGAAATAAAAGAAGCCTGTGAAAATTTATACCTTCAAAACAGGTATGGCTCGACCTGAAACTACCCCCACCACCTGACAGTTTTAATTTGATAATTCAAAATGACAAGTCCCTCACTAAGGATTTGACAAGTCAAATTTAATTTGTAGATTTCAATAAAGTTGAAACTGTCAGGGGGAGGGAGGGTTCTCAGGCCGATCTATAACCGCGCTCACGATATATGCAATTTTACAAAAAGAACTGAAATTACAGATAGAGGAGTTTGAAGGCAGAGGAAATCAAGAAGATATAAATGAAGAAATTTTGTATTTAGAAGAAGAAATAGATCAGCTAAAAAATCTTTTAATTCAAGACAGGGCAAAACGAGTATACTTTTTCACTTAAAAAAGGCCGTAAAAAATAAGGTTCATCGGTCAAATTATTATTAATTTATCAATTTAAATAATATACAGCTAGAAATTGCTTATAAAGACAAATCAAAATTTTCAAAAAATCCCTCAAAAATAAACTCTCTAAAAATAAGCAAAATTTTATCAGAAAAAAACCAAGAAATTTCTCAAATAGATAAAGAAATTTCTACTTTAAAATCTGGCTATGACCAATATAAAAGAGAAATAAACAAGATTAACAAGCTTCTCGAAGACACTCACAGATTTAGGCCAGACGACACTTTATCGTCCCGCCGTAGTTTATCTTCATCAATAATGTAAATTATTTCATTAATCATCCTCCTCACTTGTATCTTCCTCTTCTGCATTTAACGCAGTCATTTGTTCATCAAGTCTACATAAAAATTACTTTTCAAGCAGATTTTGTTAGGTCTACGTGAAAAAAGTGAATTATTTATATATAAAATTAATAGTGATTTTTTTAATTTTTTATAGTAAAATTTCATATTAACCCCAATTTTGTTCCTGATATTTCAAATCTCCTATTTCTTTTTGATAGTCCTTATCGGTCCTTCCTGCTTGCCAGTTCTTATAATGCTCGATTTCTGTATTTTTAAACTTTAATAAAGTCACCAATGTGGCATAAACCTGTTTGCTTGCTTCCAGCTCTTTGGCGAGCTCTTCAATTTCTTCTTCTTGAGCTTCAATTGTGGATTTTAATTTTTTTGCGTTGCGTTTTTCTTCTTCTGAGTTTTGGAGATGGGCGATTAAGGCGTCTTGTTCTATTTTCTGCTTGGAAAGTTCAAGTTTTTCGGTATGAAGCTGCTCAAGCTGGGATTCTAGATCTTTAAGCTGTTGGTGCTTGTCTTTGTTTTGCTTTTGGAGTTTGGAGATTTCGTCTTTATAAAAGCGCTCAAGAGAAGCCATGCGGTTGACGTCGCCTTTAAGAGTTTCCATTTCTTCATGAAGCTCTTCGTTTTCGTCTCTTTGAGAGTCTACGACCTTTTGGAGTTCTTCTATACTATTTTGCTTAATTTTAAATTATTATAAATATAATATCAGAAATTAATTTTAAAATGCCAAATTAATTATTTATATAATAGATTTTGCTGGAGCTGTTTTTGGATATTTTCATAATTTTCAGATTCTGCCTTGCTGAGTTTATTTGCTTTACTTGTATACTCATCTTGAGCTTTCTTAAGCTGATCTCTAATCCTTGTTTCATTATTCCGAGTTTCAGATAATTCTTCATCAAGCGATTTCATTTGAGATTTTAAGCTTGAGTTTTCTGACTCCAAAGACCTCAAATTTTGCTTCAAAATTTTTATTTCTTTATCATTATCAGATCTTTCTATTTCAGCTGGTTTTTGGCTTAATTGTATTCTCAAAGCTTGCATTTCTTGAGTATGCTTTATGACCTCTTGTTCAAGTTTTTGTCTCCAGCTCGATTCTTTTCCTTTTAGCTCTCGGTTATATTCTTCAAGCTCTTCACATTGATGGTTTGCAGCATCTAGTTTTAATTGAAGCATAGAAATTTCATTATCCTTTGCAGCTAAATCTCTAGCTAGCTTAAGATCTGGGTCTCCTGATAATTTTTTAGACTCCCTATCCAGAGTAATAGTAAAATTCCGCTTGTCAGACTGCGCATTGTGAAGCTGCTCTAAGGCAGACTCGTATAGTTTTCTATAATGCTCGACTTGTCCTTCAAGTTCTGAGGTTTTTTCTCGCTCATAAGTTAATTTTGACGTTAATGAAGAAATTTCTTGTTTGAGAGTTTCTATAACAGGAGCATTCCCTGATATAAGTTCTCTATGGGATAAATTTCTGGGCCTTTCGTTGATCTGTCTGATACTGACTTCGAAATCTTCGGTTTCTTCAGTTGTGGAAGATTCAGTTTTTTCGTATAAATTTTTTATATAGGATTAGAAATTATTTATGGAAAATAAAAATTATGGTATTAATAAGGGGAATTTAATAATTAGAGAATATTTTATTTGGTCCTTCATATAAATTTCTTGACTTTTTTCTGAGTTATCACTGCTAGTTACCTCAATTTTAGTCTCTTCTTTTTGAATCTCCACCCTTTTGACCTCTTCGAGTCTCACTTCATCTTTTATTTCTTCAGCCTTCTTCATCTCTTTTTCCTTATTTTCACATGCAATTTTTTTAATTATTTCTCTGCACAAAGCTCTCCTAACCCCTCTCTCAATAATTTCCACCGCCCTTATCATTCTATTTTTCCTCTCTTTACACGTCAAACTCGCTATCCACCTCTTCAGCTTCTTTTTCGCTTCAATTTTCCTGCCTAATTTCCTCCTCCACAAGAAATTTCTAATATTTTTCTGCAGACACAATACACAAACGTACAAAAACTGATACTTTTTTTTCTGCTTATGCCCTCTAAATAACGCTTGAATCCTTACTGCATGGCCATGGGCAGCTTTTGCGTACTCTACATCAATAGCTTGCCTGAGCTCGTCCTTCATAAATACCTTTGTTATGCCAATTTGGCATAATTTTTTATCAGGATCCAGCATATTCCTTAATGACGGATTTTTCATTAACACCCCAAATAACTCTTTGCATTGTGCCATATTGCTCATGCTTTGTTTTTTTATAGAAGGAGCCAAAATCCAGTATTTTCCTACAAATTCTTGAATAGACCTTCTGACTGAGTATCCAGCTTTTCTGATACGTATAGATTCAAGCATCCCAGCACATCGGAGCTGCCTTTCTACGTCGACTGAATCGAATTCTTTAGGGGATTTGTGAGAATTTGGCTTGATACAGCGGATATAGGAAGGTGTGGCTGCTGATAAAGCTTTCATAAGGTCATGAAGCTGCCCTTTGAATTGGGTTGCTATTGTGGGGGCGTTAAGAGTCCCTGGGGTGCTTCCATCTTTTTTGCCTCTTGATTTTTTTACTTTTGGCTCAGTAAAAATTAACCTTAATAGCTCACATTCAGATAAGTCGACTGCTTTTATTATTTCTGGGTTTAATGTATCTTTATTTTTTTCACAAAACCCATTCACATTATAAAAAACATTTCCTGCATAATGTGAAATTCCGAAATAGTCATTGGCAAACTGCCCAGGGTCACACAAATAATTGCTTTTTTCTTTCATTGAGTGCAAATTTGATAGAAAAGTTTTGTCGCTCCCTCTTTGCAGCTTGCATTGTTCGTCTAATAAAGCGATTACACCTATAGGTTTTTTTTCAATTAAGTCTATACAAAGCTGATTATCTTCATAGGAGATATGGTCTCATTTGATTTTTTCTTTGGAATATTCTGACTGTTCGAGCTTAAACATATGGTGGTTAAAATGCTGCTGAAGCTTTTCATTTGCGTAGTTAATACAAAGCTGCTCATAAGAGTTGTCTTCAAAGACTTCAAAACCGTATATATCGAGCAGACCTATTATTTTGGTAGTTTTTTTCTGTTTTACTGCAATTGATTCGTTAATTCTATTGACAAGCCACACAAATAGCTTACTATATATTGCTTTTGATGTGGCATCTCTTATATACATAGCTTGGCCAGGGTTTTGAAGCATTTCTATTTCTTTTTTAGTCATAGGGTCTATCATGATCCTTGTAGTCAATATTTTTTCTACAGCTTTTACAGGGATTTTTAATAAATTTGCAATAATTTCCAAAATTTCATAATTTTCAATTTCTGCATTTTCTTCTCCTACAAATTCAAGATTTCCCATATATAAAACTCCTGTCACAATTCTCAAAATATCCATTTGTTCTTGCTCTGTGAACCCCAAAATTTTCATACATTCCCTGGTTTGCTGATAATTTTCAGCATCATCAACATCCGGAATTTCTAAACAGCCACCTTTGCATAGATAATTATAGCTCTCAGCTGATAAAATTTTAAATAGTTCTCTTTCTGTATCATTAGCCCCAGCGCACAGCTGATAAAAGAAATGATAATTCCTTTCTCCTTCAATTTGTGTAACAATCCTAGATTTTTCCAATAAATAATTTTCGATTCTGGCTGAATGCAGCTTCCTTGTAACACTATCAAAATGAATTTCAATGAATTTCCCAAATCTTGACGAATTGTCATTTCTGAGAGTTTTTGCATTCCCAAAAGCTTCTAAAATAGGATTTGAGTCCAAAACCTGGTTTTCTATAGAATTCCCTCCTTTGCTAGCCTCCCCAGAAAACCCAGCCAAATAGCTTAAAATTATTTTTGCAGCTTCTGTCTTCCCTGACCCACTTTCTCCAGAAATAATTATAGACTGATTAGATTCCAGCAATGCCGAATGTGCTTGCTCAGCCATCAAATACAAATGAGGTGCTAAATTTTCTTTTCCTTTGCCTCTATACATTTCTGCATGTTTTTGTGTATAAATAGGTAATTTCGTATATGGGTTGATAGATATCAAAATTGGGCTTCCGACTGATGTATATATATTGTTTTGGAAATATCTCGTCCTTACGTTGTGCAATAAAGCGCCTAGGTTAAATTCTCCGAGAGATAATAAGTCTGGGATTCCTTCTAAACAGCTGGGATGTACAGGAAGGGCATGCTGCTTTTCAACTCTATAGAGATCGCTGTCTGGAAAATCTTTTACACTGACGACGTAGGCGTTTTCTTCAATGCTGGTGATTTCGCCAGGAGCCCATGATAATTCATCATGAGGATATATCCAGATCAAGTCCCCAAGTACAAATTCCATTTATACAGAAAATTAATAAATCCTCTAAATTTTATTTAAAAATTGCCAATAAAAATCTGTTTTTCTTATACAAAACTTATCCTTTAATATCCCAAAATTCCTATTAATCCTTAAATAATTCCTTATTTCCTATAAAAATCAAAAATTTCCATTTTTATTTAAACCCTCATTTATTTTTCATATAATAATCTAATAAGTTATATAAGAAAAAATGCAGAGACTGCTTCAAACTTATAACTCCATTAAAATTGCAATATGAAGTGCGAAGAGTGCGATTCAGACAACGCAATTTATTTCTGTGCTGAGTGTGACCAAGGTCTTTGCCCCACCTGTGATGAAGCTCTCCACAAGGGCGGAAAAAGAAAATCCCATATAAGGCCAAAGATCTGCAATTCATGCCGAAACATTGCTGTGATGAGATGCGAAACCTGCGACATTTCGGCTTGTGAAAACTGCGAAGTGTCCCATGTAAACCATTCCAAAGAGACTTTTGAGTCCCCAAAGCAGCTTGGGGTGTTTTGGGATTTTGGGTCATGCAAACCATCACGTGCTGAAGATATAAGACAAGCGCTCAATGAGATTTCGCAGAGGGTTGGGGTGCCTAAGTTTGTTAGAACTTATGGAGATCCGTGAGGCAGATGAAAAGAAGCTGCTATTAAAGAAGGAATAACTCCAATTTATTTTCAAGGGATTAAGGATAATGAAGCTATTTTGCTTGATGTGTCTGTGCTATCAAACAATGGACTGACACATGTATTAGTGATTACTGCACACAGTTTGCAGATAAAGCCTCATTTAATTCAGCTCAAAAGTAATGTCCCTGGCATCGAGTTTATAATATCAAGCCGAATCCTTCCTTTGCAGCTAGAAACCATCACCAGTAACGAATCAGCTCCTATTAAATCCAGGAATAGAGAAGACAATACCAGATTTTCCGAAGTCAAAGAAATCAACCAAATTGATGAAAAAAAAACTTTAGCGATAAACCAGATTTGGGCTTATTTAAAAGAAGAAGCCAGCAAGGGAAATCTGCTTCACGAAGTCCCGGAGCTTATTGAAAACTTGAGGTCTCGGCTGAAAACTAATAGTGACTCTATCATAAAATTAGTAAAAACAGCTGAAAAGAAAAATGTAATCCGCTTGACCTCACGAGAACTGGGAGACTCCAGCATAGAATTTGCCAGCTTAAAAATCGAGCAGCTTTCGCTTGACTTATTGCTGTGGACGCTTAGGTCGCTAAAAGCTGACGAAATGTTGCCGACTGAAAAAGCGATCCAATGCCGCATGAGGGAAGCTTTTGATTTAAAGCCGACTGTAGCTCAGTGGGACCATTTAATTCAACAAGCCAGAGGTCATTCCCATTCTTCGTCAGCTCCAGTAGCTTTTAGTCTGTTTTCGCAGCCGATTTCAAATGTCCCGAAATTCAGTATCAGAGAAATAGATGAGCCTTCAATCGGTGCCAAAACTTTTTTAATTTGCGGGGAGTTATAAAAAATCCCAAATTATCATAATTTTTTTTCCTTTTTTTTAATTTTTTATGGCAAAGCCAAATAGAAACAGTAACTTTTATATGGAGAAAAAAATTTCCCTTGGGTTTTTCATTAAAATCCTTAATTTACCCAAGCGGCGAAGAGTGGGTGGCCTTAGACCAGCATTCTAAATTTGGTGACTATTTAAATCTTAAAGATACTGAAGACTGACGAGAACTCATGCAATTTCTTGAGGACTATTTTACCTCAAAAAAGCACAAAAAAAGCTTGCAGGATGAAGAAATCAGGGTAATTCCAGGTGGAAGGTACGGATGTGCGCAGTTTGTGAAACTTTGTGGACCAAGTGCTATGAGAAGCTGCTCTCTTGGAAAAATTAGCTATATGATACAGATAGCAATAAATGAAGACTTGTTGAGGTACCAAAGGACTTTGTTAGTGTGGACACCAAGCCATCAGAGGTCAACCTCGAAAATAGAAATTCAGAGAAAAATGCAGGCGATTGAAAAAGCTATATTAGAGTATATTATTTTATAAAAGAAATTTATTTTTTTTGCATTTTAGTAATAACAATAAATTGACTATAGATAGGAATATTTAGAAAAACCGCCTCATGAGATTTCGCTAGCACAGCTTCCATTACTGTTGAAAAGGTCGCTAAAGTTTCAGCTGAATATAACAGAGCTTGGCTTCGCCAAGCTAAAAGATTTACTTCTAGCAATTCCGTCTGTGTCTGTAGAGCTGAGAGGCACAAACCATCCATTTGTGGTATTAAATGACATAAAGCTTACTCCCCCTCCGTTAACGAACAAAACCATTGGAAAAATCCCGCGAACAATAATTGTTTTAATATAAAAATGTTTTATAAAAAAAATATTTTGATTATAAGTGATAATTATTATAATGAAATCTCGAACTAACTCTGTTTAATTTTAAAAAGCTTGAGTTTTAAAACATAAATTTTACAAATTAATTAATATTTACTTCTCAATTTTAACGAATTTTTTTAAATTTTGAAAAAAAATTACGATAAAATTATATATAAATTTTAAAAAAAATAAATTAACCCCTCCGTGAGCGAAAAACAACTTTTTTGTTCGCTCGCAGCAGGGAAATTAGGCAAATTTCTAATTCTCCTCCTTCTGTTGACCAAATTTTTATACTTTTTCGCATAATTTCCCACAATTTTTTTTAAAAAAAAAATATATCCCCATATTCTATTAATAAAGGAATAGATCTTATTTTCCAATCCCTCAACGAAAACAAATTTGGCCTTTCTGAATCAAAACTCGAGCAGCAACTTCTTGATAGACTTGGGCAGCCTATTTCATGAGCAAGCTATCAAGTCGCTAATCTCTGCGAATTTATCCAAACTTTTGGCAAAAACCAGCTTGAAATTATAAAAACCAAAGAAACCTATATGATCTTTAGATCAGAAAATCCGCATTTTGACTATTTTTATTCTCCTTTCAGAGACTCATTTGGCTCAGCTGTTTTAGAACAGACACAAAATTCTTCGCCTTCTCCTCATCCACGGCATGTCTCATCAGGCTACGATGACGGTGTAGGAATTTCCAATGATCTCTTTTCACATAATCATATGCAAAGGATAGTAAATATATCAAGTCTGCCAATGCAGATTGTAAAACCCGTAGAAGAAGACAAATCCTGAAGCATTTACGAGGACTATTTCAACGCTTCTAATGATTTGTCGAGTTCTCTACAAGGTCCAGCGTCTCCTCATCTTAGCAGTGACAGTGTAAAGTTCAACCCGAGTGCGACTATTTGGAATGTCCACAACCGCACCTTAAGTGAAGGCTTAAGTCACGACTCTGACTCCAAGCATTCGAGGCTTCATTATTCAGGATTTGAAAGTTGGGACTTGAGACCTCCTCCAGGGTTCGAATAAGGAGTCGAGAAAATCATATTTAAATGGATTGAAAAATCAGATGAATTTAATTTCGCTAAATCTTTATCATAGCATTTACTTGGTGGATATATTTAATTATAATCTTAAACATGGATTATCAAAAATTAAAAAAATAAGGAAAAGATAAAAAGAGGGGAGACTAGTTTCGAAGAAGGATAAAAATTTGGGCCAGGGTGTTGGGGTGTGTTAGATTAGGAAAAAGGGATACCCATTCTCAGCTATATGTTGGAAGATCTATTACTATTATCTCAATCAGTCAGACCCTGAAGAACGCCACAAGCTTGGACTTCAGTATATGCCAAGCTGGCTTTATTCCCCTGGAGGATATTCTTGGAATCTTCGCTGGTACCGTGACCTTGCAGCCCAAACAGGCCTTGCCCCAGAAGAAAGCCAGATCACAGCACCTCAAACGAAGCCTCTGCCAGCATCTTACAACTCGGAGTCTCACGAGTTCGAATCAGTTAAAAAGCTTCATTATGGCTTTGATCTCATTGAGAAGAACGTAGAAAGAAGCCAAGCTTACAAAGTCCTTGAGACCAAAAAGCAAGGTTGCCTTGATCTTTGTTATGCAAGTAAAGATGAATCTGAAGATTGCCCTAAGTTATGCATGTTGCCTCAAAAGTCCGTGAAAATAGAAATTGAGCAGAAATTAGCAAAGGCAAGAGCAACTGCTGCAAGTTGCATGGCAAGCCATGCTATTCTATTTTAAGTAAATTACTATTAAAAATTGGGCATTGGCTTCGCCAATGCATTATATAAAAAAAAAAGCTTAATAATATATTTGAGAATAATAATGGTGGGGATAAAGACGAACAAGCCTTTGAGAAGTGCTTTAGTGATTTCGCTGATTTGGTTTACGACTATGGATCTGACGTACAACAGCTAGAAGAATTCATAGCAGGCTGGAGCAGCAAGTATGATGAGCAAGGGAAGAAACCAGTGCACGGACTCGCAATGCGTCGTCGTTAGCTAATTTAAGCTTTTTTAAAAAATTAAAGCTAGAATTTAAATTGACGAATATTTAAAATTATATGGAAACTGGGATAAGAAAACGCACAATACCAAAAATCACGCTGATTTCTACCCCTGCAAGCCCAAAAGGGGCTGCTGAAGCCTTTAAAAGCACAACTCGAAGGTTCTCTGCAATTTCCACTAGGCTGCCTAACTACCTTCTATACCCAAAAATCCTATCTCAAAGTCCTACCAGATCTCCCCCTAGCCCTACAAAGCATTCCACATTAACTTATAGAGCAATCTCACAAGACAGTACAGGCTGTCACACAAGGTCTCCAAGCACTTCAATCCCTTCTAAATCACGTTTTTCTGAGCTCTGTAAAATTCAATCACATCCTAATCTGCATGGGTCCAAAACTCAAAGAAACAGACTTCTATCTATTGACCACATTATTGACGAAATCGAAAAAGAAAAATTGAACAATTTGAGGCCTTGTTATGATAAAAGTAAACAAATTTTCAAAAAATTAGAAAATGAATTAAAAGAATCAGCGAATTTGGTATATGAAGAAATGATGATGAAAAAAAGGAGAAGATATATGAGGAGCATGTATATTAAGGTAGAACCTAGTGAATTTGTGACGATAGAAGGGCTGAAAAGGCTGAGACGGCAGCTGAGGAATGATATGAAGAAAGGATAGGGATAAAAAAAGAAGACATTTATTGAGACAAAAGATAAAAATAATTTCTTATATAATACAGGTGGGGATTTTATTTTGATACTGAGTAGAAATTATTATAATTTAAATATAGGATGAAAATTAATAATAAGCAATATAAATCATTAATTGAAGGTGCATATATGGGAATTTACAAATGGCTTTTTATAGCTAGTTCATAAAAATCTTGTTGGATTTTTAGACAAAAAATCTTCTATATGTCATTTTTATTATTTAAATAGCGTTTATAAGCCAATATGAATGATTTTTATGATTTTTTATTTTTATTTTCTGCTTCATTTCATTTTTGATTATAATACAATTATTTTTTAGAAATCAAACTTTAAAGATAGTAGAAAGCTGTCATGACTTAAATAAAGCCAATATAATAATTCTTTACTCCCCCCCCATCCTTGATCGAACGATTAACTGTAAAAATTCCTAAAAATTGGGGAAATTAACCCCTATCCTTGATCGAACGATTTTTCATATCATGCAAATTTTTATATACATAAAAATATATTAGTTAGCAAAAGTTTGGGAAGATGTACATAATTAAGCTGTTTTAGAGACTTTAGACGACAGAAAGCTTCGAAATCAACCATTCGAAGTGATTTAGTCATCAGCCTAGGCTTAAAAACTCAATAATCTAATAAAATAGAGATTCTTTAAAATTTTTAAAAAAAAAATTTTAGTTTAATAAGGAACAAATTAAAATTTATACAGTTTAAAAGGGGTGACTAATAAATCAAAATATTAAAAATTGGTATTTTTATGAAATTAATTTATTTTTTGCTGTAAAAATAATTATTAAATACTCTATATTTTTTATTTTATATATAAAATTTTTTTCCCAAAAAATTTTTTTTTTTAACCCCCATCCTTGATCGAACGATGGCGGGTCGTTCGATCAAGGATGGGGGGGAGTTAGCAAAAATTGCGATAATTTTTATTAGCAAAATACGCTAATTTATAACATAGGTTCGCTATAACGTTAGGTATTATAATTAATTAAGTTCTATTTTCTAATTTTTATCCTATTAAGACTTTTATTTATTTGATGTCCAACCCATTTTTACTAACGTCATCAATATAATTGGTAATTTTATATAAATTTTGCAATTCTAGAAAAAGGGATTTACGCAGAAGAACTGGGGAAAAAATTAAAGAATATAATTTATCTCAAAATACCTATCATTATAGTTATATAGACAAAATTAAGTTTTCTGTCGTCTAAAAATTATATTTAATTATTAGCAAATAGCATTAACCAATTGCAGACTATTTTGTATAAAATAATTCTTGAAAATCTATTTACAGTTAATAATTAGCTATTTCCTTTACTTTGAAAATAACCGAATTTTATTTTTTAATAAAAAAAATTAATGAATTTTTAATTATAAAAGCAATGAACAATAATTTTTATTGATAATTATGGCGAATTTAATAAATTTATAAAACCTTTTTATCATCAGTTAAGCTTAAAAAAACCATTGGTTTTAATAAAAATATGGGTTGCCAAGGAAGCAGAACAGAATTATCCGAAGAGGAGCGAATTTTGCTCCGCCAAGAAGCACAGCTAAACTACGGAAGCCACAACTGCAAAATAGTAGATTTTTGCCATCATAAATACTCAGCAGGCTTTGAAGTCAACGCTGAGCAATGGCGTGATATAGTTTCTTATCTCAGCCTTAACGTAGAAAACACTGCTTATAGCCCTAAAGCAGCTGATTTCTTTGCATCATTTAAAGGCCACGATGGAAAACTCCCACTTCGCCATCTGCTAGTTCTTGGAGCAATGATAAGCCAAGGCAGTGCTAAAGACAAGGCAAAACTCTTGTTCGAAACAAGAGACCCTATGGATACCAAAGAACTCCACAGGGCTGAAATCCATGCTTTAGTAGCTGATATGGTCGAAATTTCTGTCAATAAACTTACTATACTTAGAGGTGCAGGAACGGAAATAACTGAAGAAAAGTGGAATAACTATGTTAAGCTCCTTAATGAATATAAGGAAAAAGCGACTATCCATATCGTTCAAACTTTCCTAGGAGAAAAGAAAAAAAGCTGACTCCCATCTGTGACAGAGCAAAACTGGTAGAAAAATCTTTATATTTTTAGAAAATAAGTATCCATAAATGAGCAAAAACGTTTTTAATAAAAAAAATTATTACAAAAATATACTCAATATATAATAATAAAAAATTATAATGAAATCTCTAGCTAATTTCTGTTGAATTTTAAGCAGCTTGTATTATAAAAATTATTTTTCAAAAAAAAAATTATATAAAAAATTTATTTACTTTGCTGAGAAAAAAACTGAAGATAAAAAAGAAGAGAAAAAGGAAGAGAAAAAAGAAGAGAAAAAGGAGGATGGAAAAAAGGAGGAGAAGCATGAAGAGGTTAAAAAAGTAGAAGCCAAAGTAGAAGAAGTCAAAGAAGTCAAGCCAAAAGAGCAGATTTCCTTGCAAGATTTTCTAAAAGTCTTTGATGACGAAGACAATGGAACTTTATTGACCCCTCATGGAATCAGACTTTTGGTGCTTAGTCATAGGCCTCCACCAGCCAAAGTAGTAGCTGCTGACGTACTAAAAGGAAAATCAGGAAAAAGTGAAAAGAAAGTAGAAGTCACTGTAGAAGTGTCTGGAGAGCATCATCATCGCCACCGCCATCACCATCATGAAGGAGAGACTCACGAGACCCACGAGACCCACGAGATCCACGAAGTGCATGATCATCATGAAGGCCATGATAAAGACCATGAGCATAAAGACCATGAGCATAAGGACCATGAGCACAAGGACCATAAAGATAAAAAATCGTCCAGTTCTTCGTCTTCTTCATCAAGCTCTTCTTCAAGTGATGAAGAAAAGAAAAAAGCTAAAGCAGCAAAGGCAGCTGAGCATCTTCATGAAGGTGCAAAAGAAGAAGCCCATTCTTAAGAGTTCTTTAACTTAATTACTCAATTAAAGTAATAAATGGAGAATACAAATGTGCAAGAAAAGCCAAAGCCTTGCTCACCTTTTTCTGTTTTTAAATGAGAAATCAAGCAGCTGATCTCACAAGTAAGGGTTTTATTATGAAAAAATTATTCTAAAATACTAAAATTTGCAAAAAATTCGGTTTTTTTTATAGAAAAATCAAATTAATTCTTATAGAATATTATTTACCAGGCAATATTTTTCTACCTTAGTTCTGATTCTCTCACCTATTTTTGTATGTTTTTTATTATGAGTAATCCAAAGGATGGTCAGTTCTTATATTGAAGGCGATCTTGATTATAACCCAAAACTCAGAGATATTAATAAAATCAAGAAATGCTGAGAAAAAGATTGTGTTACTATAGGATTTGGCTTGACAGGAGGGAAAAATGAATGAAGCGAATACGTGATTAATCAGGTTGCAAAAGAGCATAATCTTGCTATCGGAAAAGATATCAGAATTTACTCTGAAAATGGCTATAAGGAGTTTACTGATTATATACAAAAACACATGAATCAGACGCGGTTTGGGGTTGTTATGTGCACGAAAAATTTTCCGCTGCCTGATAATGACTATTTAAAAGAAATCCCTTGTGGGCCTGTGGGGGAATATTCAAATTATTTATATTCATTAATTTACAACTTTACTGAAAGTCCAATTAATGTTTTTGATAGAGGCGCCCCAGATCCTCTAGATGAAAATGTTGCAGCAGTCAAGCTTGCAATAGATAAAGCTACTTTAGAATTTCAAGGAAAAATAGCTAAAAAACAAGTCCCGAAGCTAGAAATGCTACTCCAAGGGTACCCAAAAACAAAAAATCGGCTTATGGCTGGCTATGATTCAGTCTCTATGACAGGGCCAATGTTCTTTTTTATCCCACCATTATTGATATTTGGCATGATTGCTTCTGAAATTGTCAAAGAAAAAGAGCTAAAATTGCGACATGGTCTATCTGTAATGGGAGTATCTAGCACTTCATTTTGGCTGTCCTGGTTTATCACTGGCCTAATTATTTCTTTCATCTCTACAAATTGCTTGATTATCTCTGGGTATTTTTTTAAATTCGATTTTTTTTTAAATTCGCCTTACATGTAATTTTTACTTAGAATTCAACTCGCCAATTTCGAGATGTTTGCAATCACAATGCTTATGCTAGGATTTTGGCTTACAACCGTTTTAAACTCAGCTAAACTTGCATATACAATCTCCTATACATTTTTACTATTCGGGATTGTTTTACAGAGCTTCCTACAAAGCCACCTTCTCACACTTTTGGTCCACATAAATGAATTACCGAGCTGGGCACATTGGGTAAGGTGAGGGTTTACGTTTTATCCTGGGTATAATTTTTCGCTGATTTATTATGATATTGCGACTAAGGCGTCAAGTCATCCAAATTATGCTGAAAGGCGCTGGGAGTCTGGGAGTGAGTATGCTTATGAGAATTTTTGGATGCCGAAATCGGGGTATATAAAAGGTTTTAAGTTTTATATTCCTCCAAGTATTGAGGTTATGCAAGAGCTACTTCCTCTGCGGGTGGCTTTGCCTCTTATAAAAGGCTTTTTTCCCCTTCTAGAAGGACTTTTCCTGTAGCAACACCAGGCAAAGGGTGTCCTGCAGAGAGTTAAGATAAAGCAACTAGCGCAGAATCAGTTATGCTGAGAAGGTGCAAGTGACGAGCAAGTCCTAAACCTACCACTCTAACAGCACAGTCCACCAGCAACAGCCAGGAGAGGAGGACTCTGGAATCTGGAGGATGGAGGATGGAGGATGGGAACCGTACATCAGTCGGGCAGTAGCTGAGCCTTCTTACGATGGCCTCAGGAGAGCTTGATTAATTCAGATCGCTATACCAACCAAAATTCTTATCATAAATTAAGTAACGATAGCAAGGTTATGCAAGACCAAATTTTTAATTTTTTTATTTTTGTTACTATGGCATGGCTTTTTGACCACATTTTACCATCTAATAGAGGAAAATCAGAGTAAAATTTATATAGTCCTATCTATTTTATGTTTACCAAAGACTTTTGGGGCTGCAAAAGACGCAAAAAACGCCTCCTCCATGAAATAGAAATGGTAAATGTCAGTCTGAGTGACTCAGAAATTTCATATGACGATAAATCTGAAAGCAGCGACGGTCTAAGAATTGAAGGCCTCTGCAAAACCTATAAAAAGCACTGATGGTCCTCAAGCGAAGATATTCAAGCTGTAAAGCCAATGCATTTATCAGTACAAAAAGAAGAGCTCTTAGGCCTTATAGGACATAATGGTGCTGGAAAGACGACATTGTTGAGTATGCTGACTGGACTATTATCCCCATCTAATGGCACAGCCTTCATTGCAGACTATGATATTTCCCACGACATGGACAAAATCTGCAATATAATGGGGTATTGCCCTCAATTTAATATTTTGTGGGACGAACTGACAGGCTATGAACATTTAATGCTGTTTTGTATTATAAAAAATATTTCAAAGGAAAGAAGGGTCAATACAGTATTAGAAAAACTAAAGGAAGTAGATATTGAAGATGCTGGGGATTTATTAGTAGGAAAATACAGCGGTGGCATGAAAAGAAGGCTTTCTGTTGCAATTTCAGGAATCGGAAACCCTTCAATTATTTTTATGGATGAGCCCACGACAGGGATGGATCCTATATCAAAACGCTTTGTATGAAAATTGATACAGAAAATGAAAAAAGACAGAGTTTTTATATTAACGACTCATTCTATGGAAGAAGCAGAGGTTCTAGCTGATAAAATCGCTGTGATGGTTGACGGCAAAATAAAATGTTTAGGAACTCCTTTATATTTAAAAAATCATTTCGGAGAAGGGTATAAAATTGAATTGATTTCGAAAGACACTCAAAAGCTTTGGAATTATATTGAAGCTAATTTTCCGACTGCTCACCTGGTTGATATGAGCGGAGGAAGCTTAGTTGTGTCAATTCCTAGGACAGAAGCGATGGATGCGCTGGCTCCTCCTTTTAAATTGGAACAAAAAATCCTGCTTAAAAGGGAGTAATTTTTGTTTTAAAAAATCTTTTTATATTAAATTTCTCTTGAATTTTAATTTATGAAGAATAAATTCAAAAAATTATTCTCACTCCCCCCCCATCCTTGATCGAACGACTCGCCATCGTTCGATCAAGGATGGGGGTTTAAAAAAAATTTTTTAGGAAAAAATTTTATATATAAAATAAAAAATATTTATATATATTTTTTTTATTTTACTTTTAAATAAAAGGGTTAAGAGTATTTAATAATTATTTTTACAGCAAAAAAAAATGAAATTAATTTCATAAAAAACCAATTTTTAATATTTTAATTTATTATTCACACCTTTAAACTGTATAAATTTTAATTTGTTCCTTATTAAATTAATTTTTTTTTTAAAGAATCTCTATTTTATTAGATTATTGAGTTTTAAGCCTAGATTAATGACTAAATCACTCCGGATAATTGATTCCGAAGCTTTTTGTCGTCTCAAAGTCTCTGAAAACAAACTTCATTATATAGATCTTCCCAAACTTTTGATAGCTATATATTTTTATATATATAAAAATTTGCATGATATGAAAATCGTTCGATCAAGGATGGGGGTTAATTTCCCCAATTTTTAGGAATTTTTACAGTCAATCGTTCGATCAAGGATGGGGGGGGGAGTCAGTGTGTGTAAATGAAGTTTTTATGATAAATTAGGTCAAAAAACTAATTTTATAAATATTAGTATTTTTACCTATAAAATTTTCCTATTGAAAAATTGTTCCAAATTAAAGGAGCAAAAGTACCCAAAAGAATGGAAATTTTGCCTCTGTTTTGTTCCAATTTAAAGGAGGAAGTAAGACTTTATAAGCTTATTGAGTCTGAAGATTCACATGTCGCAAATCTTATTGAAAATTGGGGGTTATTCTGCAAAATAGTAAATATTTTTATTTTTAAATATATTACACAAATAATAAATATTCAGCTTATAAAATTATATACCAAATAATATTAACTATAAAAAATTAATTATAAAACATATAAATAAATATTTATTCTTATAAAGAATAAGCAACTCAAGCCTCGAAGAAGTTTTCATGAGAGTCACTGAAAAAATCCATCACTACAAATAATTAGTTTAATCTGAAAAATAATTATTTAATTCCTCCAAGGGCGTCAGGCATTCTTTCTATTGTATATTTGTGAGAGGAAATATACATAATAGGGACTCCAGGGATTTTTCTGATTCTTCTTTTTAAGTGGCAAATAAAATGGCAAGCATACCGATCCGTCATTCTCTCTGAACTGTTTAAATTTGGGGCCTTGCTGCGGGCCTGAAGCCAAACCTGATGGGGAAGGTGTAAGAAATGGACTGGTGCAAAGGTAATGGGGACAAGAAGGAGGATCTGAGGATATCCGCCTACCATCCCATTTCCAGATAGAGATGACACCGACCTTAGTGTCCAAGGAAGTACCTAGGTGCATCACCCCAAAAAGATCGCAAGTTCTGAAGAGATGCCAGGGGAGGATCCTGAAGTCAGGGGTTGGTGAGGGGCAGCAATAAACCCAAAGGCCCGCTCTGCTTAACTAATTTATTCTTTTTAAGTCTTTATCACAGGTCGCTACGATAAAGCACCTATGCTGCGTAACTCTATCTACAAGGCAGTCATCTGCATATGTTCCTTTATGTGTGCATCTTAAAACTCTGAACCGTGGATCCTTGGCAATTCTGAGTGCCAAACGATATTTTTTCCCAAGTTTTTCTATTTTTATCCTAAATAAATATTATTTTTATAATAGAAAAAGCCGGTATTTAATAAAAATAGAGATAATTCAGCAATAACACATTCAGAAATGCAAGGAATTACCTTGCCCAGCAAGCAGTCCATTGACGATTTAAACACATCAAGCTTGTTTTGGATAGAAAAATTGATGAAGTTTGTGTCTAATAAAATGTGGTATGGTGGCCCTAAAGCTGTATTTGCCAAAAAGAAAAGGTGAGAAGGCTCTCTGCTTACATGAGTCTTTTCCTGCTCCTCTTTTGGCTTTTCTTCTTCATCTTTTTCTTTTTTTGCTTGTTTTCTCTTGTCATTCATAGAAATAATTCTTTTTACTTGGGCAAATTTTCTGGTTTTCCTTGCTTTTCCCTATATAAAATTTACCATTTTGCCAAAAAATTATTATAGTTAGAAAACTATTGCAAAAATACAAAAAATAGCCAAAATATTTAAAATTACATAAAAATAGTCTATAGGTAAATCCTATAAACTGCCCTATAAGGGCAAGAGATTGGATCCAGAAACTCTTCAGCGGCTGGACCAGCTCAGTTTGGTGAAACCAATTGGAGAGTTGGCAAATGGGCCTCTCTTCAATTGTTCTGACCCACCTCAGTTGGTCCAGCCACTGGAGAGTTTCCACCCTTAGAGGACAGTTTATAGGGTTTGCCTATAAATTCTTATTATTTATCAATTATTATGGAAAGAAATCATGGGCAAGCGATTCCTCTTATTTTATTTCAAGAACGCGAAGGTTTCAGATTAACTTCAGAAGGTCTTAATTTTTTAAACTCAATAAAAACAAAAGTCTCTGTAGTAGCAGTTGCAGGAAAATACAGAACAGGGAAAAGTTATATGCTGAATAAAATAATTCTAGATGTAGAAGGGCCTGGATTTGGGGTTGGACCTACTATAAACCCTTGCACCAAGGGTTTATGAATCTGAAGTGAGCCTATTCCAGTAAAAGCAGTCGACGGCCAAGACGTTTCTTTATTAGTTATAGACAGTGAAGGCTTAGGCGCTTTCGATGAAGATGCAAATCATGATACCAGGATTTTTATGCTATCAGTCTTACTTAGCTCTTATTTTATTTATAATTCAGTTGGGAGTATTGATGAAAATGCATTGACAAATCTCAGTCTTATAGTAAACTTAACAAAATCTTTACAGATCAGGGCAAGTGACTCAGGACTGGACGTTGACGAAGTCTCAGCGTATTTTCCTTCTTTTTTGTGGGTTTTGAGAGATTTTGCATTGCAGCTGATAGACCCTGCAGGAAATCCTATAACAAGCAAAGAATATTTGGAAAATTCTTTACAGCTGCAAAAAGGAGTAAGTGATGCTATTGAAGCGAAAAATAGGGTAAGGAAGCTGCTGAAGCATTTTTTCAGGGACAGGGACTGTTTTACACTTGTGAGGCCTTCAGAAGACGAGAGGGTTCTTCAAGAGCTTGATAAAGTCCCAGATTCTGCATTACGGCCTGAATTTGTAAGGGAAAAACAAAATTTGAAAAAATTAATTTACAGACGAGTCAAAGTAAAAAGCTTCAATAGTAAAGATCTGACAGGAGAATTACTTGCTGGGCTAGCACAATCATATGTGGACGCTATAAATCGAGGTGCAGTCCCTACAATTGAAGGCGCTTGGCAGGCTGTATGCAACTCAGAGTGCCAAAAACAGGTAGAAAATGCAATCCAAGAGTATGAAGATATGTTTAAAGAAGAAATCCTGACTGAAGAAATAAAAAATCCAAGCCAATTGAAAGCTCTCCACAAACAATGCAAAACCCGCGCTATGAAAATGCTTAAAGAAAAAGCTATAGGTGACGACACATCTGCTTTTGAAGCTGCCCTTAAAAAAAAATTGCTGGAAAAATTCAATTATTATAACAGTCAAAATGAGCGAAAATTAGCTGACAAATGTGAAAATATTTGTAATGATTTATACCTATTTAAAATAAATAAAATATTTCTGATGGCAGTTTTAGCTTATTTTTTAATATAATAAATAAAATAATGGGAGCCTGCAGCGAAATTTCTATATAAAATGAGATAACAATAGAAATGCAAGATAAACTAAAAAGAAATGAATATACAGATTTTCAAGTATTTAAAAGGGATTTTGAAAAAAAGCTGAGCGAGATCAAAAAATCAGGCCCACAAGGTGTAGCAGCTGAGCTTAAAATGAAAGAAATTTCTGCCCATTTATTGACTGAAGCTGCTGACTCCCCCCCCTCCGTGAGTGAAAAAAAAAATTTTGTTCACTCACGGAGGGGGGTTAATTTTTTTTTTTTAAAAAATTTTATATATAAATTTTATAAAAAAATATTTTTTTTCGAAATTTAAAAAAATCCTAATTCGCAAAAATTGGAAAGCAAATATTAATTTAATTTATAAAATTTATGTTTTTTAAAAAGCAATTCGTTTAAAATTAAACAGAATTAGCTCTAGATTTCATTATAATAATTATCATTTATATATCAAATTTTTTTTTCCATAAAAAATTTTTGTTCACTCATGGAGGGTGGGTTTTTGGGCAAAAAATAGCGATTTTTCTAATGGTTTTGTTCACTCACGGAGGGGGGGAGTGAGTATATAAACAGAAACGCCATGATTGAGCATGAAAATGCTAATAGAAAAATCAGCAGCCAATTAGAATTTTTTAAAACTGCTTTTGACGCTAAAAAAGAAGAATTTGGGAAAGAAAAAGAGTATTATAAGACCAGACTGCAAGAGGTAGAATCAGAAAATTATAAATTAAAAGCTTCTCAGACAGCTTTAGAGCTTAAAGTGGAGCAGCTTAAAGAGGATAAAGAAAGGATGGAAAATAAATATGAAAAAAGGCTGGGAGAGCTAAAAAGTGACCATAAAGAACAAAGCGGGGAATGGAAAGCAAAATATGAAGAAACACTAAAACTTTATAATGAGCTGCAGATTAAGTATAATACTGATATTAATCAGCTAGAAAAAGAGCTGGCGTTAGCAAAGCAAGAACTAGCCTGAAAAAGCAGAGAAAATGCAGATTTAAAAGAAAAAAGGGAAGATTTTGATATGGCTTTCAGAGAAATGAAAGCTAATTTGCGAAACGCTATAGAACAGAATGAATTAAAAGACAAAGAGCTGCAGAAATTGAAAGAAAATCCAGTAAAAGTCCAAGAAATTTCCTTACCAAATGAGTGAAATGATGAAAAAAACGTTATGAAATTACAGATAGAAAACTTACAAAAACAAATAGAAGATAATAAAAGATTCCAAGAAAATTTAATCATGGCTATGCAATCAAAATCTCCACAAGTTACTCAGCCTACTGAAGAAAACGACGAGAGATACCAAAGACTTGAGGAGCAGATCGAGCAATTAAAAAATATTTTTTATATATGATGATTATTCTTTAAAAAATAAAAAATCTAGATATGATATTATTTTTATAAAAAAGGATATGCAAAATATCGTCAACAGTTCTTCTGCACTGCAATGCAGATACTGTGAAGAAACTATCAGCAGCAAGCTATTTAATGCCCACATAACAGTTTGTGCTAAAAATTATGAAGAAGGAATTTTAAAAGAGCAAGGCCTCTATAGCATTGTGGTCAGCCAATCTATGGTAAAAGACCCTGTAGACCAAAAACCATTTACAGAATACGTTATAACTATAACATATAAAGGCCAAACCTGGACTATTACCAAACGATATAAAGCGCTTTGCAATTTGCATTCTTCTTTACAAAGGGAATTTCCAGATGTCCAGCTGCCTAATACTGATAATTTGTTTTTAAATAATAACTCAAGCTCGTTGTTTAATACAAAAAGACCAGTAGTTCTTAATGAAAGGAGAAGGGCGTGCCAGCAATATTTAATGGATTTGGCTGCAATTCCTATTATAAGAAATTCACAAATTTTTAAAGATTTCTTATCAGTGACTCAGAATTTTGGAGATGAGTCACCTGTGAAGAGCCAGAGAGGAAATGTGCTTAATTCATTGAGAAAGTCAGCAGATTTGATGGGGTTTAGGGATTTCGGCTCGCCAGAAGATAGATATCGGTAATAATAATTGAATTAATATCATAAAATTATAACAAAAAATTAAAAAATAATTCCTGAAAAATCGTTAAATATATAATTATAAACACATTTAATTCAGATTTAATTTATAATTAATTTTTTCGCAATATACAAATACAGTTGCATAATAAAATTCCATAAGTTATAAATGTCTATGTAAAATATAAAGGGTGGCTTTTGATTCTCAAAAAAATAAGCCAAAAATTGTTCAAAAAATTATGAAAAAAGACAAGATAAATGAAAATAATCATACAAATTACTGCAAAGAATTTTTTGCTTCAACATCAACTCTATAACTGAGAAATCAAAATAACTTATTCTTCTCATAATAAATGGAAGAATTTTCTAGTCAGAAACTCCTCTCAGCTGATATAGGCATATCCCTAAGATAGCCCGATATGGGCTAGGGATAGAGGCCAAAACTTCCCACTTGGTTTGGCCAAAATGGATTGGTCGAACCAAGTAGAAGGATGCTTATTTGCCATTTTCCACTTGGTTCGACCAGCCCATTTTGGCCTAGCCAAGTGAGAAGTCTTAACCTCTATCCATAGCCCATATCGGACTATCTAAGGGATATGCCTATACCAGAAATTCATACTTTTCAGATTCAGCACGTCAACTACTCCTACAAACCAAAATTTTGTGCTGAAAAAATTATTTGTTATTTAGCCGACAATATATCACAACTCTCATCCTTATATTCTCCCCTTTCTTAGTGTGTCTTTATCTTGTAGGACTCCAAAACTTGTCTGAATCTTTACTATCTAGAGATTATGAAATAAATCCACCAATAAAAAGCACTGCAAAAATCCCTAAATGTGTTGGAAAAGATTGTGAAACTTTAAGATTTTGAATTTCAGGGGAAAATAAAGAATGAGCTGATTTTGTCATAGACTCAGTCTCAAAAGATTTTAATTTAAAAATCGGCAAAGACGTAAAAATTGCTAAGAAGCCTGATGATTTTGGCCAGTATTTTTTAAAGAATATGAATAAAACTAAAATTGGGGTCGTTTTATGCACAGAATCTTTAATTTTGCCTAGAAATGATTTTATTAAAGAAATTCCATGCCAAAACACTAATGGATTTTCAGTTTATTTGTACAATATTCTATATAACTTGACAGAAACTTCTATTAACCTATTTGATAAAAATGCTCCAGACCCTCTTGATCAGTCTGTACTTTTAGTTAAAATTGCGATTGATCGTGCAATATTAAAATATAGTGCAAAACTTAAGGGTGCAGAAATCCCTAACATTGAAGCTTCATTCCAGTCCTTTCCTAAAGCAGGAAACAGGTTTGTTGAAAATTATGACTGTGTCGCGATGGTCGGGCCAATGCTTTTTTTTATCCCACCACTTTTGATTTTTGGTATGATCGTTAGTGAAGTTGTAAAAGAAAAAGAATTAAAATTAAGGCATGGGCTTGCAGTGATGGGTGTCTCCAGCTCTGCTTTTTGGATATCTTGGTTTATCACTGCTTTTATCATTTCTTTATTATCTACGAATTGTTTAATTTTTTCAGCTTATTTATTTGATTTTGATGTCTTTATGAATTCGCCTTATCTGTAAAATTTATTTAGAATCCAATTGATGAATTTCGAACTATTTACCCTTTCAATGCTTATGCTTGGGTTTTGTCTTTCCACTATTTTAAAATCCGTAAAAGTCGCCTATACAATTTCCTATACTTTTCTATTAACTGGAATTGTAATGCAATCTATTTTAGAAAGCCATCTAATTATGCAATTAATTCATGTAAAAGATTTACCAAGCTGGACTTATTGAATAAGGTGGATTTTTTCTTATTACCCAGGGTATAATTTTTCAAAAATTTATTCTGATATTGGCGGAAAAGCTGGAGGACACCCAAATTTTGACGAGCGCAGATTTGAAGAAGGGACTGAATACTCTATGAAGGATTTTTCGCAGCCGAGAGTTGGCTATATAAATGGGTATGAATATTATATTAAACCTAGCATTGATTCTATGTATGACCAAATTTTTGATTTTTTTTTATTTCTTGTGCTGGCTTGGTATTTTGACCATATTTTGTCAAGTAATAGAGGAAAATCTGAGTAATTTTTATATAGCCAGCTGTGATTTATGTTTACTAAAGAGTACTGGGGATGCAAAAGGAGGCTTAAAAAACAGTTAAATAAACATATAGAAATGGTCAGTATAAAGGAATCAATATTGGAGGACTCAATAGAAGAAATTAAAGAAAAAAATGAGGGTTTACGCATTGAAGGGATATATAAAACCTATAAAAAGCATTTATTTTCTTCTAGTGATGATATAGAAGCTGTAAAACCTATCAATTTGTCTATAGAAAAAGATGAACTTTTAGTCCTTATCGGTCACAATGGTGCTGGAAAAACCACTCTTTTAAGCATGCTCACAGGACTTCTATCTCCAACTGGTGGCACCGCTTATATCTCAAATTATGATATAAGCCACGATATGGATAAAACATATAGGATTATGGGTTATTGCCCTCAATTTGATATATTATGGAACGAGTTATACCAATATATAAGAAAAGCTTATCCTATTTTTAAATAAAAAATATTAACATAATACACTAATTTTTGGCATAACAGGCTATGAGCATTTAAAATTATTTTCTATCATAAAAAATATCCCAGAAAATATCAGAGAAAAATCAATATCAGACACTTTAAAAAATGTTAGCCTAGAAGATGCTGCAAATCTCCCAGTCGGGAAATATAGTGGAGGGATGAGAAGGAGGCTGTCTGTCGCCATTTCTAATGTAGGGAACCCTTTGATTATTTTTATGGACGAGCCCACTACAGGGATGGATCCCATTTCAAAGCGATTTGTGTGGAAATTGATTAAAAATATGAAAAAAAATAAAGTCGTGGTATTGACCACACACTCAATGGAAGAAGCTGAAGTTTTATCTGACAAAATCGCAGTTATGGTCGATGGAAAAATAAAATGTATAGGGACTCCTTTATATTTAAAAAATACCTTTGGAGAAGGATATAGGGCTTCTTATTAAATTGGCTAAATAAAAAATAATAAAAAGGCTCAAGACAAATCCAAAGCAAAATCCTATATAAAGTTGAGCTTTTTTCTAAAGATACTCATAAGCTATGAAGCTATATCAGTTCCTCAATTCCGAATGCCCATTTAGTAGATAATAGTGGAGGAAGCTTGGTGATTTCCATTTCAAGAAACTTGCCAGAAGAAGCTTTAAAACTCTATAAAATGATTGAAGAAGATCATGAAATTTCTGAATTAATTGAAAATTGGGGGTTAAGCAATGCAAGCCTTGAAGAGGTTTTTATGAGAGTTACTGAAAAAATTCATCATTATAATAAATAAATTTTATTTTATACCTATGTTGAAAATTGCCTATATAAATTGTATTAAGCTGTATTGAGATAAAATTACGAAGAGATTAAGAAATTTATTAATAAAAATGCTTATCAAAAACTCTTAACTTTTCTGTTGTGACGAATAACAAGATGAAACTATTGCAAGCTAGCCACTAATTAAATATAAATAAAATTTTTATTAATTAATAATGATATTTTTTCGATAATGATAGTAAGTAAAAATGAGCTTTCATAATATCTAGAAAAGTCTAAAATCACGATCTGAAAATTTCAGTTTTATTTTCGGTTCCTTTCATAGTTCTAATTCATTAATCACTCATCCTTTATTTCTCTTGGCTTTTAATTTAGAATAGCCTAACAGGTAGAGGCAGCGGCATTCTTAAGCCAATGGTCAATCTATAATTCAATTTAATTATTATTGAGTTATCATCATTTAACTATACTAATGCACTTTTTATCAGCCCAGTTCAATATAAAGCAATTCAAGTCAGTCCGCTTGCCATTCGATTTATAGTTTCGCCTTATTTTTAATTCTTATAAACATATTTATCATTGGCATATAAATTATTAAATTCCATATTAGATTGATCCCTACTATTTACATGTCATACTGCTTTTTATATAAAAATAGGGGCTTTCTATCATTTTACTCCTAGTATCCCTTATAATTGGGCATAAATATTTATATTTTTATCATCAATCCATAGCAATCAATATATGATAGTTCTGATATAAATTTTTGAAATTTATTTTAAATAAACTCAATGTTTTAAGGCAGAATTTGTAATTAATAATACGGTTTCAATGCATGAAATACAAAGAAATTGGTGGGAAGAACAATTTAGCTATATGCATAAATTATTGGTTTGCTTTACTCTAGCTGTGCCTCTATTCTTAGGAGTTGCTGTAAGTCTATATCGCATCTTCAGCTCTTATTTAAACATATTAGGATGCATCATCTCGGTCCTCACAGCTTGCTCTCCATCCTTTTGGATTATAAAGCATTTCAGCAGAAAATCAACAATCGCCAAGTCTACAATCGCTGTGCTCTGCATAGAAATATATAGCACAGCCGCATTTATAATATCACGAAACATCATAAAAGACGAGTCCGGGGTTTTTCACTTGCTTTCTTACTCCCCCCCTCCGTGAGCGAACAAAAAAATTTGTTTGCTCACGGAGGGGGGTTAATTTTTTTTTTTTTAAAAATTTATATATAATTTTATATTTTCAAAATTTAAAATATAATAATTTGTAAAAATTGAGAATTTAATTTGCGAAATTTATATTTTAAAAACTCAAGCTGTTTAAAATTAAACAAAATTTAACTAGAGATTTCGTTATAATAATTATCATTTATATATTAAATTTTTTTTTCATATAAAAATTTTTGTTCG
This sequence comes from Blepharisma stoltei, assembly GCA_914767885.1. Classification (NCBI taxonomy): domain Eukaryota; phylum Ciliophora; class Heterotrichea; order Heterotrichida; family Blepharismidae; genus Blepharisma; species Blepharisma stoltei. The sequence continues at coordinate 70,434 of CAJZBQ010000021.1, read as the reverse complement.
CTCACGGAGGGTAGAATTTTGGTCAAAAAATAGGATTTTTCCAATGGTTTTGTTCGCTCACTGAGGGGGGAGTTATATACTTACAATCCAACTCCAGCTGCCGCTTATTCGCAGCAAAATTTTCGCGAATATTCTTTTCCTAAAGCACGTATTGCTTTGGTACTTTTTTGACACCATTTTTGGATCATTGAAATTTCCTATCAATATTGAGCTTTTTGCTGCAATTTTCGCAATAATTATCGTGTTCAATATATGAAACTCATATAGATCTAAATTTTTAGCCATTTTTTTATATTTTTAAATTAAATAAAAATATGTAAAAATTTTTTTATCTAAATTTATAAATGAGTATTTTATGCTGAAAAAAGAGCTGGAATGCTCAAAAGACCAATTTAAGCTGATAACACAAGCGTTTTCAGACGGAATTTTAATTTTATCAGAAAATCATAAGGTTGAGTTTTGTAGCTCAAGCATGCATAGATTTTTGGAAAGTAACAATGGATCCCTATTTTGGGAAATTTCCAAATATGAGTATTGTGAAGGGAAAAAATTTTCGGGATTTCCTACTTCAAATATACTCATTGATGATATAGATTATGCTTTTGAAGTTCTAGATGATGAAGAAATCAGCTTAGGAGTAACTCTAATTGGGGATATTTATATTGAGTGAAAAGGCAAAATTGTGGCTTGGGAAACTAAACGAGCACTTTTTTTGGTTGCAAGAGATATTAATTTAATCTTAGAACTATATCTTTTGCATTTAATTGCTAGTCTAATGTTTAGCCTTAAATTTTCATAAATAAATATACGTTTACCTTAAAAAGCATAGAAAAAAGCGCTGCGAATGATAGGATGAAAACGGTCTTATTAAGATCAGTTTCTCATGAACTTCGCACACCTTTAAACTCTATTGATTTTTTTGTAAATGATATACTAGAAAAAAGGCCTAAAAGTGACTATGAAAGTGAAGTTGAGAAGCTAAAAATTATTTCAGTTTCTTCGAAATTGATGCTATCATTAATCAATGATTTACTTGATTATTCAAAAATATTCCTGACTAAATTAAATAAATGTTGTGAATTTGGGGGAAAAAATTAAAAAAATTTTGGGTTTCTTTAGTTAAATAAACATAATTGCTGGAGTTTTTTCTGTCCACAAATGTTATTGTAATATACGAAATATTATTGAAAATACATGTAGCTTAATTAAGATCCAAGCTTCAAAGAAGAAAATTTCATTATTAACAAGAATTGACCCCTTTTTGCCGGAGCTTATTTACACTGACCAGCTGAGATTAAGCCAAATCATACTAAATCTGCTCAGCAACGCTTTGAAATTCACTAAACCCTCTCCATAATGAGCAAAATCACTGGAAATCTATATTTTTTGGGGAAAAAAAAACACTCTGAGCAAAAAATATTTATTATATAAAAAATTAATAAAAATATTTTTAATATAAAATTGTTTTGATATATAATTATTAAATGACTTTCAGCTAATTCTATTGAATTTTATACAATTTTGCAATCTAAAGCATGAATTCTATAATTAATGTAAATTTTCTTTCTATTTTTTTGTAATTGAATATTTTTAAAATCTTATTTTTATATCTATATCACGTTTACGCCCACTACCAGGTTGCTCGACCCACCCTAAAGGCCCCACCCTTCTGGAAATTCCATTCTTTAAGGTCAGGACTCGGTAGGAAAACTACCTGGCTCTTTTTTCCCTAACATAGCTGGGATAATTTCACCAGGGGAAACAAACCTCATAATTAAAATATGCAAGAGATGAATTTTCCGTCGGTAAACCATAAAATTCCCATTTTTAATTATGATAAGAAAATTAAATAGAATTTTAATAAATAAATAAATAACCCCCTCTATGAGTGAGGGTAAAGAAGGTTGGATTGAGATTTGCTGCTGACTAAGCTTAAAAAACAAGCTTAAAATTTCTATAAAAGACACAGGAATTGGAATCTCAAAAGAAATCAAAAGAAAACTATTTTCTGAATTTAATTCACCATTTATTTCCTCAATTAATCCACAAGGCTGTGGGCTCGGGCTTTGCATTTCGAATTTTTTAGCCATAAAATTAGGTAAAAAAGCTATAAAGGTAAAATCAAAATTAAGAAAAGGGTCATTTTTCATGTTTTCTATCGATATAAGTCCATTAAATACTTTTCCAGAAGTAGGTACAAGCTCAAAGATTAATAGTGAAAATGAAAACAGCGCTCACATAGACATACAAAGGTACTCCTTTCAAAGTTCTTATAGAAATTATGATATTTATATAGTTTTTCATTAAATATGGCAACAGAATATTTATTAAATAAATATAGTATAAAAAAGTATAATAGTAGATGACAATGAATTAAATAGAATGGTCTTACTCCCCAAAGCATATGTTAAACCTCCAGTTTTTAGGTACTTTGATCCCCCTTTAAATCGGAAAAAATTGTCTTATTAATAGAAAATTTTATAGGTTAAAATTACTAATTTAGCAGAAAAAGACCAAGTAGAATTAATCGATTAATTTTTGAACTCTTCATAAAAATAAATTAAAAATTCAAAAATATTAGGTTCAAAATATATTTTTTTAGTTTTTAAAAATTTTACAAAAAATTCAAACCCCTTTAAATTGGAAAAGGATTTTTTATTCCAATTTAATAGGGGAGTTAGGGTCAATTATATCTCAACAACACTGGACTTATGAAGAAGCCTGCAACGGTAAAGATGCAGTCAATAAATTTCTTAGCCATAATTCAAAAGCTAACCTATGCAAAATTGTTATCATGGACTGCGAAATGCCAGAAATGAGCGGAATTGAGGCAGCATCACAAATAATAAAATACCATAAAGAAGGAATTATCGAAAAACTGCCCAAAATAATTGGATATTCTGCATATAGCTCTGAGGAAGACAGAAAAGAATGCATAAGGTCTGGGATGGTTGATTATATGATAAAGCCTTCTCCAGCTGAAGAAATCATAAGGATTATCAAGAAGCATTTAAATTAATAGTTTTTTCTTTATATTTCATTATAAAATTTAAATTTGCCTAATTTTAAAAAAAAATAAAACGGTTTATTTATCAAAAAGATGTGCATTTCAGCTTTAAATTTTTTCAGAGATTGCATTTGCTTTAAAAAATTTATTTAAAAAGCTTAAAAATTATCCGAACTTACTATCAAAATATCTTAAAATGCCATTTTATTATTCTATTTTAAAACTTTTTAATATTGTTTAATGATTATTTATAATTGTAAATTGGCCATAAGCAAAATATCAAGAATGTTTTAACTTTTCGACAAAGAATATAATATTGGCTTAAAAGTTAATCAAAGCAGATCCTCTTTGCCCCTAATATAATTTGGATTTTAAACATGGCTTGCTTTCAATCCAAACTTTAATTATTTAATCCTATAAAAGAAATTTTAATACAATTTTTAGCTTTATAATGTCAATGGAGTCTGCTGGATCTAAACAACCTTGCTTTACCAAAAGCATGCTATTGGAATTCCTACTGCCATCAATAGAAAATCATTTCCAAGAGGAGACAAGAAGCTGGCTAACAAATTTGTATGGAAATACCTGATAAGTTAATTATTATAAAAAATTTAAATCAGTTGTGCTGCTTATATTTTTCTGGTCTGAAAGTATTTAGTTATATCATTTAGCCAATATTGCCTTTTATTATAAAATGAAAAGAAATCCCTGAATAAGCTTTATTTTTTTCTCAGTGCTTTCAGCAAGCTTATGGCACTTTTGAAATGAAACAATTGCCCTCTCTGTCATTTCTCTGGTTCCTTTTTTTGAGCATAAAAATCTCAATGTCCATTTCAAACGTTTAATAGCAGAATTTGCTTGCATTCAATTTCATATAAGAAATATAGAGACAAGCAATTTATGTGAAAATATTGGAGTGTTTTTCCCCTGCTTTTGCTTGACTTTTTTGTGTATCAAGCAATGAAAATATACCTTATTTTATAGTGTTTTTGAAGCCATTGTTGTTTTCTGCTATACTGGACAAAATATTTATGGAATGATATTCACGACTATTTTTTATACCATAATTAGTGCTATTTTTGAAAAGGATTTCAGAGATATTTGAACTCTATACGCAATTACCAAAAATAAAGCTGAGGAGCTTAAAATAGTGCTGGATACCTCTCATTCAGCTATTTATGTCCTCGACAAAGAAGGAAATATCAACTACTATAACGCTAAAGCTTTATCAATTGCCAAAATGAATGGAAAATCCTCAGATTTTCTTCAATTTTGCAAATTCCAGGATATTTTTGATGAAGATTTTTCCTCGTGGGCAAAAAGCACATTTACTAAATCCCTAAAACAAGACATTGGGAATGAGGAATTTATGGTATTTAAAAATATAACTGATATAAATCCTGAAGGGATACAAAATATAGGATTTGATGTTAGGACTGATTCTGTGAAATGGGATAATAAAGAAAGCATTAGGGTTGCTTTTATTGATGTCTCTTTGGGGGTTTTAAATAGACTTCTGCTTATAAGAAGCTACAAATCGCTTGAAATTCTGGTAGATCAGCTTTTGAAAAAATTATTGAAAATTTTTAGGAAAGAACAGCTTTATAATACAAAAGTTTTTGCAGGGATCAATTTATTGAAGACTGAGCTGAAAGGCTTGCTTTTGTTCCAGGGTTACTATTTGCGTAAAGTAGAATTCAAAAGCGATTTTTTTGACTTTTTTGTCGAAATTCACAATGTAATAGAAATGCTTTTTCATAGAGCTTCCCAAAAGCAAATCTCAATTTCCCTCATCCGCTCAAGCGAATACCCTACAAGTCTATTTGGTGACAATACACTCTATTCTTTTCTCTTAAACGCATTACTTCGTTTCTTACTCGAAAAATCCGACAATGCTTCAGAACTGACAATTTCAATCGTCCCTAAATTTGTCAATAAAAATGAATATCTCCTTGAGCATTATATTGAATTTTCTTCTCATTCCACATCTCAAGAAGAATTAGACGATATTTTTCAAATAAAAAAAGAAACTGCAAAAAGGAAAAGTTTGGTGGATATGATGAGAATTATGAAGGAAAATGGAACTTGCTTATACGTTTTCAGCTGATTTTTTTATTAATTTATAGGCTATTTATAAGATTTTTAAAATAAATAGGCAGAGTTTAATATTTATTAATGAGTTTTTTTATAGTTTATGGATTATTTATGTTTGATCCGCTAATATGTTTATTAAGGGGTTATACTAATTTTACTTTTAGTAAAGACGACAATACTGGATTATTTAATTTGTTTATACCTTTTACAGCGTCAGAAAAAGAGCTGGACACCAAGAAAATTGATATAACCCACCAGTGTTTTATTGAAAATGAAAATTACTCAAAATGGTATATTTTTTAATTTAGGTTTTTAATTAAAATAATATTTAAATGACAAACATTAGATTAGCATAATCAGATTTGGTAGAAATTATGTACCTTACTTCATAGATTATTAATTATATCTAACTACCTTCAGCAGACAAATACATTAAGTGTCTGCCTTCCTGATGCTGCTAAAGAGTCCATAAGGCCACAGCTACTATAACAGACTCAAAGCTGAAATTCAAAAAGCAGAGTGTATCAGGGTATGCTTTGGCTGATTTACTGTAATTAAATGGGCCAGAAAACGCCCTTCAGACCTTTAGGCATTCCTCGACTTCTTAGTCAGGGTTTCGGCTAGGGACCATATGGGAGCATTTTAGAACCCGCCTAGCTCTAGACCATTCTAAAAAATTCATAAGCTGCCTACTTTAGACTGAAGTCTTATTAGAAGATTATACAGCTAATCTAGAACTACTTGGCAATTGTCGCAACTCAGAAGAACTCCCTACATGAGCTCTTTAGTAACTGGCCAGCACGTTTAGCACCTACCTTAATTAACTGACTAATCTAAGCAGACAAAAAACTCGTCCAGCACTTTTAATGTATCCAGATACGTTTCCTCCAAAATCTGCATAGAATTCTCATACTGATTCCTCAAGTCCTGCAGCTGCTCACTATGTTGCGCTGTCAGTCCCGTTATCGTCGCTGCATCTAATTCAGGCCTGGTCACTTGTTTTTGATAATAATTTTCCAATGAGCTTCTTGCTTTTTCATACCTATTTTCTATTTGTAAAGACAGGTTTTCATGCTGTTTTTTTAATTTTTCTATCATAATTTCAGTTAAATCAGACGAGGAATTGGCAGACCTCAAAAACTCTTCTAAAACAGTCGTGAAATTTATATGGATGTCCTGGAAAATATTTGAAGAATTCGGCAGCTCATTTTCTGAATTTTGTGACTGCGGAGGTAAAGCTTCTTTGAGGATTTTTGATAAAATAATTGAATATTTGTCTTGCAAGGCAGCAATTTCAGATGAATAGCTTTCACATAGCTCTTTGCTTTTATTAATTCATATTTTATTGCCTGTAAGCTCTTTGGTAAGCTCAGTGTTGATAGTCGCCACAATATTTTCTATAAAATTCCCTTCAGAAACTTGGACAACTGGCCTTTGGCCTTTTAAGTAGTCTTCCAGCTGCTTTTGTGTCTCTTTATGATTTTGCATGAATTCTTCGAATTTTTTGTTTTGGGATTTTAGCTCACTTTCAAGCAGGTTTTTCTTGACTTTTTCTTCCTCAAACATACCGACCAAAGCATTATATACAATTTTAAATTAAATAAAAACAAAGTATTTTATAGGAAAAATGCTGCTTTTATCATAGAAAATTCCATATTTTTTCACGCAGCTGCTTTATTTCTCCTGATTTATCAGAATTTTCGCTAGCTATATGCGAATTTTTTAAGGCTTCTTTATAGGTATTTGCTTCGTCAATATAAATTTGCAGCTGCTTTACCAGCTCTTTGTTTTGCTTATCAATTTTTACTAAGGTTTGGTTATTTATGTCTAGTTCTGATTTAAGTTTGTCAATTTCAAGCTTATATTGTTGGATTGATGAAGAATCGTCTGTAATTTCATTTATTTGAGGGTCATTTTGAACTGTTTTGGCCCTAGTTGCAAATCTTAGGGTGGATAAAGTTTGGTGAAAATTCATGCCGGCTGGAGAAATGGTACAAATAATAACGGCTAAAGAGTTCCCGCCTAAGGCTTGTTGCAGAATCCTGGTCAGTTTGGAATCTCTGTATGGGATATGTTGCTGCTTCCCTTCAGCCAGCTTATTAATCACATGTGCAAGTACAAATAAAGACCTGTTAATATGTCCTGTTTCTCCTAGCTGTTCTTGTTCCTTTACTTCGAATTCATTCAGTCTTTCGCTGCCAGCCAAATCTATCAAATTTAAGCATCCAAAAGTTCTTTTCCCTTGTTTATCTACACTTTCAACATACACCCTAAAAATTGTATGTGACCTGCTTGAATGTTCATGAATGCTCGTTTCTCGGTACATCCTATGTTCTTCTCCAAAATTCATGATCATGATTACCTGGTCAAAACTTCATACCTGATGCTGAGTGAGCCCTACAATCTGCACCCCAAAGCGCTTATCTTCTTTAATTTTTAAATTACTGGACCCAGGAGACAATAAATCATTGATTTGCTCATTGTAAATTTCTAAATAACTCACCCATATATTGAACTCATAGTCAGATTCTGAAGAAATTATGCTTTTTTATATAAAAAATGAATTATAATGGACTATATAAATTTTAGTATTGATAATAGATAAAGGATAATTTGAAAATATCTCGAATTGCACAAGGCAAAACGCCTGGCAATTCAGGCGTTCCTAGCATTGTATATGTTTTACCTGATGTAGTCTGTCCATACATAAAGATTGCACCGTTATAGCCACCTAGAACTGAATGCACAATGGGTTTACAAGTTTGCTCATAAATTCCTTGAGAAGTGTCTGAGGGTGAATAAATTTTATCAAAATTAAATTGCTGGGTCCCTAAAAAATCTGTGTAGCGGCGCCTCACATCTCTTTCTTTTAACTCCCTTTAAATTAAATAATCTAATCAAATTCAAAGGAGTTAATTAGCATAATAATATTTAGTTTTAAATAATAAAAAATCTAAAATAAGAAACTTATGTTATATGCAATATTTTTGAATTCTATATAAATATGTATTTCCTTTTGTATTTCTACCTAAACTATAAGTAAATTTCGATTTCGGTAAAATTTAGCTCCAAATAAAATTTTTTATTTTTAGTGTATAAATTTTTTTCTATTGAAAATTGATTACAATTTGTTCTAATTTAATTTCTAAGCATTTACCTTTATTGTTCAATTGAAATGGCAGGAAGTAAGCTAAGTTAAGTCTTATAAGGTCATAAGCGGATAGACAACTAGACTGCCTATCTGGCGTAAACCCTCCTAACCTAAGGATTAGATCCCTATGCTAGAGCAAACTCTTCCGGATTCCCATTAGTCCTAATGAGCAAAGACTAATTGAGAGGCAAAACCTGTCTAGCCCACCTGGCAGGGATAGGGAAAACCTTCGGGGAGAAAAAAATTTCCCTTTTCGGCAGGCATCCCCAAAACCCAAAGGCCTACTTCAAAACGTGACAGAGGCACTATTTTCAGCTTCATCGGGACAGGTCCTACCCTGCTTTATAGGAGTGCATCTCGGAGTCTATCTTCCGTAATGTCACCATTTTATTTCTTCAGGAAGTAAGGAATTTAAAGAAATTTGAGAAAGGTCAAGGGGCGGTGATAATAGCGGATTCGATATGGAGCAGATTGAATTTCTTGACTGGTCTATTGTCCAGACGTCTTCATCTTCATATGGACGGAGAAGAGGCCTCATCCTGACACAGACTTTGATGGTTTCTTTTCGTAATTTCATAATTAATTATAAAAGTTTATTTTAAATTTTTTTAGTTAATTTGTATATTTATTTTAATCGCAAATAATTATTTTCCTAAAAAATCTAGGATTTTTGGTATTTTTTTAATAATTTATTTATAATTAAAAAGCATAAATTTTTCATATAAGCTGTTTTCTATATGGAATTTTTCTTTGATTTCTGCAATCACTTGTCTGGCAAGAGAAACTTGGGCTTCACCTCTATCAAGGCGGAATAACTGAGGTATATATATGACATTTTCCCTGAAATTAATTAAATCTTCATCTTGGTTTGCATTGTTAAAGCCCATCAAATTTACAATGTTATCTAAATATTCAAGAAGAGGGTATGGAAACTGAGGCCTTGGGTTTGCATTTCTAACCCCAAATTCATAACGAATTCCTGAATTTATAGTTTCCTCTGTCAAGTTTACCAGATTTTTAAAAAATCTGATAGCGAATTCTGCTTGCATTTCAAATTTTACTATTAAGCTTCCTCTTTGCATGCCTAAAAATGCAAGGCCAGGGAGTTCTGGGTGTATTGTATTCATAAACCCAATGACAGGGATAAGTTTATCATGAGGAGAATAGCTGATTTTTTGCTGAATTTCTGCATCTAAGAAACTTAAGTCAGATTCAAAGCCTGTGCATAAGAAAATGGTGTCTGCGTCTATTACTTCTCCATTATCTAAGGCTAATCCTGAGCTTGAGATGCTGGAAACTCCTGTTTTTATTATTTGGATACGGTCTTGCTCTACAAGATCTTTATAGTTGTTAGTAATTCCGACATAAGGGGACTTTATAGTCGAAAAATCTATATGAAGATTGGGGCAGGCTTTGGAGTTTTCAGTAACTTTATCGTAAAAACCTAGCATTAATTGTAGCTTTTCTTGATGAGATAAATTTTTAGTCAAACTTGATACAGATTTTGTCATACTGAAAAAATCAATTGGGAGGTTATTATAGTATCTTTTGAAAAGAATGTAAGGGTTTTTTACTATTTGGATGACTTCTCTTGCATGTGGCAGAAGGTCTTCAGCTATATCACAAGCACTCATAGACCCACCTATCACAATTACTCTTTGTCCAGAATAAAGACTAGGATCTCTGTATTGTCCACTATGGACGATTTTTCCTTGAGGATAATTTTCAGGGACCTGAAATGGTAAATATTCTTTTGCAAATAGCCCAGTCCCTACAATAACATAAGGGAAATGCCTCTCAGAAATTTCTCTAGTCAATAAATTTTCCCACCTTACCAAGTATCCTGATTCTTGTTTTCCCACATAAATGACCTTACAATTGAAGTGAAAATAGCTTTCTAATGAACGCAGATTTATATAGGATGCAAAATAATCCCGAACTTCTTGATTAGATGGGTATGTAGGAGTAGATTCAGGCCAGGGATAATCAGAAAAGCTGCAAAGGTATTTAGAAGTGTTGGTTATTAAATTTCGCCAGACTCCTATGCTGTTTGGAGAGTCTTTTCATATTCCTCCCCAGGATTCAGATTTATCTAGGATATAAGGAATTAGTCCGTGATCTTTAGCAATCTTAGAGCTAACAATCCCGCTGACGCCTCCTCCTATTATGCAGACTTCTTCTGACATAATTTATAACCGAATTCTCCATTTCTCATGAATAATTGCGAATATATATAATTTGCATCAAGATTTTTATTTTACATCTAGTATTGATTTATCATAGAAAATTAATTTGGATTATTTTGTGTATAATTATCATTTCAATTACTAATAAACAATTTATTTTCCTTATTAGTATGATTTAATTTAGTTTAAAATCGGCATTAAATTCAGAATTCTCCATTTGATTTAAAATCTATTTTCTTAGTCCTCCCAGGATTCAGATTTATCTAGAACATAAGGAATTAGACCATAGTCTTTAGCAATTTTTGAGTTAATAATTCCTCTTACTCCTCCTATTATGCAGACTTTTTCTGACACAATTTATAACCAAAATATGATTATATACCAATATAATTTTCTAACGCCTAATCTGCCCCAAATTTTCTATAGCTTTACTATTAATATAATAGTTCATTTTAAACAAGTTTGCATTATTTATGGACAACATTCATTTCAATATCCAAAAAATAATTTATATATTCCCAACCCAAACTCACACAAAAAATATCAAAATCCTTTTTCCTTATATTTCCCAATTTTTCACAAATTTTCTTATCCGCTTCTATCACTTTCCATATTTCCCTGACCTTATAACTCTGTGGATAAAAATGAAGCTACACACTCAGGTCGGTGATTGGGAAGGCAACAAAATCGCAGTCGTCGCTGCTTTCGCTGGAGTCGAACTCGAGATTCCTCCATTTGACCCAGCTCTCTTAAAATCCAAAGACTTCGCAGCCAAGTCTGTATTTAAGACTCTCCCTGTCCTCGAGACCCCTGAAGGTAGCATTGCCAGATCAAGCTCAGCCATCAGATACCTTGCAGCAGTCGGTGGATCCGCTTTATACCCAGCCAATCCTATTCACAAGGCCGAAGTTGACCAGTGGCTTGAGTACTCCCACGATGAGCTCGAAAAGCCACTCCACACCTGGCTCAACTTTGTCTTCGGAAAAGTCCCTACCTGTGACGCTACCCTCAAACAAGCCCAAACTGACGTCAAAAAGTTCCTTTTCATCATCAACGAAAGGCTCAAAAAGGAAAATTTTTTGGTCAGCCAAGCTTTGACATTAGCTGACGTCGCTGTCGCCTCAAGCCTTGTCTGGGCTTTCAGAGCTCTTTTTGACGAACCTTACAGAAAGCCACTTCAAGGCGTCGCCAAATGGTTCTTAAGTGTATCTTCCCTTCCTGAATTCCAAAAAGTCTGGGGACCTGCCAAGCTTGCCAAGGTTGCCTTAAAAGCTCCAGAAGCCGTCTCTAAGCCTGTAGAAGAGGTCAAAGAGAAACCAAAACCAAAAGAAGAAGCCAAAAAACCAAAGAAAAAGGCAGAAGATGAAGAAGAGGAAGAAAAAGAAGAGAAAAAAGTCCACCCATTTGAGCTATTCTGTATTATTTTATATATAAAAATACTAAAAATACTAACAATAATCATTTTTTCTAGGAAAAAAGCATACTCCCTCCTACATCCTTTGTCCTTGATGAATGGAAAAAGATCTACGCCAACTGCGCTGACAAGAGATCCATAATCCACCACTTCTGGGAAAAAGTTGATAAAGAAGGCTGGAGTGTCTGGTACTTCAAATACCAAAAATTAGAAGGAGAGTGCCAAGTCTTGTACCTGACTGAAAACCTCTTAGACGGATTTTTACACAGAATGGAAGGACTTAGAAGATGGTCTTTTGGAACTCTCGGAATTTATGGAGCTGACGGAAACTTATACAGAAATAAAATAAATAAAGCAAAAATGTATTTTTATTGGAAAATTCAATAGGAAAAGGGATAGATATTAAAGGCTGCTTGTGCTGGAGAGGCCAAGACGTCCCACCAGAGCTTTTGGAACACCCACAGTGGGAGTACTATGACAGGAAAAAATTCGACCTTAACAGTGATGACGACCAAAAACTCATTAACGACTACTGGTGCAATGTAGAAGAAAACACAACTGTGGAAGGAGTCCAGCCAAGAGCTATCAGATTCTGGAAGTAAGTTAATTATCTTCTTCTTAACGCTGTGTTTCTGCCATTATTCCTCGTGCGGATACTAATAAGTTTGATAAATGGAGGTAGCTTCGCTTGATGATTTCGACGAAGTCGTTGTAGTCCATTAAAAAAGTGGTATAAGTACGCCGCAATATGGAGCAGGTCTTTTGAAAAATAAAGGATTTCCTCATAAGAAATTGTTTGGAGAGAAAATAATGGTTTTTGAGTATGAAAAATTAGAGCTGAATATAGAAATTTCTCTGAGAAAAAATAATAGGCCACGCAATATGTCTTTTTGGATCTCTTTGCCTGTAAAAAGGTCTTTTTCTATGACTTCTAGCAGATGTATCCCTTTTTTTCAGTTTATATTAAAATCTTTAAGCACAGTTTCTACATCTTCTGGACTCGCTTTTTCAGGGTTTTCTATAATCCCCATTAAAGCTCCGAAAACCTCTTTCAGTTGCATTTTTAAAAAAATTTCAATTAAATTGTTGAGATCCCCTTCCAGCTGCAAAAAATCATCAGAAAGGACTAAGCCTTGGTCATTAAATTCTGTAATTAAATAATCCAAATTATTTATAAGGAAAACAGTCCTATTTTTCTCATCTGAAATGTCTTGGGAGAGTCTTGTCAAAGAGTGCATTAAGGCTCGCTTAAATAAAGCAAGACGCTGTCTGAACATATCGTCTGTTGGAGATATTTTGTGTAGTGACACAATAAATTGGGTAAATCTTGACGTTAATGGATGCAGGGTGATATCAGTGGCACGGAGATAGTATGCTTTTTCCATCTCCCGAAGGTTGGTATCTAGAAGAAACTGCAGACGAGGCCAACAAATCATGCGAACTCTCTCAAAAAAGCTTAGGAGAGCTGTCATGTTTTTCTTCTCAATTGTATTAAAAGTTCGAAAGACTAAAGGAATTTTTTACTACAAAATTTATATTTATTATAAAAATGTATGGCATTATTTACTTAATGGTTTCATTTAAAACCATAAAATGATAATTCTTAATTAATCAAAAATTTTATATATATTCAAGGGCAGAATTGATTCTTAATACCAATAAAAGTCCTAGCACATCATATGTATTTGAAAATAACAACGCAAAAGTATCAATGATATTTTGAAAAGTCTGTATATAAATATCACCAAAAATTGGATTATACTGTTCTGGCTTAAGTCCAAAAAAGTCTAAAGTAAATGCAAAACTTTCCTGAAAAGAGCTCATTAAAGATATGCAGGCACTTTGGAATAGCCGCTCTATGTAAAATGACTCTTTTTTATTGTCACTTGTAATAGGTTCTAAAGTTTCTAATGAGTCAATAATAGAATGGCGATTATTTAATTCAAATCCACGGACTTTTCATAGAGAATGGTCTGAAATTTCGCTGATTATTACGTCTAGCTTTGTGGAGTCGTCCTTTATTTTTTTCTTTATCCCAGCCATATATGCTTTAAAATAGCTAAAATTGACTGACGACATTGCTTCTGTGTACTTCATACAAAGCTCAACGTAATTTTCTTGAGAATTTTCTCTTAAAAATTGCAGGAAGTCTTTGTATTTAAGCATACTCTCTTGCAATAAAGTCATGTTAATTCTGGGTTTTACGATAGAAAGGATAAAATTTCATATGAAATTTTTGATTTTTCAGGTCACTTTGTCAGAGATATTTCGTAGGACAGGGATAATGTCTTTCATAGAGGGAGGTATTATTTCTTGGTCTTGATATCTTAGACTATTTATAAGAAATTAATTATTTTCTTGTAAAACTATATGCTATTTTTGTTAGGAAATAGGAAAATTAATGATAAATAGTTGATATTTGTGTATAGATATATATATTTTCCCTTGGAATTTAATGTACTTAAGTTTTTCTTTTAATTGGTTCACAAAAATAATATAGCCTTCATCTATTTCTGAATACAGCAATTTATTAGTTAGCTCTGGGGCAATCATCACTTGTGAGACATAGTGTTTCAGCTTATTATCTAAGTCTTTTCTGTTGTTCATCTGTACACTTAAATTCAGAGTTTGCGATTGCAGTGACTTAATTTCACTGCTGATATTACCTAGCCCACTCTCAAATTTAGTAAGCATTTCTTCAATGTTCAGCAAAATATTACCGGATGCAGACATTTCCATATATAAATGAGCGAGGTCTTCTTGCTGATTTAGAATCTCTGCCATGTTTTCATCTTCACAGTTTTTGAGGTTTGTTAGAATTGATTCTGAATATTCTCTTAAATCCATTTTATTAGATTTTCAATATGTTCTAAATGCAGATTTGGATGAATAAATTAGGGATTGGAATAATAAATTTGTATAAAATGCAGCGATAATCTTATTATAAAAAAGCCATAAAAGGCTAAAGAATTAGCTGATAAAGAAATGTTGACTTAAGCTAGCTCATAAAAATTTGCAAAAATTTAAGCTCAAAGCTCAGATAATAAGTATTTAATTTATAATCTATTTTACGTAAAAGAATAGATTAAAATTATTCAAATACGAAAATTTAATTAAAATTCCCTGATTCTTTTGAATTGAGAAAGTAGAGTATATAACATGAAGAAATTATAATAAACTGCCTGCACTATTAGTCTAGGGGTATGATGGTAGCCTCCCAAGTTACCGGCTCGGGTTCGAGTCCCGGATGGTGCATTTTTATTATTCAACCTAAATTTTAATTTATCCAATCTTTAAGTTTCTTAATTATTTCATTATATACTCTCATTAGAAAAGAATAAGTATAGCGCAAGCTCTATAATATTTCGTCCTAAATATTGGCATAAAAGTTTACTAAACTGATTATAAGCAATATAAATTTAATATCACAAAATGAAAATCTCTATATGAAATATAAGCATTTAAATTTTATTATATTTTTAGTTAAAATATCTAGGTAATTTCCCTTTATCTTTATTTATGCGTGGTCGCTAGGAACAGTCACTCTATAAGCTGTTGCTGTGGTTGATTCAGTTATATAAAGAATTCCAGGCTTTGTTTTTGAAAAATAAAGCCCAGTGATTTCAGGAGCATTCGGGACAGTGACTGTATTCAGCAATTGTCCTTCCATATTAAGGATTGATATCAGTCCATTTCTCGAATAATCCGCAAAATCATAATTTGCAACATAAAGAAGCCCATTTTCGCTAATCGCTAATGCAGAAGGTCCTAATCTTCCTGAAAATTGATAAAAAACACTCATATGATGTACACCACTTGGGTTCTGGCTCAGCCTCAATATCCTATTTCTATACATTTCTGCCACAAAAATAGTTTTCCCGTCTGAGCTTATTGCAATTCCTGTAGGGTGAGCTAAACAATTGAGTGCTAAAGGTTTTAAGACCAAAAGTTCTAGATCTGCTGCAAAAATGCTGCCAGATGGGGAAGCTATTGAGGTTTCTCCTATTGGTCCACTGTCAGTGAAGTATAAATAGTTGTTTTGTTCGCTTAATGCTAACTTTTCTCAGCAAAACCATTAGAAAAATCCTATTTTTTCTACGAAAAATGCTTAAAAAATATATTAAATTGCTAAAAGAGTAAGCTATTTGGACCTAATAAAGGTTTTCCTTCATAATCTTTGACAATTTCAGTTACTTCTTGTTTCCCCTCGTTGTCAGTGTGACATAAAACTCGTTGATGGGCCATATCTGCGATGTAAGCGGTATTGTTTCCATCAAAGCATAAGGAGTTTGGCTGCCCACCAGTGTAGTAGAGCTCTTGACATTGCCGATCGACTATGGAATAAACGTAGCCTGTTTGGCAGACTGCGTATACATTTCCTTCAACATCTTCTGTAACACTCCAGATCCCATCTAGAATGCCTTCAATCATAGGCTCAAAGGGTCCAATTTGCAAATCTTCCATTTAAATTGTTTAGACTTACTGATTTATGCTTGGGAAAATAATTGACATTACATTTTATTATTAAGCTGCAATTTTAATATAAAGATCAGTTCAAATGGGTTGTTTTTGGATATTTTTAAATTGAGAAATTTAGTTATTTTGAATAAAAAATATCAACTCTTGCAAGATTAGCTTTTAAAATGATTTTTCTAATTATTATAAAGTAATTGGTTAAGTGGAATCTTTTTCAAAATCAATATAATTAAAGGGAATTTAAATAAAACAAAATTCGTTAATCTCATATTAATTTATTTTTAAAAAAAAAGTAAGAGAGCTGAATAAGCATATCAAAAATCAATCTTCCGAAAATAAGAGAAGAACAAGTCGACTTAGTAAAATTGCAATAAAAAATTATTATAAAAATTTGAGTTTATTTTTACAATTTTTCGAACAGTCAAGTTGCCATTTATATGTGAGTTATCAATGATATGAGCCACTAGCACTGTTATCAATAGCATTTAAGCAAATTTATAAATAGAGCCTACAATAATGATTTCTAGAAGGAATATATTGCTTATATCTAAATTTTTTAACTTCGTTCTCGAAGCTTTCGAAAAAACAAAATATCTTTGGTTAAATCCTGATCTATTTTCCATTAATCTGACAAATATTTAAAAAATAGATAATTTTTTACGGAAATGGGATGCCGATGTTCTAAGCTTGACGAAATAAGCTTCGAAGTTCTTAACTCAAGGAGCGTAGCTAATCATCCAAGCATTTCGATTGATTATGAAACTCAATATTATTCTGTTGTTTTACTTAATCAAGCAGCTTCACAGTCATCAGATGATACATGTTCTACTGATACCGATGTACGATAAATATTGAGTTTCTGTATTACCAAATTAATTGTATTAATTATTTGAAAAATTAATTTAAATTATAATTTCAACCTTAACGATTATTAGATTAGCTTGAAAATGCTAGTTCGGATTTTGCATTAATTATTTTAATTAAGTTAATCTCATGCAATTTAGATAAATTCGCCTCCAGGCTATCTAGTTGCTAAATATTTTAATCTTTTATTCTGCCTTGACATTTTAAATGGCAGGTCTCGTTAAGAGGTAAACCCCTTATACTGATTCAGTGAAAAAATAAACGAGATCAAGATTCCTGAGTCAAAGAGAAACTATCTAGAGGTTAATGGCAGTTCAAAGGGAGCCCTGGTTGGGGCTTGAGGCAATTGAAATTTTAGCGACCATGGAGGAGACGACTCGTTGTACAGTTGAAGATTCTTTCGTATGAAGCATCGGATTTGAAGTTTTAATAAGAGTAATTTCAACTTAAGTTACACTATGAATTTTCCAATGCATTTTATGGCTCAAGAGACTTTTTGTGTAATAAAATTTCTAAACAAAATGAATATTAGACCTTCCAAAAAATTTTTAAAACAAGTTTTTGAAAAATCAATATAATTTATTTATCTCTTTTAATTGGATATTCTTGCAATTATATATATATTGATTGTAGTTAAAGGACTTAGATAAATTTAAACTGGCATCCATATTAAAATTTATCATTAGAAAGGCCATAAGAACTGCATCAAAGCACTTAGTTTTAGCTAAAATATTGCAACAATGGTTGGCCAAATTTTTTAATTTATTAGTTAAATAGACCCAAAAAAAATAATGATTTTTTCAATGGTTTTACTCGTAAGTTATTAAACAGCTCGAAATTGGTTACATTTAAAATTTTTTTATTTTATTCAAGACTCTAAAACTAATTGGTGGCATCTAGGAATTTAAAAGATTTATTCATAAACTTAAATTAGTGCTTTTTAGTTGATTAAAATTCCATGGTATTCCTTGATTGGATAATATACTTACCTTGATAAATAACTCTTATGAGGTTTTCACTTAATAGTTCAATCAAGGATAAGGAGCTCAATAAATTTTGAATAATTTAATTTTGCATAAATTATCAGCAAGTACATTTTTATATATATATTTAATCAAAACTAATTTTCACCTGAATATTGAATGATTATAAATGGCTTTATCAGCTTTTAAAGCAGCTGTTGTACTTATTATATTTTTTGAATTCTGCAATTCCTTAGAGACCATTGTGGTGGACTACCCAGGCGATTCCCAAGAATCGCTTTGAAGTGAATTTCCCTCACCTGAGTTATTAACAATTTTCAATGCCTCTGTAGAATGGCACAAGTGCAATTTTTCCTCTATTTTATTTTGTATTTCTCAACACCCAAACTCTTCACTACTGCTTGATTATTCAAAAGATCTAATAGTTCAAAATTCGCTTTCTCAAATATGCCAGGATTATTTTTTAATACATTTAGTATTTCAGAATAATTTCAGATATTTAGAAAAATGAAGTTACTCGTTGACTTCTTCATTTTCTGATTATTTAAGTGCGTTTTTGTCATTATTAAGATATTTTAATTGAAGTCAAGGTACTGTCTTTTTAAACGAGGATACTAAGTATTTTAAAGATGAAATTTTGCAATATTTATCCGAGCTTGATTATTATACTGTTTCAACTATGACAGATACTAATGGCCTAATTGATGGAGTTATTGCAAGGACTGGAGCTACCATTTACTATCTTTTCCTTAACACCCTTCAATCAAAAAATATGCAAATTGCCTTAAAAAATGCAAAATTGTTAACAAGCGGAAGTGCAGTCATTTTAAATCAAGAAAGTGGATATGAATGTGATACTGAAGGAGTCTTGATCATAGCAGAGAAAGGCCATGAATTTGACGCTTCATCACAAGAATATTTAAAATCTACAATCATAGAAATTATTTCTTTAGTACTAGAAGCTGAAAATTCAAAAGACGTCAAAACATTTTTTGACTCAAAATTGCCAAAACATTATGCTTCTCCTGAGTTTTCTATTATAAATATACAGAATGGCCAAAGAGTGATTGTTGGATCAATAACGAATGGAAATTTAGTTATATCAGGCAATATAACTTTTTTAGGAACTCAAGTACTATACCTAAATCTGACAAAAAAGTGTTACCAATAAGTATAAATCCAGGATTTACAAACCCAGACGGCTCTGACACTGATTCAGCAGATATTGACTCACTTGGTGCATTTGCTTCAATAGCAAAAATTAATGAAGGTCATGATATTTTACAGAATTTCCATATTAGTACGGCTATTTTTGACTGTGGAGCTACTGTTTTTGATGAAGCTTATATAAAAACATGTTTTAATAAAGACATTAGCCAATTAGGCCTTGCACATATAATGCCAGGTGGCTCTTCAGTTGCGATTGGTACATACAATTTTTTTAAAGAATCAAACATAGTGATTCCTTCAATAGGAGCTGCCAATGGTAGCCCTTTTTTAAGTTCTAAAGAGAAATTCCCAATGTATGTGAGATTGCTCACACCTTTTCTATTGCACATTGATATCGTATTTTTAAGAGCTATGGGGTGAAAAAATGCTGCCATTATATATGAGGATAGCATATGAGGAAGTTCTTCATATAATTTAATGAAGGTTTCTGCTGAAAGTTTAGGAATTAAGCTACTAAACTCAGAAAGTTCAAGAATTATACCAGAAAATCTTGAAAGAAAAGACATTAAAGCTGCAAAATCTGCACTGCAAGGAGTTATTGATTCAAAAGCCAGGCTATTAATAATATTAATTCAGTGCCCTTTGTGCAATTACGTGTTAGAATATTTATATGATTTAGGATTAAGAAAAGGCGATTTATATGTTTTTGCAGGAACCCTTAATCCTCTGTATTATATTTCTAACAATGACACTTATTTATACAAAAGATTAGAAATTGGGGTAGCTATGACTAGAGTTAATGCACCAAGATGGACAGGAGAAATAGGTCAGGGTGCTTTAAAGTGAATTTTAAAAACGAATGACACGGTAAACGATTTCACTTGTTCATATTATGATGGTGCATATCTGATTGCTAAGGCTTTAGATTATTTAATAAACACTGGAAAAGATTATACAGATCCACTGAAGTTAATGTCAATAATAAGACAGACAAAATTTGTTGGATGCACAGGCCCTGTCTCAATCAATCCTGATAGCAATGATAGAATTTATGAGATATACCCAATAGAAGCTCTTAAAGTCGATAGCAAAGGAAACACAGAAATTTATTGAGTTGGAGATTTAAAGCCATTCAGCACAAAAATGCTATCTATTACAAATCCATTAATTTATGCTAATGGAACATCAATTAAGCCAAGCGACATAAGAAACTTAAACGGTGAGTGCCCTTTCCCTAGCCGAGAAATTCGCACTTTTACAAAAGGGCGAGAACTTCTATTTGGGCTTTCTTTTTTCGTTTTTATTATTACTACAGTCACTACATATTTTATATGGCAAAGATGATGGAATGTTCCTGCTGGGATTTTCGGGGAAAAGCAAGAAATGTCTATAGGAGATTTAATTGTAGCAGCCACAATACCTATAGAATTTTTTCAATTTGCAACGATGGGGCCGTGGCCATACTCTTATCTTAAATCTTTAATCTCTACACTTTATCTAGGTATTGGTGGAAATTCTATAGCATATCTTGCTTTTTTAAGTATTGGATGACTAGTACTTGCTCTGTTAGGTCTTTATTTGCAAATTAAAAAATATCCTAGCCTACTTTATCGGAAAAAAGTAAAGATTTGCGTGGACTATTTAGATTTGCATTTGCATTTAGAGGCTCAGTATATATGATAAATGATTAAAATGGCTTTAACTTTTTTATAAATTTTTCCTCTTAATATATAATAAGTTATCAAAATAGTTAATATTGGCAATTATAGTAGAAAATGACTTAAATTACTGAGTTTTTATAGATTAAATATATAGCTATATATCAAAACTTTTTGCAATATGGAGCAAACAGATTAATGATAAAATTAGTTATCTTACGTATTTTTCTCAAAGAAATTTAGCTTTAAGGAATAAAGGTGCTTAAGGCTGAAAAGCTTATAGCTATGGGCTCTAAGACTTGAAGACAATTTTAGTCGATTTTTTTACTTAAATGCCTTATATTATCTATTCATTTTCAATATGAGCTATCTTGATCTGCAGACTAATCTTCCTCTCTTGATTAGCAATAAACCATTAGTAAAACCCAAAAATTTGTAATATAGATTTTTTTCTAAAAATAAATAAGTAATCTAAGACTAAGACTAGACAATCTGTTTATGACGAGATAAATACGCTAGAGCCGCTAATTAGAGTTATATAAATTTCCAATTCAACTTGCAATGCAAAAGAATATATTTTAGGTCTTCAAATATAAGCATTATTGGCGTATACCATCATTTTAAGATAATGAAAAGTTGAATATTTATAAAATACTGAGATGATTTGAGTTTTCACTCTAATAAAGCACTAAATAAATCTTATCGAATTTATCGATCTCTGAAATTTTACAGTTGCTTTAAGGTGTAAAAAACTTCAATGAAGCTGATGAAGCTTTCGTTATTGTAAACTTTTATGATAGCCAGAAATAATATCAATTAAATAACTTTTTTGGGCTGCCTATTTAATTATTTTCGAGTCAAATGGTAAATTAACTTTATAATTATAATCTGCTTAATTTTCTGAATGCATAACGTTCAAATTTTGAGCTCTACTGATAAAAAGAACTGATTATTATTTTAAATTTTTTTTTATGAATTTATAAATGTCTTGGTTTATCATTGGTATATCCATTCTGTGGGCTGAATTTTTCAAATTTTCCCAAGCTTTAGAAGTTATCGTCGTGGATTTTAAGAACCCTTATGAATACATAGAAAACCTTCCATATGAAATCTTTGTACCTGAAATATTTCAAAACTTTAACTCATCAGTAGAATTACACATTTGCAGCTTCTCAGCCCTTAAAAATTGCATTTTACAGCATCCAAAGTCTTTACTCCTATTAGATCTCTCCACAAATCTCATTATCCAACAATCAATTTCTCGGGTGCAGGTCAAATGACTTTGCCTTTTTTGATAAGTCCATTTCACCGAAAAATTTTTGGCCAAAAATTGATTGAAAATTTTTGATAGTGAGACATTTGACCGAAAAAAACCGTTAATTTTTCGGCCAAATGTCGCACTATCAAAAATTTCGACCAAATGGATTTCGATGAAATGCACACTGTCAAAATCCCGCTGTCATTTGATATGGAGCCCAATTTCTCAATTATGCATTGATTTTTCCTTATTCCATCTAGTCTATCAGTCTCACTCCAAATACCTTGAACCATCAACCTATTCGTTATCCCCTTCTCCTTCATCAGAAATTACCGCATTTTTCTCTTTATTGAGCTATCTTAATTGAGATCAAGGAGCAGTTTTTATGGACAAGGGAAAATACAACCAGAAAGCTGAATATTTAAATTATTCAGCGTATTTTGACTATTTTACAATAGCATCATTGTCTGATATAGAAATTTCCCATAGATGGCGCTGTTTGCCCTTGATTTGCCCACTAGGGAAATTTTTGGTTCGACCAGTACCATATGGTTTGGTCAAACCAAAAAATTTTTCCTCATGAGCAAATCAAGGGCAAACAGCTCCATCTATGGGAAATTTCTATATTAAAGATTTAGTCAATGGGGTGGTTGTAAGAGCTGGGATCGCATTTTACTATTTTTTTGTTAATAATGAAATATCAATAGATTTACAAAACTCATTGAAAAACGCAAAATTATTGACAAATGGAAGTGGGATTGTGCTGAGCCAAGAAAGTGGGTATGGTTGCACCATAGATGGAGCAATAATAATAACAGAAATTGGCCACGAATACGATACTTCAATAGTAGATTATTTAAAAACTTCAATTGAAGAGCTCATATTTAGTATATTATCATTAGAAGATGTCAGAGATATCAAGGCAATTCTAGACACAAAAATGCCAAACCATTATAGCCCGCCTAGTTATTCAATAGTAAATATACAAAATGGAAATAGGATTATTGCTGGCTCAATTTTTAATAAAAATTTGGCTATTTTTGGCAAACTTACCTTTTTAGGACAATCAACCATAATCCCTAAGTCCAGTAAAAAGATTTTGCCTATAAGTATAAATGCAGGAATCACAAATCCTGGCTCAGCAGATACCGATGCAGGCTTACAAAGTTCATGAGGAGCCAATATATGTATTGATAAGATTAATGAAGGACACGATATTTTATCACATTTTCAGCTACAAATGTTTAACTTTGACTGTGGGGTCACTATTTATGATAAATCTTACCTTAAATCCTGCTTTACAAAAGATATAGACAAGCTGGGTCTTGCCCATTTAGCAGCTTATGGCTCTTCTGTTACAATTGGCTCACAGTTATTTTTTAAAGAAATAAATATAACGGTACCGTCTGTGGGGTCTGTAAACGGTAGCCCTTTATTAAGCTCAACTAAAGATTATCCTATGTACGTCCGAATGGTTTCACCTGTAGCTTTTAACGTCTGCATACTATTTTTAAGAGCTATGGGATGAAAAAAAGCTGCTATTATATATGAAAACGGCTCTTGAGGGTTTTGGACTTACAGTTTAATGAAGACAGCTGCAGAAAGTATAGGGATCGAGCTGATAAATCCAGAAAATACAAGGGCAATCCCACCAGATCTAGACAGAGAAGCCACTAAAAGCTATAAAAACTTATTCCAAGGGATCGTCAATTCTAAAGCAAGGCTATTGATTATGGTCTTGCAGTGTCCTTTGTGCAACTATGCACTAGAATCACTATATGATTTAGGATTAAGAAAAGGCGACTTATATGTTTTTGCAGGGACTTGGGATCCATTAGACTTTATTTCTGATAATGATGGCTATGCACATAAAAGATTAGAAATCGGCGTTTCTATGACAAGAGTCGTTTATCCTGCCTGGGTTGGAGAAATAGGGAAGAACATATATAATGACTATTGGAAAAAATATAATATCACGGCAAACTTTGATTCTTGTTCATATTTTGATGGAGCTTATATTATTGCTACTGCTTTAGATTATATATATTTTAAATAAATAATAATATTATCAGAAAAAAAGTTAATTATGTAAGCATTTATGATGAAAAAGGTTTATGATAAATAGAGGCCATGATTATACTGACCCATATCAGCTGATGTCTACCATAAGAGTGATAAAATCTAATGGATGCACAGGCCCTATCTCTATTGACCCAGGAAGCAATGACAGAGTTTTTCAACTCTACCCAATACAAGCTGTCAAGCTTAATTCCAACAGTACTTCAGAAGTTTATGAAGTAGGCTACCTAGAGCCATATAGCACACAAATATTATCCATTACAAATCCTTTAATTTACCCAGATGGATCTTCGACTAAGCCAAGCGACATCCGAAACATAAACGGTAAATGCCCATTTCCTGACCGAGAAATCCAAACTTTTGCCAAAGGAAGAGGGCTTATGTTTGGCTTCTGCTTTTTGGTCTTCGCGATTACCTCTATAATAACTTTTATTATATGGCAAAAATGGTGGAATATATCTGTAGAAATTCTTGAAGAAAAAAAAGAAATATCCACAGACGATTTTATTGTGGGGGCAACAATACCTATAGAGTTCTTCCAATTTGTCTCAATGGGGCCTAATTTTTCTGTATTCGGCTCAATCCTGTCAAATTTAAGCAGCATGTCCACAATTGAACTAGAAGACGTAATTAAGCTACAAAATGGGGTGTTCTGGATTATTACTGATATTGTACTAGTTTGCATTGCAATATGGGCAGTTCTTTGTGTAATAGTTTTATTAAGACTGCATGAAAGGTGAGAAGAACTGTGGATTTTTAGAAATTTAGGAGTGATAGCGGAATATTTGATGCCTGTGCTTGGAAATATTTGCTTTATGCCGTTTATATCGATATGTCTTGACGTGTTTTTGTGTGATAAGTCTATTGGTGAAGACTTTACAGACAGTTTTTTAGTAAAAGATTGCTATACTTTTTGTTGAAAAGGGGAACATTTGATGTATGCGATTATTTCATTTGTAGCCATTTTAGTATATGAGCCTCTTGCTGTGTTTTTTAGGCCGCTCTGACAGGAACTGCAGCAAAATTTGCATGTAAAAGCAGTGCCTGGATATTTGATGGTAAAATCAGTCGCACAGACAATATTGATAGTATTAGCAAAAACACTTAAAAGATCAAGCGATATTAGTCATGGGGTAGCGTTTGTTATACTTATGATGACGTATATCGCAATCATTTCAAGGATTAAGTCATATAACTATGATAGATTTAATTTGTGGCAATTTTTAAGTCTGATTGCAGTTGTTTGGCTTGCTTTGCTGTCTACGTTTTATATAGGGTTTGGTGGGAATTCTATAGTATTTCTAGCTGCTTTAGGAGCTGGATGGCTGGTGATTGCTCTAGCTGGATTTTATCTGCAGTTTAAAAAATACCCAAGTTTGCTCTATAGAAAAAAAGGTAAAAATATCCATGGATTATTTAAATTTGCTTTTACATTACATTATGTAGACGGGCTCGCGCCCTTAATTTTAACGCAATCTATAAGATCCCTTGTGAGATTCAACCGCTTTACGACTTTCCTTCCCTCGGGTCTCCTCCTTGTCTCTTGTAAAAGACTCCAGTATTGAGTGGGCAGACTACTTGTGCGGCCTCCTGAGGCTGAGGGAATACGAAGTTGGCATTCCGAAATTCCAAAAAATGGAATTTCTAGTAGCCTGTCGGCAAAAGGGTGAAGTCCAGATCCTGGGACGTAGCGCCCAGTTTCACGCTAGGCAGTTGTCCGATTGGTCTAGATATTACCTGTAGTCCTTGCTGGGCTTGCCCTTTCCAAATCTGAACCTTCCTTTCCTTTCGAGGTATAAACCAGTCTCGAAGTTGGACTTGGGCTAGGCTTTGCCTCCTGCAGAATTGAAACCATAGCATTGCTTTCCTTTTCAAGGCTGGAAAAAACCTTGCCGATATAATTAATATATGAGTCAAGGAGGCATGGCCGTGAGGCCATACCTAGACGAAGACGCCATATTTTAATAATAAATTTTCTTTTACAATAAGAAGCACAATATATATGATTGATGAAGACGCATAAGTCTCTTTTAAAATAGAATTTAAAATCCAATAGCTATCATATGCCATATTTTAATTATAAGTAAAGAAGTTATTAATAATTAATTAGTCAAAGGGATTAAAGAGAAAGATTAGTTATCCTTCTAGGCTTGAGCAAACTCGAAGCCAAAGTCAATTGGTAACTGATTTTCAGCCAGGTTATTAGCCACGATAGTGCAGCTTGTTACTCCTACAGCGCATGTATTTAAAGTTCATTGAGATGTATCGATTGCTATGCCTTGAATTGACTTAACTGTAAGAGAGACAATATTTAAAGCTGATGCAAGAGGATGAGCAAAATCAAACTGGATATTTGGAACTGAGATACTGACATAATAGCCAATAGAATCGACTCTGCAAGCTGTCCCATCTTTTGCAATAGCATCAGCACATTCAAAGCAATCTGCATCGCAAGAAGTACATGAATCTTTACATTCTAAATTAAAATTACCGATACAAACGATATCGCCAGATAAAGGCTTATAAAGGTAATAACCATAGTCACATGCTATGCAGTCACCAGCTGGTGAGCAGATGCAATGTGGATTGCAGATCTTGGTAGTGCAGTAAGTTGCCTTTACACGAGTGCTTGTGGTGCATGCCAAGCACCCAGTTGGATTACAACTGGAGCAGTCGCTTGTTAGTCTGAGACATTTTTGAGTCGGGTGACAAGTTGAGTCTGCACAAGTCATTGGGCAAGTTCCTGTTGCATCGAGAAGGTTTGTGCCATCAGATAACGTAATGATAGTGAAATCTGTATTTATTGTGGCCGATTTGAATCCCAAAATTTGATATAGCTTTGCCTTTATACCATTGCCAAACGACAGATTTCCAGTATCAGGTTTGGCAAAGGGATAAGCACCAACTGATATCTTGGAAATGATTCCTTGTCCTGGCATAAAAATTTCGAATGTGTTGCCTATCCAATGGAACGCAAGTAAAGTCCAAGTATCTGAATAAAAAATTACTCATGGGAATAGGTATTGTAAACTGATTAAAGCTATCTGTTTGACCCGCATAATCTATAAATCTAAATTTCAAAGTCCCATCTGTATCTGAGGACAGTAAATAAGTTGGTCCACCTCCATATATATTTCCCATTGTCATAAACGAATAACCTGCGATGGACTCAAAGTTTACCCAAATCCCTAGACCAAAGTCACTTAACGAACAGCATGTAGAATAATCTGTAGTATAACTCCAAGAATTTGCATTCATATGCATTCATGAACAGCTCAAAGTAGGTAGAACTACGGAACTCGTTTGCGTAGGGAATGTCATAACATATAAACCGTCATTGAGCTGGCTGTCGAATCTTACACCATTTGGATTGAAGTAAGGTAATGTAAATATAAAATTTGCGCAGTAAGAAAACGACCCTGCATAGGAAAAAGCAAAAAGGACGAAGAAGACGCAGACCGATAATTGGTGAACCATAATTAATATTAAGCTTTAAATTTTATGGTAAAATTAGTTATTGATTTTATTTGTCTAATAAAAGTCTATATATTTTAAGCCAAAATTACAAGTAATATGTTTCAAGATTTTTGATACTTGGAATAATTAAGCTTAAGAAGAAATAAGAGATTTTTTTCACATTTTAATTATAAACTTAAAATCGACGTCACCATTTTGCATATTCTTTTTCAACAAAGCTTAGCAGATGCGGCAATTCGAATTAATTTTTATACTTAAATGCACAGAATTTCAATAAGCATAGGATGGAGATTGATAGAAAGAGAATTTTATGCATTTATAATTAATTCAGTTTAAGAGATTAAAATTGGTTTTTCAAAAAGTATGCAAACCAGCTTAATTCTGCTTTAGTTTAAGTTAATAGAGCAATTATAAACGTCAGCCAGGAGTACCTTCTAACCTCGACCTAATCAAGGAACTTCGTCGTAGACTATAAAAGCGACTTAATTGAAGTTTAGTAGTTGAAAAGAGAGTTTAACTAGAGGCAATTGAAAGTCAAATGATTGTGATAAAAATTATTGATAAGAGCGAATTTCTTGCTCATGGCATGAAGGCTAGAAGTATAAATCAAAGAGTTATGCTAAAGCTAATAGATGAGTGCGCATCTTCAAATATCAAATATTTGAAGAAAATAAAATTAACAATCTCTTCCTTATGGATTAGACTTAATATTAACCTTTTAAGTGTTATTTGATTAGTGTTGAAGACATAATTGCCAATGTAATATATATTTTAAAGTGATAATTATGAATTTTTGTTCTTATTATAGGCTCTGAGTTACAACATAATGATAGCATCAAGAATCTTAATTTATTAATTTTTGCAAGCCTTTATCTTTCTGAAAAATGTTTGAGCTGAGTAATTATTGATGTCCTAAACACTAAACTATAAAAATTTGCTAAAAAATCAGGTTTTACTGTAAAAATATGCACAGGCTGTAGTTTTTTATTTTAATTTAAGAAATTGTGATTTTAATAATTTTTTATTCGTCTTATTATAAAAAGGATAATGGTTAACTCACACCTAATTACTCTATTTGCTGTAGTGTTCAAGATTTGTAATTTTCTTGAAATTATTGCTGTACAGCTAGGCAATGAATACAAATCTATAAATAGTTGTATGATTCAAAATCTTAGAATCAGATTTAACTCAAAATTTCAGTGATCTAGTAGAGTGGCACAATTGCAGCTATTCTGCTATTATTAACTGTATTTCACAATACCCAAATTCTTTTGTCCTCCTAGATTTATCAAGAAATCCTGAATTTCAATATCTATAATTTGTGATGCTATTCTATATTTCGTGTAGTTTATCAGAGGAATTCTAAATATGTTGAGAAATCAACTTATTCACTTAATCTTCCATCCTCAGAAGAAATAAACGCTTTTTTTTCGTCGTTGAGTTATATCAAGGATTAAGCCATATAACTATGATAGATTTAATTTGTGTCAATTTTAAGTCTGAGGTCAGTTGCTTAGTTTGCCTTGCTGTCTATAGTATTTCTTGTTGCTTTGGGAGCTGGATGATTGTTCTAGCTGAACTTTATCTGCAGTTTAAAAAATACCCAAGTTTACTCTATAGAAAAAAAGTTAAAAATATCCATGGATTATTTAAATTCGTTCTAAATAAGAAGCACAATATATATGATTGATGAAGACGCATAAATAAGTCTCTTTTGGCTAAGTTTTATATGCCATATCTTTAATTATAAGTAAAGAAGTTATTAATTATTTAATTAGTCAAAGGATTAAAGAGAAAGATTAGTTATCCTTCTAGGCTTGAGCAAACTCGAAGTCATAAGTGATTGGTAGTTTATTGATATCCAAGTTAGTCACGATAGTGCAGCTTGTTGCTCCTACAGCGCATGCATTTACAGTCCACTGAGATGTATCAATTGCTACACCTTGACTTGACTTAGCTGTAAGAGAGACAATATTTAAAGCTGATACAAGAGGACTACCAAAATCAATTTTGATATTTGTGCCTTCAAGACTGACATAATAGCCAATAGAATCGACTCTGCAAGTCGTCCCATCTTTTGCAATAGCATCAGCACATTGGAAGCAACCTTTACCTTTATCGCAAGAAGTGCATGAGTCTTTGCATTCTAAATTAAAAATTACGGGTACAAACGGCATCTCCAGATAAAGGTTTATAAAGGTAATAGCCATGCTCACATGCCATGAAGTCACCAACTGGTGAGCAGACAGAATGTGCAGCGCAGGTGATGATATTGCAGTAAGTTGCCTTGTTACGAGTGTTTGTGGTGCATGCCAAGCACCCAGTTGTATCACAATTAGAACAGTCGCTTGTTTGGCTGAGACATTTTTGAGTCGGATGACAAGCTGAGTCTGTACAAGTCGTTGGACAAGTTACTTTTACATCGAGAGAGTTTGTGCCATCAGATAACGTAATAATACTAAAATCTGTATTTATTGTTGCCGATTTGAATCCTAAAATTTGATAAATCTTTGCCTTTATACCATAGCCAATTTGCCAATCCCCATTATCAGGTTTGGCAAAGGGATAAGCACCAGATGCTGTCTTGGAAATCATAGCTTGTCCTGGCATAAAAATTTCAAAAGTGCTGTCTATCCAATGAAACAAAAGTAAAGTCCAAGTATCTGAATAAAAAATTACTCAATGGAACAGATATGGAAAAATCATCAACGTCAATATTATCCGATATTACTTTAAACGTGAATTTCAAAGTCCCATCAGCATCTGAGTTTACTTGATAAGTATTTGTGTACCCTCCAAAATTACCAATCTTCATCAATAAAGTCCCTTTCGTTGACTCAAAGTTTACCCACAACCCTAACCCAAAGTCACTTAACGAAGTGCATCCAGTATAATCTGCATCCAAATACCATTGATATGCATTCATATAAGTTGATGAACAGCTCACAGCAGGTGATACTACAGAACTTTTTTGGTTATAGTGTGTTGTAACATATTTACCGTCATTTATCTGGCTATTGAACCTTACATTCGTTGAATCGAAGTAAGGTGTTGTTAAAATAAAATTTGTGCAGTAAGAAAACGACCCTCCATAGGAAAAAGCAAAAAGGATAAAGAAGACGCAGATCGATAATTGGTGAACCATATTTAATATTAAGCTTTAAATTTTATGACAAAATTAGTTTTTGATTTATTTTGTCTAATAAAAGTGTCAATATTTTAAGCCAAAATTAAAGCAATAGGTTTCGAGATTTTTGATGCTTGGAATAATTAAGCTTAAAAAGAAATAAGATTTGTATAAAAGTTAGCTAATAAGCTAAGTCTTTATTGCTAAATGACGTATTTATTATTATTCGCCTAAATCGAATATTCATTTCTTAGATTTTTTTCACATTTTAATTATAAACTTTAAATCGACGTCACCATTTTGCATATTCTTTTTCAAATAAGCTTATGCTCTCCCTTACTCCCCTCCGTCAACAAGCAAAAAAAAATCTTGTTCACTCACTGAGGGGGGTTAAAAAATTTATATATAAATTTTAAAAAACAAAATTTAAGAATTAAAAAATCCCACTTCTCGAAAATTGGAAGGCAAATATTAATTTGTAAAATTTATGTTTTAAAACGCAATTAAATTAATTTAGCTCGAGATTTCATGATACTAGTTATCACTTATATATCAAAATTTTTTATCATAAAAAATATTTCTATTAAAAATATTTTTGTTCTCTTACGGAGGGTGGGTTTTTGGGCAAAAAATAGAGATTTGTCTAATGGTCTTGTTCGCTCACAGAGTATTAAGAGTTAGTTAGAGACCAAAAACTATTTTTGAGGGTTAGTAAGAAAAAATTTCTTTTACAAATGATAAATCAATGTATTTTCGGGCCTTAAAAATATTTTAAAGCTATTTACTTTTTTCATAATTTTCAAAAAGCAATTTTCACCTTTTAGGCTATAGAGGTTTCCTCTATATAGCGCTGATGCGCAGACATTTTCCCAGGAGCTTTCCAAGTTCGTCGGACCAAATCGCTTTTTGGTCCGACCAAGGCATTGATTTGGTGCAACCAACCGATAAATTCCGATCAGAATTTATCGGCCTTACAGCGCCAAACATAGGAAACTTCTATATGATAAAGGCTTGTAAAAGGTTTAATATTGATCGAAATAATACCAGTTAGCAAGAAAAAAGCTTAATAGATAAATGCATAAATTTAAAAAATTCCCTTCTAATAAGAAAACATTTAATATAAATATTTATTAAAAATATAAACTGAGCAGGATTTGTTGCTCGAATTTAAAAGGGGAATGAGCAGATGAGGCAATTCGAATTAATTTTTATATTTAAATGCACAGAATTTTAGAAAGAATAGGATGCAGATTAATAGAAAGAGAACTTTATGCATTTATAATCAATTCAATTTAAGAGATTAAAATTGACTTTTTAAAAGGTATGCAAACAGCTTAATTCTGTTGGAATTGAATTAGTTTAAGTTAATAGAGCAACTATAAATGCCAGCCAGGAGTGCATTCCTAACCTCTAACTAGTCAACGGAACTTCTGGTCGCAAATTATAAAGGCGACTCACCAAAAGTTTGGTAGTTGAAAAGAGAGTTCAACTTGGAAGCAATTGAAGGTCTAACAATTGTGAGTCAAATTTTTGTTAAGAACGAATTTCTAGCTTATGGCATGAAGGCTAGAAGTATAATTAAAGAGTTATGCTAAGGCAATATATGAGTGCACATCTTCTAATATTTGAAGAAAATAAAATTTACGATCTCTTCCTTATGGATTAGACTTAAATATTAACCTTTTAAGCATTATTTGATTAGTGTTAGAGGCATAATTGCCAATGCAATCTATATATTAAAGTGACACTTATGGAATTTTGTTCTTATTATAGGCTCTGAGTTACAACATAATGATAGCATCAAGAATCTTAATTTATTAATTTTTGCAAACCTTTATCTTTCTGAAAAATGTTTGAGTTGAGTAAATATTGATCCCTAAACACTAAACTATAAAAATTTGCTAGAAATGCAGGTTTTACTGTAAAACAATATACACAGGCTGTAGTTTTTTATTTTAATTTAAGAAATTATGATTTTAATAATTTTTTATTTGCCTTATTATAAAAAGGATAATGGTTAACTCACACCTAATTACTCTATTTGCTGTAGTGTTCAAGATTTGTGCTTTTCTTGAAATTATTGCTGTACAGCTAGGCAATGAATACAAATCTATAAATAGTTTTTGATTCAAAATCTTAGAATCAGATTTAACTCAAAATTTCAGTGATCTAGTAGATTGGCATAATTGCAGCTATTCTGCTATTATTAACTGCATTTCGCAATACTCATAATAATAAAATGACATCGTAGGATCTATTCTCTCCATTCCTAGCAAAAATTATTATAAGGCATCAGTTTTCCTTTAGACCTTTTATTCAACTATACGGAAAGCCCTAGGGTATAAGCTATAACTTCGATCCTTGGATTTTAGGAGCATAGAATTTATCTGCCATCACTAGCCATAACAAAACCATTAGGTGGCACATGAGCTGGATAAATTAACAGCAATGCCAAGAATCTCTCTTAAGACTTTTTACTGGTGGGAGTCTCCATAACTTAGCCTGATGCAAATAGCAGAGCAGTAAATGACTTGTGACGTCACTATTTTAGTGTTTAAAGGATGTCTTAACCATCCCAAAAAATAAATTAATAAGTAAGTATTTCACAATACCCAAATTCTCTCGTCCTTCTAGACTTGTCAAGGGATCCTGCTATTCAACAATCTCTCTCTAAAATTTGTGATGACTATTCTTTATTTCACTTACTCTGATTTTAAATGGAGTCAAATACCCATTTTTTAGGCAAAGTTAACTAGAGCATATAATTATTTTCAATTGAATTTATATGGTAAAAATATTAATTTTTATATAAATAGTTTTAACTTAATTTAAAGTAGGGAGGCTAGTAGAATTTTATTTAGCAGGTTTAATGATGAATTAAATAATATTTTAAATAATTATCTATATAAACCCTTTAAATTGGAACAGAATTTTCCTTCCAATTTAAAGGAGCCGAGTTAGTTTATCAGAAGAATTCAAAATATGTTGAGAAATCAACTTATTCACTTACTCTTCCACCCTCAGAAGAAATAGACGCTTTTGCTTCGTTGCTGAGCTATTTCAATTGAACCCAGGGAGCAGTATTCTTGGATGAGGAAAGTTATAGTCTAAAAAATGAAAATTCTGTCTTCTCATCAGGATTTGATTGTTTTACCATTGCATCTTTAACAGACATTGATGGTTTAGTTAGTCGTTCTGTTGTAAGTGCTGGAATAACACTTTACTATTTTTTATTAGAAAATGAGAAATCACAAGATTTGCAAAAATCATTGATAAAAGCAAAGCTTTTAACAAGAGGAAATGGGATTGTTTTAAATCAAGAAAGTGGATATCAATGCGAAATTGATGGAGCTTTGATTATTAGTGAAAAAGGCTATGAATATGAGAACTCATTAGAGGAATATTTAAAATCATCGATAAAAGAGATTATTTCTCTAATAGCATATGTAGAAGACGCTATTCTCCCCAAACAAAGCTATTGGAAAATTTCCTTTCGTCTTAAAAACTCCCAGTAATAAGCAATTTTTTTAATATAAAAATACTTCAGATATATAAAAATACTTCAGATATAATTATCGATAATTATTATAATAAGCTTATATTTTATATACAATTTAAATTCATTCTTTTATAACTTAAATTAATTTTTTTTTTAAAATCTTTAACATAAAGCATTTTAAAATGATCAAATTGCTCAAGAGGAGTAAGGAAATAAGAAGATTGCTTGATTTGGAAATGCCAAATCACTACCGGATCCCTAAATTTTCCATAGTGAATATTCAAAATGGAGAAAGGATCACTGTAGGCACAATTATCAATAGAAACGTGTCTATTTTTGGCAATCTAACATTTTTAGGTCAATCAAGTTCTATACCAAAGTCTAATAGAAAAATCTTACCTATAAGCATAAATGCAGGCATTACGAATCCTGGCTCAGAAAACGTTTATACAGCTCTGCACAGCTCTTATGGATCAAACATATGTATAGACAAAATCAATGAAGGCAGCGAGATCCTATTGAACTTCCAATTGGAAATGTTTAACTTTGATTGTGGAGTCAGTATTTATAATGCCGCATTCCTTAAATCCTGCTATCAAAAAGACATAGATAAGCTAGGCCTTGCACACCTATCAGGCTATGGTTCTTCAGTTGCGATTGGTTCACTGGTATTTTTTAAACAAGCGAATATAACAATTCCATCAGTCGGAGCAATAAACGGTAGCACCTTATTGAGCTCTATCAAGGACTACCCCATGTATGTCAGAATGCTCACCCCTTTTGCTTACAACACTTGTGTGCAGTTTATAAGAGCCATGGGATGGAGAAAAGTAGCAATAGATTAGTGAATGCATTTTAAGTCCCTACTTCCACGAGTGACATCCTGCGCAGCCGCTAGACTGCATGGTGACCCAAGCAAATTGGATGGACTCCCATCTCTTGTACCTCTGAGTCCAGGCCGAAGCCTGGTTTCTCGGTAATGGTTGCCCTTTTGGGTCCGAAGACCTTTGCCGAGCACCACCATTTCTTGCTCAGTCCCTTTGCCCATATTACGCCACTCCTGCCTCGTAATCCTTGCCAGATCGCCCCTTAACGGGACCCTTTCAACTGGAGAGACCGCCATATAATTGCTGTCTAGTCTGCCTCCCCTCTCACCAGGCCATCCCTAGGAAGAACTCAACCGCTTCCGCGATTTGGGCAGCCCACAGTAGCAGCTTGCGCAGGTATGCCACCCTGATCCATCTCGGGCGCATACAGGCTTGGGTGCTACTGGAAAAAGGAGTCAAGGAAATGCCAAAGGATCAGGCCACGACCAGCGGGTCTATGCTTATGCCCATCACTACTGGGATCCCGATGCTGCTGGGCCATCCTCTTCCCCCCCAAAAGCCATGACTGATATGCATGGGTTACCGTTACCGGGAGGGCGGGTCTTCGTCATACGCGATTTTATGCATATAGAAAAGTAGCAATAATTTATTCAAATAATACTGTAGGGTTGACAAGTTATAATCTTGTAAAAAATACTGTGGAAGCTGCAGGAATTGATATTGTTAACGCAGAAAGCGCCAGAATGATATATCCGAATTTAGATCGGAACTCTATAAATGACTATAAATATGTGTTTCAAGAAATTTACAATTCGAGGGCAAGATTAGTTTTAATGATGGTTCAGTGCCCAATGTGTCTATATGCATTGGAAGAATTTTATGATGTAGGACTGAGAAGAGGAGATATCTATATTTATATTGCAACCTGGGATATTTTTGATATCATTGCAAATAATGACGCTTTTTTGCATAAAAGATTAGAGATCGGAGCGTCAATGACCACACTAGTATTTTCTAATTGGGTTGGAGAAGTTGGAAAAGATGCGTTTAGTAGGTATCTAGATAAATATAAAAAAGAACCTAATTTATATGCTTGCGCTTACTATGATGCTGTTTATTTTATTGCAAAGGCATTAGATTATATGATAACTAAAGGCCAAGATTATACTGATCCTTGAAAATTAATGTCAGTAATAAGGCTTACAAAATTTGAAGGGTGTATGGGCCCTGCATCTATTGAATCTGGGAGTAATTTAATTAAATATGGTGCCTCAGCATTTCACTGTTGGCTATGCCGATTTCCTTCGAGCATATGTTTAATTATATTCGGTATGGTTTTGCCATCCTAGAAATGGACAGCAATGATAGGTTTAGCAATTCTTGACGTTTGAGGGCCAAGCCAAGTCAGCTTTCAAGAATGGATTTTACCTCATGGGAAGGAAGGCAGGAGTTGGAAAGGGATCTCCCAGCATGTCTACAGGCAATGCCTAGACCAATCTGGCACTTCACCAGCGTGAAACAGGAGTAATGCCATGGGCTATGTGTTTTTCTATTTTGTCGACCAGAAATTTCATTTTTTTTGATTTTGTGTAGACAACCCTTGTTCCCAGCCAACAGCCTCAAGCAAGGATTCACAAATCTGAAGGCTGCCAGCTTAACTCTGCAGCCAAAAGGCAAGTAGGAGACATTGCAATCCCTTAGTGGAAAGAAAAGATGCGTAGCAGTTGAATTTCTGGTATCGGAGATCCTCGTTGATTGCATACAATTATGGTGAGAGCATATCTTCTAATAAGATAATATAAGATAGAATCTGAGAGTAACGATAGAAATTTCCAAATGTACACCATTCAATCTATGAAGGTCGACAAAAATGGGAGCATTGCGATCTACCCAGTAGGCTACTTAAAGCCTTTCAGTACAAATCTTATATATATTTTGAATCCCTTGATTTATCCTGATGGGACATCAGCCAAACCAAGCGACTTAAGAGAAATAAACGATAAATGCCCTTTCCCTGATCGAGATATACAAACTTTTTCTAAAGGAAGAGGACTTATGGGGTTGGGTTAAATAAAGTACACTTTTTTTCATACCAAAAAAACATTTTTGAAAATTAAGTCATTTTTATAGATTTTGGGTTGAAAAGGGCACAGTGTACTTTATTAGCCTTACCCCGACTTATGGTTGGGCTTTGCCTAATCGTTTTAGCTATCACTTCAGCCATAACATGATTTATATGGCAGAAGTGATGGAATATCCCAGTCGAAATTTTTGGAGAAAAGCAAGAAATGTCTGTTGATGATTTTATTGTAGCAATCACAATACCAATAGAGTTCTTCCAATTTGCCTCTATGGGTCCTTACTATTTACCCTCACTAATATCAACGTTTATCAATATATCGACAGTTGATCTTGAAGAAGTTTTTAAGCTGAGGGATGGAGGATTCTATATAATTGTTGACATTGTGCTGGCTTGGATTGGGGTATGAATTATTTTCTGTGTGGTTGTTTTACTGAAATTGCATGATAGATGAGAAGATGTATGGATTTTTAGAAATATAGATATTCTAGCTGAAAACTTGATGCCTATATTAGGGAATCTTTGCTTTATGCCATTTATATCAATTTGTCTTGATGTGTTCCTTTGTGATGAGGCAATTGGAGATAGTTTTACAGATAGCTTTCTTTTGAGAGACTGCTATGCATTTTGCTGGCAAGACAGTCACTTGGTTTATGCTATCATTTCTTTTGTAGCTATTTTAGTCTATGAGCCTCTAGCAGTATTTTATAGACCTCTTTGGCAGGAATTGCAGGGAAACTTGCATGTGAAAACGATACCTGGCTATTTGATGGTGAAATCGGTAGCTCAAACTTTGCTGGTTGTATTAGCCAAGACTTTGAAAAGAGCAAGCAATATCAGCCATGGAGTAATTTTCATTGTGATAATGATGATTTATGTTGCAATTATTGTGAAAATTAAATCGTATAACTATGGGAGATTCCATTTGTGGCAGGTTCTGAGCTTAATCGCAGTTGTTTGGCTAGCTTTAATTTCAACTTGAAATTTAGGGATTGGTGGGAATCCTATAGCGTATTATGCTTTTTTAGTTTTTGGGTGGATAGCTATTATGCTCGCAGGATTTTACCTTCAAAGGAAAAAGTACCCAAGTCTGCTGTATCGGAAAAAAGGCAGAGATATGTGGAATTTGTTCAGGTTTGCGTTCGCACTTAGGAGTATCGTATATGAAGTTAGAGAAACATAAATCGTAAATTTATTATTAAAATTCTTTAAGAACTAGATAAAACTGGCAGAAAATTATATACTTTTTAATATTAATTTGATATTTAAAATATTTTAAGAAAAATATATTTCGTATTTTATCTATTATGCTATAAATCTAACTTGATTTTATTGAATTATAAATCAAATCCTCCTATTTTTATTACTATAAATCTTAGCCCCTATATTTAAGTTTTTATTCCTCCTTACTCCAGTGAGCAAGCAAAAATCTTATGGAGGCAAATTAATATTTTTTATTAATAAGTTTTTCGAAATTTAAAAAAATTAGCCAAGAATTTAAAAGAAGTTATGAGCTTAATCATAAATTTTGGGTTCTAGAATTCTAGCTAGAGATTATGCTATAATAATTATCAATTTTATATAAAGTAAATTTTTATGGATCTAAAAAAAAGGAGGAGTTTAGCTTCTTCAGAAATTTCGACTTCAATATGGATAAGTTCCGGATCACTCGGATCATTGCTCATATTCAAAATTTGGCTTTCACTTAAAAATTTCTCATTTGATGAAATTGAAACATTAATCTTTTTGCTGAAAACGCCACTTAAGTCTTCCGCACCCTCAATTTTTAAGTTGCTTCCTTCTGGCTGATTGCTTACCCTGCTTCTATTTTTCCATTCAGTCACATGTTTATTTATCTTATTGAAGATCGATTTCAAGAGATACCAAGCCCAGTAGACTAAAAAGTAAAAATTCGCAATGACTATTAGAATAAATAAGAAATAGCTCGCGACATTTCCAAGAGACCCCATCAAATAATAGAGTCCACTATAAATGGTAACCACACATACAAGTTTAGCACGTATTTCCATTTGGTTCAAAACGTCTTCATTGTATGGGTTATTTGAGTACTGTAAACGCAGATAAATTGAGTATAATATTGATACAATCAGTGCTTGGAGTGACAAAGATATTCTCGTAAGAAACACAGAGCAACAAATAAGGATGATTTTGCTATATAAAATTATAAATTCCCAGTAAAAATGCTGCTCTTTGTACCCATTAAACAGAAATCCATACCTAAGCCTCACACTTATATCGTTTAAATTGTTTTTATTCCTTATAAGGTTCACCAAACAGATAGTTGGCATTATGATTCCTCATATAACAATAGATGGCAAAGAGACAACTAGCACGTAAAAAATATGGTCATGGTCCCAGCACCTAATATCAAGATCCGTTTCTAGCCAATATTCTCCATCATTTATTTCAGTGCAGTTCATTGATGCAAACATTGTTTTTACAATATTAGGGTGAATCAAAAATAGCAAAATGATACATGTCGATATAAAATCATCCCAGAAAGTCGATTTTGATTTTTTAATGCACTTAAAAACAAGCCAAAAGAATAATGATAAAATTACCATGAAGACTGGGATCAAAGCCACAATAATAAGAGTCCTGAAATAAACCAGACTTTGTGAGCTATTGCTTTGGAAAAGGCACTGAAATGAATACATTTGCTGGTGCACATAGTCAGACTGCAACTGAATTTTAAAAACTTCTACGACTTCGTCTGGCCACTTTAGCTTAAAAGTCGAGGCTAAAATCACCATTTGGATGTAGTTCAAAAATATCTTTATATAGATTGAGACATGTGATTTCGGCTTGAAAGCGGACTGTCTTGTAACTTTTACAATAAGAAATGATACGATAATAAGTAGTAAAGTAATACCTGACGTAGTCAAAATGTTATTTACCTTGCTTGGGCATTTTTCACACTTGTTGTCTGCTGTGTGAGTGTACCCGGTTTTGCATGATTGGCATTTATTGCCTTTGTACATTTCTCCACATTCACCAGTATAAGAAATATTATTTTTATCAGGAGAACCCAAGCAGGCTGAAGTATGGGGACATTTCCAGAATTTATCTGTATACATATTGTCTCTCCAGTACCCAGGCCGAGGGACCATTGAAAAATTTCCATAGCATTCAGCTGTGTTAGGACAAGCCAAACAAGACATTAAGCTTGGATTTAAGCTATAAAACCCAGCAGGGCAGATCTCGCAGTTTTTCCCTGAGCTGACTTCTCCTATCTTGCAATTCCGCATATTCACGTTAAAAACCAAGCTTTTACTAAATACAGTTTCCCCAGATTTTTTTATTTTACTTGTATCAATTGCAGAAGAAGTGACCATTATTTGTATATCAGACCCGGGATCTTCTGAAATGACAAATTCAGAAAAGTTGAAAATCCCTTTGACAGCGTTGACTTTGATTTTCCCAGAAATTTGTGTAGTCGAGTTGACTGCTTTTAGCTCTGCTTCACTTGAATCATCAGTTGCTATGACTTTGTTCATGTTGTCAACTAAAGCAACCACAAGTTTATTTTTGATGCTTTGCCCTGATGCAATATCAGTCAAATTAATATCTGACACAAAATCATTGAGTCTTCGACTGTTATAGTCTTCTAAAGCTCCCATTTCATTTACTTGCATTAACTTGACAGGGTAAGAAGCAATGTCTCCTCCATACTCAGCTGCATTATTTGTGTATGAGTTATTTGCGAATTCAGGCAGATTGTCGTCTCAACTAATAGCTCCACCTTTATGCATTGCTGTGTTGTCTGTAAAAGTGTTCATTTGGAGTTTAAATTTGCAGGCTTGAGTACTTGGGCAGCCTATCCTGATTCCTCCTCCAATACCAAAATCTTCAGTATCTTGTTTAGATATGGCTTTATTTTGAGTGAAGTCAGAGCTGGATATGCTTAGGCTAACTTCATTTGAGTATATCGCGCCTCCGTTTTGAGCAATATTATTAGTAAATCTGCATGAAGAAATGCTTTGACTTGCTTTTTCTTCACTATTAGCAGTCAAAAATAAAGCACCTCCATACAAAGTAGCACTATTATTGTCAAAAGTTGATGATTTGATATTAATTTTGTTGCATGAGTCACAGAATATTACTCCGCCATCATACCCATAGCCATCTCTAAACTCTGAGTCCGAAATTTCTAATTTCTTTAGCTCTTTCCCATAAATCCCTGTCAAGTAAAATTGCTTAAATTTTGAGTTTTGTATAATCAAGTTCGCTTGATTAGCGTTAATGATACCTCCTGTAGAGGAACTAGTGAGATTAAAAAATTCTGAATTTCTTATAGTTATTGTGCTATCAAAAGCAGAGTAAATTGCACCGCCTTTTGGGGATGATAAATCAGTAAAGACTGAAGAATTTATAGAGACAGTGCTAGCACTAGAATAGATTGCCCCGCCGCTTTCTTTTGAATACCCACCAGAAAAGGTGATATTTTGAATATTAACATTGCTCTCTGCAAGAGCATAAATAAAATTACCTGAGATACTGGTCTGGCCTATAAACTTTGAATCCAAAATATTAGCATTTGAGTATATCAATTTAATCCCTGACGAATATCCACTATTTGAGTTACCGCCAATATAAGATGAGGAAATAGTCATTTTTGAGCTAATAAATGCTATTACACCTGAGCCTTGTGCGTGGTTGCCAGAAAAAGTGGATGAAGTTATTAACGAGGCTGTGGTATTGCAATTAAAAGAAAAAATTGCTGACCCATCATTTCCACATGAATTTTCTGAGAAATTTGAATTTGATATCAAAAATTGAGAATCTTGCTCACTTACTAAAACGCCACCTTTTCCCTTTATAGCTCAGTTCTTGCTAAAAGTGCAATTGTCGCAATTGAAAAGTGATTTAAAGCTCATAGCTATGACCCCTCCTGAGTCACTGCTTGTATTATTCAAAAACTCGGAGTTTGCATATAATATCGCAGAATTTTGGAGGAAAAAACATGTCCCATAGACCCCTGAGTTATATCGGAAAATTGATCCAATTTCGATAAAATAGTCATAATTTAATGAGATAACAATTCCTTTGTTGTACTCAAATAAGCAGTTTCTGGTTTCAACTGATGAGTTTCTGTTTTGATTATCGACATAAATTATGAAATTACCTTCATTATTTGAAAAAGTTGATGAATCAATATATACTTTTGAACGCACAGTATAGGTATCTTGTGGGATATCAATGTGCAAAACTGCGGCCATACTAGGTGAAGTATTTTCTAAGAACTCGCAAGATTTAAAAGATGGTAATTTTAATGCTAAGACTAATAAGCTCTTTGCCATTGATAGGGCTGGAGTTTTACACCTAAATACTCATGGCCCCCGATGGATCAAGGCAGATACTCTTCCTCGCCATCTCAGGCAGTTTATTAAAAGCGATTAATCTGGCCTTAAGCGGGTACCACTAGCCTTTGCTTGGCTCGGCTCCAAAAGAGCAGTTTCCATAGACCTTTGAGCTCAAATGAGGAAATTGAAGGCTGCCATCTTGAATTTCCAACCTGAACCCATTTGGCTGGTGATTAGCTCCTTTGGGAAGAGCCACATTCTTAAGAATCCCCTCTTGGTTCCGACAAGTGAGAATCATGTAGTGGGTAAACCTGTCTAGTCCATCTGGCAGAGACAGGTAAACCTTCAGGGAGAAACATAACTTCCCTCTTCGGGAAGGCATCTCTAAGCCTGAAGGCCTACTTCAAAAAATACAGAGGCCCTGTTTTCAGCTCCATAGGGAGTGCACCTCGGATTCCAACTTCCTTCAACGTCACTATTTTATTTGCAGGCAAGGGATTCACGCTACCGATCTTGGCTTCCATATCTCCTGGAGCCTATGGGCCCACCACCTGGATGGAACTTAATGTTTCATGTTGGACAAATGCCACCCTTGGAAGTTATCATTCTGTTAGTGATCCTATGGGTCTTGTTTTTTTCCAGTGATGGCTCCGGAGGCAAAAACTCAAGTCCTATGGGTTAGCTCCCTATGGCCCGAGAAAAACCTAGCCAGAGATGTATAAAGGTTTTCCGAAATCTTTCTGCCCTTTACCTTCACACTGGGCCGTGGC
This sequence comes from Blepharisma stoltei, assembly GCA_914767885.1. Taxonomy (NCBI): domain Eukaryota; phylum Ciliophora; class Heterotrichea; order Heterotrichida; family Blepharismidae; genus Blepharisma; species Blepharisma stoltei. The sequence continues at coordinate 26,990 of CAJZBQ010000021.1, read as the reverse complement.
CTACTGATGTTGAAGAAATAGGGTCAGCAGTTTAGGTGGCCTGTCAGCGCCATTTTATGCATATAGATATAAAAGATAAAATACCACTGAAAAAGTACAGTGAGATTGCTCCTGACATTTTTGATACATTTTCTAAAATTTTTGAATCAGCTATGGTTGAATTTAAAGTCAAGATAATAGAGTTGTCAATATATAAAGCAGAGCCATATTTAGCCTGGTTTCCTTTAAAATTTGATTGTGAAATTAAAAGCTCCAATGTTAATAGAGACGTTGATTTTTTCTCTATGAAAATGCCCCCACCATTAGAATTGGCTGAATTATTAGTGAAATTGCTTAATGAAATCATCAGTGTTCCAGGATTATTCAAAGAGGTAGAAATGAAGTACAAGCCTCCTCCATTCCCGCGCTTGGATTCATTTGATTCGAAATTAGAAGAATCAATATAGACGCTTTGGCCGGATAAATATAAAGGAACTTGATTTGCAGAATTGCTCACAAATGAACAATTAGTAAGATATATGTTATTTTCGCCTTCAATTGCAATTACTCCGTTTCCAGATTTGTAGTAGTTTGTATTTCCTATAAATTCTGAATTTGTTATATTCCTATCGAAAAGTCCTGTGAAATAAAGGCAAACAGGCAATTGCCCATATCCAATATTGCCTGAGCAAGTAATCGAGGTTAGATTTCTTATGTCTGAGTTATAAATTTTAAATGTTGGAGATGATTTTCTGCAAATATTATTTAGCATAGTCAATCCTTGAATGCTTAATTTATATGGATTTATAATGGAAACCATAAAATTGCAATCAGGAAATTTCGTATTGGATTTTCCTTTGGATATATATAAGTCTTCAATGTCTCGATTTTCAATAAAATAGTCAAGCAGGAGAGTGTTTATATTTTTATCCTCAATTGAGGACCCGCTGGAGCTAATCACCAAATCTTGGATTTGAAAATTCACTAAGTTATAAGCATAGATGGCACTTGAGGCATGATTATTTGTGAAAGTCACCTTATTGATTTTGCATCATCTTGGAGATAAGATTACAGAGGCTGTTCCTATATTAGGGACGACTATGCTTGCAGAGGTCTCCGTTTTGTATTCTTCTAAAATATTCGGATTGTAAATATAAACCAAAGAGTCACCGTCCACACCATTCGACTCAAAAGTGACATTATCAAAATGGACATTTAAAAGTTTATACAAAAACTCAATATGAACTATCCCAAGATTCCCATAGTTTGAAATAAATCTAGAATCATGTATATAAATGTGTGTCCGCATTACATAGTACAAATAATTCGTCTCATTATAGTCAGTTTCGTAGTCGCTAAGATCTAGCTTTGAGTAGATCACACCAGTTTCACAATAATTGTACATGAAAGTACAGTTGCCTATTTCAATACTTCTGATAGTCTTGAAATAAATTAAGGAAGCAGTAGACAAAGAACTGTTTGGCTTTCTAGCGACTAAGTTATATTTGAACTCTACATCTCTAATTATAATGGTAGTCATGTATATTGTATATAAAAATCCTCGAAGATCTATTGGGTCATCGATTTCATAACCGTTATTCAGCCTCGTCACACTGCCTCCGATATAATTTATGTCCAAGTCTCCATATCGATCGTTTCCGCAAATAACTGCGTTTTCCTCTGAGCCACTAAGTTGGACATTATCAAAATTAACATTTAAAAGTTTTAAATTGCCACTTCCTTGTATAATATAACTGAAATTAAATCGAAAGTTTCTGATTTCAACGTTTTTCAGAGTAAAATGAGCATTGTGCATTAAAAAAAGACTTGTTCTCGGATTCTTGCAATTGCTTATAGGTAAATTTTGAGAAGAAGGCTGATTTCTATCGTTATATCAATAGCCATTAGTTTCATTGTAGGTGCTGTACGAACAATATTCACAATAAGCAGTGTCATTGCACGTAACGTATTGTTCTGAGCCGTCAAAAATGACGTTTTCAAATGTTACACTCTTAGAAATTTCGCATGTGCTTGCACTTCACCCATTGATTTTTATCTTAACTTTGTTCTCATCATAGGTCTTGACCACATAGCTCCAACTATAAGAACCAAATGTTTCGCAATTATTTAAAGTGTATTCTCCATCATTTGCTAAGTATATAAAGTTCATTGTTTTTCTAAGCTTATATATTTTTTCTAACGCATAATCAAGTGTTTCAAAAGGAAAATATGGGCTACCGTCTCCTGAAGGAGTCGACCCTGCTTGATTAGAGGTGACATGATAAATATAGAAATCTGGCAGGCCCGCTGAGAGATATTTGCTATGATGCATAACTCCAAGGCCCATCAAAAATAAAACATCCCCATCAGTATATCATGAATAGCAGTTATCGAGCCAATCTCCATTGCAAATAGTGCACATTAAATTTTTATCACTATCAGGAATAAGATCACAGCCAGTTGTAAAGCTGCACAGTCCATAATTGCATTCTCTATAATAACACTCGGAGTAGCATGACTCAAAGTTTACTGACATGGATAAAGAACACTGGGAAGAGGATGCTGTTGAACAATCATCAAAGCTGACTGGGATATCAAAATTGGCTTTGAGAGACTGTTGGAAAATGGAATATCAAACTAAATCTTCGCTCTGGCATCTCTTTTCAGGGTTAATACCTACTTGATCATAACTGCAGTCCATTACCATGCACTCTAGCTTGCACTTTCCATAATCTTCAGCTTGGCAGTCATCATTGCATTTGCAAGCGAAATAATCATACTTGCAGCGGAAGGTATTGCAAGCCTCGTCACATACACCGTTTGTTAGCGTTTCTAAGAAGCAACCACTTGCACAATACCCACAGTCTCCCTCGTCAAAGTTGCAGGCTTCAGTATTGCAGATTTCATTGCATTCTCCGTCGCCCAGCAAGGTAGAAAAGCATCCAGAATTGCAATCACAGTCAAAATAGTCGAAATGGCACTCTTCTACCTGACAAGCTTCATCACAAATGGTGTTGTTTAGCATTCAAAGATAGCAGTTGGGTGCACAAGTTTGGCTTAAACAGTCTCCATTATCAAAGTTGCATTCTTTATTGTTGCATTCTTGGTTGCATTCTCCATTTCCTCATATAGAAGAAGTGCATCCAGAAGAGCAGTCCAAACATGCTCCATAGTCATAGTAGCAAGAAGTTGTATTGCATTCAACGTCGCATGTTCCTCCGAGCATTGATTTATAGCCTAAATATTAGTTACATGATGGAGCGCAGTACCCACAGTCTCCAAAGTCAAACCCGCATTCTTGAACATTGCAGGCTTCGTCACAATTTCCATCTCCAAGGATACTCGCTCCATTTCTATAACATTCTCATTTGCTTTTCACGTCACATGGATTTCCATAGCAGTCTGATTTTTTAATATCACTGGTTACTTGATAAGCTTCTCTTGAGTCATAATTGCAATAAGAAAACATGCAATCAGCATCGCACGATTTATCTCCTCTCTACTTATGCATTACAGTGTTCGGAGAGCATTTATTCATGTTGCAAGCAATATCGATTCCAAATACTTGAGCAAAAAAGAAAATTATAAAGAAACTCATAAGTGTAATTTTTTAATTTCTAATTCCTTAGTAATCAATATTAACTTTCTTCAAGTAACTTTTGAAAGCTATGCTTGATGGGGTTAGGAAACACTTCCATCGATTGCTATATGATGCAGGTCTTTTATGTCTTTCACTTAAGATTTTGCAATTTAAATTATTTTTCGATTAGAATAGCCCATCACAGTGCTTTTAGTTTAAAAATAATTCCAACTGGAATTAATTATATAGTTCCCCTATTGAAACTGAATTAAAAAACATTAAAGGGGATCATTTTTTTAAAAATTAAAAAATATAAATTTTAAGATTCATTGTGAAAATTATTTAAATGGTATTCTTCTTGCACTTTTTTTTTATTAAATTAGGTAAGAATTTAGTATTTTCACCCATAAACTTATCCTATTGAAAAAAATAATTCCAACTTAAGGGGGATTGTTAATGTGCATAAAAATAGAAAATTTCACTATTCAAATTTAAAGAGGTGGAAGTAAGTAAATTTGCCAAAAGCAATTTATATTCTGATTCATGCAAAGTCACTTTATAATTTAATATTAAATGCAAGAAATTAATTAGCAACTGCGCTTAAAGTTATATTATCAGTTATTATATATATAGGAAAAATCAAAGTATATGTAGAATCTATTCAGATTTTGCACCTTATAACTTAAAAGCCCAATCTACTTATGAAGACTTAAAATAAAGTATTTGCTAATATTCATTAATATATTATTAAATGATTTCTCCGCTAGCTATGACAATAGATGATATCGACATAGCAGCTAATGAATTTCTCAAGCCACAAATATTCGATATTCCTTTTGAAAGCATCACAACTACTGACAACCTTTGTGTAATAGGAACCAAAATAGGTGAAATTAAGCTCATAGACTTAGAAACCAAGCGTGAAAGCTTAATTGAAAAAGTGGCTGAAAAAGAAATTGCAGTAAATGATGAAAACGTTGAAGAAATCTGGCTTGATGCCAAATGCCTTTCATTTATGTGAAACTCTGATTTTGAATATGTTAATGGCAAGCACTCTGCAGGAATCAGCTGCTTAAAGACGTCAGCCAATCATCGCTATCTGGCTTCAGGGACTTATGATGGAACAGTCAAATATTGGAACCTTCTTAATGAATCATGAATTTCGAGCGTAGATCTCTATTCTTCTGTGCTAACCTTGGATATATCTTGCAACAACCAATTTATCGCTGCTGGCACTGCTGATGCATCTGTATACATATGAGCCCTTGACAGCAACCAGCTGACTTTTTTGCAGGGACACACTGATAAGGTGAAGTTAGTAAAAATCACTGAAAATTCGAAATTTATTATCTCGAACTCTGATGATGGCACCTGCAGACTTTGAAGCGTGCAAACTAAATCTCTTGTCAAAGCAATCACTGAGATCGAGTTTATTTCTTTTTTTCAAACGACAAGTGATAGCAAAACTGCTGTCGTCATTGTCAACTTCACCTCTCTGTATTTATGAGGGATTGAGGACTCCAAACTCGAATTCAAGGAAAACAATTCTGGACAGATAAGCTGCTTAAACATCACGAAAGATGATAAGTGGATTATTACTGGATCATCTGACAGCATTATTAGGGTATGAAGTATTTCAGACCCAGATGAAAAATTCAATCTAGAAGGGCATGAAGATGATATAACTTGTATGGACACCACAAGTGACAGCAAATACCTTATATCAGCTTCTACTGATTCTACAGTAAGAGTTTGAGATTTAAACACCAAAAGGCATATAGAGATTTCAGGTAGATGGCGCGGAATGCGCCATCATCGGGCCATATCGGGAGAGGGTTCTCCATGAGGAATGGTTCCACGTGTGGAACCCTCTTTTTCCACGAGCCAAAAAGAGGGCTCCACACGTGGAACCATTCCTCGTGGAGAACCCTCTCCCGATATGGCCCGATGATGGCGCATTCCGCGCCATCTACCTGAAGTCACTATATTTATTCCCTAGAGGGAAATAATGCCCAACACAAATTTTTGAAAATCACTGCAAACAACAGGTTTATTATTTGCGGATCATATGACTATTTTATTAGGATCTGGAGAACTGAAGAGCGGTCAAAGGAAACTGTTTTCTCTGGGCATGAAGGCGAAGTGAGGCACTTGCAGATCACAAATGACGACAGGTTTATTTTTTCTGCAGGATCAACAGACAATACAATTATGATATGAAACTCAGAAAAGCATAAAAAAATTGCCTATTTAAGCTGCCATGAAAGAGAGGTCACAGCTTTATCTCTATCACCTGACAGTGAAATTCTCATTTCAGCATCATCAGAAGATAAGCTGCAAATTTGGAGGCTTAACAACATGAAATTGTGAGGAACCACGAGAAAAATTGAAATCAAAGTTCATTTACTCCAAATTGCTTCTGACAATTTCCATATAGTTTCTGCATCACTTGACAATAAAGTCCGAATTTGGAATGTCGTCGAGCCAGACTACGAAATTGTCTTATCTGGGCATGCTGACACCATAACAGCTCTCTTGATAACTAAGGATTGCCAAAAGATAATCACGGCATCAAGAGACTACACTCTTCGAGTGTGGAGCATCGAAGCCTCTTGAGAAATCTCAGTACTAATTGGCCACGAAGACCATGTTACCTGTCTTCAATTATCAAAAGATAATAATTTTGCGATTTCTGGAGGAGATGATAATAATATTATCATTTGGAGCTTGTTTACGTTTGAACTTGTTACAGTTCTGAAAGGGCATAAAAATGAAGTTAAGTGTCTTCAGCTGACAAGGGACCAAAAATTCATAGTTTCTGGTTCGAATGACAAAACAATCAGAATTTGGGATTTTTATGACAGAAGGCAGATCGCCGTTTTGAAAGGACATGAAAAAAGAGTGAGATGTATAGAAATTACAAATGATAGCAAATATATAGTTTCTGGATCAGACGATTGCACTGTAAGAGTTTGGAATATAAAAGAAAGAAGGCAAGAGAGAGTCCTGAAAGGGCATGAATTGGCTATTTGCTGCATAAAAATAGCAAGCAATGATAAATTTTTTGTGACGTCTTCGAAAGATAAAACAGTCAGGGTATGAAAAATAGATGAAGTTGTTATTCGGAAACAAAACGCATTAAGCAAGAAAAATTTATTGAAGGTCTATGGCTATGACTCAGGAATATCAAATCATATTTTCATGAAAAAGCTTATCAACAGAGTAGTCCCTGAAACTGCTATGATAGCTGCCGAAATTGGCCCGATGAAAATAAACCTCCTTCATTACTATTGTTTCTATGATTTGGCTGACTTATTAAGAAAAGCCCAAGACCTAGGCGCAGCAATGTTTCGGGACAATTTCAATAGAAGCCCTTTATATTACGCAATTGAGCGGCAATCTAGAGAATGCTTGGACCATCTACTAAATAACATTATAAATTGCAAAATTCAAGATGTCTTGGAGCAGTCTATGCATGCCTTACGAGACGATATTATCAAACTTCTGGACGCTCATTCTCCTCAAGTACTCCCTTTTCTCGAATCAGCATTCCGGAAAATGGACAGCAAAGACTTCATATTTTTGGCTACTCCTCGAAGAAAACTACCAATCACTATTTTCTCACCCACGATTTTGCCTCAAATAGAAGATTTTGTCTTTGATAAGGACTATTCAGGCAGCAACCGCAAATTCTTAGTGCAAATTTGAACCAGCTCTCTAAACTGAAATTTTCAAAATGGATCAAGAGATAGTATAAAATTCTTACGAGCTATCCACAAATGCCCGATTATAGAAATATATACAACTGCTTTTATCCAGTCAGTTATCAGAATGAAGTGGGACTCGTTTAAGAAATTTAATGCTATTTTAACAGCTATTTATGCTTTAAATATTGCCTTCTTAACTTGAATCCTTGGAATGAATGGGGATGTAGACATTGGGCTTTTTATTGCATTTTGAATCGTGAACTTCTTATTGCTGGTTTATGAATTTTTGCAGCTTTATTCATCAAAACGATTTTACTTTTTGAGTTCACTAAACTACCTAGATATATCAAGACTGATCTTAAGCTATGTCTGAAGCATTATTGGCGCAACAGGGAACTTTTATGAAGTCCTTTCTTTTTTCACAGTGATGACCAACTTCTTAACTCCCCCTCTGTGAGCGAACAAAAACCATTGGAAATCCAGATTTTTTGCTAAAATCCCTCCATCAAAAACATTTTTTTAATATACAAAGTTTTTGGGATTCTTTTAAATATTTTAGGAAAAATTTACTATATAAAATTATATAATAAATTGTTTTTTTAAAAAAAAATAAACCCCTTTGTGAGTTAATTAACAAAATTTTTGTTATTCAACCATTATGGAGGAGTAAGAGGCTTAGTCTACTTCAGAACCTTTGATAAGACAAGGTTTTACGTTAGACTAATCATAAAAGCTGCTTTTGACACTCTTACCTTCCTGCTTATCCTTCTTTACTCTACTTTTGGCTTTGCAGTGCTTTATATAGCCAGCTCCAGCAAGCTCGACCTTCGATCTGCTTGAAAATTGAGCTTTGAATTAGACATGGGAGCCTTCAATAACGATGGTGCAAATTGGATTGAATATTGGATTTTTTCTCTGGCGTCTATTATTAATGTAATATTGATGCTGAATCTTCTGATCTCAATTCTTGGGAAATCTTTTGACGACTTTCAGCAAAGCCAGGAATCAATGGACTACAAAGAAATGCTTGATGTCATTATTGAATTTGAGTCGCTGATGTATTGAGCCAGAAAAACTGGAAAAAGAACTTATCTGCAGAAATGCGATTATTTTAAGCAGAGAAGGGAGAAGAAAGAAGATAGATTAAATTATATACAATTCTGTTTATAATCACTCTTTTAAGAAGATAGACTCATATACTACTCCGCAAGGTTGTAGAGGTATAAGTAACTTCCACCTTAGCATAAGCTGGGCTGAAACAACTGACCTCACCTTAGAAGATTTCTAATCGATCTGCCCCCACGAATTCCCAGAACCTCCATCCATGTTGCACCAATTCTGGCGCCATGCTAAAGTGCTCAAAAATACAAATTTAACTAAAGGGGCACCCAACATAGGCAGCCTTCTATAAAAAAATTGCATCCGGATATGCATAAGGACACTGGAAAACAGATTCTCTTCACTTGCCATTTTATGTAAGCAAGAGATAAATTAAAATATTCAGAAGAGATCGAAAGCCTAAAGACAAGCTTGAGTGAATTTCAGAATAATAGCGAGAAAGCTATAAATGAAAAGTTTGATCTGATAAATAAAAGATTAGGTAGTTTAGAAAAGCAAATGAATAGCCAAGAAGGGAAAATTGATGTAATTCTGGAAGCCTTAAAGCCAAAAAATTAGCTTCTCATATCTGAAATGTATGATACCTTTTAAGAGTCAGGCCTAACTAATTATTATATAAATAATATAAATTGAAATAATTTTTATAATCATATAGCGATAATTACCCTTCTCTTATACAAGGTAGCCTAATAATGTGATCACAAAATTCCTTGAGTCATTTAATTGAAAATTGATGAAAATTAATTTTGTCGCCAATTGTAAACATTATGTAAAATGGGAATTTTGAAGAATTGGCAAAGCTGTCCCCCTAAATTCAATATTATTCAGATGTTTATTCGAAAAGTGTGCAATTTTTTGCGTATAAATATAAAATCTGATAAGTGTCTTATAAAATTATTTATTCCACCCCTCCATGATCGAACAAAACCATTTAGAAAATCCCTATTTTTTTGTCTAATAACCACCCTCCGTGAGCGAACAAAAATTTTTTTAATAGAAAAATTGTATATAAAAAATATTTTGATATATAAGTGATAATCAGTATAAAGAAATCTCAAGCTAATTCTGTTTAATAGGAAACAAATTGCGTTTTAAAATATAAATTTTACAAATTAAATTATATTCGCTTTCCAAATTTTGTGAATTAAGATATTTTTAAATTTCGAAAAAATTATTTACTATAAATTTATATATAATTTCCTAAAAAAATTAACTCCCTTACTCCCCCGACCCACCCTGAGTGAACAAAACCATTACTCCCCCGCCTCCGTGAGTGAACAGAAAAATTTTGTTCACTCAGGGAGGGGGGTTAATTGTTTTTTTTTTAAAAAAAATTTATATATAAATTTTATAAAAAATATTTGTTTTTTCGAAATTTAAAAAAATCCTAATTCGCAAAAATTGGAAAGCAAATATTAATTCAATTTGCAAAGTTTATGTTTTAAAAAGCAATTCGTTTAAAATTAAACAGAATTAGCTCTATATTTCATTATAATAATTATCATTTATATATTAAAACTTTTTTCCATAAAAAATTTTTGTGTATTAAAAAAATTTTTGTTCACTCGCGGAGGGTGGGTTTTTTGGGCAAAAAATAGCGATTTTTCTAATGGTTTTGTTCACTCACGGAAGGGGGGGAGTTAGAAAAATCGCTTTTTTGCCCAAAAAAACCCAACCTCCGTGAGTGAACAAAAATTTTTTAATAGAAAAATTTTTTATGGAAAAAATTTTGATATATAAATGATAATTAGTATAATGAAATCTAGAGCTAATTATGTTTAATTTTAAACGAATTGCTTTTTAAAACATAAATTTTATAAATAAATTAATATTTGCTTCCCAATTTTTGCGAATTAGGATTTTTTTAAATTTCGAAAAAAAAATTTTTTATAAAATTTATATATATTTTTTTTAAAAAAAAAAAAATTAACCCCCCTCCGTGAGTGAACAAAAAATTTTGTTCACTCAGGAGGAGGGGGAGTTAGAACAAAATTTTTTTGTTCACTCACGGAGGGGGAGTTAGGATAACCCATTTTATGTAAAAATAACTCCTAAATTAATTAAGGAAATTTCATAAGCGTTTTCATTAATACTGTATTTGATGGTTGAAGAAATTTGTATTATAGGCGGCGGTGCAGGAGGTTTAATTTCTTGCAAAATAGCTATGGATTACGGGCTAACTCCGGTCGTCCTTGAGAAATCAAGTTGGCTTGGAGGCATATGGCGAAACCCCAATGATGAAATTGGAGTATGAAACAGCTTAAGTACAAATACATCCAAATATTTCACCTGCTTTTCAGATATGCCATGGCCCTCAGCGACCTCGCCAACGCCAACTAATAGAGAAGTTATGGATTATTTCATAGCCTATGCCAGAGCGCATGCTCTTATAGATAATTTTCTCTTTAACTGCAAGGCTATTTACGTAAATAAAATCCACTCAGGCTATCTTGTCAGATGGCAAAACGTTTCATCTGGCCAAATTTTCGAAAAAGAATTCCCTTATGTCATAATAGCCAATGGATTTCACGCCAAAGAACTCTTCCCTATTAGCAATTTGTGCCATTTATCAAAATTAAAAGTTTTGCATAGCGGAAAATATAGGGATCCAAAGCCATTTATAGGTCAAAAAGTATAGCGCTTTCCCGAGGATGGCGCGGAATGGCGCCATCCTCGGGAAAGTCAACTAAGCATCCACACGGGAACTGGGAGTTCCACGTGTGGATGCCATTTTTGACATGTGGGATCCAAACTTCCACATGTCAAAATGGCATCCACACGTGGAACTCCCAGTTCCCGTGTGGATGCCTTCCTGGCTTTCCCGAGGATGGCGCCATTCCGCGCCATCCTCGGGAAAGCGCTATAGCTGTAATTGGTGCTTCTACAAGTGCCTGCGATATCGCTGAAGACTTGTCAAGCCATGCAGGAGAAGTAATTCAAATTGTAAGAGAGCCTCATCGTTTGCTTCCAAAATATTACCAAGGTATACCCATTGACTTTTTTATTAAGTCAAAATCACTTGAAAGGCCCTTGGCTTCTCTGAGTCCAGAAGAAATTGGAAAAGAAATAGACAAAGGATTTGTGCTATTGGCAGGACATCCAGGCCATCATAACTTGGTTGTTCCGAATGAAGATCATAACTCGTCATTTTTTTCTATTGTAAACAATAACTATAAGAAATGTCTGGAAGAAAATAAAATCCAAATTCAAAAAGGTAAGCTAAGAAGCTTAAATGAAAGTGGGCTGGTCTTAGAAAACGGAAATGAAGTAGAGGCCGATGCTGTTATTGTATGCACAGGCTTTGAGGTTGATTTGACATTCTTGGATGAAAAGATATTGGAAATCATTAATTATGACGGCCATGATAATGTCATTCCAATCACAGGATTTTTGAATACCATCCACCCAGATCTTCCAGGACTAGGTTTTGTTGGGCTCTTCAGAGGAGTTTTTATAGGGACTTATGAGCTGCAAGCTGAACTTATTATTCGCCATTTCAAGCATTTAGTTGCTGTTTCAGAAAGAGCATTGAGGGAAGGAGTAGGGTATGAGTTACGTCTAAGAAGGTCCACTCCGAAGCCGCAGTTTATCTATTATTCGCTAGAATTCACTGAGAGACTGATGGAAGTTTTAAATTTTCAAAGCAGTGCAGCTACCAGTGATCATCAAGAAATCATAAAATTAAGGGATATACTTTATCTTCCCCAGTTTTATAGATTGGATAAAGGGGAGAGTCAGTTCATTCTCTGCAAGCAAGTTATTGATGAGCTGAAAGAGAGATTCTCAATTGATGAAAATACCCTTATAAATCTTTTTTATCAAAATAAACTAAACTAATTAAATTTAAACCTTGCAACTCAAATTTTGAATGTTCGAAATTGCTGATTCCCCCTTGGTTAGCAAACAAGAATTTTTCACTGGTTAGAAATATTATTTAAAAAAATTATATGAAAAATTTTTTTTTCAAAAGCAAATTTATAATATTTGAAACAAAAATCTAAAAAAATTATATTAGATTTGTTTGAAATTCCATCATTTGTAATGACTATATTAAATATAATATTACTCTAAAAATTTAAAATAAAATAATTTTTGCTCGCTAACCAAGCAGGGAGTGAGAATTTTAAACTTAAATTGATTATAAAATATTAAATGATATTAGCTTAATATATAAAAATTAATAAGCATTATAAAGCTGTTCCTCTTTCCAGATTTCCTTTCAGCTCCTGGGCATGATCTTTGAAATGTCTTTGGAGCTTCACATTGTAAACTCTGTTCCTTTCGTTGATAAAGCTGATGTCCATATCTTCATAATAAGGTCTTCTTCTTGAAAATTTCTTTCTTCTTTCCGTTTCTCTTTCAAGCTCTTCAGACATCATATCTAGCTTTTCTGGCTTGATTTCATTTGAAGCCTCAGGATCTTCCATTTGCTTCTTGTATTCTTCTGGGTTGAACTCTAGCTTATTGATTCTTCGCTTATACCCTTGCTCTAGAGCATTGTTGTTGAAAACGTCCCATCCATATGCAGACCTCTTGCCTCTTTTTCGCTTTTTTTGAGCTGCATAGTTGACGTCTGAAATATTTTCTGTCAGGTACATTTTATCTGTAGTAATCCCCATATCTTCAAGAGCCTGAATTCTCTGAGACTCTTGCTCTTCCCATTCTTTTCGTTTTTGTTTCTTTTCCCAATTCGGGTCGTTCTTTCTGTTGCTATCCTCAACAACTGCGATTTCATTTTGCTTTCGTGCTTGTTTAAGCCTAGCCATCAGTGCTTTTAATTTATCGTTTGCCTGGCCTTCATCTGTTTCTTCTTCATTTTCTTCACTGCTTTCTTGCTCAGGCTCGTTAATTTGATTTGTTGGCTCATTAACTTGTTTTCCTTCATCTGATCTTCTATTAATCATTTCATAGTAAAGCCTCAAGTGTTCTTCTTTCTTCTGTGCTTTCCTTTCCAAATAGGCTCTATAAATTTGTATTTGGTCCTTGAACTCTTCAAATTTTATGTGTTCTCGCCCGTCCTCAATCTCTCCACAGTTAAAAATTCTGACAGGCTTTTTTGGCTTCCCATCTTTTTCTGTCGGGATTTTTTCGATTTCTTTGAGTACTGATAGACCTTCAACAACTTGCCCGAAAACGACATACTTGTGATCAAGCTCAGGACATGCAGCAAAAGTGATTAAAAAAACACTTCCATTTGAATTAGGTCCTTTATTGACCATTGAGAGCATGCCAGGCTGTGAATGAGTTAACGTGAAGTTCTCATCAGGAAATAAGCCTCCATATATTGATTCACTTCCTTGTCCTGTATTGTGGATGAAATCTCCAGCTGAGCAGTATTTTCCTGGGACTATTTTGTGGAAAAGATTATCCAAGTATGTAAGAGAAACCCCAGATTTTGATTTTCCATAATCACCTGCACACAAAGCGCGGAAATTTTCTGCTGTAAACGGCACTGTGTCGTTGAAGAGCTCGATTACTATTCTGCCTGAAGCCTTTTTGCCAATTGTTATGTCCAAGAAGACTTTTGAATTGTTTTTCATTTTTTATGATTATGTTTAAGATTTATACTTTATTTAACCTCTCTTTATAGAAAACCTAAAATTAAGTCTTAGTCAGAAGAGCGAATAACGGCCCCGCTCATTATTTTTATCTTCCATTAATTTCCCAGAAATCCAAATTTAAATTAATTGCAAAAATGGATAGTGAAAAATCTCCCGAAAAGCAAAAAGAATTTATTGACACTGATGCGTGCTCAAATTCAGATAGAAGCCCTGAAATAACTCCAAGCCAGCCAAGTCACCATCAAAAAAGTGAGAGTGGTTTTCAGTCTATTTCTCTTGATGATCCTTCAATGGTGAAGCTAGAAAAGCAGTACAATGCCAAATATACGACGATCATCTGATATGCAAGATTCCTACAGGTTTATTCAATAATTGACTGCTTATTATGTTTCATAATTGCCATCAGTACTGCCAAGAATAAAAAATTGTATCGAAGAGTCACGGAGTCACAGGTGGTAGTTTCCGGGGTGGAGTGCAGGCGCTGGTTGACTGAGCCTCTCTCGACCCACAGATAAGAGGAATGAAGGCACTTCTAGAAGAGCATTATACTGCCTACAAATGGCATAAGGAGGAGGTACTGGACGCGTCCTTCATACCCTGAGCACTACCAGGTGTTAAGAGAGTCCTGTGCTGCAATTTTTGGTCCGAGTAGGTTCGGGTGAGTTCCCCGTTAGACTGACGACACCACCATTTTTTGTGGCCCAGAAGGTAAAGGGCTTTAGGTGGCTTTAGTGCTTAGCGCCACATAAAGCGTGATGCTGAAGCTCGAATGGCTAGGGTCTAAAATAACCCCAGTTTAACCCCTCTCTAATGACTCTTTTTCTTCTATGTTTCATATATTTTCTATCGGAATTCTATTATCTCATCATTTTGATTATAATGCCAGTAAATGGATATCTGGCTGGGTACCATCTTAATAGAACATTTTTGTCGATTTATATTCTATACCAACTTGGTGCTTCTATTTTAAGGCTGGTCATCATTGGTATCGTGGAAGATGTGGCTTTCACTATCCTAACCACATTGGTCATCATCTCCACAGGGTTTGTCCTTTTATTTCTTATACGATTTTTCAGGTTTTTAGGGAGAGTTAATAGGATTGAAAAGCAAGAAATTTATTTATTGATGCACGGAAATAACAAAGTACAAATGGAAATTTTGCAAAAGAGGAAGTTAGAGATGATTTCTTAACCTATGCTACAATGTAGATTAATTAATGTAGATTCAAATAATACAGTGTAATATTAAAAGTATAAGCTTACTCCTCATTCTCTTTGTCGAGCATTTGAATATTTTTATAAAATTGGGCCAATTAAGCCCCATAATTTTTCTATTCCCGCTCCCCCAATCCCATTAAAAATCTGACTATCTAATTTTGATAGTGATCAATCTAAGAGATTATATCATATAATCGGTTTAATGCTATTTTAATATGATTACTAGCATATTTACTTTTATATTTAATTGTAACTAGCGCATAAAATGTTTTAATGGATTTAATATAAAAATTTTCATGCATAATAATAATAATAATAATAATTTTTTCCAAGAAATTTTAAACCCATACTTATCGAACGATAATGATCGGCTCTATCAAGGATGGGAGTTCGGTATTTTATAATTATTTGGCATTATTTGAAACTCTTGAGCAATTTTTAGTAATGACTTAGTCTTAAAAAATTCTGAACCCCATCAAGCTCAATCTAATGCAAATTCGATAGTCAATAATTAATTTTTCCAAGTTTGCGAATAAATCTTATTTTGACACTAAAAGCGGCTAATTTTATAAATAAATATTATAATTGTAGCTCTCTCCGTTCTCTTTTTGTATACAAGCGCAATCTTGATTGATCAGCGTGGTCCTCGAGCTTATACCCTGATGGATTCCTTTCCTAATTATAACCAAATCGTTATTTATGGCGGATACTCCCAATGGAGAAGTGGTCATAATGGTCTATGAAGCTTTAATGTATCCAGCAGCTAGTGGAGTCGGCTCTCAACTTCTGACGGAATTTTTCCAGGTATTTATTATTCAGCACCAAGATATAACAGAGGCTCTTTTGCTGATGAAGATGATTATTACTTGCACATCTTCGGAGGAATAAATGATTTGGGCCCTCTGAACGATTCATGATGCTTTGATATGCAAGGATTCTTCTGGATCATATTAAATCAACTGGAGACCTCCTATTTCCAATAGAAAAATTTTGATATTCTTGATTTAATTATAATGATTCATTGAAATTTACTGCTTTCGGTTGCATGACTTCGCTCTGCACTGGTATGAACTTTTTATGTAAAGGCTATTTAGTTTAAACACAAATAATTAAAAATGATACAAAAATGCCCTAAGAAGGAGATATTCCTCACTCTATCGTCATTATAAAGCGACCTGCCATCGTTCGATCAAGGATGGGAATGAAATAATCGATAAAAAAAAATTATATATAAAGTTGTTTACTAAAATTTGCGCCAAAAAACTAAAAGAAGGTAATTTTTTTAAAAATATATATTAAAAACGCAATATTTTGAACTTTACTATATTTTATAAAATAATTAATTCAAAACATTAATTGATTCAGTGAGAAAGCTGTTTAAATAATATTATACTTGAATTTTTCCCATTAAATTTCTATTCAAAATATAATTTTGTTTAATAACATTTAACTTTGCTTAAACCTTTAAAAATAGAGCAAGTAATAAGTTAAATTGAAATTCAGTGATATTAAACAGGTAGAAAGCTATTTGAATATAAATTATTATTTTTATTATTTAAATTAAAGGGGTTAATTTACCAAAAATTTAAATTTCACCAATAGTTGGCTCCAAGCTAAAGTATAGTTAGTCCTATAAATAGCTTCAAACACATGAACACAATGCAGGCTACCACAAAATTGTGAACCAAAGCACTAATAAAGGATCAGAGCTTCATACTTATCAGTATTTTCCAATTAGACTAGGATTAGCCCACTATTATTATCTAGAGATTGTTTGACTAAATGCTCAGATGGACTGTGCACAACAGAAATCAAGTTTAGACGTTTAATATCTTTATTAACACTTTTTTTGATCTTTATTCGGAATTATGGGGAGTATTGGGGCGATACCGAAGCTACTAGAAAATAACATTGTTTAAATGCGCTTTTAATAAGCAGCACAATGATCTTCAATATATGTTTTATGTGGAAATAAGTTTAATCCTGAGGCGCAGTAGCAAATAATCATCATGCAATTGATGAGACCCTTTCTTGTATTTAGTTTGGCTTTCTGTCTATATCTTAATAATATATTTTGGTAGGATAAATACACTATCTCCTCAATATTTGGTAAACGTTTGATTATATGAGGCTAAAATAATTTCTGTAAAATATATATTAATTTGTTCAGCACGAATATATTAAGAATTTTGCGATTGTGCGCTTTAGCGACAAGAGATAGAGTATTTAATATCTATAATTCGCAAGCAGCTATAGCTTGACCTTAACTCCCCTCCTCTCCCCATCCCTTGAAGGTTCATTTTAAATAAAACAGGAAAAAGAAAATGACATGCCCATTATTATGAATTTGAAGAGTCAAATTTGATTTTTTCTGTTTAATCTAAACTGAATTGCAGAAGGGAAGGAGGAGCAAGGTCGATTATAATTGTACTTGCGCTATCGCAAATATGCTAAAAAATTTATTCGAATTTAGGAGCGATTATACGAAATCTCTCAATATTAATTATAAAAGACAGATAATTAAATTTTAGAACAAGAGGAGGCAAGCGTTAATTCTCGGCCATTTGAAAATTATTTAAATCAAGTTAATTTTCAGAATTCTTCGAATATTTCAGTTAATCGATTGACCAAGGATTGGAGGAGTAAGTACTTTAAAGTAATGGAAAATCGATTTCATTAGTCATAAGGAGCAGGCAACTCATATTAGATTACCTTACTAGAATATTAATAAATGAGCAATTGAATTATTTATTGTTGACAAATTAGTAATTTTAATAAATATTATCAAATGAGGCTATCCGTTTTAAGTTTCTTGCTTATCAGAACTTTAGCTTCTCTATCTGCGTTTACTTATTTATTATATTTTAAATTATTTCCTTTTTCAGGAGGATGATTTAAGTATGCTTCGGCCAACCTTTTAAATCTCAATAGGAATAATATTAGCAGCCATCCTAACCAGCAGGTATTTCCAGAAACGCACCAAAATGTTCAGAAAATAAATTAGTCCCTTTTGGCCCTGCTCAAGCCTAGCTACATGCGTTTTATGCCTAAGGCCACCCTCTTTGGTTATGCAAGGAAGTAAAACGAGCATGTTTCCATTTGGTTTTAGCTACGACTTGCCCTTTGCGGTAATTCATATTGGCATTATGGATAATGGTCAACGTGGAAAACTGAGCTCTAAAAAATAAATAGTGGAAGAGGAATAGTTCTCGAATAGAGAATATTTTGTGCATAGCCAGTTTATAATTATTATTTAGCTTCTCTATCAATTGAAAGAATCCCTTCTACTAACCCTCCTCCTGTTCCGAGAATCTACCCTTTGATGAATTCTTTTCCAAGCTTGAACTTGATCAGTGTGTTTGGAGGCTATTACCAACTAGACAGCGAATATAATGATCTCTGGGTTTTTAATGTAACAACAAGCCTATGGAGACGACTCGCAGCAGCTGATGATGTTTACCCTGGTATTATTTATTAAGCTTCTCGTTATAACGGCGGCTCATTTGCCGATCTCTCTGCAAATATCCTGTATAGAAGTTTCCTATGTTTGGCGCTGTAAGGCCGATAAATTTCTGATCGGAATTTATCGGTTGGTGGCACCAAATCAATGCCTTGGTCGGACCAAAAAGCGATTTGGTCCGACGAACTTGGAAAGCTCCTGGGAAATGTCTGCGCTTTCAGCGCTATATAGAGGAAACCTCTATATGTATTCGGCGGGATGACAGAATCTGGACTCTTGAATGACTTGTGGAGTTTTCAAATGGAAAGCTGTATGTGGAATAAAATCATCACGTCTGGTGATATTCCCTACCCAAGGTCCAGATTTGCTTACACTTCTTATATTAGTGGCGGGGTTCTTTTTTTTGCTGTTTTTGGAGGACTAACTTCTATCGAATCTGATAATGAACTTTTCACGTAACCTTTATCACAGACTTGATACTTCTAAATGAGTCTGAACGAACCTTCCAAAGCAAGGAGTCGTTCCACAAAAAGCATTAGGAGCTTCATTATTTTATTATGAAGGATTTTTATTTTTAGCAGCTGGGGAAGCTATTTATGATGGGTATCCTTATGCACAAGCATTTTATAAATATGATCTTACTCTCCCTTGAAATTGATACAAAAAGATCTTGCTCCAATTTAAAGGATGCTAATTTTTTTTTATAAAACATTTGGATTTAAAGTTTTAAATATTAAAAAAATATATAATTGAGTTTGAATTTAATTAATTTTTATGAAGAAATAAATAGCACTTTTACTATGAAATAGGTCAAAATTCATTTTATGAAATTATTTAAATTTTATTTAAAAATAAACTAATTTTTTAAAAATTATTTTCAATGTTAAATTTTCCTATAAAACAAATTGTTCCGATTTAAAGGGGTTAAAATACCCAAAAATGGAAAATTTACCGATATTTTATTCAAATTTAAGGGGGAGTTAGCAGCTTAGAGTGGACTAATATCACCTCAGTCCAAACTTATACTTCAAGAATGCTCCAAGGAAGCATTTTATTTGATAAGGCTGCCTTCTTACTTATATCCAGGACGCATTATAGATCGTTCTGGGCTATGATTTGACGCTTCAACTCTTGGAGTAGTTTTGTCCCAGAAGTTGCTAAGCCAGCTCCATGATTTGGCAAAATACTAACTGTAGGCGTACTTCCCAGCTCATTGAGTTGGTTTAACAGCTTCTGGATAAAACCAACTCCACGATGAAGCGTCAAGTCATAGCCCAGAACGATCTATAATACGTCCTGGGCTATACTGGCTGGTCAAGCAAATTGAATAATGTGAGTGAAGACTGATACATGGTCAATTTAACGAGCACAGATTATAACTGAGTCAAAATACCAGTTACTTCTAACTCCTCTCAAGACTATACATCTATTTATAATTATGGGCTTACTCTTTACAATTCGCAGCTCTATTCATTTGGTGGGATTTCTAATTCGAACACTCTAAATTGTCTGCTTGTTTTTGATTTGTCGAAATCACCTATTACTTATAATTTTTACCCTAATGATATCTCCCCAAGTCCAAGAATGTACCACTCTATGCAAAATGTCGGAAAATATTTGCTTTTATTTGGAGGTAGAGCTGATAACAGCGCACTTTTGAGCGATTTGTGGGCCTATGATACCAGTCTGGAGAGCTGACATATTATTCAAGCAACAGGATCTATTCCTTCTGCTAGATATGGGCATGGATCGTCTTCATATGCAGACACTATGGCTGTGTGAGGAGGACAAAACGATGACGGCTACCTAAACGACGGCTTCATTTTTGACGCAACAACAAGCTCTTGGAGCTCTTTACCGACCTCTGAAAATTCTCCATCTCCAAGAAAAGGAGCATGCATCATTTTGCATGAGACCTCATTGATGATATTTGGAGGAGTGACAAACTCTGGCCTCTCAGACGAATTTTGGACTTATGACTTGGTCACAAGTACTTATACACTCATAGACTCTCAAAATTCAGGCGGTCCGGGGCCTCTTGCATATTGTTCTTGCCGAGTTTCAACAACATCTAATGACATCGTTTATATAATGTACGGAGAAGGAGACTCTGAGATGCCACTGAATGAATTTTACAGTATTAATATTACAAACAGCACATGAAGGAAATATTATGATGATCGAGCTGATTTGTCATGAAGCAGAAAAGGTACCTTTGCTTTTAAACTGAAAAGTAGGGTTATTGTGGCAGGAGGTGAGTCCAATAACTTTGTGCCAAAATCAGAAATTTTTTATTTTAACACATCTTCGGCTGATCATACACAGATTGGGAATTTGCCAAATTTCATCTTCGCAGCTGCTTATTCCTACTTCCAAAATTATATATATATTCACGGAGGGGCTTCTACTCTAGGCCAAATTCTCAGGCATGAGGTACCTACAAATCGATTTTTTAAAATAGATTTAATGTCTGACTGTGAAGAAATTTCAGAATGCTATTGGAAATGCAGCCCAGGGTCAATGAGAACTTCTTCATGTGAAATCTGTCCTCCAGGGACTTATTCAGATGTCTATGATTCAACAACCTGCCAAAAATGTGATGCTGGTAAATACAATCCAAACTATGGGGCAAGCACAAACGGCATGTGTTATCCTTGTGAGGAAAATACATATAGTCGCAAGCCAGGAGCTGCTTATTGCTTAGATTGCCCAGGAGGGGCTACATGCATACCTGGTAGCAGCAGCTACTCAGTTCAGGAAAATTCCTATCAGGATGATTCAGTTCAGCCATCTATATTTCAAGGAAACAACGGTGAGTATAGAAAATACACTCTCATCACACAATTAACTATTGGCCTTATTGGACTAGCCCTAATTGTTGTTTTGCTTATTCTGAACCAAAAAAAGAAATTTTTGATCTCTATTGATTTATACTCGGCAAGTCATAACCACTTTGTCAACCAGGTCATGTATCTAAAGCAATCTTCTTTAGGGGGCATTTTTTCTATTGTTTTTATGGTGCTGGCTGTTATGATTATTTGCAATGGAATTGCAGGTTACATTGTCAATAATGTCGTTGAGGTAAAAAGCTTGGTTCCTTTAGTGGTTCTTGAGAATGAAGTATCAAGGGTAAGCAATACTTAGTTCGAATCAAATTTAACCATAGTCGCGATATTACTTAATTATGGAGGAGCCTGCCTTGTCAATGATACCTGCTCGCCAGAGATAGCTTACTCCATATCAAATGTCGATGGAGTTTGAAGCAGCTTTAGCTGCAAATTTTATAATAGCGACTGTTTTACAGAACTCTCATGCAGTCGCTGCACTATAAATAGCCAAGCAACTATTTCATACGCAATGAATAATTACATAGGATATACTTCGGGATTTTTAACTAACTCCTTTAAATTTTTAATTTTTAAGGGTAAAAATACTAGCCTTTTTTAAATTGAGGGAGAGCAACTAGAATACTATTTAGCAATTGATATAATGAATTGATTATTTTGGTATATTAATCATAAAAATAAATTAAAATTCAAAAAATATTGTTATTTTTATTATGAAAATTTTATATTTATCTATTTCCAAAAACTCCCTTGAAACTGGAACAGATTTTTTTTCGCTTCAATTTAGCCTGGTGGAGTAATGTAACTTCGACATCATCTATTCCAAGTCAAAGCAGCAGCTACTCAACATATATTTTGCCTGACAGCAACCGTATCTTTTTGGGCTCAAAGCCCTCAATAGCATATTATACCATGATTCCTTCAGTATAGCTTATTTAGTACTATAGAAAATTTCAAAACGATGAGACCTATACAGGCTATCATTCAACTCTTGAATCAAGCTCAGTGAAAGGCTCTCAATTTCGCACCTATGAGTAAGTCAAATTTAGAACTGGATTGGCCAGCAATTCTTATTTAGATATTGTTCTTACTGTGAGCTCTAATGGCTTATATACTACCAGAGACAACATTCAGTCATTTGGTATCTTTATTAGCACACTTCTGGGCTCAGTTTTTGGAATAATGAGCAGTGTTGGTGCAATAATGAAAATCCTTGAAAGCTACTGGCTCACATATGAACAGAAGAAAAACAGCAAAGAAAAATTTTCAAATATTGCTGAAAGTGGATCCATAAATAAAATGGCATTCGGCTCGAGCGAAATTAGCTGCTAATTTTCTTTCCCTCATGGAATTTTATTCATGGGGTTAGGTTTTCTTCTGAGAACTTCTGTGCAGCAATAGCAGTTTAACTCTGGCGGATAAGCTGAGGCACTGCTCCAAGTGCATCAAGAGTCTCGAAGTGTTACTTGTTAGTAGACCCGAGAAGATCGACCCTTAGGCGGAACATGAGCAGGAGCTGAGTCAAAGGAGCGAGGCAATGCAGCCCGTCGAAGCAGGAAAGTTGTATTTGCCCGTGCTCTGGTGCAACTAAGTGGATCGATCCAGAGGTTCACGGTCCCGATACGTGCAAAAGTATGGTGGCAGCTCTGGAAACGTCTACCCCATAGTGGACGTTAAACGATATAAATCTAATGCTAATGTTGAAAGTGGATCCTTAAGCTACCGATAGTATAAAATGGCTTCTTGGAATAGTTCTCTCCAAGAACTAACATTCTTCATCCTATTTTCTTACTATGAGGTTTGGTTTTCTAGCGAATATACTGGGCAAGCGACTCTGAAAGGACACAGCCTGGGATTTAATCCTTGGATTTTTAGGAGGCAAAAGGTTTTTAACACTTTATCTCTTGGCCGAGCAAGAAACCATAGGTGGAGCGTACGCAGAAGCTAATTAATAGCAAGTTCAGCACGGCTCGGGAAGCAATCAGAATCTGACGAATGAAGTCTAGTTGAAAATTTTGTGCATCAAGTAAAGATGCCTATGACTCACGAGTTGGGCGAATAAGAGTATGAATAGCGTCCCTTACTCTGAGGGGTCAGCGACACGTAATAAACCATATATTAATTGAATAGATCCTTAAGCTATCAAAGTTGTCAACATCCATCATCAAAAAGGGAAACTTGTAACATTATAAAAGATGACAACGCTACAATTGAAAAGTTCTGGCCAGATCAGGAGCAGTTTATTTAGGTGGGTTCGGCTATTTCCTTGCGATAATACTCGTTGCATCACTAGTTTGATTCTGACCCTTCAGTGTTGTGTGGCTTTTGACATCTTAAAGACTATAATTAATGAATATCATTTAACACTATAAAAGACAATGGAAGCTTAGAGAACTGCGTTTTTATATAAATATTGATTTATGTATAATTTATTTAATATTGCTTCGTAAAGAGACTACTCCAATTTTCTCGGTTGGATGTGTAAATTGTCTAGTCCTAAAAATGAAAGAGGGTTTGATAAATCAAATAGCATTTGTTGGAATTTCCACAAATTGCTTAAATTTGAGACGATGGAGATAAAAATTTAGAAAATTAAAAGGCTAATAATAAGGATGCTTTTAAGCCTCAATGATTGAAATAGAAACAAAAATTTCTATTTATATTAAGTTAAATTTTGGTTCCAAATACTTTTTATTAAGTTAGTGGTCCATAATTATTTTAAAATAAATCACGAATTTAGTGTTTTTTTACTATTTTATAGATAATATATCGAGAGTCTCCTAATAACTGATTCATAAGTAGAACTCGAAAACTTAATTCAGTTTTATAAGGGCAATGCACCAGAATAATTTTAATTTGAATAATTATTCTATTTCTTCTCTCGTAAACTGCTCTTAATATCATTTCAAAAGCTCATATTAATTTTTGTGTCTATAGATTAAAGATCAAGTAAATTATTTTTTAATAGGAAATAAGTGATAATTTTGAAGAAAATTTAATATTCTCTGGCTTAATAAAATATTTTGATTAGTAATTTAATAAGTGCTATAAAAGGATAATTAAAATAGAAAGGAGAAAACATGGAATTGCAGTCATGCACTGCGCAAAAAAGTTTTAATTGAAAATTGTAAATTTAATTTGCTATTCAGCAGACAACGATTGTTATTAAAATTGGAATTTAATTAAATTGGGTGTTAGGGTGTTAGGGTGTTAGGGTGTTAGGGTGTTAGGGTGTTAGGTGTTAGGGTGTTAGGGTGTTAGGGTGTTAGGGTGTTAGGGTGTTAGGGTGTTAGGGTTAGGGTGTTAGGGTGTTAGGGTGTTAGGGTGTTAGGGTGTTAGGGTAGTTAGGGTGTTAGGGTGTTAGGGTGTTAGGGTGTTAGGGTGTTAGGGTGTTAGGGTGTTAGGGTGTTAGGGTGTTAGGGTGTTAGGGTGTTAGGGTGTAGGGTGTTAGGGTGTTAGGGTGTTAGGGTGTTAGGGTGTTAGGGTGTTAGGGTGTTAGGGTGTTAGGGTGTTAGGGTGTTAGGGTGTTAGGGTGTTAGGGTGTTAGGGTGTTAGGGTGTTAGGGTGTTAGGGTGTTAGGGTGTTAGGGTGTTAGGGTGTTAGGGTGTTAGGGTGGTGTTAGGGTGTTAGGGTGTTAGGGTGTTAGGGGTGTTAGGGTGTTAGGGTGTTAGGGTGTTAGGGTGTTAGGGTGTTAGGGTGTTAGGGTGTTAGGGTGTTAGGGTGTTAGGGTGTTAGGGTGTTAGGGTGTTAGGGTGTTAGGGTGTTAGGGTGTTAGGGTGTTAGGGTGTTAGGGTGTTAGGGTGTTAGGGTGTTAGGGTGTTAGGGTGTTAGGGTGTTAGGGTGTTAGGGTGTTAGGGTGTTAGGGTGTTAGGGTGTTAGGGTGTTAGGGTGTTAGGGTGTTAGGGTGTTAGGGTGTTAGGGTGTTAGGGTGTTAGGGTGTTAGGGTGTTAGGGTGTTAGGGTGTTAGGGTGTTAGGGTGTTAGGGTGTTAGGGTGTTGGTTTAGGGTGTTAGGGTGTTAGGGTGTTAGGGGTGTTAGGGTGTTAGGGTGTTAGGGTGTTAGGGTGTTAGGGTGTTAGGGTGTTAGGGTGTTAGGGTGTTAGGGTGTTAGGGTGTTAGGGTGTTAGGGTGTTAGGGTGTTAGGGTGTTAGGGTGTTAGGGTGTTAGGGTGTTAGGGTGTTAGGGTGTTAGGGTGTTAGGGTGTTAGGGTGTTAGGGTGTTAGGGTGTTAGGGTGTTAGGGTGTTAGGGTGTTAGGGTGTTAGGGTGTTAGGGTGTTAGGTGTTAGGGTGTTAGGGTGTTAGGGTGTTAGGGTGTTAGGGTGTTAGGGTGTTAGGGTGTTAGGGGTTAGGGTGTTAGGGTGTTAGGGTGTTAGGGTGTTAGGGTGTTAGGGTGTTAGGGTGTTAGGGTGTTAGGGTGTTAGGGTGTTAGGGTGTTAGGGTGTTAGGGTGTTAGGGTGTTAGGGTGTTAGGGTGTTAGGGTGTTAGGGTGTTAGGGTGTTAGGGTGTTAGGGTGTGTTAGGGTGTTAGGGTGTTAGGGTGTAGGGTGTTAGGGTGTTAGGGTGTTAGGGTGTTAGGGTGTTAGGGTGTTAGGGTGTTAGGGTGTTAGGGGTGTTAGGGTGTTAGGGTGTTAGGGTGTTAGGGTGTTAGGGTGTTAGGGTGTTAGGGTGTTAGGGTGTTAGGGTGTTAGGGTGTTAGGGTGTTAGGGTGTTAGGGTGTTAGGGTGTTTAGGGTGTTAGGGTGTTAGGGTGTTAGGGTGTTAGGGTGTTAGGGTGTTAGGGGTGTTAGGGTGTTAGGGTGTTAGGGTGTTAGGGTGTTAGGGTGTTAGGGTGTTAGGGTGTTAGGGTGTTAGGGTGTTAGGGTGTTAGGGTGTTAGGGTGTTAGGGTGTTAGGGTGTTAGGGTGTTAGGGTGTTAGGGTGTTAGGGTGTTAGGGTGTTAGGGTGTTAGGGTGTTAGGGTGTTAGGGTGTTAGGGTGTTAGGGTGTTAGGGTGTTAGGGTGTTAGGGTGTTAGGGTGTTAGGGTGTTAGGGTGTTAGGGTGTTAGGGTGTTAGGGTGTTAGGGTGTTAGGGTGTTAGGGTGTTAGGGTGTTAGGGTGTTAGGTGTTAGGGTGTTAGGGTGTTAGGGTGTTAGGGTGTTAGGGTGTTAGGGTAGTTTAGGGTGTTAGGGTGTTAGGGTGTTAGGGTGTTAGGGTGTTAGGGTGTTAGGGTGTGGGTTAGGGTGTTAGGGTGTTAGGGTGTTAGGGTGTTAGGGTGTTAGGGTGTTAGGGTGTTAGGGTGTTAGGGTGTTAGGGTGTTAGGGTGTTAGGGTGTTAGGGTGTTAGGGTGTTAGGGTGTTAGGAGTGTTAGGGTGTTAGGGTGTTAGGGTGTTAGGGTGTTAGGGTGTTAGGGTGTTAGGGTGTTAGGGTGTTAGGGTGTTAGGGTGTTAGGGTGTTAGGGTGTTAGGGTGTTAGGGTGTTAGGGGTTTAGGGTGGTGTAGGGTGTTAGGGTGTTAGGGTGTTAGGGTGTTAGGGTGTTAGGGTGTTTTAG